>WOVY01010272.1:0-619235 GCA_013436015.1 Rhipicephalus annulatus | reverse complement strand
GCACGTCTCGTGCTGCGCTATAGTGTTTTGGCTCGCCTGTTCTCAGGTACCTCGGCTACCAAGTGACAGCGTGTTCTGACCATGCTGAAAAAGGGTTGCCTGGCTCCTTTAAGGGGACATTTCTGCCAGTTTTTCATGCACCCTAAAAACATGTGGCGTAATTTCTCCTCCGAGATCGGCCAACCTTTTATTAGGCCACGATGTCATGTGATGAGGTCCTGTGATTTCATGTCACGTGACGTCATATGGACGCCACAAATTTTCGCTATCCGTTGCGTCAGGATGGCGTAATAAGATGCTGCCATCACGTGGTTATGATTTTTTCATTCACGGGCCTTGACGCCGGTGTTGCCTTATCGACTTTGATGAAGCAGAAGTGTCTTAGAATTCGGTAAAACTTTCTGATAACAAGCGCTGGCTTATGTCGACGATATGTTGAAAGCTTTTGTGTGATTATTTCAGCTAGAGATGTAAAACGCGCTAAAGAAAAGTTTGTCTTGCTTCACCCACACGAGCGCGCCGAAAGTGTGGGCTTGCAAGCGAGCTCCTCAGCGAAGCCGCTCTGCACTGCGAGGAAAGGTTGCCGCGGCTCACTGGTCTAAACTGCGAGAGCGCAACATATTTATGTAACTGAGGCTGAAGCAACTATGAAGTCGCTAAATGTTCTCCAGCTGGATCACAACATTGGACAATAAAGACCAAGAGCTGAGCGCAGTGTGAGCAAGCGTCTCGTGTTTCCAATTATGGCCTCCGCGAATAACTCCGCCAGCACGTAGGCCACTGCTGGAGGTCACAGTTTATTAGCACTGCTTCGGGAAGGGACGTGCCATGCCGAAGGTAACATCATCGCGTTCTCTCAGCACCTCAAGGAGCCCTGCAGCCACAGCTGCTGTTTTGCGCACAAAAATGCTATTTGCATTCACTTTTGAGAACGCTCACATTGATTTCTCTATTCAGCGGGAATCATACGGTGATACCCACTCCAAAGCGATTCTTTGAAAAAGGTGTGCCAGGCACTTTAGTTAGTACAGGCCTTAACGGCAAACGTGCGTTCATATGCAAGCAACAGTAAAATGCGGGAACGTGAGTCGACGAATAACATCAATAAAGGATCAGATTTACACACCCGAAGCCGCTAATCACTGAGAAGCCAACTATGTAGATAACATCATTTATAGGAAAATGGCCCGAACAAATGCGTATTGGACCAGCACACTTTATAGAGCTGCACTTTCTGTGCTCCGCGTTTTTTGTATACGACACAGCTCCCTGAATCTGCGAGGTATACTAGCGCCACCTCTTTTTATCAATGCCAGCCAGATGCGCCCAATCCAGCGGTTCTTCACACGCTCATTTAGTACTTTTTACAGCGAAAGCTGTTATGACATCACAACTCCGCTAAGCGCAGTTGTCCGCTGCCGCCGCCGGTGTCCGCAACTACATAGCGTGAATTTAGAAAAAAAAAAGCCCTTGCGCCAGTGACACAGTGGGGCTTGAACCCCCGTCCGCTGGGTGCAAGCCCAATATTCTACTACTGAGTTACGCCGGTTTTTGCAACTTGTTGTCACACTTGCCTTAGGCAGGCTTGACCTAGCACCAGTGACACAGTGGGCCTCAAACCCGGGTCTGCTGGATACCAGCCCAGTATTCTACCACTGAGGTACACCGGTGCTTGTGACTTGTTGTCAAACTTGCCTTAGGTAGGCCTGATGTCGACAAAGAAATCGCGTTAATACGTCTTATAAAGCATTTTAAAACAGCGAAAGAACGACCAGTCGTCGCACATTGCAAATAGCGTAACAATTGGGCCATCCAATGCTCCAACCCATTACAAAAGCTTGTTCTTGTTTCCCTAATGACTGTGGCACATACCCACTGCAGCCATAATGTCTCATCGTCATCAGCTACTGCATGAACAATTGGCACGAAATACCTTGCAAGTTTTTAGCAGATACATGCTTCTCAGAAGGATGACGAAAAATAGCATAACGAATGCCAGCCTACTGCCCAAATAAATGTATTAATAATGACCTAGTGGGTATGAAGCAAGTGTGCTTGCAGTAGTTACCCTATTAGAGTTGTGGAAAGGCTCTCAAAGGCTGCTCTTCTAGGCTTTCGCTGTGACTGTGCTGCGCCTTCCGTGCTGTCCTGGCGTTTTTTGCTCTCACCGTTCATCTAGCCTTCGCTTGTGCTTTGCGGTCATAGGGAAGAGAGTCCGTCATGCAGTGACTTACGACGGGAATAATATAAAGTAATTTTTTGTTCAGTTGTGTACAGATCCGTGAGAATTCCTCGTGATCACACTGTTGGTAGTCGCGCTGGCTCTGTAAGTGATATTAGGACTTCTAGTGTAACGTGAGATAGGGTGAACCCCACGCCCTGCGCGGCCGGAGGGAATCCCGCATGCTGGAACCCAATAAAGTTTATTCTCTCTCTCTCTCTGTAAGTGATACAGTGTTTTGAGATAGCGTGTTGACGTTCGTGGCGCTCCGCGGGCAACCAATAAGGACGCTTAACGGGGACGCCACTGCATAACTAGCGCTGTGAGGTGAGCGTGACATTCCTTGCAGCCACAAAGAAGGAACATGAAAAAACATAGCTGACAAACATATGATATTGGAGACGGTCACACGTCCATATCATGTCTCCGTGGGAATGCGCTCGGAAGCACGCATGAAGCAAGCAGCCCTACCCCTCATGTGGCGTCGCATCACGACCAATCTCTGAACTAAGGAGAACCGACGGCTTCTCTTGAAGAGCGCGTGTTCGCACTGGCATTGAATAAAATAATAGCGGGGTTCGTTATAACACGCGTCGCTTGATAAAAAGAAGTGTATATTGCGGAAGTGTACAGAAGCTATCCAATGAGTTGATGTTAGGTATGGCGCCTGGGCTTACGAGGGATCTGAGTTCTTTGATCCTCAAATAAGTCGCCGATGGGCTGGCGGCCAATTTCCGCCATGTGTTGTCCAAGCGAGGCGCCGTGCTGTGAGTTGCCGTAATTTGTTTCACGTGACGAGTGTTCAGGCAGTAGCAACATCTTTCTTTGAAGAAACAGTGGTGGCAGCCGCGAATCGCCCCGCTAATTAAGCGAGCAGTTCAGCGGACACTTTTAAGCTTGTTTGCGGCGGTCCTCTTGATGTATGCTGTCGTGAGCGTGAGACCGATCACCGCAGCGGCCGTGTACGCTCAAAGGAAACCCGTAATGTACCCAGTGGAGAAAGTGTGGTGACCCCCCCCCCCCGTCAAGGAAGCTGTCGTGGACGAATGTGGGGGCCCCCGTTGGAAGTGGTTTATGTCTTAAGATTGGGAAGTGTAATTTGGTGCCCTTTCCCTCATAAACAGATCTTGGGAAACGGGACTGTTTATAATCAGCCCTCGCAGGCTGCTTCGACTGCTTTTGATGCTGATGCCTTTTTGATGTAGAGCCTTCGACAAGATCGTCTTGATGTATGACATCTTTGCCTAGATGTTCGTCATGGGGCAAGAAACACTCGCTTGTAAATAATGTAAAAGAAACATCTGTAAATATCTCCCGAAGAATGTGCTTTCCTCCCTGCAAGAAGGGTAAACGTCTCCGGCGGTGACGGCCAGCTACCCACGACGAGACCCGCTGGAACCGAGCCGCAACGACTCTATTTCTACAAGCACAAATATTTAGGAACATCATGCCATAAATTTTAGTCACTGGTAGTCATTAATAGATTATTTCATTCACTTATTCTGTCAATACCACTGGCGATCATAGATGGATATGCATGAACATGCATGTATACAACGTAGGTCAACCCTATATGATCACACCAAACAGGCAGGCCATTCACATAAGAGAACATTGTGCTGAATCCAAATCAGGAAGTAACGCATGTAGTGAAGTCAAGAATGAACAAAGTTGTACTAGACTCTGTGGTCAACTTCAAATCACGATTGAGTCTCTTCGAAGCCTGGATAGAAGGCGAAGGCTTTAGACCCATATAGTGTAGTCCGGCACATATTAAGTGGATTACATATGAAGGGAATTACAGCTTTGGTGCTTTGGCTCACAATCCTGTTTGTATATGCAGTGTTGTGAATGGAACATGTTTCTCGTTTCTTTGACCAAAAGCTCGGCGACAAAGCCATTTTTTGCTATGCCGCTTCAGTAGGCACGTTCAAAGACAGAGAAGCGCCTGTGGGGTCAGAGGAGGTGCTCTAGAAAGACAAGCCGAGGTGAAGGAGACAGCCAAACAGAAATAGCGGTTTAGCAAAGACGTAAAGTCGGTTGCTCAGGTGTTTTCCTTCTGATGTTCAAACGTGGGAGATGATTTAAACTCCAACCAAGTGCTTTTGAAAAACCCTGACGTTTCGGAACCGACTTGGTTCCTTCCTGAGGGCAAAATTCAGGACTACGTAGTAACGGCGTCTTCATAGCACTCTCGGAGTGAATAATGACCTCTCTCTCTCTCATTTTGTCGTGGAGCAGAGTCCATGTGTATACACTGGGAGAAGGGCTCCGAGAGAGCGGTTGTTGTTTTGGGCTGTTCGCTGTAAATGCCACGAATCCGTTACTACTCGAGTCGTGGCTTTCACAGCGGACAACCCAAAAAAAATCAACCGTTCTCGCGGAGCCCTTCCGCCAGTGTATAGTCATGGACTGCGCTCCACGGCAAAACAAGATAGAGGGGGGTCATTATCCACCCCACGAGTGCTTTCAAGACACCGCTGCTGCGCAGTCCTGTAGTTTCCCCAGAGAAACGAACCAAGTCAGTTCCCAAACGTCGGGTTTCTTCAAAAACTCTTGGTTGAAGTTTAAATCATCTCCCAGTTTTCAAATCCAATCAGACAGACTGCTGTCGAATGTTTACATTTGATGTTCAAAAGTGCCTTTTTTGTGTCTGTAAATAGTTTAAAATAAGTCCAGTGTACTCTTGTCGGACTGTGCTTTTCTTGGTCGACATCTTATACAAACAATTGTCTACAATTTTGGTGCCGAAACCCTGCAACAGATCTTTCATAAACAGCAACCACATTGACCGGACCCAAGCCGTACAGCATCAAGAGCCATGGAGATGCTGAAAAAAAAAAGTCACAGCTTTGCAGCAAAGGCGAAGCAATGAACGTGATAGCAACAAATTAGAATATCATGCGAAGAATTGCAAGTAGATCGAAACGTGGCCCACGTTTCTCGCACACAAATGACGCACTAAACACACGCACAGGTACAGATAAACCGAATAAGCGTTTCAGTTGTTACTTCGCTGCGTCTGAGAAGCGCGACCTTTTGGCAAATAGACTATGCAACGAGTGCAGTGACCATTGTCCGCCCGGTAACTACAACAGAATCGTTTCGTTGAAACATAACGCGTACGATTGTCCCCACCACGAGATTAGCGAGCGCACGCATGAGCGTCCCTTCTCCGCGGGGCAAAGTACACGTGAGAGATGAGAGTGCGCGTCCCGGCGGCAGTGACAATCTGGCAACGAGTAAAGCCACTGGGGTTTTAGTAACGCACGCTCATTGCGCCATCACGCTGGTAATCCTGAAATCACGATAGTAGTTCCCCCAAGATGCCCATCGGCAGCGGTAAGTGGTAGACATAAATAGCTTGCCCTTTCAACGTTGAAAGAGGTGCTCCACCGTGAATCCGTGGCTAACGCTTCGCACTCACAATTGAGAGGTCGGAGGCTCGATGCTGCATGCCCGAGTACTTTGATGAATTATATTTCTTTCTTCCATTTTCATATATATAGAAAGATGCGTATACATATACGTTGATTGACGGTGACGCCGACGCCCACGTTGACGCCGGCGCCGATGCCGGTGGCAAAATCTGCTCGAGAGTGTCCATATAATTGCTATCCCAATAAAAACGATGGGTGCTTCGCGCTCTTGTGGCCCGCATTACTAACGAGGCCACAGGAATTCAAAGAAACGAACGAGCCTCCGACATCATTGTGGTAGGTGCGCTCATCAAGCGTTTACTTCTTCTGCAGAAGCAACTAAGTGACGCGAACGCCGCTATCAAACCACACTTATCAGACGACAACGGAAATGCGGAGTTCGAACATGTGCTGGAATACGACGATAAAATTGCCAGCTATCTCGGCTCATTAAAGGCAATAAATCGAAGTTTCACTGAGGAAGCACAAGCAATAAATCTCTCTTCAAATCGGCCAGTCGTGGAAGTCCGGATTCCTTCCATAAAGGCCACACTTCCCAAATCGTAACTAATCAAATTCGACGGGAAAGGAGAAGAAAATTGGCAGCCATTTTGGGGACAGTTTGAGGCAGTGATTTCCAGGAACACCGAGCTGCCTGATATGACCGGTTCACTACCTCAAGGCATTTTTGACAGGTGAAGCTGATGCAGCCATAGCAGGAGGGCAGACAACGTCTGTATGTTACGCGGATGTCATCGATATCTTGACCAAGAGGTTCGGAAAGTCAAAAGTGCTGATTCATGATCATATGCAAGGGCTCACAGACCTCAAGCCCGTGACATCAGTCCGAAATATTAATGACCTGCAATGGCTCTACAATGACCTGCTTCGGCACATGCATAGACTAACGGCACTCGGCGTCGAGGAGGACAGCTACAACGCCATGCTATACCCTGGTCGGTGGGCGTTTGCATGAGAAATCATCCTCAGCTATCATCGGTCTCAGGTGGAGGCGCAGCAGGAGATGAATACTTCAATCAAGGATAGCTCTTCATCAGCCGAATCAGCAACCGAACATCGGACGGCACTCACCACCTTGCTCAGGTACTTACGAGTGGAGCTGGACAACCGAAAAAAGACACGAGATCATCGACCTGACCATTCACTTCCTAAGGCTGCATTTCCTTCCGATCGTGATTATGTGAGACCCCTGCGATTGAGTGCTTTTACATCGTCCACTGCGACTCCTCAAGGATCAGCCTTTAAAGCCGCAGATCCGCAGATTATGCGAACCAGTGCTGCAACTCTAACTCGGAACTCTCGATTGATTGATATGCGGGGTTTAACGTCCCAAAACCACCGTATGAATATGAGAGATGTCGTAGTGGAGGACTCCGGAAGTTTGACCACCTGGGGTTCTTTAACGTGCGCTGAAATCTGAGCACATGGGCCCAAAACATAACTTGGAACTCTCAGAAGATTCTTTCCTCTAAAGGAGTGTGTTTCCGCAGCACAAAAAAGATGCACATTCCAAAGCAGTGCAAGGTCAGAGTTGCATGCAAAAAAAGTGCAGCCGTCGACCAGCCTCGTCAATGTGCAAGTCCACCTTTGTGAGTGCCCAAAAGAACTTGGACATCAAAACTACAGCAAATAATAAGTAAGTTTGCATGCAGTGGAAGTTGTTGGTACAATGCAGATGGTGTATACTAACGTGTTTCCACTCATCGTCATCTGTGAACCCAATTTGTCAAAACCAATAAGACTTTCGGGGTATGAAGCTGTCGTGTCTTCAACAAACGGTGTGTGCAACAAAATCATCGTCATTGTTCGTCGTGAACTGACGTAGATTGTACAACCAATTGCGCCTCACGATGACAATCAGTATGTCTGCATCACTATGAAAGAAAACAAACTCATGTTTACTCTCATAGGCGTTTATATATCACCTTCTAATAATCTTGAATCCAGGAATTGAGCGGATATTTTGAGAGTGTCTTGCACCATTGGTCATCATTATCACACTATCACGCATGGGGAAGTACGCGGACAAATGCAAGAAGACGCAGGTTAGCAAACATCGCCTACAACTATGGCCTTACTCTCCTGCACGACGGTTGCCCCACATTTCTTCGAGGGGTGACACACGGCAGCTGTCTCGACCATGCTTATGTCTCCAACTCCCTCGCGAAATACGTCAAGTGGTTTCCAGATGTTGAGACACAAAGAAGTGATCACATTCCAATCTACCTTAACATCAAAGGCTTGTCTAGTTGTGGGCCACGGACGACCATTCGAGCAGCCCAATGGACCAACTTCGAATCTGACATGGAAGATGCTTGCAGCGATGGCCTATAATCTGGGTTAGAGCAAAATATTACGAGAACAATGCAAAACGCTACTCGCATGGTGATGATATCTTCCGCACGAAACAACTTTGACATGGAGTTGGAGTGACTCCGAGCACTTCAACGCCGGGCGGAGCATTGTTATTGGCGCACAAAATCAATTGACGATCTTAAGGCAGCGAGAACGCAAAAACAAAAGATTCAGCGTCGCATGGATAGATGAGCGTCGGAACAATGGACAATGTTTTACCATTCACTAGATCCTCGCAATCCACTCTCACACATATGGCAAACGGTGCAAGGTCTGCTTTACCCTACGCAACAGCGTTTTCCACTCAAAGCGCTCACGGTCTTTTAAGGGCGGTAATATATCGATGTCGCAAAAGATTTCTGTGCGCATATCGCCAACAAAGACACTCGTCCAGATTCTCCAGTGAGAGGTGACGTCCCCCGTTCCCTTGATAATCACATGGACCACCCTTTTACAATGGAGGAGCTCGAGGCGGCACTAGCTCTCTGCAGGCGTTCAACTTCTCCGGGCCCAAATGGTATTCCGTACCGAGCCTTGTGCAACCTTGGGGAAGGTGCAAGGAGAGAACTGTTGAGCCTTTACAACATCTCGTGGTAGAATGGCAATGTTCCTGACGACTGGAAAGTAAGCTGCTTGGTACCCATCTTCAAGCAGGGCAAATCCCCACTCGAACTCGCCTCATACCGCCCAATAACACTGGTCAGCTGCGTAGGAAAGATAATGGAAAGTATGATACTAGGCCCGCCTGGTGTGGTATCTTGAATACTACAAGATTTATCCAAATTCCATGGCTGGTTTCCGATGCGACTGCTCTTCTAATCGAACAGTGGACGAACGTAGGGAGGGAACAAAGTCTTTGGAGAAGGTAAGGCAGAGTAAGTCTGAGGCCCGTGGGAACCAGTGGCCACTGTTCATTTTTAGTCTTGACTTGTCAGTGTATTTTCACCATTTTCGCATGAGGGGGCTAGTTCTAGGAGCTCTTTCAGGAGCGGGTGTCGGTTGCATCTCTATAAAATGTTATCTGGTCCAGTCTGAGCTAAGCTGCATTACGTAGACATGTCGAGGCGCTGTCGTTCATCAGGACGCCCGCTAGTATCCCAGAGCTGAGGACACTGCACGTTCGGCCTCTGCGTGAGGGCAGTTTCTTCCTGGCCACCACATGGAGGCGGATAGATCTGTCACTCCTCTTTTTGTCGACGGAGCTGACATCCGTCATTTGGTGAATGTTTTCAGGGTTTTTCGGAGAGGCTGCCTCTCCATCGGGTTAGTAGTTGTGCGGGTGGTGATATGTGCAGCTTCGTTAGCAACTATGCAGACTAGATGTAGTTTTGATTTTTGTCGACACTTCACGACATCATTTCGTTGCCATCGCAAAGTGTCTAAGCGTTCCTATTCCTTGCATACGCGTGAGTACGCAAAGAATGCTTTAAATGAAACATACTGTCAGGAAGAATGTTCTAAACAAAACGTATCAAGGTGTCCCATTAGATCTTCCATTCGTAGGAACGTGCATTGCGTCACTCGGTCGATAGAAATAAAATATGTTGCTGTAATAATTCCACGAAAAACACTAATGATAGCAGTCGCGGCGTGGGAAAACGCATTAGTGAAGCTTTTACAGAAGCAGCCCGAGTATCTGAGCCGGTGTGCCGCTACAAGACGCGCGCACATGTTCTGCCTCAAACAAGATTATCACGAACGAAAGTTCCCCGCGGCCTCCGGCTCTTGTCCGAGTTGCCTCTTTCGCACTCATCTTCTTTTCACCGTATATTTTTGTTCGCTCATCAAAGGAAAGAGCGGTAATCCAGGCAGGGTAGCTTTTCGATTATTTGTTCTAGCGAAAAAATTTCGTCCCCAACTTTTTCTCCCGGAGCGTCTGTCTGTATGTGCGCGGGCACATACGCGCGACGAGTGGTTTCTTCTATGGCGTCTCTGCCGTCGCAGGATACGCCGGTCATTAGCGTAAACTATATAGTCGCCCCTCTTGCGCCCCTCACGACATCTCTTTGGCGCCGATTTACTTTGTCGTTCGTTCCTTTTTCGATTCCGCCAGCTCTTTGCATCTTCTGTGCGTGCTGTGGTGTATGTTTTATTTTTTGTCATTGGGCTCTTTTGAGCCCCGTCTGTACTTTTCGCCAGTGCCTAGCTGGGCTCACGCGTAAAGACAGCTGCAGCGCATAGGCAACGACGGTCACATTAGCTCCCGTCAGCACGCCGTGATTGCAGGCTGTCGCTAAAAGCGTTCGTGTGTCTGTGAGTGCATGCGAGGCACGTGCGCGGGGTACACAGCACGACGCGCACTTCGCGCGCTCGTGTTCTCGTTATTTCGGCGCAACGCGCCTCAGACGCGTGTTTGGGCGTTGCTGGAGAATAATTTCAATGCGTGTCAGTTTCATTGCCCTCTTTTTTTTCTGCCTAGGCCTGTACGTGTATGAGCCGTTTTTTTGAATATGCAATATCGTATGAACAGATGCTTATCCTGTGACATTTTTGCGAGGGACGAAGCAAAGTGTAAATATCATATTGCGCTTCCAGCGTGCCTACGCGCGCAAGTCCCGTTACATGCTGCATGGAATTTGTCAAGAGACAAACTGTAACTTGTGCCCCGCGCGTGCTCCATTCTTTCACGTGAAGCCGACTATAAAAGCGGAACGGCGTTGGAGAGCGTCGTCCTGATGATGGATTGCTCTCTCAGGCCTAAGGTGGAGCGGATGGTGATAGCTCACTTTTACTTGATTCCTTTGTTGTTCACTATAGTGGTCGTTCGAACTGTCGAGGCGTGAGCATTCGCAGCTTATACATATTTGTGCCAGTAGGCATTTCGTATAGTGATCGATGTATAACTACAAGATGTCGAGAAAAAAATAGCGGATGCATAAAAAAAGTAGTAAAAGGAATAAAGCAATACGGTAAATAAGTAGTGTCGGCGAATCCTGCTCACGTGACAAAAAAACTCATCAGATTCACCCAGATTCATTGTAAACAAAGAATTGAAAAGTCAGGTTATGTGAAAGACTGCTCAAAAATGACAGGATGTCTTTCTTCTGCAGATGTCCACTGTACACGTAAAGGTGAGCATCTATCAGTTTACCTGGACGATTGCGTTAATGACTAAATCCACGTTTAATCAAACGACAAGCTAGTCAAATAGGCTGAGTTGATTTTTCTTCCCCCGACAGGCTTTAAACACAGGAACGCTTGGCTAATGATACAGTGGGATAAAACGTCACAAGTTTGCCGCAGAGACGAAGCAATAAACGCGTAATAGCAACTAATTGGAAGGTCACGCGCAGAATGCACAGCAGATCAACACGTGCCCCACGTTTCTCACGCACAAATGACGCATGCAACGTACTCACAGGTACAAATGAACGCGAATAAGCGTCTCAGTTACTACTTCGCCGTGTCTGAAAAGCGCGATCTTTTTTCAAATTGAGACTGTGCGATCATTGTAGTGACCTTTGTGAGCCTGGTAACTACAACAAGATTGTTCCACTAAAAGCCCAAGGCCTGCCAAGACGTACGATCCCCCCACCGCGAAATAAGAGCGTGCCAGTAGGCGTCCTCCCCCCTCATCTCTGCGGCGCAAAGTACGCGTGGGAGATGAAAGCGCGCGCCACCGCATCGTGACGATGTGGCGACCCGCGCTCATTGCAAAATTTCGCTTGTAATGCTGTAAACCTGATAGTTCGCCCCGAGATGCCCGTCATCAGCGGTAAGTGGTAGATGTAAATAGCTTGCTGTTTGAACGTTGAGGAGGTGCTTCTCTGTGGCTCAGTGGTTGACGCCTCGAACTCATGATTCAGAGGACCCAAGTTCGAGTCCATGCACCGGAGTCTTTTCCTGGATTATTTTTCTTTCTTCAGCTTACACATATATAGATACGTATACATATACGGTGAGTGATGGCGACGCCGACTCCTGGAGCAAAATTCAGCCGAGAGGGTTCATATAATTTCTATCGCAATAAAAGCTCGCTTAAAAGGTCACTTGACAGGCCCCGAAGGCACAGAATTAAGGCAACAATGCAGCAGCGTTCACAAAACACCTTTCTCAATATACAATGGCTCGAGTAAACCTACGATGGTGGAATGCAAAAGCGTTCGAGTAACATGCAATGTTTTAACCTCAATTAAGAAACCGAAGAGGGTGAAAGTTAATCTGAAGCCATGCACTACAGTGCTTTTTTGTGCGCATTGGAGATGGCAACACCCAGAAAGCGGTTTGTTGACCAATGATTTCACAGATTTCAGCTGTTTGCATTGGCACTGCTAATTTTTGCACTGCTAATAGAACGAATCCAAGTGATCCGCGACAATTAGCCCTTTAAGTGTAGGAGTCATTTTTAGGTAGCTTAGAAAGCACTTAGCCAGTGACAATATCGACACTACGTAGTTGGAGCATCAGATACTGTCGCTTCTTTTAGCCACTACTTTGATAGCTCATTCTCTTCCTCATTGTCTGATAGCTCATTCGCTTGGCTACAATCGTCTGTTTGGGCAAGTTAAGCTACTGGTTAAAACTACATGATTGCTTGCGCGGGCTTAATACACAAAAATATTTGTCTATGGTGGCCATAAGAGAGACACATGAAAATCTGCGTTCAAACCGATAGTAATAGGGCATTGTGAAACCAGATTACAAACTTTTTTGAGCAAGAAATCTTACGAGGTAAAAAGGCACTTCTTTTTCAGAGATAAAAAAGATTGCACAAGCGCGTTTCCGGTGCATGACATGGCCACAGCGAATACAACACACGACGATGGGAAGAGTAGCGTGACAATGACCAACAAGGAGAAATATGATTGATGATTGATTGACATGTGGGGTTTAACGTTCCAAAACCACTCTATGATTATGAGAGATGCCGTAGTAGAGGGCTCCGGCAATTCAGACCACCTGGGATTATTTAACGTGCACCGAAATCTGAGCACACGGGCCTACAACATTTCCACCTCCATTAAAAATGCAGCAGCCGCAGCCGGGATTCGATTCCTTGACCTGAGGGTCAGCGGATGAGTACCTTAGCCGCTATACCACCACGGTGGGGCTGAAGGAGAAATTTAGAAGAGGAGTTTGGCCGCTATAGACCACCGAGCTACGAGCTTGATTCTTCGAAATTTCTGCGACGACACATAACACACATGGTAGCATTAGTCAATATGCGTGGTCACTAAAGGACCGAAAAGCCAAAACATTGAGTGAAATCAAAGAAACGAGCGCGGAATCAGAAGCTGCATCTAGCCTAGATTTCACTTCATCAAGAAAGTCGCCGAAACAACCCAGCTCCAAAGGAGACTGACTGATAATCTCGTGTTTCAACTTGTTACCACGTGTTCAAGGAAATAATTTTCGGGAATCACTTTTGAACTTTCTAGGCACATTATTGCATTATGAGTTCGAATTTCTTTCAACAGTAAAGACTCCTTGACCACTATATTTGCAACCACATTTTATTTGTGAATAGTATGCATCTATTCTCTATATTGTCACAGCAGTTGAGCACGAATTTGAGAATGAGAGGTGCACGTTAAAGAATCACAGGTGGTCAAAATTTCCGGAGCCCTCTCCTACGGTGCCTCTCATAATCATTTGGTGGTTTTGGGACGTTAAACCACACATACCAATCAATCAAAATTTTAGAATGAGTTTGTTCTTTGTGCATTGTGGCCGTGAGCAGGGCGCCGATATTATATATAGCTTTCATCTTCTTTACCGAATTTATTGACGCAGACTACAAGAACATTGGTTGTAATTTGCATTGACTTGTGGTCACTGTTCAATATACTATTCTGCAAAGGTAGTCAACCAACATCCTCTGAAAGTACTTGGTTTCGTATTTGATCCCAGAATCAGCAACAACTTTTTATCTAATAGCTAGCTTTTGAAACAAAATTCTATTGATATTTATCTGCAGCTCTCTTTAACATTTTGATGATTGACCGTGATTTGATAAAATGAATCACTTCTTGCAGATTTACACGGAATAGCAATTCCGAAAAAAACTACAATGCGATGACTAGACTACTGCAAAAAGAAGTAGTAACCAGTGCCCTCTTATGGACTGCGTATCTCTTAGACCTTTAATCAGAAAAATCAAATCGTGCGTTAAGGCTTTCTCTCAACCCAGTGGCGATTCTACTACGTTGTGACCCTATTAAGAATAGGATGCCTATGAGGGCGAACTTGTCGGCTAGCTGATTAAAAATCTTAAGACAGGGGAACAGCGCAACGGAGAAAACGCTGAAAATTGGCAAACAAACGATCCCACGCATTGCTACGTGTAGTGGTCTGAGTGACTTCTTTCGAAGTTCGTGTTTTTTCGCGCTGTTCACCAACTGCAACGTGAGGATACGTGCGCAGTGCCCATGCTCATAATGCATACAATATGATTCCTCCCTCGGAGGTTCGGTCCTATCCTTAAAAGTTAACAGGAAGTAAATGTGCCGACGACTGTCCTTCATGTTAATATTTATGAGGGAAAACCTTTCGTTTACGTGGTCTTATTGGAGAGAGACTTTCCTTTTTAGTTTCTGCCGTGGGCGGCGTAGATGCAGGCGGTTGTGGGCACGCCCTTCTACGTGTCTGCTTAAAGCACACACTTTCTACGTTTATGCCATCAAAGCCGCAAACAAGCCTTACACGCATAGACGTGCAAACATAAACTGCGCAGTCGACGCTTAAGCACGCTCGACAACGCCAATACGGGGTGTTTCACGTAACTTTGGCCAGAGTTTAAAAATATGCGGGAACACGTAATTACGACGCGACCAAACGCATGTTGCTCACTGTTGCCTGGAGTTCGTCAGACTATTTTTTGTGTTCTCAAATTGTGTTTAACCTCTGTTTAATTAATAACTTTTTAAGTACATAGATTAATAACAAATGTCAATGAAAACGTTGAAGATCGGTTTTCAAAACTTCCAAATACATAGCTTTGTACTTCATACCTGTTATCTATTAATGTTTTCTGCTAATTACAAATGCCTGCGAAATAAAAAAAAATACCACGTGAGAAACCGCTCGTGCGTCAGTGTGCACAAGGATTCTAGTGCTCCATAGTCGAACGTTTTGCAAACCGATCAACAACTTTCTCGTTTAAATTTTTTATCTATGTTCGTTTCTTGAAAAGTTAGCTAATTAAACATGTATAATAAACAATATTTGAGAACACAAAAATATTCTGACTTACTCCAGGCAACGGAGAGCGACATGCATTTGCTCGCGTTATAATTACGTGTACCGGCATATTTTTAAACTCTGGCTAATGTTACGTGGGACACCCTGTACATTTAGAAACTATGCGAGAACCTGTCACGCATCGAATTTAAGCACGTAAACCATTTGCATGGGAGGATAACGCGCATAAATTGTGTTTGTATTTCACCGTACGGCCCGCTTTGCTTCCATCTACGTGCACTCTGTAATTCCCTGTTCTCTGACAAGCGAACACCCGCGAAAAAACAAACTTCCAAATTGTAAGCGGAACACGTATACGCAAGAGCAGCAATGCCGAACAGGGCCGTTGCTCGGGGTTATGCGGTTAATAAACATCACTCATTTATACGCAACAAGGATGGGTACCTGCAGCATGGCGTAGACGCGAATGAAAGAAACCCTCAAGGTACCAGCTAACATTGTCAACGAAACGTGTCTAGATTATTGATAACTGCAGGTTAAGTCAAAAGGCCTTGAAATAAGCCCTAAAAATACAAAAGATGCTTCCTGTGCCAGTGACGATGGGGATGATGATGACGATGCTAATGTGTGCAAACATGATCATGAACGAGGTCTCAGCTTCCTCTTTTTACCATGAAGGCTGCTGGTAAACTTGTTGAGTGCACCAGCGACAAGAGTTGGCCGCCCCTTCCTTCCCCCCCTCCTCAATACGCTGCTCTATACACTTACTTACATGTACTTAAATCATGTTCCGCGCAGGCGGCACTTGTTGCTCGGCCGCGTGCTGTATGTGCGCGAAAGCACCACCGCTCTGCTCGTTAACTGAGATGCATGAAGCAGGCCCCGCAAGTTATAGCCAGCTAATTAGGAGCGTGATGCGTACAACGCTAAGGCTTCGTGCGAAAGCCTAGTTCTTCGCATCCCTCGAGTTTGTTTCGCCCTTGATGAAAAAGTTTAGGTAATAGGAGAGGCTGGGTGCGGGCGTTGAACGCAGGGGGCCTCAGTGGGACCGATGAGGTGTCTGTCAGCCGCGCAATAACGTGTGTGTTTTTTTTTTTTTCAGGGTACTTTACTACCTGCTGTAATGATGCTCCTACGTGCCAGTCCGCGCTTTAAGTGAGCTGCCTAGAGTTGACCACTTTTAGGAGCGCGCATAATAAGTTTCTCGTTTTCCCTTCTTGGCTTGTGCGCCTAAACCCTAAGCCTTTTCGATGATCCTATTTATGGTTTCTTCGCGCCCTGTGATAATTTTTTAAGTTTTATACTCTGCACGTTTTAACTAAGAACTTATATTTTGAGGCAGCGTGTTTGTGCCAGAAAACGTCGAAGACGCTGAGACGGTAGTGTTTTGGAGAAAATGAGCCAACGAGTTTTTCAACGGCTTGGTTGCCCGCAGGTATACGGAAGGCTGAGCGATCACCAACCATCCATTATCATGAACCTTCCTAGCATTAAGTAATCACGAACATTTTTTCGGTATTGCCGGGTATTGGTTCAGTGCAACGGGAGGAAAGAGTAAAGGGAAATATGAAGAAAGTAGGCTTTAATCAGTAGCGGGATGCTTCGGAGCAAAGAGGAAGAAAAAGTTGAAATACTCTAAAGAGCTCCCCATAGGAAAAAGCTATAGACACCCAGTGCGTATGGTTGAAGGGGTAATGGGTAAATAGGCAAGAGAGGAACAGTACAACGGCACCGTAATCAGGAGTACGCGAACAATATACTCTACTGGTAGCAGGCTGTCAAGCGTGAAATGAAGACGCCACGCGAGAATGAAGAGCAGCACGTTTATATTTATGTTGTAGTATAGATAATGAGGAAGGCCATGGAACAACGAGCGTTAATTTGCTCCGCGTAAAGAACAGTTCTCGAGCCCCGGCATTTTTGTACAGTTACCCCAACGTATTTATTTGTGGCACATATAAAAAATATTATCATCAAGCCTAATTCTTCTCTCTCATACGACACCACAGAGACTTGATCGTGACGTAGGAGCGTGGAAGCGCATAGCACAATGTTAAAACGCGGACATCTCTTGACGGAGTCTGAACCAAACGCGTGCCACTTCCCCCGTATTCAGGTATACAGTTTGTGACTTTATCCTAAAGAGCGGGATAGCTGAAATTTCGGTTAACGTGAGTTCACCAGAAACTTGATGTTTGACGTCACGCCAAGATTATTCTAGGACCTACTAGTACGTGGCGCCTCATAATAAAACTGTTGATTTGGCCAGTTGCATTCCAATATTTAATTATTAGTGCTTAGAAAGTAGCCGTTCCAGGTATGAAAGACAGTCTGTCGTTTGGCTTTCGTGTTTTCTGGAGGAACAGTTGGCCTGGCAACAAGAGCTAGCAATTGCTCCCCCTGTTGCTCCGTTTAATATTTTATTATTCGCTTTCCATATAAGTTCAGTGCCACGTCAGTGATCTAGTATACTCACCGCGGTATTCTTGTGGTAAAGCTCCCCATGGCTTTTAATCATATGGTGCTTTTGGGACGTTAAACCCCGCATACAAATCAATCCCGATGGCTTTCTAAAAGATGCCCCGCCACAGTGGTCTAGTGGCTAAGGTTCTCGGCTGCTAACCCGCAGGTCGCGGGATCGAATCCCGGCTGCGGCAGCTGCATTTTCGATGGAGGCGGAAATGTTGTAGGCCTGGGTGCTCAGATTTGGGTACACGTTAAAGAACCCCAGGTGGTCGAAATTTCCGGAGCCCTTCACTATGGCGTCTCTCATAATTATATGGTGGTTTTGAGACGTTAAACCCCACATATCAATCAAATCAATCTAAAAGATAGAAGGGTCAGCAGTCCCGGCCGCGGTGGCGGTTCTTCAACGGAGGCAAAATCATAGAGGCCGGTGGGCTAGATTTACGAGGGGTTTAAACAACCGCAGGTTGCCTAATTTCTGGAGTGCTCCACTAGGGCGTTTTTTTATAATCATATCGTAGTTTTGGGATGAAAAAGCGCCCCAATCATTGATGTTCGCTTAGAATGAGGGAATGCTCCTTGTGCACTATTCTGTGTTTTTCGTATAAAACTTCTTTGACCTGTTTTTATATTCCGCGCATTTCTGTCTTTACGAAGTTCAATGTCAAGCGCTCTTTGCCTCTTAACGTGAACGCAATTTGGCCTAGAAGAACGTAAGCGTCCAGTGGAAAACGATTTAGTGAGCTCAGGGTCCACAGCGCTGGTGAACTCTCCTTTCTTGCTACGGTATGTGGTATGCCGAAATCCGGAAACTTTAGGTGTACTCAAGGGCTACAACTATACATGTACTTCGAATTCTAAAGAAAATGGAAACTCATTGTTGACTCGAAGCTCATTGTTGCCTCCATACCTAAGAACATGAGATCATAATGACTGACCGTAATATTGGCATTCGTGATTGTTGTGTTGTCTCTCACCACGTTGTCTTCAGCAACAGCAGGAACGAAAAACCAAATTGACTTATCATCCCTTCTTACGTTTTGTACAACGCAATCAAGATTGAAATTAATTGCTGTTACACCCTTGGGCACTATATAAACGGCCACTAAAAGAAATTCAAAGGCATTGATAGAACTTTCCGCTCGCCTACCCTCCACAGGCATGTCAAAACAGAAGCCAGAACAGAAGAGTCTGAATTATAATAGTTGTTGCACTTTTACGTCCCAAAACCAGGGTATGCTTAGGACGGACGCCATAGGGGAGAGCTCCAGAAATTGCGACCGTTTGGTCTTCAATAACGTGCTACCAAACAGAACTACACAGGCCTCGAACATTTACCCTCGATCGAAATGTGGCCGGCATTCGATGCGTCCACCTTCGAATCACCAGTTCATTGCCGTAATCACTACATGACTATGGCGGGTTCAACGGAGGAGTCCTACAGTAGAAGGCGCAAAAAGAATGGTAGATATACGTCGACCTAATGACGTGAGCAACGTATGTTGCGGGGAGTGCGATAATGTAATCACATTGGGTGTATCTACACTGTGAGAGCTAACTTGCTATGTAGGGCTCATTACTTCGCCACTCATCTGCTAACTGATCATTCGAGCTCGGTGAAAAAGCAAAATATGCAGACAATGAACCACTGCGCTTTCAGCAGGCCATCACGTTTGCGCTGCCTTCACATTGTCACTGGGTCATGACGTCGACGAAGGTAGCCGACTGTAGGTCGCAGACCAAACTTTAATTGGTTGAATTTGCGGCCGGTCAGCGAAAAGTCAGACTACAGCGATACACACTGGAACAAATAGCAGTGAGCAGAGCGTCGGCCATCAATCAACTGACGAGCAGTAAAGCACGTCGGCATTTATACACGTGCCGTCGAATATTCCAGCGTTATGGCTAGCGCCTATGTAGGTTCCAGAATAATGTGTTAAGTTTGCATCATCCACGTGATCTTAAAAAATGATGTACTGAAGTCCTGAGGCTTGTCGAACACTGCAGGTGCAGTTTGTGCTGAGAATTACCAACAGTGTAACGGGGCCTGCAATAACAAAACTTTGGGAAGGAATGTGGCATTGGCCCCTTCTTAAAGAAAAGGCATCGCCCAATGCTTTACACAAATGATGAAAGTAAAATAACAACAATAAATTAAAAAATAGGCAACAAGTACTACCAACCAAGCACAGCAACAACAACAAAAATGCAGTCCTCAGGTTCATTAACGCGCATGAAATGACATGGCCGACTTCCGGTAGTGCACGACACTGTTGTGAGTTCTCAATGTTAACCGGGACAACCTCACAGTCGAGTGGGACGATACGTTGAACTACCCTATATGGTTGGAAGTGCTATCGCAGAAGTTTTTCACTGAGTGGAAGTCAGCGTATGCGCGTATTCCACAAAAATTTGTCGAAGAATGTAACGACGACTGTTGGTCATCTGTTGGTTCTACATGCGGAACCGGGTGAGTTGGCGGGTTTCTTCGGTGCCTTGAAGTTAGACGATGACGTCGAAGTTTTCTTAGTCCGTGACATTAGGCAGCATGGAGCCGAGCGTCGTTACCGTGTTTCTTCTGTAGACCAGTCTGTATGGCGCCATCTGCGTGGCCTCCTACATCGCCGTGCTGTAGGCGAAGGTCACGTATACGAGGATGGAGTCCCACGTCTTGTGTTCGACATCGACGTAGAGGGCCAGCATGTCAGTGATGGTCTTATCTGGACGCTCGGTCCCACTATTGTTTTATTGGTGGTAAGCGGTTGTGCGGCTGTCGCTTGTCTGGCAGTATCTCAGGATTGCCTGAATCAGGTCTACAGTAAACGCCGTACTTCTATTGGCTATGATAACCTCTGTGGTGCCATGTCGAAGGATGATGTTCTCAAAGAATAACTTGGCTACCACGGTGGCACTGCCTATTGGCAGGGCTCTTGTTTCGGCGTAGTGGGTGAGGCAGTCAGCAGCTACGACGATCCATTTTTTTAGTCGACATTGCGAACAGTCTTAGGAAGTCCATCTCGATCTGCGGGAACAGTCACCGGGAGAGTCGATTGGGTGGAGGAAGCCTGCTGGTTTTGTTGAAGGTGTCATAAATTTCATTATTTTATTTTTATTTTTTTATTTGCTTGACAATACATGATTGCCGTGATGCAGAAGATGAAAGGCGACATTCTGAGCCGCCTGACTTGACCTTAAGCACCACACCATGCATTCGTCATACAGAGTAACTGCATTGGCAAAAAAGAAGAAACATAAGAAACATAAAAACAAATAACATTGTGGAAAACTGAGAGGAAGCTTATACAAAATAAATATTATACAAATAAAGCTTATACAAATTAAGATCACTCACTGTCTCGGTACGTCCTTACGTAGTGAGAGACCACCGGCGGCGAGGTGCTGCCAGTGGTACTTTTCCTGTATTCTTGCGAGCGTGCGGCGAAGTCCGAGGTGTCCAGCCGTTGGGTTGTCTTGTAGAATCTGAAGAATTTCTGGTCGCCTTACCAAAGATATAAGGAGGAGATAGCTGGCTCGGGTCACAGAGAAGTTCTATTTTACGAGTACCTTGTTTTTCAAGAAACATTACACCAGTCCTTGCCTGAATACTACTGGGGCGACGGTGGGCCGTCCCTCGATGTCTTAAACTAGGTGTTTCAGTTCCGGGTCGGCTCGCTGTCGCTCGGTGAAGTCGTCGGCACTTATGTTTCACAGGAAACATTTATCATCCTGGTCGTTTTCTGGTGGTGGATTGACGGGAGCACAGGACAGGCAGTCCGCGTAGGATTGTTTCTTTCCGGAATCGTACACGACAGTAATATCAAATTAATGAAGTCTTAGGCTCATCCATGCGAGGCGACCTAAAGCATTCATGGAGTTTGCTAGCCAAAAAAGGCGTGGTGGTCACTCACAACTTTAAAAGGACTGTCGTATAGGTACGGGTGGAACTTGGACGCTGCCAAGTTGATGGTAAGACACTCTTTTTCTATTCTGAAACAGTTGGCCTCGGTCTTAGATAGCGACCAGCTAACATAAGAGATAACCCTTTCCAAGCCTTCGTTTCTTTCTACAAAGAAGGCGCTGAGTCCTACGCTGTTTGTTTCGGCAGTGTACCTCTGTTTCGGCTTATTTTTTTTAATGCTCAAGTAGCTGGGTTGTCTGCAGGCGTCGTTTAAGTTCCTTAAATGCTTTGAATTGTGTCGTTTCCCAACTGAAATCAACGTTCGTTTTCGTTAGGTGAGTTAGTGGCCCGGTGATCTATACGAAGCTTTTGACTAAACGCTTGTTATAGGCGCAATACACGACGAATTGGTGTACTGCCTTGTTGTCTCTTGGTGGTGGTAAATCGGCGATGGCAGCTTTTTTGCGTGGGTCAGGACAGACTCTACATTTCCTAATAACGTGTTCCACGCAGAAGAGCTTCTCGTATGCGATGTGGCACTTTTCTGGTTTCAGGGTGAGTCTGGAGACCTTGATAGCTGGAAGTACTGATTCAGGGTGCGGGAGATGCTCGTCAAAGCTTGAGGAAAACACGTCGACGTCGTCCAAGTACACGAGGCAAGTCTGCTACTTCAATTGCACCGTGCGCATGAGACGATGAAACGTCGATGGCGCAGAGCAAAGACCAAATGGCATGAACTTCAACTCGAAGAGGCCGTCAGGTGTGATAAAGGCATTCTCTCGATCTCTCTCGACAACCTGGATTTGCCAACAGCCGGTCTTAAGGTCCATCGACGAAAAGTACTTCGTGCTTTGGAGATGGTCCAGTGCGTCGTCTATACGTGGGAGAGGGTACACGTCCTTCGTAGTCATTTTCCTCAAGCGGCGGTAATCGACAAAAAAAACGTAGGGTTTCATCCTTCTTTATTACCAACACGGGTGACTCCCATGGGATCTTTGACGACTGAATGATGTCGTCGCGTAGAATTTCGCCGACTTGTTTCTTCGCAGCCTCCCGTTCATGCGCCGAAACTCACTACAGGCTCTGTCGAACTCGTCAGGCACTTTTTTCTGTTATGATGCGATGTTTTGTGACTGGGGTTCGCCGAGTTCTTGATGATGACGAGAAGCGGTCCTTGAATTGCAGGAGCAAGGACTTGAGCTGGTCTTGCTCGCACTTCAAAAGGCTCGAGTAGACGTTGAAATCTGGTGCGAGAACTCGATTAGTCGAAGCAGCTTCGGCATCATCAAAGAGGGCGAAAGCATTGCTGGCATCCACAAACTTTTTCATGTAAGCAACCGTCGTACCAACGTTGAGGTGCCTATATTCGTGGCAGAAGTTCTACAGAAATACCTTCGCTTTCCCTTGATGCGGCTCGGCTATGCCTCTTGCGACACACATCTGACGATATAAGAGCAGGTGCTGATCACCTTCGATGACGCCTTCACGGTTTTTAGCTTTCTCGGTGCTGACGGAAATGATGACGGTAGAGAAAGGCAGCATGGTGGCCTGCTTTTCTATTAAATGTATTGCGTGGTTCTCCAGCGTCGTGTAAGGTGACAGCTTTTTTTCAGAATTGATTCATACCTCACGTCGATGACGGGGCCATGGTGACTTAGGAAGTCCATTCTAAGTATCACGCGTCTGGAGCACTGTTGTAGGATAACAAAGCTTGCACCATAAATCCGGTTGTTGATTGTGATTCGGGCCGTGAAAACTCCTACTGGCATTATCATGTGACCTCCAGCAGTCCAGATTTCTCGTCCATTCCAAGCAGTCCTTATGTGCCTAAGCTTGGTGGCAAATGACTCACAGGTGACGGAATAGTTGGCGCCAGTGTCGACGACACGGTGATGTTATGACCCGTAGGTGAGAACGTCGAGGTCACTGGACTATCGTCTTGAGTTGAAATCGGGTGGCGGCGTTGGTTTGCTCTGCTGCTTCCACGTTGCGTCGTCAGGTCTTGTTCTGACCGCAATGTTTCGACGACAAAGCTGCCTTCGTGATGCGACAGGTTCTAGAGGTTTCATCGCGTCGTCGTCGTCAGCGGTGGTGAAGTATCTTCGGTTGTTCATCATACAGCAACCACACCTCCATTGGCTGCTCCCCTAATTTTCCGAGTAAGAGCTCGGATATTGGTCCGGAGCAGGGCTGGCATACTGCCGGCGATGCGGTGACGCATAGCGGCTGGTGACGGTGAACGGTAAGGTCATCAGTGTGTCGACTGCGCTAATCCCCTGTGTAGGGTAGGCAACCGGATGTCTTTCTGGTTAACTTCCATACCTTCTCCTTTTGTTCACTTCCTTCATCCGGCGGTGCGAGGTATTCGGCGATATTGTGCGGGCGTTCACCCAGCTGTGCGCACTGCGCATTGTCATTGAAACCACGCAGTTTGATCTCTCTACACTGGCAGTGGCGCAAGTGCGGCCAGCTTCTCCACAGTAGTAGCAGAGAGTAGGTGATCGAAGGCACCCCACACGTCGGTTTTCTCGGAGCATTGCACTGGCCGGTGGGTGGACGGTTTGGTGCCGGTGGCAGCGGCGTCTACTGGCGGAACTGCGATGGTGGGGCTTCTTTACGTGGGCGTGGAGGGGGAGTGAAGCGCCGGGGTGCAGCAGCGTAGCTCGTGGCTTGGGGCTCAGGCTGTAGCAGTTCAGGGATGCCAAGTGAATGCTGCAGTTATTTCCGAACGGAGCAAAAACCTAGAGACTTACAAACAGGGTTCAGCTCAAATTGAGGACGACGCAGCGAGCAATGGAAAGAAAGATGGTAGGTGTAACTTTAAGAGAAGAAGACAGCAGAGTTGATTAGGGAACAAACTGGGTTAAGAATATCACAGTTGAAATCAAGAAGAGGAAATGGACATGGGCCGGGCATGTAGCGCGTAGACAGGATAACCGCTGGTCATTAAGGATAACTAACTGGATTCCCAGAGAAGGCAAACGGGTTAGGGGGAGACAGAATATTAGGTGGGCAGATGAGATTAAGAAGTTTGCGGGTATCGATTGGCAGCAGCAAGCACAGGACCTGGCTAACTGGCGGAACATGGGAGAGGCCTTTGTCCTGCAGTGTACGTAGTCAGGCTGATGATGATGATGATGATGATGATGATGATGACGATGATGATGATGATGACGACGATGATGATGATTATTTCCGAACTATATCTGTGACCCAGTACGATTGAAGCTGTGTTGACGGCAAGAGCTTCTGCAGTTCTTCCCTAACGATCACTCGATAGTCTCGCGAAGGTCATCGGCCCAGGGGGTACGTACGGCTATGTCTGAAGACAGGTGACAATTGTACTGTAGGACGCCCATTTCAAGCGTCTTCTCGATTATAAGCGCTTCGGAGTGCAATTCCTAAACGGTCTTCGGTGGGTTTCTCACCAATTCCGCGAAGAGCTGCTTTTTGTCCTCTCACAAGTCCCCACGGCGGTGGTCTAGTGGCTAAGGTACTCGGCTGCTGAACTGCACGTCACGGGATTGAATCCCGGCTGCGGTGGCTGCATTTCTAATGGAGGCGGAAATGTTGTAGTCCCGTGTACTCAGATTTGAGAGCACGTTTAAGAAACCAAGGTGGTCTAAATTTCCGGAGCCCTCTAATGTGGCGTCTCTCATAATCATATGGTGGTTTTGGGATGTTAAACCCCACCTATCAATCAATTTGTCCTCTCGCATGAGGAAACAAACATTCTTCTCCTCGGGCATGTCTGGGTCTGTGTGGTGAAACATAAGGGTCATTTTTTTACGAAAATCCTGATGTTCCTGTTTAGTAGTCGTACCCGCGTCTCGAGCAAAGAAACGGCTCTTTCTTTGCAGGCAAAGCTCCTGAACGGAAGCTTGTGCCACCGAAGGCGTCAGGTTTGAAGTCCAGAGTCCCGGTTCTAGAACGAGGTCCTTGCTGCGTATTCCAGGTAGAAGTAGACGCGACGCAGCATATGTTTCATGTCCCAGTGGTTGAGGGTGGCCACTCAGTCAAAGGTCTCTAGCCAGGTCTCCGGGTCTTCAAACGATGATCCATGCAAAGTCGGTGGCTCCCTTGGCTGCTGCATTACGACCATGGTGGGCGTTGGCACAGGGGCTGTCATAGTTGTCGCTGTAGTGGTCTTCTTCGATTTGTCGGGTAGAAGCCCATACTTCGTACCATGTTGCCTACGTCTAATTCGCTTCTCGTGGCTGGCGTCGGTGTCTTCTGCGTGACGTCGGCTGGGTTCACTGCTCGACGAGGCATTCGGTGCATGAAATGTTCAGCACCTCCAACAGATGTCACGGGGTCATGACGTCGACGACGAGAGCAGACTGTAGGTCGTGGATCAAACCATTTATTCGGCCGAACGTGTGCCTGGTCAACGAAAAGTCAGATTACAGCGATACAAACTGGCACTGATTATGGCGAACAGAGCGGTGGCCGTCGATCAACTGATGGACAAGTGGTGAAGCGCATAGACCTTTATACATCTGCCGTCGAATATTCCAGCGTTATCGCTAGCGCCTACATTAGTTCTAGAATAATCTGTAACGTTCATGTTGTCCGCCTACTATTAACAAAATTATGTACTACAGCCATGTTGCGGTTCCAAGAAATGCATTGACAAGCCGCAACGACCCTGAAGACTAACCCCGCATTCAGAAGCACTGCTTGACTTGCACTTGACTTGCTACTGACTTCAATGCAGCAAAAACGCGTTTCGAATGCGCTGTTTTTACGTGGTGTCAAGGCAGCACAAACACAAAGACGCGTTTTAAACGCGCTGCATAGAAGGGGGTTTCAAGTAATTTCAATTCAAGCAGCGTTTCTGAATACGGGGTAAGAGTTTTTTATCACAACCAACGGCGACGTTCTGCAGTGGTACAGAACGAGCAGACGCCTCTACCCACCACCTCACCGAGACCTACAACGTGGCGAAGCAGCTACACTACGGCAGTTGCAAGGACTCCTGTCTGGGCAAAGCGCGTCTGCCCGGAAGTGTACACCACGGGTACATCCCAACACTGCAATAGGGCGTGAATCACCCAAAGACACCTGTTTTAGGACTATGCGCCAACGGTGGGTAACCATGAAAAAGCAATACCAACTGCCATCAAGCAGCAACGTCATCAGTCGAAAGCGAGGCAACGAAGGCGGCGTGGTCCAGCACGTGCTTGGCGTCATGGAACACCAGCGGCCGGAAGCCGCGCCACCATGTGTTAAACGCCAGTAGGCTGCTGCTCCATGACGTCCGAGCAAGCTAGTCTCTAGCTTTAATTCCCCAATTCTTCCACCTTTTATGCCTTATCATCCACAAAGTTGTTTCACTCACTTCTACAGTCATGAAGCTTCTCGGACACTGCAGGAGCCGTTTCCACTGAGAATTACAGTGTAATGGCGCTATAACCATACTTGAAGAATCAGTTTGGCACTATAATGCCTCGAGGCATACACACTACTGGCTGCCCAACCTAAGCTCTGGGCTATTTATGTTCAACCTCTCAATTTCGCGCCTCGCGATTTAAACTTTCGCTTATGCCATTAACATAATCCTTCAATTATTCCTGCTGGCATCGTTTAATTCTCTTTTCAGACTTGCTTAAGCTACGCGCATATTGACGCGAGCCTCATGAGACGAACAGGGCGTGCGTAAGCTTATAATGAACGTATAATGGATACAACCCACTTGTGTTTTTCAAGGCAGTCTTTTGGTACTATGAGCGTACACATTCAATTATGCGGTATCATGGCGTAAATGTAGCTCTGAGGATACTCTTCAGTTGATAGTTCAGGTGTCTTCGTGGTATGCATCACTTGTGCAAGTACTTGGCGCCACGTTTTTCTTAACACATGATGAAATGCATCTCAGGGCGATACGGCCCGCCATCTCGCCATACTGTCATGATTCATACCTAACAACAAGATTGATGAGAAACCTCTCCCAATTTCATCACTGGAATATTTTCCACCTGCGTAGACAGGAAACAAATGCGTGCTTCGCAGCAGAGGATTCCACTTTATGAACAGAATACTTTGTTAGGCATCCACTGATAGGTACGTTCTCGTAGCATGGTAGGACATTGAATATAGAAGCTTTACTTTTGCAAAAGTTTATACAGTTGGTGAAGTCATCGAGTATGGTTAACGGCGTGACAGTATTGATGCACGCCGTTAATGCTGGCATTGCGAATAGTTCTATGACACTTATAAAGGGCCTGTGCTAGCTCAAAGTTACGCCGAGAGCTGACAGTAAAGTGTTTATTGAAATTTAGAAGCATGAAATCTTGGGCTTGTTTTAACACATTCGTAGCAAAAAAACAGCACGAAACAACGAAGTGGCAAAGATCAACCAGGCCTATTGAATCAACGTTCTTTATTAGACACCCCTGAAACTCAATTTGCTGTGCAGGAGAGTGAACAACCCCAGTCCTACAAGTCAGGATTTCAAGAATTAAGAAACTCGTCACATGCTTTGCCCCAAACAAGGTTCATGTCATCTACGAAAATACGACGTCCTGCGGCAGCATCTACATTGGACAGACTAGCAGCTGTATACAAACAGGTAGCAATTTGGCAATACATTGTCCGGAAAGTGGGTGCACCCCAAACTTCTGTTAGACCGCATCATGTTCCTGTACCGATATAACCGTGCACGCCGAATATATGAAGCCTTAGCCATTCTTGTTGCAGGTCATTTATTATTAACTCTTCATCCATCGCACCAACATACAAATAAACTATCTTCTCAGTTGAGTGTCTCACACTATATAATATGACACATCACGGCATGTGCGCATGTGGTATAAAAATATGCCTCTCCCCCATTTTTCCTTTTTTGCGAAATGCGTATATATTTGCATTGCAAACGTTAACGAAGTTATTGCTTCGTCTTTATAGCCTTTGTTGTTTCGCGTTGTTTTTTTACTATGAATTTATCAAAACCTTAGATTGCCTCCTCTCGTGTCTGCAGCTTCCGAAAGCGGTGATCAAAGAAGTAAATAAAAACGAAATACGCTTGAAAGAGCGCAAGCTTCGACTTGTTTATGATTCATTTCAACGTTTTAGGCGCACCAAAGGAACAAAACAGCGAGCAGAGACGCGGACACAGCACAGGACACAGATAAGAGACGCGAACAAAGCGCTCTGTCCGCTCTTTATACACACCTGTCATGAAACAGGAGGAAGACAAGAAAATGCGCAAAAAAAACTTGGAAGACACTTGAGCTTAGCCTTTTTTAGTGGAACGCCATAGCGCAGTTTGGCCTCAATCGCATCCCCTCCTCAACCACTAGCCTAGGGAGAGAGAGAGAGAGAAAGCTCAGTAATGAAAAACAAAAAAAATAATTCAATTGCTAGCCTTCCTTCGCTATCCTATAGTAGAATGTCTACTGCAAGATCAGTTCCGAAGTTGTATCGGCGTCAAATGAAATACGAACTGTCAGAGGCCTATACGCAACCACATAGTGCGCACCGTCCATTTATCATCATGGACAGGTGTGCATATGCGCAAGTGCTTTCCAACTGGATTCACGCGCCATTAGACGCGGATGATTGGAGGGCGTGCACTATACCGCTGCGACAGCCTGCCTCCGAACGGGTTTCATATGAAGCCTGTAGTACATTGCGCCAAAACTCTTTCTTCTGCGAATGTGCGAAGTACCTACTGTGCGTCCTTAAGGCAACACGTGCTCGCTGCCACAACCATTGTTTACGTTGTTGCTGATAATGACGATCAAGTGTCCATTTGTCATGTAATCGGTGGGCCTTTAATCCAACCACTCGTTGCACAACTCGCATGTATTCACGCCTGGCGCTTTTCCACTTTTCTGCCACGCAATTTCACGAGCCTTAAAGAGACTCCTGAAACTACATGACATTCTTGTAGGGTTTTGTTCCGGAACTTCTTCATGCACGGGCTTGACTCTAAAGCAGAACCAATCTGTTTGCCATGCACGCAGAAGTTGTGCGTCCGACTTCTACTCCAACGGAAGTTTTTTATTATTTATTTATCTGTCTCTATCTAAACTTTTCGCTCAGGTGTCTTCGAGTAGCCAGGTGACGTCAAGGTAACTCGTGCCCTGGACCTAATAAAACAGTTTCACTGACTGACTCATGGACAACGCAGATTATTTGCTGACAACCAATGACGCAGACACCAAAACTTCTGCGAAACAAGCTCTTTAACGCTAAAATTTTCACGTGTTATCAGAAGTATTGGTCAACCACTAAATATTCAGGAAGGTGTTGTTTATGTGGAGCAGTATATATATATACTTTCTTAGTCCTCTAAATGTGCATTAGTGTGAACACAGAAATATTTTGAAACGTTTACGTTCAGATGGACCCAAAATGGTCCCAAGGTTTACGGACTCATGGCCAACTGCACACGTGCCCAAAATTTCTGGTAATGATAGTGGATGTCTTTCTAAACTATTTATTTTATTAGCGTGCTCTAAACATTCAAAACCAATAGGCCCTTTTTTGTTTTTTTCCCTTACAGTTCAAGCAAGAAACTAGTTCAAAAACATGGTGATTGGTACCATTATTGTCACGTACACACATCTTCCATTACTGTGCACATCCTTATACCAAAAAAACGAAGAGCACGTACGACTATTTTCGCACTAGTTCACACCTAGCAACTTTGAGCAAGGCCCATGTACTGCCCCTTATAAAATAGCTGATTTGCCATGCGGTGGTGGTCTAGTGGCTAAGGTACTCGGCTGCTGACCCGCAGGTCGCGGGTTCAAATCCCGGCAGCGGTGGCTGCATTTCCGATAAAGACGGAAATGTTGTAGGCCCGTGTGCTCCGATTTGGGTGCACGTAAAGAACCCCAGGTAGTCAAGACTTCTGGAGGCCTCCACTATGGCGTCTCTCATAATCATATGGTGGTTTTGGGACGTCAAACCCCACAAATCAATCAATAATATAGCTCATTTCCCTTGTTCTATACAAAAATGTGCAGTCTCAACAATAGCGGCAATTTTAAACTGGAACGCATGCGCCGTGTTAGAAGTCTTTATAGTTAAAAAAGCGCCGATTCAATCCAGGTGAGGTGAGCGAATTTTTCGGAGTCTCTGGTGGACTGCGCTGAATAAATTATGGGCTCTTCACTTATTTTCGCCCTCGTTTTCGATTCCGCGTGTGCCGTTGAATGACCATAAAGGAATTTAGGATGGCCGTCTCCAAGGCGACATACAGTTTGTGCTTATTCAATATGCAACACACTTAATCGATGAAGCTCAGTGCAATGACTATTTTGCCTATTTGTGTATTTCAGTATTTCTTTCCTAAAAAATGACAGCACTATCTGAAAGCGTAACTAAAAAAAATTTTGCAGAAACTGCAGACAACGATTGTCGATGCATGTGAATACTGACATAGGAAAAGCCATTTGCTGTTTTGAATGAGGGCTGCACTTGGCATTATATGGTGCATACTTATATTGCTTTTATTTTCGATAGCGTAATTTACAGAGAAGAAAGCCGCGAACCAGCACGTCTGCAGCAGTATTAGTAACAACATCTGGAGTTTGAAGTCTCAAAATAACGAATGATATTGAGAGACGCCGTATGGGAGGGCTCTGGAAATTTCGCCCATCGGGTGTTCTCTAACGTGAACTGACATCACACAGTACACGGGCACGGCCGCTGGATGAAAAAGCGCACTGGTACGACCCGGTACGTGCTCCAAAACTGATGTGAGAGGTCTAGTTACCCGGACAACCACTGTAGCGCCACTGGGGGGGGGGGGGGGGGTTGCGAGCGCCCGAAGTTACGAAGTTACGATTGAGCACGTGCACCTTTGTGTCACCCGCGAAATCTCGTTTATTGTCCGTATAGCATGCGCCCATCAGGTAATTACCGATCTTGCTTTTACATACGTGCTGCCCTTGCAAATTTCAGGTATTGTATTACGCGAGATGCAACCTTGCACACCTATCAGTTTTTGCGCAAGAAAGGATTGTGAATACATTTACTGGGATCCTACAAGATCAGAACTAACCGGTCTGGACGAGCTACACCTTTCCTAATGCATCGAAATTCATTATAGTAGATGTGAGTATATCGTTTCGGAGAACGTTGCTTCATAAATAATCATTTCATTTAGAATAAGTACCCTAAGCAGTTGCAGTTGCCACTGTTCATTTAACACAAAGTAAGATAGACCTTTTACTTCCTCCAAACACATTTATAGTATCCATACAATACAGTATCAAATGCAAAAGCCATGAAATAATACTTGCAAGGCGTGCGGTCTCCTAAAAATGGACTTGAGCCTCCTTGAAATTTCAGGGACTGTAACTTCAATGCTGGAAATTGAGCGAGCTGTTACGAAGTAAATAATATGAAAAGTGTCAGACCAAAACAGCGATGAAAGGCTAAAAAATGTGAACCCAACTGTTTCTATTCCTGTGCTTTTGAATGTTTTCGTCTCCTTCCGTCACGACGTTCTTATGATAATGCAACTAATTCAACCCTACATTCAACAGTGAACAATTTATCGGAACAAAATGCGTGAAAGTATTTTATTTATTCTCAATATTGGGCTGATCCTGGCATAATTATGTTCCTTTACTTTTCCAACTTTGCATTATAAAACGAGTTGACAATCGCTTTACAGCCTCATCGGGGATATTTTTCAGCGAGAATATGTGAGCGATTCTATAATATTTAGCGACACACACACACACACACACACACACACACACACAAAAGGTGCTCCGTTCTGCACCCGACCAGCATATGTTTACGTTCCCACCACCACAGCCACTGGCTGCAAACGTTGTTGCGTCCAGGAGTCGTGACACCACTTTCCCCTTTTCTTTTATCTCCTCTTTTTCTTTTCTATTTCCCGGCCTGTCTCCAGTCTTCTTCAAATGCCTCACTTTAAGCCTTTGGCACCTTTGTCATTAGTTCCAGTTATTTCTTAACGCTGTCGCGTTGTGGTGTCGTGCATTCTCCCCCCAATCCCTTGTAATACTGATGTTCGTTTTCATGAAAAGCTCGCACAGCCCTTCCATTGAGAAAGTTCGGCTGTCTGTGGTCATTTGTGGTTCCACAAATGACCATAGACACCGGAACTCAAACCGAAGCTCAAACACACCTCAGGAAAACATGCGGAGGCAAAAAGGTGCCGAACAGCAGCTGGTGGGCCACAAAAGTTTATATTTGAAGCAAATATTTTTTTTTGAAATGAACAGATTTTATTTCTGGAGAGAATACAGAAAAACGAAGCGAAGCTCGACCTGACGACCGACCTGACGTGGCTTCGCTACGCGAAAAAGGTTCAGCAAACAGTGCTACATTTAATAATAACTATCACAGTACAAGGAGCAGCATAATAACATAAACAGAACTAGCATAAAAGCAAAACTAGGTGACCTATAAGAACAAAAAACAGGCTGCACAGACACACAAAATCAGACATCGAGGCTCTTTTCATTACATATCAAAAAAACACATACATATTGATATATACATATAATACACTCACAAAAATAATGCCCATATGTACGTACATGCTGCTGTATATACACGCGTTTTGTACCTAAAGGTGAGAGTATATGTGGAACCTAGCCAGATGTTTATTGGAAACATGATCTCTACTATACTCAATTAATGAGGAGATGTTTTATGTGATATTTGAATTGCGTTAATGAGAGATTAAAATTTAATTGTTCACCTAAATGATTTATAAGCTGTGGGGCGAGGTATGCAATTAGGGCTCTACCATATCCAGTCCTTGTAGCAGGAACGCGAAATTTTTGCCTACGAAGCGAGTATTTGAGTGCGCCTTCCGGTGTTGTAATAGTGTGGAGTTTATTTTTATAAATGCAAAGTAATAGCTTATATTCATACACCTGTCTTGCTTTGGGTATACCATGTTTTATGAATAATGGACCGCTAGGAATCTCCCTTGGGTTGTCATAATACTCATCGAATAGGCGGAGAACTTTTTTCTGTAAGATTTCTAGTTTATTTAAATTCTTCTCACTTGTAGTGCTCCATACTAGCATACTATAATTTGAACACGAATAAAAAAGAGCTTCGCATATCTTTTTTTAAAGCCAAATCGGTATAAGTGGATTTATTTTAAATATACACCCAACAGTCTTACTTAGTTCGGATGCGAGACTATCAACATGAGTATTCCAAGAAAAATTTTCTTGGAACCACAATCCGAGGAATTTTCGCGATTTAACCTGCTCCATCCTTTGCTTTTTGAAAAAGATGTTAATGTCGTCCACGTAGGGCTTGTTAATAGGCTGGAATACTATGTACTTACTTTTAGATATATTAAGCATGAGCTTATTTTGATGAAGCAATTCTTCTAATTTGAGTAAGTAATCATTTACTTCAGTTTCAAGGTGGATGAGCATTCTACCTGTAAAAAATATGTTGGTGTCGTCAGCGTAAATAAATAATTTTGGGAATCTTGGAATATCACACGGATCATTAATATATGTCATAAATAGTAACGGTCCAAGGATGGAACCCTGCGATACACCATTTTTAACAGTTTTTATTGGGGAAACAATGTTACCCACCTTAACATATTGTTTTCTTTCGGTAAGATAACTTTGTATTAATTTAGCCGCCACGCCCCTTACACCATAATCATGCAACTTAGATATCAGAATATCATGTTTGACTGTGTCAAAGGCCTTCTTCGAGTCAATGAAAAGACCTATGGTGTAGGTTCTGTTTTCCATGTTTTTTAATATCTCCTCTTTCGTATCTAATAGCGCCGACTCCGTAGGCTTACCCTTTTGAAACCCATACTGTGCTTTATTGATTATCAGGTGCTTAGTGAAAAAGCATTCCAGTCTGGAGTGTATTATTCCTTCAAAAACTTTGCAGAGTACTGGTAGAACCGATATTGGGCGGTAATTCGATAATACATTTTTGGCTCCCCCTTTATGAATAGAAAAAACGCGGGCTATTTTTAGTTCTGAAGGAAAAATGCCGGTTCCTAACATAGTGTTCATGATGTATGAAAGAGCGTGTGAAAATAGTGACGCTACATATTTTATCGGGCTGGCTGCTATTTTGTTAACACCTGCAGCAACATTGTCACGTAATTTATAGAATAATTTTTCAACTTTACAAGGTGTAACGGGAGTAAGAGTGTGATAGACGCTTTCTATCTGCTACAGGTGGATCTGTTACCCCACAAGATGAGTCTGTTTTGTCGCCAGCGTTAACGAAATACTCATTCATGGCTGATAGTGTTTCGACATCTGCCTTATCGTTCGCAAAATCAGTGATAATAACATAACCTTTTTTGTTACGTTCAGTTAAGTTATTTACCTCATTCCACATTTTCCTGGGATTATCGTAGATTTTGTCAAATGTGTATTGATAATATGATATCCTGGCTCGTTTGATGTCAGCATTTAGCTTACTGCGCAACTTTCTGTAGCCTTCAAGAAGTGATAATCGCGAGATTTCACAAACGTGTGATACATTTTGTTTTTTTCTTGTATTCGGTCGTACAGTGCGTTGTTAATCCACGGCTTGCTATCTTCTTCCTCGAAGGCTTTTTCGTTAAAGGAAAGGCGCGGTCATATATGCTCTTAAGTTGCTCAAGAAAAAGATTGAAAGCCCGGTTTGTATCTCTTTCTGTGCACACTATATTCCAGTTCGTCGAAGCAACTTCAGCTCGGAGTCGGTTCAGTGCGCTATTATTTATTTTGCGATACTGTTCAACATTCTGCTTTTTATTTTGTGTTGAAAATAATAATAAAAGAGAAAATATGGGCAGGTGGTCACTTACATGCATGACAATAACCCTGAAATACATTTTCTGCTTGGAAGATTTGTGACACTTATATCAAGCAGCGTCGAAGACTTTTCCGATATGCGACTAGGTCTTGTTATTGTGTTTGCACATGCGTATGATTTCAAACCCGACTGAACTTGTTTAGAGCTAGGAGAACCGCCTAGCATGTTAACGTTGATGTCACCGATAATTAAAAAAGGCATGCGCATTGTGTGTAGCTTTTGTAAGAGAGTATCTATGTAGTCATGGAATTCTTCCTTTTTACCAGCTGGTGGCCGATACACCGCGACAATAATTACGTTAATAACTTTGACTACAAGACATTCAATGCACGGTAAAATGTACGAGAGATCATCAATTATTTCATGATTTAGTTGTTCTTTGACGTATACAGCGATGCCTCCGCCTCGACCGGAATGACGTACCAAGCCATTGTAAGTATGGCCAGCAAATCTTGGCGGGACATTATTCGGTGTTAACCCAGTTTCGGAAAATGTTAGAGCGTCAAATTTTATTGCCAAACAGTCGAGAAACACATCAAGATTTTCTTTTTTGTTCTTGATACTTCGAGCGTTTAGATGCAGAACACTGAAAGTGTGCGAGCTTTGATTAACCAGCTTGTTGAAACCGCTTATGTCATAGTACTGGCTATTGACAGGATCCATTTCAAAGTCTCGTTAGTATAAGGCTTGATTGGATAGTCTACATTGTCATTTTTGCGACATCTGCAGGCTCAACAATCTTAAGAATCTCAGACGACTCTGTTTTGCGGGCAAACACCTTGCCACCGTTTTTCCACACGAACTTCCATTTTGTTTCTCGCCTCTTAGCAACTGCTAAGCCGAGCAGCTGCCTCACGTGTTTGGTAGAGTTCTCAGTCACATATATGGGTTCATTTGATTTGAAACCCATATCTTTGGCAGACGGCCTTTTCTTTCGTGCTTTAGTTAAGATAGCGTTCCTTTTGTCACGTCGGACGAAACGAACGATTACACTCTTGTCTCCATGTGTGTGTAGGCTGTCATATACATGACAGCCGACACACACGTTGAGAGCCTCTCACCAGAGGGAGAAAGTGAGGAGGATCGTTTTGGAAAGAGTTTCGGTTGGGAAAAAAACTGACATAAACGCTCTGTTATACTCGTCTCTGTTTACTTTTCACGGTATTTGTTATTGTTGTTTTGTTCTGCCTCCAGCTTGCGTGCCCAACTTTTGGCTTCTTTGTCTATCGATTTTAAAATCACCCATTCGGTCTTTCTATGTCCTCTCCACGGGCGCTGGCGAATCCCGATGGCACTCCAACACGTTTTCTCTTCTGGCAGTTTTCATCAGCCATTACTGTTTCCCTCATCAATTACTGCTTTTTGTTCTACTATGTATGGCCGACAAAAGGGCACCTGTCGTCGCTAGACGTACGATCCTACCAACCTAGACGTACGATCCTACCCACCGCGAGATAAGGGTGCGTGAGTGAGCATCCACACTCCTCCTCTCTGCGGGGCAAAGTACGCGTGTGAGATGAAAGCACGCGCCGCCGCGTCGTGACAATGTGGCGACGCGTGCTCATTCCCCCAATTTGCTGGTAATTCTGCAAACACGATAGTTTTCCTCCGAGATGCCCGTCAATAGCGGTAAGTGTAGCTATAAATAGATTGCCGTTTGAACGTGGAAGGAGGTGTTTTTTGGGGGCTCAGGGGTTAAAGCCTCGCTTTCACGATGCAGAGATCCCACGTTCGATTCCGTGCGCCTGAGTCTTTTTCTCGATTACTTTTAAGTGCCAAGCATTTCTTAGCGATCTTCTGCGACTTTGAGCATATCTATCTATCTATCTATCTATCTATCTATCTATCTATCTATCTATCTATCTATCTATCTATCTATCTATCTATCTTGGTGCCTATGACTTTTAGCTCTCCTGGCCGTTTCGGTAATGGTATCGATACCAAACTTGGTATGGCATAACATGACTGTATGAAAAACATATTCAATTACTCATAACATGAATATTATGATATGTACGTAATGGATGTCATGATTCACAAGTTATGGTCCTGCACCTCTTGTGGTGGTTTCGTTCACGTGGCATGCTCCAAAACTGGTATGGTATGGCATAGTTGCATGGCGAACACAATCAAACGACCCCAACATGAATATCATTACATGCGTGTAGTGTAACAACATGACTACATGCCACGCTCATGATGCGCTCATGGCCATTTCACTGGCGTCACATATACCAAATTTGGTATTACAGTACGCGATGAAATGACGAAGGTATGTGACTGGTGCAAACATGATAATCATGACATGCGTGTCATGTAACAACATGACTACATGCCACGATCATGATGCCCTGGTAGCCGTTTCGTTAGCTTCACTTATACGAAACTTGGTATTACAGGACGTAAATAGATGAAGAAGGTGTGATACTGGTGCAAACATGATAAACATGAGATACGTGTCATGAAACAACATGACTACATGCTACGCTCATGATGCGCTCGCGGCCGTTTCGCGTGCTTCACATATGTCAAACTTGGTATTACGTGAAGCCAGTGGATGACGAAGGTATGTGACTGATGCAAACATGATAATCATGAGATGCGTGTCATGTGAGAACATGACTACAGGCCACAGTCAAGGCGCCAGTACATTTCGACGTGACGCTGTTCGCGTGCTCGCCGGCGTTTATTTCGTCGCGTCACACCGCAGTTGCCACGCCAGGCGCCGGTCCTGCCATATACTCGCAGGTGCACGCCGCGCTGCATTGCTTTGACGCATGCGCGTTTCAGTGCGTCCGGCATCCATCCGTCACAAAAAAAAGGGAGACGCAGTGTTGTCTGGGTAACGCATCGGCGCGAAATGTAGCATGTCGCATTTCGCGCCGATTGTAATCGCGCCGCGCCGAGCGACGCTCTTCGCGCCTGGCACCGGACTAAAGAGCGCTCGCGTTTCGCTAACGTAGCGTCGCTGTGCCCAGCGTGCGCGCGCGTCAACGCTGCTACATTGGTGTATATTGGGCCCTTCATGATGCGCTCGCGGCCGCTTTGCTGGCTCCAGATATACCAAATTTGGTGTTGCGTGACGTCAATGCATGACGAAATATATTACTGGTGCAAACATGATAATTCTGACACGCGTGTCATGTAAGAACATGACAACGCACCACGCTCATAGCGTGCTCGCGGTCGTTTCGTTAGCCGCACATATACTAAATTTGGTATCACGTGACGTGAACAAATGACGAAGGTAAACGACACATCCAAACATAATTAACATGACACAGAAGTCACGTATGGCATCATTTAACTCCACCTCGTAAAGTTGTGTTGATTTTAAAGCGACATTTGAACATTTCTCATTCATGCTTCGCATATCATCGATTGCCACTGTACGTGGGAGCTGCCAATTTTTTTCTTGCATCCACATATATATTGATACGTATACATATACGGTGAGTGGCGCTGACGCCAGCAGCAAAGTCCAGGGGAGAGTGTTCATATAATTGCTATCGCAATAAGAATCACTGATCAGAACAAATGAGGGGGTCACTGTTGTGACAACCACCAGCTAATTTGTTGCGGCTGCGGCCCCGAGGGAGCCACCGCCACCCGTTTTCCATCCCTTCCTTGTTCGCCTCGTTGCTCTGCAGCGGCCGCAACTGTAACTACGGCTGACACGCGCTCTCCCATAACGAGCCGCTCGACGCGGCAGGCCGTATATCGTGCGCCTTTTCATGCAGTGGTCATGACACGGGCCTCTAAACCATTTCGTCTCTATCGAAATGCAACTGCCGTGGCCGGGATTGGACCCGCGACCTGTAGCAGTAATAGTGGCATACAGAATGTGCGTCCGTAACACTTGTAAGAGTTCATGTTCGACGACAAACGTACCCCGAAACATGCGTAAGCCTGTGGCAGCAGTGAAGTCAATAAGTTTGTCATACCACCTCCGGGATGATACTACTTTGCAATAAAACCAGATGCATGATTAGTGTTTCGACTACAGTGGGGCTCATTCGTGGAGATAGTGTCGAGCTGTTGACTGGCACTGCAATCGTGTCAAAGCAATAGATTCACAAGCTCATCAATCCCAAAAAAGATGTTACAGCTGAGCTTGCGTTTTTGTAAAAAAAAAAGGTGCTCCACATGACAGTATCGCACACAGTTTATCTCTAAGATTATAACTGTTGAAGTCTTGCGTCTCAAAACTTGGATATGATTATGAAAGATGTAGCCGTAGTGGAAGGCTTCGAAAATTTCAATCACATGGGGTTTTTTACTTAACCCCTAAAACGAGCCCGAAAGTAGCATTTCGCCTCCTTTGATACGCAGTCACTGCAAGCCGAGATTTGCGAACCTCGAGTTCACAAATCTGAATTCCAGTGCCATAACCACTGGATTACCACGGCGGGCCACTACTGTACCACTTGTTACTTAGTAGTTGTGCTGAGAACAAAGTCTGCAACTTGCGCACCGGTAGATGTATACGAATCGCGGTCGTAGACAATCCAGCATGCACGCCTGCTGTGCAAGTGCTCCTTACATTTAGGAGTGTTGCCTATATCATTTAGGATTATTGTGTATAATATTTGCATGTGCGTTTGCGAGTTCATACCTTTCAGAGATCTATAATACGCTTGTTGGTGTCCCATAGGATGGATGTTTGAATTTTTGTGTTCAGGTATTATTTCATCTAAGATTGAGAAGCATGAAGAATATAGCAATAACAAGTAGTTGATTTTTCGCGAATCAGAAGAGAGAAGCGGAGAGAAAAATTGAAAAGCTTCGTCACTAGGTGCTGCTGCTCATGCTGCAAAAAAAGCGCATTTTAACGACTTTACAGCTGTGCAAATCAACAGCTTTACTAACAAATTGAATGCACGGGAAGAAAGAAGAAATAAAACGATAGAGAAAAAGTATTATCAGAAACAATACAAAGCATAATATTTCATATTAAAAGTAAGAACAAATTGAAATTGAAATACCTTTTAATCTAAAATAAACATCGAATTTTGCAGAAATAAGGATTCACAAAAATAAACTCTGATAAACGGCAGACTTCTTGCAAAAATTATGAATAAACTCCAAAAGCATGGAGCCATAGTTATGACAGATAAATGAAAGAAAGAAAGAAAGAAAGAAAGAAAAAACTGAAGCAGCTCTATTGATTGATATGTGGGGTTTAACGTCCCAAAACCACTATATGATTATGAGAGACGCCGTAGTGGAGGGCTCCGGAAATTTAGACCACCTGGGGTTCTTTAACGTGCACCCAAATCTGAGCACACGGGCCTACAACATTTCCGCCTCCATCGGAAATGCAGCTGCCGCAGCCGGGATTCGAACCCGCGCCCTGCTGCGGGTCAGCAGCCGAGTACCTTAGCCACTAGACCACCGCGGTGAAGCAGCTCTATGAAGTGACTGCTTATGATGAAGAGAAGCTCCTTGCACGATTATGAAATGATTATGAAAATGTTTCAGTTGAAAACAGTTTATTTATATACATGAATTTAGTGTTTTTGTTTTTCTTTCAACAGCACTGCTTATTAATCACATCATAGGAATGGCAGTGCTGTTCCTATTATGCGTATTTTAAAGTTAGCAAAGTCTAATTTAGTGCACTTGCCGTGGAAGCTGGTGGGTTGGTTGCTGGATGTGCAGTGTAGCGAGTAGGTGTTGAACATGCCTTTTTTTCTCACTATAGCATTGCATGAGCCGATTTTTTTTTCCGGCGTGGGCCCGTCCCGGCCCCGGTTTTTAAATACGGCCCATACGCGGCCTGGGCCTGAAAGGTTTGGGCTTGGTCCGGCCTGGCCCGTTTCATCCAAATATGCCTCCGGCATAAACGAAGCACTGTCCAATCTTCGGTTATTACGTAGATACCAGCAGCACACAAGATAACTTCTAAAGAGTGTGTTGAGAATTTCTTTCAGTGCCACAACTTTAACTGTTTTCTGTATATTTCCGCTAATTTACACATATAACACTTTCAGGAAATAATTTTAGAGCAATCTGAAATAGGAGTCATAGCTGGCTCTCTCATATTCGCGGTGCCAACCTCGCTACCTTGTTTTTGCATTTCAAAAAAAGACTGCAAAGTATATTGCCCTCATAAAGTGGAAAAAATGCCAGGCATTTACATTCCGACTCTATATAAAGTGCATGTGAGCCATGGCTGTTCAGTTATGTAGCAAGTCTCCTGGAAATTTTGTTTATTGCACAATGGAATGAAAAAACAATTCCCTCCCATACCTTCCCATGGGGAGAACTCAAGAAAATGCCTCGTAGAATGGAAGGGGGGGGGGGGGTATCGCTTGAATGTTGCCTAATTGAGTATGATTTGGGAATGCCCAATTGTTCATCGTGATCATCATCAGCCTCACTACTCTGTCTGCTGGGCAAAGGCCTCTCTCATGATCCGCTAATCAATCTGGTCTTGTGCTTTCGGCTGCGACATTATACCTGCGAACTTCTTACTAACTTTCTGTCTCGCCTTCGTGCGTTTGCTTTCTCAGGGAATCTAGCCAGTAACCCTTAGTGACCAGTGGTTATCCTGCATAAGTGCTACGTGCCGAGCCCACGTCCATTGCTTCTTTTTATCTTTTCTTTATTATTTTATTTATTGAGTGAAAGAGAAGCGTTGCCTTCCACGTCAAGCGAAAGCTAGGTGAAGACACCCTTGACTGGCGCGTGATCCAGAGCGCGAACAGCAGTGCTTTTTTCTTTACTAGAAGACGCCTGTCTGCTTCGGCCTAGCGAGGCGAGAGAGAGGGAGGGGAGTGACAGTTTTGCGGGTGTCTTCCTGGGCCAGCACAAGATACGAGCCGCCGATGTCGCCGAAGCATGACATTATGTGACTAAGAAGTGCTCCACATTTAAAACGCCCTTTAGCTGCTTCTGGAAGGAAAACACCAGGCTGGGTAGGGTTACATAAATCTGTCGTGTCGACTCGTCTCGATAAGCAACTGCCTCCAACGTACACTATGCTTTCGCTCTCAAAACAAGGTTTTTCACCCCACCCTTCTCGCCCGAATAGCTGCTACCGCCTTGCCATAGATCTGTGAAAGCGAGTTAACGTACCGCCTTCAATGTTTGAAAGTGTTATATATTAAAGCAAGACCAGATTAAGAGCTTTCCAACTAACTGTCTGTCAGGGCACCGAAGTTAACCAGCCTGCGGTCTCTTTGGCGCTTCTCTCCCCGCCGTAAGCAGTGTGCGGTGTGTCCGCAATGCAATCCCCCGCCATGACCATGAAGCTGTAGAGTGGTTGGCCGATGGCATTAGTGCGATCAGGGGAGTGAAGTATGGTTGTCTGTGGCCCACAGTAGTGTTTGCAAACTTGCAGCTCGCGGCAGCGACAACAGAGAAAAATGAGATGCGTGACAAAAAGGAGAAGTGGCGAGTATGGTGGGGAATAAAAGGTAAAAGGTAAAGAAAAAAAATTGGCAGATCCTGCGTACATAAGAATTCATGTATAGCGAAGCACGCGGAGGGAAGCTGCCTGTGTCTTAATTTTTTTAGTGAGACGTTACAAAAAACTGTTAAAGGTGTGTTCAAAAGTTGTACGCACAGATTCATGTTGAACAGTGGAACATGGTCTATATATGAACAGCTCTTGACAGCAGCGTAATGGTACCAACAGCAACATGGGTATCGACAACACCAGAAGTAGTGAGCTGATATGGCACGCTTGCGCTCGCGTGGATGGTAGATCTGAACTGCTGCATAAATCAACTTCACCGGATGGCGCCCACGTACAATTGACATTAACCCGACGTGACAACTGTATCACAAGAGTACATATGTAATGTATATAACACTGAACATAGCCAGCCCTGGAAACATACTGGACATTTCACGAACATTAGGGTCTATTTGAAAAGTAGTTGCGAGGCCTGGCGTTCTTCAGTGATAGAATACTTGATTGTCAGGTAGAATGCAGGAATTTGATTACTGCTGGGAGCTGCCGATCAATGCTTCCGATGTCCGCTCTTTTTTAGCGCTGTCGCGTTAAGATTACGAATGCCTATTCTCACCGTTACTAAGTTGATATAAACTGTCAATAACCTATGGCTTATACTTGCATATGTGTTCATCTTGAAGTGTTTGCGCAAACACACGGGACAAAGAAGAGAAACACTAACAAGTGCAATAACTTCAAGATGAGTATATTCCCACACGGCCGAGTGAGAATTTTGCCGCATACCTGTGGCACACACCCATCCGTGAAATATGGGTATGTGCCACACGTGTCTGGCGGAAAGGGTTTGACGACGTGCGTGACAGCATCGTCTCATATTGTATGCCATAAATAGCTAGTCGTCATCGTTACACCATCTTACCTTCCCGTACTTATTTCGGTTTACCCTAAGATAAGTAAGTCATCACGCGAGCACCTACTCGTAAGAGATAGATATAGATAGATAGATAGATAGATAGATAGATAGATAGATAGATAGATAGATAGATAGATAGATAGATAGATAGATAGATAGATAGATAGATAGATAGATAGATAGATAGATAGATAGATAGATAGATAGATAGATAGATAGATAGATAGATAGATAGATAGATAAGCTAATGGTGCCTGCAGCACGAAAAGAAATGATTCGCGAATATAAAGCCACATGTCCGGTAGACGCACTTCGATGAGTAAAGCGACAGGTATTCTTGGAATTTTTAACAGACACATGGTATGGAGTGCACGCGGCCCCCTCAGGTGCCGATAATGGAGCAACTGTGTAGCTTTCGAATCTGTACGAGGCAAGCAAGTTACACCTCTGCAGAAACCCAGCAGAGATAAGCTAAACACGTACAACCCGCATACGTTGATATTTTACACGAGATGAAGGTGCTGCCGCCACTTGATGCCTTTTGATTTTTCTTTGATATCAAAACAAGGTAGAAGCAAGGGGAAGAAGTTTCGAAGAATTAAAAGGTCCTTCGCATGGGCTGTCACTGGAGCCTTTAGAAATGTATGCAATAAAATTTGTTGATACAGCCGTAACAGTATGCCTACGTGTTGCAAAGGTTACTGCAGCAAATCATCATCCTGATCATAATGTTTTTAGATCTTTTACTCACTTTAGCCGCAAGAGAGTTTTTACTTTCTTAAGCATCATGCGCTTGCATTTGGGCAAATTAGTACACCTATGAATAAGCGGAAAAATATGGCAAAGACGAAGGAGGCCGTCAAATTAACCCAAAATATGCGTTATATAATGGGAATGCAAATTAAGTATCATTTGCTCATTACCGGCTGCTATATTATGAAGCTGCCTCACCAGCACAACAAATCGGCAATATTGGCATTGGTAGGCGCGTCTGGGATAATAGTCACTCCATATCGTGCACTTCAAGTGCACGAGAAATAACTCCTGGTATATTAATGACTCACTAGTCGCATCTACGAGTCTACGCCGTCACGCAACTGGAAACAGGAGAGGTGGGCGTGAGAACGTAGCTTCATACTTAAAATGCTTCCCGAGATATGCGTACATAATATATACACTACTCTAGGCGATATATTGTTGCTCTTGCAGCAATACCACCGGGTAAACCTTTCCTTACACGGTACTCAAGAGCGTCTTTTACTGAATGGCTTAAAGTCATATTAGGAGTTTCCTAAAATTGCGTGTAGTATGCCAATGAAGCCAAATGCTGGACGTCTTGTACAGTGCAATTACCGTGTAGGCTAATAAAATTTAGGTGTTCTAAACTATCCAAAGCACTCATAGGCAGCGTTTCAAATAGTGTCACATCGCTGCGTTAAACCCCACAAATCAAAGTAAAACAGCCTACCCACGTCGTTATACCGATACGTATGAGACCCGGGCCTGATTCGGACCTGACGCAAGCCCGGGCACGACCCTGGCTCGAAGCTTCCAGGCCCGGGCCCGGCCCAGGCCCGATCCAACAGGCCCTTACCCGGCCCGAACCAGCCCATGGGCTGGGCTGGGCCGGTGCATGCTCTACTTCTCACTAACACCTCGTCATCAAGTATGTCGACATGGAAGGATTTCATTAGGACCCGTTAGTGTCTGGAAGGAACTTTTTGTATCTTGTTGACATTCTCGTCGAGCTGCATCTGCTCGAGCTCAGCAGCCGGGTCCTCTTGGCGTTGCTAGCGAGCCGCAGTCTCCTGCACTATTATCTCTCGGTTAGCTTCTCGGCGTTGTCGTTTCGCCGCCGAGTTTGGAGCTCGGGGTCCGAGTCGCAACAATGTCGTTGGGCTGCTGCATAGCGCGCCTCACGTTCGGGCTCCTCCACAACTGTGTTGAGGCTATGTAGGCGTCTTCATCAGCAGTTTCTAACGGTATTGTTTGTTTGAAATAAGAGCGCGATACGTAGACATAGACAGGATAGATAGGATGTCCATGTCTCTCCGGTCCATATCTACGTGTGGTCATCTTATTTGAAAGAATCATTAATCTCCAACTCCCCCAATAAACCATTTTGACCAGGTATTCTTTTGTCATGGTGTTAAGCAAATCAGGTTAATTCACGCGAAGCCACATTGTCTATGTTTTATTTTTATTAGTTTGTTCACAATGACATTTAAATTTTGTTGTAGTGCGTTGAAACGCTTGTGAGCAGGATCACGCCTGCGCACGCTTTATTTTGAAACCATATGGGCACTTCGCACGCCTAATGAGCGGTTTCACGCACAATGTCTTGATATTAATCGCTGCGCCTAATTTTGAGCGGCTTGGGAGTGGCGCGGCATCTGTATGTGGTTTATTTTTAAACCATATGTGTGCTATCAACACTCTGTATGCAATTGGCACAACACCTGTGTTTCGACACGCCGGGTACCTACGGCAGTGACGCACGTGGTGTGAGCTTGATTGATTGATATGTGGGGTTTAACGTCCCAAAACCACCTATGATTATGAGAGACGCCGCAGTGGAGGGCTTCGGAAATTTGGACCACCTGGGGTTATTTAACGTGCACCCGAATCTGAGCACAAGGGCCTACAACATTTCCGCCTCCATCGGAAATGCAGCCGCCGCAGCCGGGATTCGATCCCGGGACCTGCGGGTTTGCAGCCGAGTACCTTAGCCACTAGACCACCGCGTCGGGGCAGTGGTGAGAGAGAGCTTAAGGAGCTTGACTGCAAAAAATCGAGAGATATAACGAAGAAAAAAAAACTAATGGTACGTCAGGCTCACCACGTTTTCCCGTTAGGGCAAGGGCCCCTCAATTTTGTTTGATCCATCGTACCACTGCGAGGTTTATTCATTATTTTCACCAGTGTCGAGTTTCTTTCATATATTAAAATGAACTGCTGCCTCAAAAAGAAAGGAAAAACAGCGAACACAGTTTTTGATTGACGCTTCTCGTGAGGAGCGCTGCATCGAGCTCACACGGATTGCTTTTAAAGCATAGCTTTTGTGAAATAGTTCAATCAGCGCATGCGACACTGCGCAATTTGCGTTCCAGATAGGGTATACCATCTAACGAGGCCGCTTTGATGAACAACAGACTGCAGTGGTGCTCGAAACGCAAGAAAAGCAAAGTGGAGCATGGATAGCAGAAGCGAAGGACTACTTAACAAAAAGTGTCTGTCTTCGCATTAATGACACATAGGTGACTGAAGCAATTAAAAACAAGACATTGGCACAAGCTCAAAAAGCACTGAGCTGCTGTAGGGGTGAAGCTCCTCCTAGTCTAACCTTGTCATGCGTCCCGCGTAACCGAAAGAAGAAGAGACGAGAAAGAAAAGAAGGCAGTATCTCTTGAACAGTATAACAGATGGCGCTATCTCAAAGAAGTACATACAAAGTGTAGTTGACTGAGCATATATAACATACGGCGCTGTACCGCTACTCTCCATTTGTCTGCTGCATGGGCTGTGCCTGGAGGTAGGCGGTAAACAAGTGCCTCTTTCAGTCTCCCGGATAGTAGCTTTACGTGGCGGGTCGTTGGTGGCGCATGAATGAAGCAGAGCGGTGGTGGCAGTGAAGACGTTTGCGCTCGGCTTCCTTGGCTCGCGTCTCGTTGGTGTTACCCGCGCGCAGTCTGCATTCTCGAACGCGATCAGACGCATGTACGGACGAACTGATACATGGACGGACGCTTCGCCCCACTCATCATCATTCACTCCTTGGATATGCTGTAATTTTTCTTTTTTCTTTTTAATTGGAACATTGTGTACTTGGGTAAGCGGGGTTATACAGGATGTCAGAGCTCTGAGGGCAAGTCAAAAACGTGGTTACCTTTGAACGTGCATGGCAGAAGCAAACTTTTGCGACACGAGAACAACAATGAGCCTCGAGCTTTGTTCTGCTTCATTCTATATAATTATAATCATTGCGGGGAGTCGAGCAAAGTGAAAAGGGGAAGAAGCTCTCTTTAAGGCGGGAGTATTTTAAAACTGATGGCTGTAGGGCTGGAATATCGAGGTGTCTGATGAAACGCTGACAAAAGAAATATGTGTAAACCGAACTCGCTAAGGCTTTGCTCAGATCCCTGTGACGTATCTTTTTTTGCTAAGTTCAACTTACTCTTCCGCGCTATAGCGCACGTTTGTGGCGAACCCACAGTCACGTTCGTATAGTATTTCATTCTATTCAAAAACAATGAGTGCCTGTTGAATATATATATATATATATAAGGGAAAGAAGTGTATACCTATATATATATATATATATATATATATATATATATATATATATATATATATATATATATATATATATAAAGATAATTGGTTATCTATTGTATGTAGCAGAAATGAAACGTGCGCTGTTTCGTAAAGCGTTTGTCTAATACTACTCGTAGGTTAAAAGCCACCATCCTTTCCTTTTATCAGTGAAATATACAAATTATACCTGTCGCCTCCTCCCTTCCCGCCTGAATATTTACGGCCCCACAATGTGTTACTGCGCAACAAGCCTCTGCGAAAGGTGTCAATGCAAGGTTTTTATCTCATGTGCTTATGCGGTGGCACCGGAAACGGCCCCTTTATCACCAAGTGAACATGTCCTGTGATGACGTCGTCATCTGACTTGCGATTATGTGACTTGATGATAACATCTAATCATGACAAGCTTGAGTGCCGAAAGGTACGTCATAGATTAACATCGCCGCTTGATGATCATCTCTTGCATGAATTCTTTAACGCCTGTGGTCAGTTTTTGCGTTTTAAGAGACACACTAAGGGTATCACCTTGTTCTTGGTAAAGGAGCTGTTTACTCATTCGTTTGCGAGCACGTTTTGCACCACCTGTTAGTTAAATAGAAATAATTACCGAGTGTCACGTTGGTTAAACGTCCCGTCAGGTCATTCTGTTCATTGGATAAAGTCGTGCGTACAGCATATCGGGAATGGTATAAAAAGTTGCAGTTGCGCCATAAAACTAAGCGGTGAATGCATTAGCAAGACATGTAAATGTCGCACGAAGAACGACGATCAGCTAAAACATTTGTAATCCCACTGAAGCACAAAGAAGGACGCCTTAAAAGAATGCGCAGGCATCCACAGGGCAAGCACGATTGACTAATTCATTGATTTATATGTGGGGTTTCACATCCCAAAAAAACTATATAATTATGAAAGACGCCGTAGTGGAAGACGCCGGAAATGCCGACCTTTAGGATTTCTTTCACGTGCACTGAAATCTGAGCACATGGGACTGCAGCATTTTCCCCTTCATCAAAAATGCAGCTGGGATTCAATCCCGCGACCTGTGGGATTGAAGTCTATGAACATTAGCTGATTTGAGTATTGTGCGCTGCATAGATACCTCAGCCACCGCGAGATGCCGCGACTGTCCGCACGTGCTATCGTGTTCACATTGAAGGTAAGCCGCCCGTTCGAAAAGAACAAAGACCAGAAAGTGGTCAAGGTTATGACGCCGGCTGACGAACAGACGTATGGTCTTGCCCATTGTCATCCTCATTTCTGTACAGCTTTTCAACGCGCTTGTTGCAAGAAAGCATACAGACAGTGCTTCAAGCGTTGACAAATCCCTGAAGCCCCGCTCGCACTTGAAAGACTTTAAAATCAGTTGCAGCGGCCGATTCATGAGGTAATAAAGAAGTAATTTGACGATCACCTATATAAGTGTTGCAGGACCCCCTAATGCATATATAACCAGCTCGGTTATAAACAGAATCAGACGCTTTATTTCAAGGTCGCAGGTTTAGAGGCTGCCGGTGGCAAGTTATTTTTGGTCCACTTTTCATTCCGACATTTAAAACATGACTGCATGTCACGCTCATAGCGAGCTCGCGGCCGTTTCGCTACCTTGACATATACCAAATTTAGTGTTACATGACGTAAATGGATAACGAAGGTATACGACTAGTGCAAGCATGATAATCATGACATGCGTGTCGTGTAAGAACATCGCTACATACCACGTTCATGAGGTGCTCACGGCTGTTTCGCTAGCTTCACATATACCAAATTTGGTATTACGTTACGTGAATAGACGATGAAGGTAAATGACACGTCCAAGTATGATAATTATGACATGCATGTCATGTAAAACATGACTTCTCTTTTACGCTCATAGCGTGGTCACGGTCGTTTCGCTCACTTCGCATTTACCAAACTTGTTATTACTTGACGTGTGTGGACTACGAACACAAATGCCAGGCGCAAAGATGATAATCATGCATGACATGGAAAACATGTACGGCATAATTTAATGGCCTAACATGGCTGGCGCCGGTATTGCATACGTCAGTGGTGGCGTCGTTGCGCGACTCTTAATAGCACACTTGCATGTTATCTGGATACGTCAGTGCGCATCACATTTCTAGTTGTGTTTTCTGTGTACTACGTCCATCCTCCTCGTAACATTGTGCTGATCTTGAAGTGACATGTCAGCCTTTCTCATTCGTGCGTCGCATATAATCGATTCCCACTGTACGCCGGGATCTGCCATTTTTGTCTCTTTTTCCTTTGCTGTGCATTCCATGGAAGAAAAACATATCGGGGGGAGTGAGTGGAGGACACGGCCCCAGTGTGCCCTCCTGGCTACACCATTGAAGTGTCGGGGACCCATGTTGATGTATACGAAGATGTTTCTGATGAGCACAGTGGGCATATAGTTTGGCCGGTGTCGCTGCCCTTCATGTGGCGTACCTGCTGATATTGTAGGTATGCACACGTCCATAGTAAATAATTAAATTAAAGAATTCGGCAGATCCCACGTACCTTGGGAATGAACGTCATGCAAAGCATGCGGAGGGAAGGTGACCATGTGGTAATTTTTCTATAGAGTGACACGTCATAAAATGACGCTAAAATATGTATAATGTTGCACGTAGAAATATACCTTAAAATGTTGCAGATGTTGATATAACCAGTTTTTCGCACTTTTGCAACGATGCCAACCAGGGCATGAGCATTAGCTACACCAGACGTGATAGGCTGACATGAGTCACTGGTGTTCACGAGAATGGCAGCCCTGGACACTGCTACATAAATAACTTGAGCACACGGCATCTCATCACAGTTGAAATTAACCGAACGTGACGACAGTGTTATAGGAGTACATATGTACTGTTTATAATATTTTTTAGCCAGCATTGCAACCGCAATTGACATTTCACGTACATTAGGGTCTATTTGAATAGTTTCGAAACCTGGCATGGTGCTGTGGTAGAAAGCTTGATTTCCACGCAGAACGCTTGGGTTTGATTCCTCCTGGAACCGCGACGTTTATTCTTTGCATTTTTCAGGTCAACAGGGTGTGTGTCAGGGTTTTCATAACGCTTACGCGTTAAAATTGCTGATGTGTTCTCGTCATTCCTGGGGAGATATTAAGTGTCAATCACCAGTGCCACATACACGCCCGCGGGTTTGTGGCACTGTCTGGCGGGAAATGTTCCACGACGTAAGGCGACGGGATTGTGACATCATTCACGTTTTGACCAGCGCATCATATTTGTCAAGCCATCATACCCTCCCGTTCTAATTTTGGTCCACGCCGAGTTAAGGTGGTGATCACGAGAGCACGCAGATGTTATCGGCTAGATAGAGTAAGAGCTACGTAGATAGGTCACAAAAGTGCTTGCAGAACGCAAAGAAATGCTTTGCATTTGATAAAAAGTAGGGGCACTCTCAAACTTCCCCTCTAAATATTCAACGTGATAGTGGTATTCTGTCCTTGTGCTTACTTCAACCACTTGGTGCATGTTTTTATTTTATTTTATGTCGTTTCATCAGATCTGTAAATTGTGAATTACTACAATGTAATCGTAAAGTTGAAAGTGGCTTGTGTCAGTCAAGCTTTCGCACATGGCCGCATTATATGTAAGGGGTAGCTTGCTTTAAAACTTGATTGTGCAATACGCGCAGTAACCTGTGTTCCTTTTTGCAATAGAGGGCCGGCTTTAAGCGATAGAGTCGGGATGATAATGACATGCTCTGACACCCGATGGCAAAGTGAGCTTGTACCATGCAACATTACTGCAATATTACATGCTTTATTGTGAAACTTGTATAGGGTAGGGCAGGGTAAAATGCATCAAAAACTTAAAGTAATAAACAATATGTTTTATTTCACTACTTACAAAAAATTAATGCAGTAACCTTACTTTGGGTACAAGGTATGTTCTACACAAAGAGCACCATGTTGCCACCAGTCACACCATTATAGTAAAAATAAATAAAGAATCACTGAATATCCATTGAGTTAATGATGATGAGTGGAACGAAGCTTCGGACGGTTTTATCGGTAAACCATGAATCGTTTGTCTGTCCCCTGGCCGCGTCTGTCCGTCTGTCCATCGTCCTTTTATCTGTCTGTCTGTCTGTCTGTCTGTCTGTCTGTCTGTCTGTCTGTCTGTCTGTCTGTCTGTCTGTCTGTCTGTCTGTCCGTCCGTCTGTCTGTCCGTCCGTCCGTCCGTCAATCGGTCCATCTAGTGAACCTTCCAAGTACGCCGTCTCGCATTTTTTCATCACGTATTCATCATATACAAGCACCACCATCTAGTGGACATTTCACAAAAAAAACGATAAGTGGCTACCTACAACTACATACATCGAAGACGCACGACCCACAGATTAAGGAACTTTGCCCCTAAAAAGCTCCAGATGTTTATTTTGCCCCAGCCTGCGGAGAAAAACACGATTCTGCGTACGGCGAAACAAGACAGTATGAAAACAAACCCATTTCTTCAGTTTTCTGTAGAAAGACTCAAAAACTCTGTGGGCCCTTACGCAGTCTTAGTAAGCCCAGCCCTTGGATTCCACGCACTGAATCTAGACAGAACGAGGTACTGAGTTGCTCCTCCGAAACTCCTTGTAAATAAAACACTCCCAGTTTTTTGTGCTAATGTGGTTTTTGGTGAACGGTTGCACCTCATTGGAGTATTCAACAGCTGGACGCCAGATATTTTTTACGTATCTTCTTCACCTCTTTTTGCCGTTGTAATGCAGAACTGCTTAGGCGTTTCACGTCTTTTAACTTGGTTCGCCGAGCTTCGTGAGGCAATGAATTTATACCTGTGCTAGATTCAGATTTTACAGCGTTTTTTCAATCAGGGTATTGCACAAACGTAGTCTAAACTGAATCCCGAGACGTGTTTGTGAACTACTTGACGTGGAGATTCCACCATTTATTATGCGTCTCTTGAGAGTATCCTTGGAACACGGGAAAACATCAATGCACCCTGAATGGAGTCTTGTCCTGAATGGCAGTCAGTGCTTTCTCGTGTCGTTTTTCTCCCACGAAGCTCTATATGATATTCTACTGTATCTCCGAACCGTCCTAAACAAAGAAATATAGCATATAATCAGCGTCAGTTAATGGTTAAAATAAAAGACACTCACTAAGGCAAGTGGATGCCTTTGTGTCCTGTTTATTTCCTCTCACATGCCCGAAATTTTAAAAAATCCACTTTTTTTCCTCAGCCGCCGAAAGAACTAAACTTTTGGTATTATGTGGCTTATTATATACAATAATAAATTAAATTGTTACGTTGCTGTTTTGACACAGAAGTAGCTTCATGGTCAGATCTGAACACTTGGCCGAGCAGAATTTTACCCTTTTTTTGACAGGTTACGAACACACTGACACCAGCCGCGTAATTTTTCCCGCACAAATGCTGTAATCATTCATCAACTTTTGCACATGAAACAGTAGACAAGGACCAGTAATTATCGGTGAAAAAGAGCAACAAAGAAGATTAGTTTTTGTGTTGGCTACAGAGGCCGGCAAACTTTAAATGTCGCGTTTCGCCCCACGTATCATTTCACCCCACCATATTGTACAGAACGCGTACAATTTTAAACAATGGACGTTATTTTGCCTGCATTCCCAAGTAAACGCATAGCTGAGTGATAGAGCACCTGTTTGCGACGCAAACGGCGTAGTTCTGATTCTCATTCGCAGCCAAAAATCTTTACTATTTATTCTATTGAGATCTTTTACATTTTCTGATGATGACTTTTTTTGAAGATGATGACTTTTCGCTCACAACCAACGACGCCCACGCTGATGCCGACGGCAGAATTTTCGAAAAATGAGCTCTTTATTGCTATCAGGTAAATAATAGATCATTAGGTAAAGACTAATTTTGTACTTACTTGTAGAATGCGAATGCCGACAACGTACTATTTTTTTCACGACGACATTATGGTCATGAGCTACAAAATGTTTAGGTCGTAAGGATCCTGAAAAGAGAGCTCACAAGATAGCTTTAACTTGCTGATGTCCCTACTGTAAGAGCTGTTATTTCTGTGTTGCTCGGCATATAACCTAGACAGGGGTTTTCGGGCTATTCGTAGACTTGAAAAACATGGTTGATTCATGTACTTCTTAAAGCGGTTAGTTAGGACTGCTTTTTTTTGCATGCAGTCTCTATTAGCAAGGTTTCACTTGGTCAAAGCTTGTCAGTGCCTGTCTAGCCTCCCAAATGCCGGCGGAAGCTCTGTTTGGCTTTCATCCTATTCATCGCGTGGCACGCCATCAGAGTGTGCGCATGGCAATCATAAACAGTGGGCAGAGGTCTGCAGCGGCTCAAACGAATATGGCTTTTCAGCTTTCCGGAGAATGCAAGGCGCACCGACTGGTTCTTCGCTGTGACGCAAGATATATCCTAGCCAAGTAAGAAAACGCTCCACAACGAAGCAGTCTTTCAGCAGCTGCAGCAGCCTGCAGTTCTCCATTGGGAGCGTTGCCTCCAATTTTGTTGAGCTCCAAAGGATTCCAAAACAGGCTTCTATAGAGAAGCCAGCCGGCGATTCCTTTTCTTAGAGTGCCGCCGAGGCGTCGCTTCAAGAGCCTGGTTTGCTTTTACGGAAAGAGTATATAGCTAAGAGGCGGCTGTAAGGGCGCTGAAGCAAAATAGGGAGAAAAAAAATGAAGGAGCTGGGTCAGGCATTTTATCGATTCGAAATGCCAGTAGAGGCCTTTTTGGCGCGTGCTAGCTAGCATGCTATATGCACGCGCCAGCGATGTACCACACATATTATTGGTTTGTAGCATCTACGCGATCATTTTGTTTGTTCTTTACTTCAAATGCCTCAACTCGTCCGGCATCCTCTCTATTCGCATTCGAAGAGCACACCCACTAGATGAGAAGGGCCGTTTCTGAGAATACGGTAGCTATGCTGATGTTTGTTCACGTGCCGCATTCATCCAGCGTTAGACCTCATGCAGCCGTGCTCGTCCTATGGACTGCCATTTTCCCCTCCCCTTCGTAGGAGTTATTTTTTTTCTTTCTTCTTAGCGTTCCTAATTTGTCATGCGGGTTTCAACAAACCGGTATGACAGCAGGTCTTACGGTTGACTGCGCACGTAGACGCCAGAAATAGAGCTTGCAAATAGACATAACAGGTGTTACCTGCGAAGGAAATTGTGGGCCATCTTAAGGAACAGCAAGAAGAATAAATATTTTTTGTGAGCAAACGAAAATGTTCGACTTCAGATGGGCCTGGTCCTCAGTTCAGGACGCCGTGGTCGATTGCCACTCGTTGCTCTCTCTTCACCACTGTAAGCTGAACCCAGGGGTTACGAGCTGGCCAGCGGCTTTAGGCTCTGCCTTGGGTCAGAGGTTAGGATAGAAAACTGGCACTGTTCAGCATCTATTTGCCTTAAAGCACTCTAAGGTGGAAGCCTTCCTGTCCTTCTTCTTCTTCTTCTTCTTCTTGTCCTTATTATTATTATTATTAGTAGTAGTAGTTATTGTTGTTGTTGTTGTTGTATAATCATCACAAATCTATTGTACTGAAATCACCCGAAAGCTTTCTGCGTGTCACGTGGTTTTACATTGCATCTGGTATCGGCGCTGTTTCGACCCTGCATAGTAATTACGTCATGATATGACATCATAGAGTGATGCCATCATATGGTGGCATCGCCCGTGTTGCTTTTGCATCACCCGTGGTGACGCCGATGGTTGATTTGATTGATATGTGGGGTTTAACGTCCCAAAACCACTCTATGATTATGAGAGACGCCGTAGTGGAGGGCTCCGGAAATTTAGACCACCTGGGGTTCTTTAACGTGCACCCAAATCTGAGCACACGGGCCTACAACATTTCCGCCTCCATCGGAAATGCAGCCGCCGCAGCCGGGATTCGAACCCGCGCCCTGCGGGTCAGCAGCCGAGTGCCTTAGCCACTAGACCACCGCGGCGGGGCTGACGCCGATGGTGACTCTTCGCGTTTGATGAGCCATCTACGGCTTTAGCATTGACGGTAATTTCCAAAATAAGGATGCATTCGGGATCTGAAGCATTCACGAACAGTGTTTTGGGCTGTAAGTTCTTAATTGTATGCTGCCAGAATGTTTGCCCTTCAAGGTTTCAATTATTATAACTAGTTTTACTAATTATAGCACTTAATAAATGAAACAAGGGTACCACTACTAGACAACATCCTTCCACGGAGCTTATACGCGTCTAATATCGTGAAATCTTCAGTATATAGAAAGCTCCCGCCAGTCCCGGTCACTGGGGTGCGGCTATAGGCACTGGCTTTGCGCGAGCACGTTCGGCAAGTACACATTGGCCAGTGCTGGAAGTCGCGGAGGCAGGCGTCGGCGCCCGGCTGGCATTTATGGCGTACGTATAAATGCGCAGCCTCCAAGAGCGAAGAGAGGGGGCGTAAAGTGCACTCCGGGGTCAAGGGGCCCTTTTCAAAGCGGATTCAGTTTTAAAGCTTTTTTTGAGTGCGTGGGGCTGTTCGGCGCGCGCCCTATTTAGCACCCGTTGTTTCGATCGAAGGAAACTTTGTGCCTAGAACCACAGCCGAGGCCATTCGGGTTCCTGACATGGGTGTCGATTAGACACGATTACTTATAATGAGCGAAACATGAAAAAGTAGTCAGCCGAAAACTTTGATAAAGTTCCTTCGAGGTGGTAATGCAGCTGCTTCCGATCGTTACTGCCTTTGGAGTTCTTGTTTCGATACAAATTTATTTGCTCTGGCCGGCGTACCGAATATTGGTGATAAAGCTGTGATTATTGATGTTGCTTTTTTGTGACCTACAAAAGGATAATTAAAGTTTTCTGTGCTTCCGCGGTACAGTAGCAGGGTGAAATTAACTTGGCGTTCTGTGAGCCATTTTTCTTTTCTTTTATGACTAAATACAACGCAGCCTTCAACAATACAACGCAGAGCTCATTATAGATCATGACATAGCTAAATTTTACCAATTTATCCATTTTTATCCACTCAATTTTTCGCAAATGAAAGCTGTGAACTCAAGGCACTCAATTTTTATTGATATTTTATTCGCGTTTAGTAAGAAAGATACGCTGTTAGGGTAGCGTGATGGCGTTATATTTCTTCAACTAGATGTAATAGAGGCCACACAGGATTTAGGCCAGCCGCTAAGCGGGATTGAAAATGTTGTCCAAGATTTCCAAACGTTCAAGAGCACAAATAGCAGACCTAAGGAAGGAAAAACCCCTTTATATAACGTTTAGTGTGCAACTACCACAGACAGACTTACAAAAAAGGCTAAAGCCATAGCGCTTAAAGCAACGGGCAACCAGCAGCTACAATGCAAACCGTTTTTGTGATACTAGTTTGTCATTAAACATGCGCCTGTTTGCACGTCTGTCGTCACCACAGCATGGCGGTGCGTAATGCTTGCGAAGCAGTCGACCATTTAGACCATCCTTGCGACAAATATAAGCATGTGAAAAAAAATGTTTATTTGGTTTTCCGAACAGAGTTGCTGAACGGGGTCGTGATTATACCCCACAAATATACATCGCACATGGTGCGTATATCTACAAGAGACCAACAATGGCATCGTTTCTGTCCATGGGCTATTACACTTGCCTCGCGTGACTGAGCAGCATACAGGCCCGAGGCACCAAGCCTGCGAATAAAGGTCGCAACTGCCACAGACATACACAGACTTATCTACGTCAGCTCTTCAGTTCGATTTGTCCGTAAAGACTAAACATGATAACTGTGCAAGGTTAAAAACAAACTTGCCGTTTCGCAGCGTCAGTCACTGACGATCAAAAGTCCAAAATACCCGTCGAGGGATTATTTCAATGAAGCCGCATCACCTGATAATATGAGGGTTCGTTTTGTGAACAATATTGGTCGAAAAATTGTAAAATTTGAAATCTTTGTGTATAGTTAAAAAGCAGAGCAACATTTTATTTTTCATAAAATAATGGAATTCGTTCCTCAGAACACACGTCACCGAACTTTTCTGTACAGATGTTTACCGATACAAGTTTTCAGTAGCAAAGTTATACCGGCGGGTATTTCAAGTAATGTTTCCGAAATTCTCTGAAAATGTGGAAATTTAATCTTCGTCAGATGACTTCACAAGTACTACTTCTGCAGCAGCAGCAGGAATTATAAGGTTACTACATGCATCAATTGTAAAAGTATACATAAAGTTTAAATTCATGAACTTTTTAATTAGTGTGGTTAGGCGCTTATGTCAAGTCCTAGAATTTAGGTTCCTAGTACGGAACACACATTACAGATTTGAGATTTTGAAAAAGCTGCCTGTAGTATCATCGCGAAATAATGTAATCCAAGTTCGGCGGTGAAACCGAAACCTAAATACAGGAGAGCGCAACAGCCATACCCTTCTAAGACGTCAAAAAGGAGCGAGCGTCGTTATATCGAGCATCGACCGACTTGGTTGTTTGTGTGTGCGAGCTGCGCTGGTTATTATAGCAGGCATGACACACATACATCAACGAAAGTGGATGACCCACACCTCTGTGATTGATGTCTTGAACAGTGACGTCAGTCTGGTTGTCTGCTTGTCACGCTCATCGGTGCTTCACTTTCGATTTCACCACTGAATTTGGTTGTATTTCATCAAGCCGCCGTAGCTGCTCTGGGCCGATACTTCTATATCTCAAAGCTGAGTGTGGTTCTTTAAACTAAGAGCTATACTTGTAATTCTTGACTTGACCACTCAACTCAACTTATTAAAAAGAGAACTTACCTTACTTAATTAGGCTCGAAATGAAGTCTTCGACCGTTTTAAGATACCTGCGGACACAAAAGAAGTAATTTGAAAGGCATCGAACAAGTATCACATTCCATAATATTTGAAGATTTCAGACACATTTTGTGAAAAACCTGGTATAAAAAACCATAGATGTGTACAATTCCAACGCCTCCTCCAGAATGCTGCACAAACAAATGTACTCATAGTGTTGAATGTTTCACATTGCCTTTAATAACATGAACTAACAGGCGCCATACATGTCTGTTATTTTGCTTATTTTGCGGGAGCGAAAACGAACAGAGGGAACACTTTACGTTTTTCATTTCTGAAGCCAGTCACCGCATGGGTCAGTGTAGTGTGGGCTTGTTTGTGCTGGTGGCGCGCTAGTGAACGTGCATTAGGTATGGTTATGTATGCGACCACGTGCACTTCCATCATGACACGCACATGATCCATGCGTGCGTTCAAGCGGGACGCAGCAACTTTGCGCGCAACATATTGGCTATCATGTTGTTATATTGTCGACTGAAATTACCTTTAGGTAACCTATATGCATCTGTGCTTCTCAATTCTCTTTTTCTCGCTCTCCTACATGTCATCTCTCTTCTCTGCTAAGTGTCTGTTTGGCTGTAGTGACGTATCGCTATTCGTGTTGAAGATGAATCAGACTCCTCTCTGCTAAGTGTCTGTTTAGCTGTAGTGACGTATCGCTATTCGTGTTGAAGATGAATCAGACTCCTCTCTGCTAAGTGTCTGTTTAGCTGTAGTGACGTATCGCTATTCGTGTTGAAGATGAATCAGAGAGAGACAGAGAGAGAGAGAGAGTCAAAGGAGAGAAGGAGAGAAGGAACAAAGAAGGAAATTTGCTGACGTGACCGAATCACTCTTAAACCATGCACTATAACCCCGCACGAGCTCACGAGTGATCACACCACACGAAGAAAAGAACATTTGCTTTACGATTAACGGCTTCGCTGTTTTAAAGTGTTTGGACAACTGCTTGCACTGTTGCCACCAAACCTAATTATTTAGAGAGAAAGATATAAAAATATTTATTGTAAATAAAAGAAAGATTGGGGGCAAAAGCATGACCCCGCTACATGGTTGGCGTCCGTAGTCCGGGACACCGCATGACGAGACCCCGACTCACGCCCGTCTTACCCAAGTCCAGTGGAACTCCAGCGAGGAGCAGTTGAGGAGTGCGGTTTCCCAAGCCTATCGGGAAATGGTAGAGAAACAGGCAGGCTGCGATTTATCGTACATGTCCACACCATGTGGAAGGTGTCACAGGCCTCCCGACAGTGTGGGCACCACCCAATCATGTTCGGATCGAATTGTTTTTTAATTGCTTGAATTGTTTTTAAATTAGGTAGACTACCTGTCTGTAGACGCCTTAATGTTCACACACCTACCTTCCTTACCAAGCCACTTTGCAGGAGCCGGCATAAGGCGATGAGTCGAGCGGCCTCGTCAAAGCCCTCAATTACTTCGTAAACCCTGATGAGACGAAACTATGCCTTTCATTGTTGGATCAGTTGCAGCCCGCATTGGAATTTTGCTGGATAATGGGGATATCTCCCCTGCTATGTGATGAGCACACACGTTTTTGGTTTTCATGATTATATAGTCTTCGAATTTGGATCCGCAACAACAAGCGCTATTGCTACTTCCTAAGCCCGCTCTTTATTTTGTGCTCAGAAGGAGAGCCTTTGACGCGCTTTGCCTGGTGAACTACACCAGCAGTGTAAAATCCCTTGAGTGTATGCCCTGCTATGTCTACGTAGTATGCACCAGGTTGAAAGCCATGTTGTCCTTCAAGCGTCGGAGCTCACGCTTGTCGCCTGCATTCATGAGTATGTTTTCAAGTTACTGAATTGCTAACTTCATTCCACAAGTGTGACCAATGTTTGTTTATTATTACAATACGCAATGCGTGTTCAGCCAAATTAATTAACGAGGTTGTTACTATCGTCGCTGCTTTAAAAATTGCATCTGAATTTTTTTCTACTTAGTAGCTTTTTTGTAATTACGTCGTAGGTAATTCTAAAGACTTGCTCTTGCAATCTCCAAGAGCCTCGGGTATTTTTGTCAATGGGTATTTCTTTTTGCATTTCCACAGATTGTGCAGGAGTACGAGAGGGCGGTTATCTTCAGACTAGGTCGTCTCGTCCAAGGAGGCGCTAAAGGTCCAGGTAAGCTCTTCACTGATTCCTACGCCTACATCTTCACAATTTATTTGCTCTTTCACGTAAATAGATTCGCTAAAGTGGCAATAAACGAAGTGATCGCTCCACGCTCTTCATCTGAAACCCGTGTACATTGAGTTGTACGAGGCTGGGAAGGCCTGACTAGGATTGTCTATTTTGCCCCCATGGCATGCCGTGACATTTATCCTTCACAACTATATGCTCAACGTGCACACAGGGGTAGGCCGTACAAGAAGTGTTGGAGCTAAAAAAATATGCTTTGTCAAGGTGAAAAGTTAAATTCATGCGAATAAGGGCGGCCGGCATTTTTTTTTTGTTTTCACTACAGTCGTGATCGTTGGCAGCGCTAGCACGCTGTCATTCGCACAATAAATGACGCAACATGAGGGGGTGGTGTTATTAGCTTTCAACTTTACACGGCACCTCATGGCGATGTCTACCTCGAAACTGACGGCCGGAAATTTTTTCTGAGTTTGTATAAGTGCTATCACTATAAAAGATTTTGCTTCATTCACTAAAGTTCTTTTTTAAAGTTTTTTTTATGTAGCCGAAAGAAAAATGTTGGGACAGCTTGTGCTATAGCTGTGCAAAGCTGGAGTAACAGCGGAGCTGGGAGTCGACCTAGCTTTTCCCAAGTTTAGCTAACTTTTGCCGGTGTTACGACATTTCGTTTAGGTGATGTGAAAATTTATGCTGCTATGGGAAATATTTTTCCCAGCGTTCCAACGTTTTGCAGGAATAAACTAGGTATTGCAAAGTTTTGGCACTATTTAACTAAGCATTACAAAGACACCGTAGGAGTTCAGCTAAGTACGTGTGACACAGCTTGAAGAAGCAGAGCGACATCTTGGTAGAGGTAGGAAAACCGGTTGCACTAGAGGCGTGATGCCTGGACACCTGTGGGAAGCTCGGTGCAGCAAGCCGAAGATGTGCCAAGTAGTTGCTATGCAACACGCAGCGCTATCATAATTAAGAAAGTTTTTGCGAACGCCTTGCTTAGAAATGGCCGGCTTAAACAGGTCCGGTCGCCGTAGGCCTTGCTTAACATAACACAAGAAGCTGTTGTTTATATATAAGAAAGTGTAACGACCCGTTGGCATGATGGGCTGAATTGCTCATTTAGAGTCCGGCTGATCTGAGCAGCAAGTAGCTCTGCTGCAAGTAAGTCGTTTTTTCTGCGTCATTGCGTGTTGAGTTAATTGCCGAGGTAATTGAATTTCTGCTATAGGCTGCAGCATGCACCTACAGCGAAGCGAGGAGTGGTATCTCGTTTTGCTGCACGTTTTATTTGACAATATAATCCATAAAAATAATGAAGATGTCAAGATAATTGAACAAAAATCACTAAGACTTGTTTAGTCTTTTTTCGTTGGGCGAGAGCCAATATATTCATCCGGGTGAGCATGATTTAGAGCACTCACCATTTATTGCACTCTGATAAATTTCGTGGAGGGGAGAGAAAAAATTTAAAAGTGTATGATCTGTTCTATATTGACAAGGAAGAACTAGAGGAGCGGTGGAAAGAAAACAGAGAAGATAACGGTTGTTTGCATCATCGACACGCACTTACGTATCTTTAGGAAACAAAGTACAGATACGCCATATAATAGAGTTTCCCAATTATACACCAGAGGAAACTGTGGCGCTAGTGTCTATGGGAGCTGCAATGCATGGCGCTTCAGCGTGCATACAAATTATGGGTTGTACATGGATTGGCCTAGTCTTCGCACTTTACGCTCCTTTTGGCTTCGCCTGGCTTGAAGCAGATTTGTCACAAAACAACAATGGGCAAATGTTTAGCAGTTGCGTTTCACCACCTTAACTTTTTAGGCTTACCATTTCAAATCGGGTCACGAAGTTCAAAAGGGTTCATTTTTTTTGTTCGAAACAAAACCAAGACACAGCAATGAACGAAGCCAGAAGTGCGACTCGCTGCCCGCAAGTACAAAGACTAGGCAAATCCATCACTACCCATCATTTCATGGTCACTTAACTATCGCAGCGCCATTGTACCCTCTAGTTAATTTTTGGAAACTCTATGCGCAGTCCACCGCATTATATTACAGCAGTGCATAAGTAGCTCATGAAGTCTATGTGATAATATTTCGCCTGCATAAATCAGAGGAGACACCACTAGTGGTCATTAGGTTCTAGTTTTTTATGACTACAAACATTGCCATCTTGAGCGATATTTCTAGTTTACTTTACCAGTAGTAGAAGCACGGGCTCTGTAAGCGACAACATTAAACGGCACCTAAGACGTCACAGGTTATATTCCCAGGAACACTATCCGCCGGTTAATTCGTCTCACTTTTCGCGGTATGCACGCTATAATTCAAAGAAAATATTGGCGGTTCACAAATATTCTTTCAGTGGTGCACTGATCCAGAAACAAGGGGGCCTTCTTCTTCGCACGCTATTTGGGGTCGCGTGAGCTCGCAAAAGGGGCAGGGCTGCACGGAGAAAGGAGCAGGAAAGAGCTTCCCAGAAATATTATCTTTCCCACCGTGAATAAAACGTACGTGCTATTCAGATCTCCCTCAATTCAGCAAGATCTGCATTCCTGTCCCGTGCTCGGTTTGTTTTCGTATATTCCTGAGAAGCACAAACAAAAGAAAATCCAACCCTGCCGTGCAAGCCAGTTGCATCACGCACAGGTTAGAACTGCAAAATGAAGACAAACTGAACAAATGAGGTTTCCGCGTTTGGAAAAGACAGCGATGCGGTTGGAGGGGGTTGGGGTGGAATGAAAAATTACTGTCAGCCCGGAAAGGTATTCGACTCTGGAATTGTGAAATGGCTGCCGTCGAAAAGGAATGTGCGGCCGTTTGCAGCACGAAGCAACATGCCGGAAATCCATACAACTTGGTTCCCAATTTGTTTAATATTTACCGCGCCATCACTGCTCGCGGGTCAGTTTCCGCCCTTTTTTTCTTGTTGTTGGTGCCGTCATCGTAGTTTAGGTTGTTGTTTCTATTTTGGTCCTTTGCCGAACACTGCAGCCAAGGAAAGCGAACCTTTATGTGTAGGCAAGTGGGCGGTCAGTGGCATGGTACCACTCTCAAGAGTGCAAGAGAAATGCACCGCGTCCCTCGCACGTGCACGTGCACAAATGGGACTGTGTGTGTGTCACTTTTGCATTGTTTTGTTGCTCTTGTTTTATTTCAATTTTTAATGGGGATTACCCTGGCTGCATACATGCCCTTGCGTTCACGAAAAACAACCCCCCGAATATGTTAACGGAGCTGCTCGAGTTTTGCTACACAATGTTTCATCCGAGTTTCAGTCTAATTATGCAACAATAAAGCAACACTGTTAAGAAGAAAAAATCAAATGCGCTTGACTTCAGCCGCAACATCTTTTACGATGTTGTATTCTCCTACTATTAAACCATTCATAAAGAAAAAAACATTTATAATATTCATATAACACGTTTTCTTATCAATCACGAGGGATGAGGTCAAGAAACACCATCAGTTGAAATTCTGTGTGCAAGTGAAAGGCCTGCAGAAACGTGCTATGGCTGGCGCTTTCAATATATATTCAGTAATGGGGATCGTTGTTTCTAATAAATATTGTAATTTTCGTAATTTCGCCTATGTCTGTCATGCATGTTTGCTCGTCACCTACGAAACAGGCAGCGTCCGCATCAACGTCTTTGACCAGATATGTCGCTAACCTGGCGTCTTGAATAAGACGTCGTAGCCCCTTTCCAACAAGTCTCGGAAAGGAATCACAAAAAGAAAAAGAAAACAAGTGCTACCGCAAGCAGAAACCAGCGGAGTGCGGTGGTGATATCATATATGTGCACGCCATTTCACACAGTCTGCAAAAGAAAGATAGGCTGACAAGCTGGTGTTGACGTAGTGTTCTCGGCACTAGTGCGATTGTCCGGCCGGTTCAATAAGTTTAATGGTTCCAAGAAGCGCATGCAATCGTGTGAAATTAAGCACCGCAACCCTTACGTCGGAAGCTCGGAAGAGGTGATGTACTAAATCTCTTGGACTTGTAAAAAGCTCCAGATTGTTCAGATAGACAGGTGCCTAAACGCACTTTTAACGGAACACAACTATCACGTCATCGCTAAAGATGCGGACCAATGGGCCTTCCAATGTAGGGATTGAGGCTGTGCACCCACTCGAACCAACACGGAAGTTGTGCGCAGGGAACGCAACCAGAAAACGAAGGAAAGAATCGAAGTAATTGAAATCGACAAGTGAAAAGATAAATGGGTCAGTTGCCCCTCGTTATCATTCTCTGAAAAAGCGCGCCGGTACCTTGGTATGTAACCAAATACTGTTTCTTTTTTACAACTTCTTATAAGCAGCACGAGTTTTTGAAATGCCTTGTTATTATTATTATTATTATTATTATTATTATTATTATTATTATTTTGTTGCTATTGTTGTATTCATCGTTGTCCGTGCTGGCGTGTTTTGGTTCATAAGCTGGGGCATTCAAAAATAAATCATCAATTGCAGTATAAGTCTTGTGCTTGCGTCCTTTATATGTGATATGTGTGTGTTTCTGTTTCCTTCTCTACACTGCTTTATCAAAGGATCATGGCTCATTAAATAGCCCATCTGTACATATTAAACACATTTGTCCACTGCATGTCGTAATATACCGCGATAGCGACATGTTCAGTTGTTCTTTAGGCTCGATGTGCTAGACGCGTGTTGTACATTTCAAAGACAAGCAGTAACAGTATATGTGCTAGTACGCATTTAGAGTTGAGTACGTGACGCGTTTAATAAAGAGCGAACACAGGTCAAGCGATCAGTAATTCGAATTGGAGTATTACGAGCACCAACAACGGTCCTCGTCCTCGTCTTTTTCTGGCACTGCTGTTTGCAACTTATTTATTTTACAAATCACTCTCCCACAAAAAAGGAGCCATATTGGCGACCTAAAGAACAGGTACGACTGGTAGATCATAGTGGTGTTTCAGTCGGTCGAAGTGAACAGTCTCACAGCCACGACGGCGGCGGTCTGTGGATGACTGAATGGGCTCGACAATATAGTTTACAGGGAATGCTTGACAGAGAACGTGGTAGGGGCCTTCGTACTTAGGCAGCAGCTTTGGAGAAAGGCCAGGAGCTGAGGAAGCAACGTGAAGCCACACCAATGTTCCAGGTTAATATGACTGGGGATTCAGGTTGGCGTCATGGCAGTCCTTTAGATTAGCTTGATCTCGTGTGGTTAACAAACGAGCTAGCTGCCTGAATTTATTCACATAGGCGGTGCTTTCAGAGAGGGTGGCATACTCTGACGTGTCCAGGCAATACAACAGAATGGTATCCATAAATGAGGAGGGTTAACAGCCACAGAGAAGAAAGGAGAAAATCCTGTTGTAGACTGAGTGGCGCTGTTGTAAGCATACGCAACAAATGGTAGTATGCGGTCCCAGTTGTTGTGGTAAGCAGGGACATACATGGACTGCATGTCACCTAAAGTGCGCTTAAAGCGTTCAGTGATGCCATTGGTTTGGGTATGGTACGCCTGGTCATTCGATGAACAACGTTGCATTGATGCTAGAGGGCTTGTACGGCTTCTGAGAGGAACGTGCGTCTGCGGTCGCCCAGTAGCACGCGAGGCACGCCGCGGCAAAGAACAAGTTTGTGAAGCATAAGTAAGCCAACTTCACGTGATGTTGCCTCTGGAAGCGTGGCAGTTTCAGCATACCGTGTCAAATGGTCTATAGTGACAATAACCCAGCGATTCCTGTCAGGTGTGTATAGCCGTACAAGTCAATTCCAATGGGATCGAAAGGTCGTGAAGGACAGCGAAACGGCTGGAGCGGTCTTGTGACTGGACATGGTGGACTCTTCCGGCGTTAAAACTTTGAGCATGAAAGCACTTATTGGCTAACAAATTGGTACATTCCACGCCCGTAGTACTGCAGCCGGAGGTGTGCCTACGCCTTTATTACACCAGCGTGGCCAGTTGGTGATCTACATAGAACAAGGTGAAGACATCAGCACGTAGATGGCGAGGAATCACCAACAACCATTTGCGACCGTCAGTGATGTAGTTGCGGCGGTAAAGTAACCCTTCGCGCATGGTGAAATCGCGAGCTGTGCGCCACAGCGAGTGATGGCAGTACTCGAGGATGACTTGAATAGGAATACCATTAAAGACACTATCCCAGGGCATTGACGCTGCTCAGATGACATGTCAGCATACTTGAGGGACGCAGAATCGTAGATTGAAACAGGTGCATTTGCACAGTCACGGAGAAACGGAGACCGAGAGAGAGCGTCGGCGTCTGAATATCTGTGCCCTGACCTGTAGACGACGCGGATGTTGTAGTCTTGGAGACCCAACAGCCTAAACAACCAGATAGGCTTTTAGGGACGACGACCAGCAGAGGGCATCGTGATCAGTCACGACATCAAATGGGCTGCCATATACATAAGGTTTAAATTTAGCGATCGTCCAAACTAAGGCTAGAAGTTGTAGCTCCTTGACCGAATAATTCTCTTCAGCTCTGGTCAGAGTGCTACTCAAGTAAGAAACGACGTCGAAGCCAGACTTTCGCTGATCAAGGATAGCGCCAAGGCCGATTCCACTAGCGTCCGTGTGGATTTTGGTAGGGACGTCTGCGTCGAAGTGGCGGAGCATCGGCGGCAGTGTCAGAAGATGACGTAATTTCGCGAATCCGTCATCACAGGTTGACGGCCATGTGGAGATACCTTGGCTGTCAGCAAGTAGACGTGTTAAAGGGGCCATTATGAATGCGGAATTACGAATCAATCGTCAAAAATACGAGCACATATTTCAATCAAGCTACAAAGTTCTTTGAATGTCGGTGGCATAGGAAACTCGATGATGGCGCGGAGCTTGCCTGGGTCGCGTAGAACGCCGTCCTTGCTGACAACGGGCCCTAATATGGTGAGCTTCTGGGCAGCGAAGTGAGATTTCTTCAAATTCAGTTGCCTGTGCGAGGCATTCCCGGACACTGGCGAGGCGCCGGAGATAGGTAATGAAGTCTTTCGAAAATACCGCGATGTCGTCCAGATAACAAGGTCACGTGTGCCACTTGAGACCTCGAAGTATGTTGTCTATAAGACGCTCGAAGGTGGCCGGGGCTTTGCAAAGACCAAACGGCATCAGAGTTACGAACGCAGTTTTGGCGTGGTCGGCTTCGTATATATATATATATATATATATATATATATATATATATATATATATATATATATATATATATATATATGCCTGTACCCCGACCTATGATCAGCAAAGAACTCTGCTCCTTGCAGAGTCGAGCGCATGATCGATTCTGGCGAGTGAATAAACATCTTTGCGGGTGATCTTGTTAAGTCGCCTATAACCAACACAGAAGTGGATACTACCGTCCTTATTTTTCACAAGCACCACCAAGGATGCCAAGAACTGTGGGACGGCTGTATGACTCTTCGATTAAGCATGTCAGTCACCTGGTCATCAATAACCCGGCGTTAAGCTTGAGAGACGTGGTATGGACGCTGGCGCAGGGCTGCATGGCTGCCGATGTCTATATGACGAGCGATTGAAGCTGTTCTGCTTAAACTGGTTTGCTTGTAATCAAAAGGCATCCGAAAGCGGCCGAGAAGCTTCAAGAGTGGGTTCGGCTGAGCACTTGGAAAGTCCGAAGCAATCGATGGAAAGAAGGCGTCTGGGGTAGATCTGTCCGCTGTTGTAATGAGATTAATGCTGGGGACATGGAAGCTTGCTGTGCTACCAGGTAGTGAGTTAGGGCAGACTGAATGAATGTCCTCAAGTCGCCTTATATATTCTCCGTGGAACATATGTGTTGGGACCGAAAGCATGTTCGTGACATAAATGGTTGTGGAGGTGTTTTCGATCGTTATAAGAGCAAATAGGAGAAGAAAGTGCTTACGGGAAGTGAATTTCGCTGACGGCGCAAACAAGGCGGTAGAGGAAGCATAGTTGCAGGAGACTGGCACAAGAACAGGTGGCATAGGTGGGATGTCCGTGTCCTCGGCGATGACGACACGAGAAAAAGATGACTTGGCAGGATAGATGTCAGAGATTGCTGATAAGTCTAGCATGGCACGGGCACAATCGACAATGGCATGATGCGTGGAAAGAAAGTTCCGGCCCAATATAACGTCATGTGAGCAGTGCAGAAAGACTACGAATTCCACCACATACAAAGCGTCCGGAATGAGTAGACGAGCTGTGCACGTCAGGGAAGGTTGCATGTGATGTGTGGTCACCGTACAAAAAGAAGCACCAGAAAGCGGAGTCATCTTTTTTTTTACATTGCAGCACATCGCTTCACTCAACACCAACATAGCAGCTCCAGTATCGACTAAGGTGGACGTGGCAACACCTTCAAAGAAGAATGTGATTTTGTTTGCAGGTTGGGAACGAGGCCTTGTAGCTTTCAACAGTGGCGCAGATCTTGCCTCCGGAACTGCGATGATGAGTTTTCCGTGTGGACGGGCGGGGGATGACGAAGCATTGGCGATAGCAAGCGCGGGGCGGGGAGGGTGATCGAGAAGAGTTGGAGGTGCGGTGGTTCGACGATGATGTGTTTGAAGGAGCGTGGGAAGGCAGGGGCTGTTGCGCCATCTATGCTCGTGGCTGTAATTGGCGTCAACGGCAGTTGGACGAGGAACGCGGTGGTGGCGAAGACGCTTGACATGCCCGGGTAGACCACAGTAATACCGTATCGGTCGGTGGACCAGTTTGCGCTAAGGATTATTGGGAAGAGTGGCAAGACGGCGATAAAGCGGAATGTGCGGGCCTGCTGGCGCCTGCGGTAGGTAGAAGACTTGTGGGCGTCAAGGCGAGTTTGTGCTGTGGGGCAGTGCATGCGAAGGCTTTCTCGTGACGTTGGCATAGGTCAATGGCGCTGATGCAGGTGGTGGCTGGTGCGTAGGTGGAAGAACTTCTAATACTTGCTTCTCAATGGTTTGGCGCTGTGACGAGGGGAGTCCATGACTATTACTGGGGAGAAAGGGTGCGATAGACAATTGTCGGGCAACCTCCTCGCGGATGAAGTGTTGAATTTGGTGCGTCAATACCACCGGATCCGGAGAGATGGCACCAACGCGGGTCAGTGCTAACGTACTGGTCGTGTCGAAATTGTGACGTCGCGTGGAAATGCGTTGCTTTCGCATCTCGTCGTAGCTCCGGCAGTGCTTAATGATGTGTGTGACGGTTTGAGGAGTTTTCGCCACAAGCATGTGTAATATGCTTGACATTGTCGGCATCGGACACTGTAGGATCGAAGCGATGGCAGGGGCCTCAATATAAGACGTGAAACTTTCTCCTGCCAGCTGTGCGCGATCACGCAAGCGCTGCTCTGCGCAGAGCTTTAGCACTGCCGGTCAGTTGAATACATCCGCGAAGGTCATTTTGAAAGAGGCCCAAGTGGTAATCTCAACCTCGTGGTTGTTCCACCAAAGCTCTGCGACACCCCCCAGGTAGAAATGGATGTAGCCGAGTTTGTCGCTATCGTCCCACGAGTTGTTGACACTCACTCTTTCATACAAAGTGAGCCAATCTTCGACGTCCTGCTCCTCAGTGCCATTGAAGGGAACGGGGTCGCGTTCCGTCGGAATACCGGGACAGCGGAGAGCAGGGTGTGTGGTAGCAATTGGCGGTGCTGCTTCGTCGTCAGGCATGATGGGTGGCTGAGGTAGTGTCCGGCTACGGAGTTGCTGGGTGTATAAGAAAATGAGCACTCTCCACCATTTGCTAGTACGCGTGGAGCATTAAATTCGTGACGCAGTAATTAAAGAGTGAACACCGGTCAAGTGATCAGTGATGCGAATCGGAGCAATCACGGGCACCAACAATGGTCCTAATCCTCGTCTTCTGTTGGCACTGCTGTTTGCACCCTATTCATTGACACAAGGAACGTCAACGCATACAGAAGCGGTAGTGTGCGCGTCGACGTCCAGCCAATGTCAGCGACGACAATCAGGCAAGTAAGTCGAAACACGCGCGTGAGGTCTCGCCGTCAGCACGTTCACTAAGTTTCGCTGGTCTTCCCCCATCACAAAGAGTTAGAAGATTCTAATATTTATATATCAAGTAGATATTTCTTATATTGGTAACTTAATTGATGGTGATTTAATAACCTGACAACCATATTTATCCTGTAGCGCCATGCTTCTTTCGAATAAATGTGGATCTTTTCACTCGAGGAGTAATGACGGACAAAGGCGGCAACCCTCACGTCTAGTTCGACCTATATCCGTGTAAATCATGCTCTATTTTTGTAAAACAAATAGCTAGGTGAAGCTACATGACAAGAAGCTTGGGCATCGTGAATGCGTTCTTACATTATACATTTGTGTGTATTACGTACAACTGGAACTATTGACTGGATGGCCGTTCGTTTTAGGCAGAGTTCGCACGTTGACTTTGCACATGCTTACGGTAATGTTTTAACACATCACACCTGGACCACGTCGTGAAGCGAAGAGGATGCTTCTACTGTTGCGTTTTGCACTAGCTTGTTCTGAATTAGTCTTTCGTGAATCTTTCACACAGCTCAGAGGTAGCACTGTTACAATCAGTCATAATAGCACATATAGGAGCCAGCGGGACGAGGCACTGACAAACGTGCAGGCGTAGCAATTGAGGTTGAAGAATTAGCACATGGACCCGGTATGTCCCGAAAACACAGCAATTGCCTAAATGGAGCACAGACTCTCACAATAGAACAATTTTTCATTAACGAGGTGTTTTGGACGCTCCATTGAATGACCCCAAAAGTTCGTATAAAATCTTTCAATGCTCTTTTTTCAGTTAATTTGGTTACTTTCTAATGAAGCACTCGATTAACATGCGCGTAATGGAGTAAAGAGGATGACTAGACGGTAGCGCTTGGAATGAGATAATTCCATTACAAACGTGTGTAGCCTTATTACTGAGGCTAAGCGGGTTGAGAGATTTCTCGGCTATCCTAAGTTTCATTCCCGGCAGAAAAACGAAACTAAAGCATTTGCACTTGGAGGGCTTGTCACTAAGTTGTAGATTTTTGTATGGGATGCCTGGTGTCATCCCGAAGAGTGGTGCAATAGCTACAGCTTTTACAGCTCGTAACACTACTAGCAACTGCAGTTAAACAAGGGCCGTCCTCACCGGTTTCCCCTCAAGCCACCGAGCAGTGTGCCTTAGTCCCCTTTTCGCGGAAATCGATGTTCTGGTATCCCGTTTCAATCGCCAATGTAAGAATTTCGTATACGAGATGCCACCGATATTTGGGAATCATTATCGACAGAGATCCTTCCTGGAGTGCTCAAATCTCGCACTTGAAAAAGAGGCTCACCTATAGCACGCATGTAATGAGATTTCTCACCGGTAAAACGTGGGGCACATTCATATCAGCTATGCTTGAGCTGCACAGAGTGCTCTACTTGGGTGTTTTCGGTATAGCACACCCGTGCTTTCAACTGTCCGGAAGACAAACACCTGGGTGCCGCAAATCATTCAAGGCCAAGGTCTTCGCAAATGCTTGGGGTTACCTAGCTGTGGGAACACGGTTGCATCAATTGCCTTCACCAAAAAAAAAAAAACCGATTACGACATAGATAACTGTCGACGCACTACGGGCGCAAATTCGCCATATATCCAGAGTGCGTGACCAGCACCTCGCCGAAGGCAGTTCTCCATAGTTGTTACGGCTAACCAGCATTCTATCTCGTGGAGGTTCCTACCCACAACTATACCGCTATGCTCAGAGTGGTGTTTCAAGGACCCCCTGTGCACCTTGAAGTGTCGGATATATTCAAAAAGGTTAGCCTGTTATCAGCAGCACTCAAGCACATCTCACTGGATCTTTTTCATATATCGCATGCTTACCGAACTCATAATAGTATGGACGGTTCAGTCTCGGTAAGTTCGATGGGCGCCTCTGTGGTTCCATCTCTTTCAGTCACCGAGAAGGTCAAGACCTCACACGCTATAACATCGACGGGCTCCGAGCTCGATGCCCTTCTAGCCGCAATGAACTTAGTTGTGCAAGAATCCTTTCATAAGTGGGCTAAATTCTGGGACTCCAAAGTGGCCCTTCAATGTGTGCGAAGGGTACAACGTGAGAACTACCACCAGTTGGTGTCTAAAATCAATTAAATCAGTCATCGAACCACAAACCAAGGACATTACATAGTCTTTAAATGGCTGCCCGGTCACTGTGGGATCAGTTGTAACCACCTCGCCAACGATGCTTCCCTAAATACCCACGACGGAGCATCCACACTGCTCATACCCCTATCAAAGGTCAACGCTGCAAGATAATTTTGTCACATCACGCACTACGCCACATTTATGCATTAGAATCTTCTACTGAACTCCATACTCCACTGGACGCCCACAGGACCTCGGTTCATTACTCCAACTACAGCTAACATCAAGGACTTGACTGGCTCTGACTCCCCCAATGGTGTTAACTGTGATTGCGTAGAAACCCTTGACCACGTCATGTGCCATTGCCTTGACAAACAAGACCACCGCACTGTCCAGTCTGTCTTAAGGAGACTGGATGATCATCTGTTTACTCAGGTGAAAATCTTGGGTGCGTGGTATTTTAGTACATCAGCCCAGAAAGCCACATGAGCCCTTCCAGAATTCTCCAGAGCAATATCACAGAGGGACCGCCTACATGTGAAACCCTGTACTGAGTATGCGGTGTGTTTGTGGTGTGCAATGCCCACCTCCTCCTCCCTCCTCCATTCTTTTACTGTCTTATTTCCCTATCCCACGTGTAAGGTAGTAAACTGTACGTAGTCTATTTGACCTCTCCACCTTTGTTATATTCTCTAACACGTTGACTATTTATAGGTTATGAATGGAATAATGGTGTATGCCCTCTACATGTAAGGGTGGAGAGGCTCATGAAATAAATATCCTTGTGATTAAGGCTTAAGAGTGCAACGCAGGAGTTAAACAAGGTTGTTAATGTTTTCAATTCATGTTTGGGTATTTGATAACCTTCAAGCTAGCTTTGTGGCTCATGCATGCGGCTTTTCTCATTTTATTCTTCTATTTCCTTCCTGGAACTCTCGTTAACTTTCCCCTGGTAACAACTCTCATTTTCTTCTAATGTTGACGCTTCTACATTGGCCGATATTGAAAAATGCCACATGTTAATGTAGTCGCTTAGCGGCGAAATGAGCAGTGTATATATAGGCCCAAGCAACGTGTCTGACCACGAATAAGCATCCAGCGTTTTTTTTCTTTCTTTTTTTCTGTTCCATCTCTAAACACCATTCGCAGCAAACCACACATCATCCAAGTTCACCTCCCTATTTCTCATTGCCTGTTGTATATTTCGGGCTATTATTGAATAAATTTGGCTTAAAAAGAAAAACAAACGAAGGCTTGCAAATAAAAATAAACGAAGCAGAATCTCCTACATATTTCTTGTCTCACTGATGACTAAGTTATTTGTGTGTATCAAAGGGGTGTGTCAGCCTGCGTTTCTGGTCTTTATAATGAGGCTTGTCTTCAGCGCGGGCTGCTGAGGCGAACGGTCTCATTCACTGCCCTCAATATTTTTTCTACATCTTATGAGTATAAAATCGCGGCTGGGGACGAAACTTCTCTTGAGGCTTGGAGGCGTGAGCAAAGGCTACAACACGAGATAAGCATTCGGGTAAAAGCCCACATTACGAGGGAGTGACGGCACTCCGCGGAAGAGGAAGCAGTTCACGTAGCTTAAGATATAGGCCAGCCATCCTTTTTCTTTTTTAACACGAAAGTGTTTTACGCCAGGTTCCACCAAGGCTTTAGCGACATATTTTCTTCTTGGATATAACATGATAAAATGAACGCCACCGAACGAAATGAACAAGAAAACTTCCCAAAAAAAAAAGGTTCTGCCACCCGGAATTGAACCTCCGATTCTTTCTTGATGAAATCTTTCCGCTCGATTCAGGATATGTTATGTCGAGGTATAGGTTAACATTTTCAACTACTACCACGATTAAATCATGATCAGTAAGTGTTATTTATTGCAATATATACGTGTCACTAGGAGTCATTGCTTTTTGTCCGCAAGAAAGTCTGAATCTGCCATATATTTAACTTTATTTCATTTTGCAGCTTTTTTTTTTGTTTTACAGGCTGTCTTTCATTCGGCGCTGAGTCAACAGGCGAACAAGAAAAATCCATCGCTCCTTTAAGTCGAAGTTAAAAAAAGAATATCATGCGTTCAAAAAGTTAGACTAAAGGAGCAGCAATGGATGTACAGCGACGTGCTGTCGATATGCGTCATGTGTTGCGCAGAACAAAGGGAGCGTGTCCTATATTCAATGCGACTATAGTCATTGCCGTTCGGCACGTCCAACAGCCCGCTGTCTCCGAAAGCTGTGATCCTGTGGGAGTGGCGCATGACATTGACGAGGAGGGCCCTTGCGCATCTTTTTCCCGCCCGACAGCTCCTTCCGCTAGCTTCTCGTTAAGCGCAGTGCATGCATTATTCTTTTTATTCACGCCTCTTAAGCTTGAGTATTCTGTAAGCCCGGGTGCGTGGAAATTTACCTGCTTTAGGATTTTCCTAGTTTTATTGTTGTATACATTGTCTCTTCATGCTAGCTACGCATTCTCGCGTCCTGTCATTCACGAAGCATTCTGATGTACACTGGGTTTCTCGATCGGTTCTGTTCACTTCCGCTTTCGAGCCATGCTTTCGGCTCTACTTGAAGCCGATGCCTTGCCCTGTTTTCAAGCCGATATCTAGGATAGTGCCTCACTTTTACTTTACACTGGAAATTCTCAGAGCAGTTGCGTACAAAATGCGCCCAACTGTTCAAGCAAATATAAGTAGTGTAAGTGGATCGTGCTCACGACCAGTGTCAAACACCGTTGGAGTAGTGCCTGGATACCGCAGCAGTGCACGAAAACGTGTATACGTATACAAGCGTTATCCTTGAACAGACACACACATTTCACCATCGATTTCGCCTACGAGTTCAACTCTACGTTCACCTTAGCTATACCACTATGGTTCGTCCGTAGACTTCATGAACTCCACTAAGTCTGCTTGTGAATCTGTCCATCCCTCTTCAGCTGTCCCTCTTTTCACCCTTTTTGTCCCCACTCCTAGTGCAAGGTAGCAAAGTGCATATGGGCCCATTTGACCTCCCTGCCTTTCACGTATTTTCTCCGTTCTCATTATGGTTTTTCGCCGTTCACAAAAATTACTGAATAATTTCCAGTAACTGTCGGGGTCCTGTCATGTCGCTTACTCGTGCGAATGCTTAGCTTTACTGATAAGCATGAAAGGTACATGCAGGGATTAAAAAGAAGATAAACTAATTCAATTCTAATACATTAGTTGTTTTATTATGTGATAAAGAATAAAGTGACATAACAAATATGACAGTGATGCAGGAAAAACTTTCCGCAAACACACGTGGCCAACATCCACGGCTAGCAAGCTCTTTATCTCTGTTATGATGTGGAGAGCTTTTGTATGTATAAGGTAAGCCCCGTCTTCATGTAGAAAACGGCATGCAATACAAAGGAAAGTTTGTGGGCTGCTGACGTTATCTCACTAGACCAACGCACGCATATATAAAGTTTTACTGCCCTGTATACCGTATGAATGGCACGCCTAAGATTAACAAGTGCAACTGCTGTCGTCTCTACGTATAATGCCAATGGCGACTACGTCAGGCTTCTTCGAGGACAATGTAAATCGAGATGAAGTGAATGATCGCCAATTGTGGCTGCCGATTTCTGAAATTTATTGCTCAATCTTGACTTCAATAACAGCACACTGTAGACATTAAACTGACATAGCAAAGTGTATTGGTAAATGTTAATAGGCCTACATGCCTAATCTCAAAACGGTATAGCAATAACAGCATAAAAACTGTGCATTGATAAAGTTAACTAAACATATTTAACGTAAAAAATATAAGACCTGTAAAATTCTTTCTTTGTTTTGGCTGCAAATATTTTTTTTCATCGTACCTATACTCTGGCGGCATCATTTTTTTTTGCACTTTGAATACCTATTTCTAAGCCTCTTGTTTATGAAAAGCAATTGACAGAGTTGTGCGCAAGCTGCGTGATTACGTTGATAAGATTTGTACATTGTAAACATGGGCAACTAAAGTTAATCTGTTGTTTGTATTATATGATATAACTGATTTATGTGGGTGAATTCTCGTTAAGCGAGGTCCTGTTAGCGTTTCTCTTATGAAACAAGCTCGTAGTGTTGTGTGTGTGTGTGTGTGTGTGTGTGTGTGTGTGTGTGTGTGTGCGTGTGTGCGTGTGTTTGTGTGTGCTTGTGTGCGTGCGTGCCTGTGTGTGTGTGTGTGTGTGTGTGTGTGTGTGTGCCTGTGTGTGTGTGTGTGTGTGCGCGTGTGTGTGCGTGTGTGTGTGTGTGTGTGTGTGCGTGCGTGTGTGTGTGTGTGTGTGTGTGTGTGTGTGTGTGTGTGTGTGTGTTCAATAAGGAATAAGTGAAAAGAACGAGTCAATAACGTGACTGTGGATTGGTATGGCGAAGAGGAGGTGGATGGTAGCTGCTCTTCTGTTTACTGTGCAATGTCAAAGGCCCAAGATGCAGGAATGGAGATGGATGAAGTCTAAGCCTCTGGGCCACAGACACTGGCCTGAAACAGCGCAAGTCATGTTCGAAGGCTACTGTGGAGAAATGTTTTGCTGCAATTTGCAGCTAGACAAAAAGAAACGAAAACAAAGCATCAAAGAATGAGATAAGTAGCGAATGACAGAAGGAAAAGAGTGTAAGAAAACAGTGACAGAATAATGAGAGCAGAGAAAATAATAATAATTATAGTAACTGCTAGCTATCAGAGCAAGCCGCTAAGCTAGGCGTACTGCCGATAGCTGAGCGCCTAACTGATTTCTGAGTGACATTCAACGTAATTGGGGGTTTTACTATGAGATGCCGCAGCATGATGCGATATCACAAACGCAAAGAATTCGCGGACACTGGGTAAACAGCTAAAATTTATGAGATGCGTCAATAATGTGCTCTCTCAAAACGCGTGAGAGAAAGAAATTTTTCGACTATACAAGTCAGTGGTAGAATCAGTTTTTCTGAACTGTAGAGATATTAGGCTGGCATTCTTGAACAGGAAAGTCAAGCCGAAGTGACAAAGTTAAAACGCGTTCTCGACGTTCATTTCTCTCTTTTCTAGCTGCCACATTTGGCACCTAAAAAACAATGGAATATACAGTGTACGAGTAATGCGGTAACCAAGCTCGTTTCTTTTGAGAATCTGCGCATTTCTCAAATGGCGCGCATGTGAAGCTGCAAATCTCTAGTACGTATAGCCCTGCGCAAGAAAGTACATTTCTCACGAAGTCCGCCGCTGTCGACAAAGATACAGCCCTCACATTCAACTTCCTACAGAATCTATATATAACGAACAGCGCTGAGCCGACGTGAAATAGCTCTTAATACAGTACAACAAGAACAGACAAGAGATATCAGATGCGATACGAGAATCATCTTTATGTCGCCCTGCAGCGCCAAAGAGAATTGAATTGGAAGGAACGCCGGGGCACTTTCGGAGGCCCTTCTTTCGCTGGGGCCTGGACACCGAACTGAGATCCGTTCGCCGGGCGCGCGGGCGACGAGGCGAAATGGGCGCTTCGGCGTCTTCGAGTCCCAACCCTCCCACTTCCCTCCCCTCACCCCTTTCTTTTCTACTCGAAGGGGAAGAAAGTTTCCGAAGTGCTGGTGGCGGCGGGAAAGAAAGAGGAACGCGCCCTGACTGCAGCCGCCGCTGCCGAGAAACCGGGTTCGCCGGAGGAGGCCTCATTGGCCGCAGCACAAGGCAGCATCAGTGAGACTGGTACCGCTGCCGCTGGCTTTTTTGCATTTAGCCCTAGTGGAGCGCGAGCGAAACCGCTCCAAATGAGCCGGCATCGCAAAAGCTTCCTGCAGCGGCGGTGGCGGCGCCACCACGGCTCCAAATCACCACAACTGCAGCCTTTCTCCTCGACGACGCTAGCAAGAACGCTAAAGAAACAAGGATGTACTAAGAAGAGGCGCGGGGGTCGCAGCCGAAGAGAAAGAAAGGAAAGAGAAGGGTTCGGGGGAACAAATAAACAACGGGAGATGCTGCTTTCCTATACGACACCCCCCCCTTCCCTCCGGGAACAACAGAAGCGCGCGCGCCGCCCCACGCGGGCTGGCGAAGGCGTGCGCTTTCCCCGAAGAAAGCTCCGCGATCGAATGGGAGCGGGCAGACGCGCAAAGCCCGGAGGGCCGCTCTGCATGCGGATGAGACGGGTCGAGATCTTGTCGCTGGAAGAAAACCGCCGGATGTCCTGGCCTATGCGCTATGAAAGGCACCTCGGGGGGTCAAGCATGGCGGTGTTTTCAAACTACTCTACTTCAGCGCGAAGGAAAATAGCAAAGAAGCTTAACAAACACAAAAAGAAGTTGTGTGAAACACGTGATTGGTGCAAAAGGTGCTCTTGCATCGGCAAATCTTTGCGTTGCCCACAGTAACCAGACTAAATTATTGAGATTGTAGAGCAAATACAAAAGTAACACCACGAGCTCCGAGTGCAATCTCATCGGAATTCATCATTAACTTTTTAAAGACTGAGTGTCTCGCGTCGTTTTCCACAAACCACACAGTTAACATGGTATCGACGGCGCGCTGTGGCATGTGATGCGGTCATTGCAGCGCTGTTTTGAGACAAATATTTCCATGTTGCCTCCAAAGCGCCACACTCTTCGCAGCGCCCTTTCGTCACCGGCCCGAACCCTGCGTGCATGCGCCATAAAGGGGTTCGAAAATTCACGGCTGTGTATGCAGCCGCGATTCATCAGGTTACTCTCAAGGCTGATTCAGCAAACTGCGCAGTTATATAAAGCCGGTGCTAACTTTGAACTACTGTTGTTTGACCTGCCTATTGAGCATTCTCTTTTCCGTCCCTCTCTGCTCTCTTTCATCTCCCCCATCCCTCTCCCATGCGCAGGGTAGCAAACCGGCTGCCTATAGGCTGGTTAACCTCCTTGCCTTTCTTTTCCCCCTATTTTCCTTCCTTCCTTCAATAGGCACATTTCTAAATCCTTCTTAAATATTATCTCGCTTTATGTCTTCCAAAATTTTTCTACTTGTCACCATCAATGCCGAAAAGCACAATGATGTCTTCAAACCGTTGTCATTGAGATAACCTACGTCATTTTAAATGCGAAATACTTTTAGCTAACTTCGCCAATCCTGAGCATGTCTGTCTATCTATCTATCTATCTATCTATCTATCTATCTATCTATCTATCTATCTATCTATCTATCTATCTATCTATCTATCTATCTATCTATCTAGCCACCTACGACATTTAGCTCTCCTGGCCCGATTCGATAATGGTATCAATACCAAAATTGGTATGGCATCACATGACTGTATGACGAGCATCATTCACTAGTCATAACATGAAAATTTCGTCATGTATGTCATGAATGTCATGCTTTCCTTCAATGGTCTTGCTGCTCTTGCAGACGTTTCGTTCACATGCCATGTTGCAAAGCTGGTATGTCAAGACATGACTGCATGGTGAACACATGTGACAGACCCTAACATGGAAATCATGACATGCGTGTCATATAACAGCATGACTGCATACCACACTCATGATGCGCTCGAGCCCGTTTTGATAGCTTCTCATATACCAAATATGGCATTACGGGACGTGAATGGATGACGAAGGTATGTGACTGGCGCAAACATGATAATCATGAGATGCGTATCATGTAACAACATGACCGTATGCCACGCTCATGGTACGCTCACGGCCGTTTTGCTTGCTTCACATATACCAAATTTGGTATTACGAGACACGAACGGATGACGAAGGTAAATGACACATCCTAACATGATAATCATAATAAACGTGTCATGTAAGAACATGACTACATGCCACACTCCTGATGCACTCGTGGCCATTTCGCTAGCTTCACATATACCAAATGTGGTACTGCGTCATTTGTATGGATGTATGACGAAGGTATGTGATTGGTGCAAACATGATAATCATGAGATGCGTGTCATGTAAAAACATGACAACATACCACGCTCTTGATGCGCTTGCAGCCGTTTCGCTAGCTTCACATATACGGAATTCGGTGTTATGTGACGCGAACGGACGATGAAGGTAAATGACACGTCGAAACATGATAATGATGATATGCGTATCAAGTAAAACATGACTACATGCTACGCTCGCAGTGCGCTCGCGGCCATTTCGCTAGCTGCACATATACCAAATTCGGTATCACGTCACGTGTATAGACGACGAAGGTAAGTTCAAACACGATAATCATGACATGGAAGTCATGTACAGCATAATTTACACCCGCTTCGTAACGTTGTGTTGATTTTAAAGGCATTTATCAGCCTTCCTTATTTTGCTTCGCATGCATATCATCGATTCCCTCTGTAAGCGGAATCTCGCATTTTTTTTCATTTCAAATTTTCCCAATTTAGTCATTTAAATATTTCTTGCAGTGAGTAATAGTCGAGTCAACGTGTCTCCTTCAGAATCCGTGCAATAGCATATATATCTAGGTTATTAACAATCAGGGTCGCCTTGCCATGAGGAGGAAAGCCACCGAAGGACGAGGATGCGGTGCACCGCACACGGCACAAATTCTGACGGGGTGTTCAGCGCAATCTTCGAAGCGAAACATTCCCAATCATCGAATATTGCCAGTACTAAATGTAGGCCTGAAACTTCGAGGGTAACCCAGAAACTCGAGAAAAATTGCGACTGTGCAGCTTGCAAAGAAATGAAAAATTGAAGCCATAACATTAAACGATTAAAATATAATGAAGTGCATCGGAGCATGAAAGAGGTAACCGATATATTATTTGTATAGTCCACATTAAACAACAAAAAATCACGTTGAGCAATCCACGTGAGGCGTAGGACAGGCAAATGGTAGCGGGTTAAAGCAACGATGGGGATACCAGCTATAATGAGAAACGCAGCCGAGGATGGATGACAGTGGGTTAGATCCCTTAATATATAATTGAGGAATTCGCAGACATAACATAGAATCACCTTTCACGAGATAATCGGGATGGTCTGTCATCCCACAGCGGACGAAGGAAAGATTATTGTTGTTGTGATTGTTGTCATCGCCGCTGCTGTTGCTATTGACGATGATGATCAAGGCTAATGAACGTGCGGTGTCGCACGCTTGAAACCGCTTAATGGGACGGATCTGCTGTCTGCCAAGTGCTTTCAGGGCTGTGGAAGTGCCCGAGCAATGTCTCGTTAAAACTTACTTAGTGTGAAATTAGGGGCAAGAGTAAGCAACTGCTACTGCACACATTGCTATCAAACGCCCTTCACATTCCTGTCTCTATAAATTTCTACGTCCTCATGTAGCAAAGGTCGGCTCATCACGGCTCGTAATTTTTATTCAAAAAAAAGGAAGTTCAGCGAACGTCCCCGAGCTCCATATTTTATCAGTGCCAGAGAGATGCGCCTGATGCAGCCGTTTCCCACTCTCTCCTGTAGCCTTTTCTTGCTTATTTGCAAATCGCCTAATGGGAAAGAACCGCTCATTCAGTGCCTCACGACGGAAGTCAAGTAAAGTAATTTTTTGCTAAGTTGTGAACTGATCCGGGGGGAGGCGTCTTGCTTTCCACGCGTTCACAATATTGGGTGGTCATGCCGGCTCTGTAAAAGATGCGATGTTTTGAGATGGCGTGTCGCTATTTGTGGCACTATGCGGACAACCAATGAGTATAGCGTCACTGCAACGCTACATCATGCGCTACGCTGCAATGCGGCGGGGGCGTTGCTTCGAGCTGCAAAAGAGGTGCATGAAGGAATGAATTTAACAGACTTATGATATTGGAGTGGAAAACACATCTATCGCTTCTCCAAGGGAAAGCGCTTGGGAGCACGTGTGACGCAAGCAGCGCCACCCCTCATGTACCGTCTCATCATGATCACTCCCTGAACTAAGGTGGTCCGACGGCTTCCATTGAGAAGTGTGCGTTCGCTCTGACATTGAAAGAACGGAAGAAGGCGTTGGTTCAGCGCACACCTGAGAGCTTTACAGAGATATGTGATGTTCAATCTAAGGAAAAAGTATCTCATGTCGTATATCGGCTTCTGATTGGAGTGAAGTTCTAAGGTCAGGTTGAAGGGATTTCCTGCCCCTGCTGTACACAGAAGTCCGCTTCAGTGGATCAATGGCTAAGGTATTCGGATGCTGACCCGAAGGTCATGGGTTCGATCCCGGCCGCGGCGGTCACTTTTTGATGGAAGCGAAAGGATATAGAGGCCCGTTTACTGAGCTGCGTCAGCGCACATTGAAAGACACCTGATGGTCCAAATTTCGGGAGCCCTCCACTACGGCGTCTCTCATAATCATACCATGGTTTTAAAACGTAAATCTTCAGATATTTTTATTATTAGGAATATTATGCTGTGCATAGAAGCTATTGCTTATGTGAAAACGGGTTATTCATATTCAGAAATGCTACCGAAAATCGCCAAAAAACGAGGAATTAGGGCGCGAGTCTGCCCAACTTTTGAATTGTCGACGTCAACAGTAGAAAATGCGAGGCGTGGATACCCCCCTTCGCTGACTACAGTGAACACCCACGACTATGCAAGGACATGATCTGGAAATGCACTCGTCTAAAAACTCTTTACAGTGGCACAAATAATTGCCAGCGAGGTGCGTATACTTATTTTTTCTTTGTTAGCTGGCATTGGAACATATAGCCGAAGTAGATGTGCTAATACATTAATGCAAAGTCATGAGAGATTTATAGTAGCGCCAATGCGTTCACTTGGTGAATCACGACACGCGTTGCAATAAAGGGTTGCAACGATAGGACGTCCTTTGATTATGGCCGGTGAAATGGTTTTGCTACCTCTCTTAGGCATCTGCTCTAACTGTTATGTGGACGGTCACCACTCTTCCTTTTCTAACGCGTCGCATTGTTGGTGCCTGGTACACAGGGTACGAAGGTTTTCTCGCCATTTAGCTTAGGTTGTGCAAAGGTTCGGGCGCGTGTAGGTGAAAAGCAGGGGAGGAGGAAGAGTTGAAGAAAGTATTGGTAAGCTGGAAGCGTTGGCAAAAGCTCCTCTTAATGACACCATGGCGTATAATGGCGCTATCCTGGTGTAGTACACCGAGCTTTTCCGTAGAGCTGCTCAGTCTTCCTAGGTGCCTCCAACGTAAACTCTGCGCTAGATTGGCGATAACATACTGCCGAAGCACGGCAAAGCACTGAACAGAAAGCACTCTCATCCTACGGTGGGCGTGACGAATGATGGGCCGACACGAGCAGGCGTTCTAGCCTCGAAAGTGCTCGCTCCTTCCTCATGAATTATCTCTCAACTCGTCTTCACCCCAGTTCCTTGCAGTATGGAAGTATACTGAGTGCTAGCGGAAACGTATCGGCACTGATCTCACGTAGAGCCCATTTCGCGGCGATCGTCCGAGACATCAGTCGATATATAAAGACAGAGTAACGTTGCAACAGCTCCCCGCCACCTGATTGGGACGTTTGGAAACCACGTGATACAGCCTACATGGTATTGCGACAGGTACTGCACATGCTGTGCTTTCGCTTATGTATGCGGCGTCATGTCAACGATGCAGCAATGCCTACCTTCTTGCTCTCATCAGGTATGTTTATCGTTTTTCTGCAGTTTAAGGAGGTTGAAGGGAAGCGCTGGTGCCTAGCCACTTAACAAATACGTTATTGTATTTGCCAAGTCTCTCTTTCCGAGGTACATTTCACGTCACCTTTACTCGGGCTCTCTTTAAAGGCAGCCGTATATGCGGCCCCCTTGTTCTTCGTATAAAAGGGCGAACGATTAAAATCTGTACTTTATGGTGTAGGCGCTGACACCCAGTATTTCATGAGTGCGCTTATAATTTGTGCTCGTACATTGCAGGCAGGGCGCACAGAATTATGCACCGCTGGTCGTAGAGTGAGTCTTGACAATTTCTTAATGAAAAGATATCAAAATTCAACGCTGTTCAGTTGTCTCAGGGCAGATAACAGCGATCGATGGTGTGGTTTCGTCGACAACCTTCTTGAAGATCGCAGTCGGTTAACATTGGCATATGAACCGTTGAGGAGCAGCAAGAAAGCGCAAATTGAACGCCCAAGAGATAAGCAAGCGCAGTAAGAAAAGAAAACGATAACACATCCAGCAGCAGGAAAAAAAAAACGTCTATCAGTGCCTTTTTTTAATGATAACTGTGGCATAATTGTGCACGTGAGCTGCTCACCATTTTTACACTAAATTACTCGCCATAGGTCGAATCAAATTTACTAATCACGGGCTATGAAATGAGGTCAGGCGATCTGTGTGAATGGCCAGTGAGCTGTGACAGCCAATTTTTTCGGGTGAAGTTTTTAGGCTAGGTTTATTGTTTTGCTTTGTTTTTTTGAGATGGTTTAGGGAGATAGGTGCTAAGGTGCCAGAGCACATATCGCTTCAGATTTCGTTTGAGGTAAAATTATTATCAATCTAAAAGTTAACTCGCACGTTTTGCCTTAGTTGCTCAATGTTGAAAGTTTAACTAAGTTGCATGAGCAAAGCGAAAATGATAGAAAGCAAGCGCTATATACACCTGACCGCGTAAATGAAAAAAAAAATTCTTAATGTACCAGCATCGATAGTGTACTTCCATGCTTTCTTTAAGTGGGTTTCGTGAAGCTTATAGAAGTTCTGCAGCCCCCCTCCCCCCTTTTCATGGTTCCACGTACCACTGATCAAATTTTCCTGGTTCCGCACTTGTCAAGTTAGTTACATTATGTATCCGAGGTGCAATCAGTCTCAGAAACCTCCAATACTCACCCCCATTTGTTGAAGCAAGATAAAGTATGTTCATTTGCACGTCTGTGAATGAATTCGTTACACGCCCTTGCTTTTGATTTTATCGCACGGGAATGTAGCTTGAACCGAATAATAAAAAATGCTTGCATAAAAGTGGGGGAGGGGTGTTCTTTTTCAATTAATAAAGCTTAGCATGGTTACTGGAACCAACATATCTGAGAGCCCCTGGTGTTTTTCAGTAATTATAAAGCCGTAACCGAATTATTTTGTCGTTTTCATAATAGTGTTCCGTGTACAGCTGTATAAGTATGAAACGAAAATATTGTATGAAAATAAAAGAACATGTCACATTATGCCGTTCAGTTAGATCAAAAGGCACTTAAAGTTTATCAAACGTTCAAACGTCTTATAAGGTTCACAGTTCATAAATGCCATAAATCGAGCATTTAGTACAATATCGCCCTTGCCAAGTACTTAAAAATAAAAAGAAAGGCTTTGTAAATTCACCATGACTGAACTAATCTTGAAATGCATTTGAATGTTCCCTTTCATGGCCGCCCAAACTTTCAATTGAATGTAGGAGTCGTATTGTAATCATGCAAGATGGTATTCCAGTTTACACTTTCTTGATCTCCGCTGCATTTTACTGTATTCTAAGAATAAGTGTTCCACTTAATGTTCCCCAATGTTAACCTCTTTTTTTATTTTTTTACACTGCCTTTCATATGTAACGCGCTATGCTGTGCAAGCTGAGCGCGCAGTTTGGTTAGCAAAATTGTAGAAGTCCGCGGGTATCGTTGTTGGCATTTCTGGTTGCAAATGTTGGTTCGATACGGGCATAAGTCCACCTATGAGGCACCGCGAACAGTTATAAACGAATCAACTGTCGTATAACGGAGTTCCTTTATTTATAAGGCGCAACACATATTCATTTATTACTCAGCCGAAACGAAAAAAAGTCTTTCAATATAGTATAGTGCTTACGGTGCGGGGCTATACTCACCCGGACATCATGGTTTCAATCCCGGCCACGAAAGTCGCTTTCCGATAGAGGCGGTGTTCTACAGGCCTTCGTATAGAGACATTTCAGTGCACAATAAAGTACAACAAATTCTCGAAATTTCTGGAGGCCTTTGCAATGCCGTGCCTCATATTCGCATTATGTTGTTGGCACGTAAAACTCTATATGTTTTATTATCAAGCACAAAAAATAAAATTAAGTTCTCGCTAGTAATAGCTTCGCATATTTTTTTGGTGCGGATGCATCTACTGCAAGAAATCTCCCTTATCTCCACAGCTTCGCAACGCTGTGTATGAAACGAAGTATAGTCACCCTCAAACCGATTCTATTGATATTTATGAAAAAAGAAGCCATAAATAACTTTCAGATGCAATGGACACATTATAGGTCCACTCACGAAGGAGATAAAGTACAGCGACACTCCCGAATCCATTTGATCTCGACAGCTACTGCGTGTGTCTGTGTGTGCGTTACTGCACGCAACTTCATGCTCGAAGCAAGTCTACTAATAGGTAGAGAAAAAAATTTAAAGAGTAGGGTAGAGAGAGATAGCACAACCGTTATGGGCGTTACACTACTTTTGTTTTCTTTTGCACTACTAGCGTTTTTCTTTTCAGCAGAATTCGTGAATCGTGCCAAACTCGGCGACGAGTTTTGACTACCGCTTGTCCAAGGAAAAAAAAAAGCTCTTTTTTTAAGCCTAAACTAGGAATGAAAGTGCGAGACGTACAAGCGCGTAAGAAGAGCGGAGAGGAGACACGATGGGCAACCGCCTTTATTTCTCGTCTTGGCGGTGATACTGAAACCTGGAGGGTGCCCCTCCATGTTTTTGCCATCACTGTTTTTTTCTGGGCGTTGCGTGATCTAGGAAAACAACAGAAAGCACAACGTAACAAGACGCATTGCAGCCGTGAAGAGAGGCGCCATTTTTGGCGAAATGACATAAGGAAGAGAGAAGAATAAAAAGGGGGCGAGCATCGTTGCCCGAAACCGAGAACTGGGCACAGTCGTCCCAATTGCTCCACTTTGTAGCCTGCTGCGCTTTCTTTCATTTCATTTTTTTATTTAGCCTTTTATTCCTATTTCATATGTTTTTTTTTCCGCGGAGTATTCCAAAACCGTTTTGTTTTCTTTTACAGCGCCATTTCGGATTCTGTTTCTTTCTTTGAGTTTTCATAGTTTTCACGTTTGCACCCAGTTGAGCTCTCAGCTGTGCAAACAAGGAGCACACGACTGCGTGTAGGACACAACTGAGGACACGCAACGAAGCTACTGCACAATGATTGGCACATTACGGCATAATGACTGATGATCCTCGTAAATACGATAGCTATTAGGACCAATTGATGCGAAAGCCTCATCATCGGCCACATCATCGAATGCAAGAAGTGGCCGCCGGTGGCATTGTCACGACGAGTGAGGTACAAGATCACCACACGATGATATCACTCGGAGACTTCATCATCAATCACATCGTGACCGCATCTGATTACGTCTTCGCACGATCTCGTCAGTCGGCTGAATGAGTGTCGATCTTGGAGGCACTGCAAAACAACGTTTGTGGGAAAAAGTTTTCATGTAATAAATACAGCTTAGTGAGGAGAATAAGAAAAATCTTGCCTTGCTTTCTTTTGAGGTAGATGCATTGAGCACTGCGTAACATTCTTCGTAAATTTCTCCGTCCTTGGGCCTCTTCTACTATGCGTGTTTCTTCAGCCTCTCTTCATTAAGTGATAACTCCAAAATACTTTCCTGTTGGTGAAGGAAAATGTTTGGGCATATTCACGAAATGCTCAACAAAAGCATCACTTCATCATCCGGCGTGAGGAATGTGGCTTCAGAGATGGGACTAAGTAAAGAGGCGAGGTGTTAGGGCAAGGCTGCTTAAGTTACGTTACGTTTAGCGTCGTACTGTGCAACTTGAAAGGAAGAGAATAGACACACAATTCTTCGTCTTAAGTTGTACTATGAACGCTGAGTGCGCCATATCAGCAACTCCGAGTATTTAGTGTCACGTTGTGTGCTACAGTTTGGTCTCTCGCGGAACGAAAGGCACGCAGGTAAAGATAACTGCAATGGATGAACCCCCCGGTGGTAAGAGGTAACTCGCAAATAAATATTTTCTTTTCTTAACGTCCCAGGTGTTCTAGCCCCGAGTGAAGTGCGTGAGCAAGCCCAAAAACTATCACCATCATCATAAACTTGTAAACGCCACAGAATTTGGGCAACTGCCACTATTGAGTGCTACGGCGTGGCCAGTCGATGGCTCAGAGAGTGATTAAAAAAGACAGAAAGAGAAGCAGAGACAATGGGAGAAAGATAAGAAGAAAAAAATCTTGCCCGAGAAGAATTACCATGAAATGGAATTCAATCCTGCGTACCCTCACACCGAAGGCAAGCGCCCTAACCACTTGGATGTACAGACACGCTAGCGGTGCATAGCATAGCCCTGTGAAGTGTAGTGTAGCAAGAGGGTGGGAAAGGGAAGAGAGCATGAGCAGGAGTGATGTGGTAGGGACGAGGAGGTAGAGAGTAAAGCGTATCACCGAAAGAATTGGAACAAAATGGACGTTAAGAAATGCAGAACGAAAAAAAAGAGACCGGGAGAAAATCAACAAAGAGAGATAAAAAAGAAAAAAAAGGGGGGAAGTGAGCATTGCGTTGTCTGGAGACCAGATACCACACCACCTGGCCAAGCTGCGCATGCACATTAACTAAGCCACGACCACGAACGGAAACATCGCACGCAACCATCTGATCTGTAGTGTATAGCTTGCCTGCACCCGATCGTGTCCAGGAAGTCATGGGGCGTCGTAAAAAAATGAGTACTCCCGAGGATGAAGCCACGTATTTCGAAGCAACAGCCGTGTCAGTGGATGGGGAGTAGGAGCAGCATCTATCCAGTGCCTCATCGTGTCTAGTTAGCGGAGGCTTGGTGCAATCTGTCCGCATTTTTTTAGGAATTTATTGATTGATTTGTGGGGTTTAACTTTCCAAAACCACCATATGATTATGAGAAACGCCGTAGTGGAGGGCTCCGGAAATTTCGACCACCTGGGGTTCTTTAACGTGCACCCAAATCTGAGCTCAGGGGCCTACACCATTTCCGCCTTCATCGGAAAGGCAGCCGCTCCAGCCGGGATTAGATCCCGCGACCTGTAGGTCAGCAGCCGAGTACGCATTTTTTAGGCAGTCACAAATAGATGGCGAGGCTCACTGAAGCAGGAAGCACAAGTGTGTCACGTTAAATACACTTTTGGTGTATATGGGCAAGCTCCAAGCCAGAAATAAAAAAAATAATTGTCTGGTCAGTTCAAACACGGCGGCAACCGTCGGACAGCGACGTTGTCGCCACTTTCGTCAGACATTGCGTTGTCTTGCTAAGTTTCGGCAAAGTTTTCGCTGAGTATTTCATATGCCTCCTAGCTGGAGCTTGTCATTAGACAGTTATAATATACCAGGCTTAGCGGGATGGCGGGCTTACCGTGACAGTGGGGTCGAGGTGCGCTGGCACCTCGATCCCACTATCACGTTACCCATACCGCTCACCGCACGTAAGTTACCCATAACACTTACCGTACGTGCGCTATTTCTCAAATTTAACGTTACCGTGCTAGCGTGGTGTACGTAGAATGTACGTAAACATGGCGGCGCTATCGGACGCCCGCTTTGAAGTGATTTTGGCGTAGTTGTTTAAAGAACTACTTCGTAACAAACGACTGTTGAAAATGGTGTCACTTACCTTCAGTTATATAGCTTATATCCCCAAGTATCAAGGATAATTTTTTTTAGATAGCTTCCCATTTCGAACGTTTCTTAGCCTAACTAGAATATCGATGTAAACAAATCGGCAACATAAATGTTTTCGCGTTTGGTGCGTGGTTCATAATTATTTATCTTTGTGACTAAATTAACTTCTAACAATGTTTTGCGTGATGACACAGACAAATATTCTCGTTTTTCTTTTTCACTCTTTAACTCTAACTGATGAGCACTGTGATAGGAGGCGCCACCATCCCAGCTGGGGCACGTAAACCACGTAAACACTAACCCACTAAACTATAAGACTCTGTCCGCAACGAACACTTGCTGCACGATAACGCCATTTCCTTGACCTCAGCTATCACGCTAACGGTAAACTATAACTGTCTATTAACGTCGTAGCCGTCCTCTCGTCGTTAGTGCCTGGAGCCTCAGGCCACCACCACCGCTCAATGAACGTGGCAACGTAAGCCTCAGAAACAGTCATGGAGGAAGGAAAAATATCCTTCCTCCATGACAGCAGTAGCGCGCGTGTTTTCCTGCGAGAGTGCAAGGCTGAGTGGCTCACGTAGCCATGTTCTTCTCGCCTTCATATGTTTCCCGTGAATCCATGTTGCGCAACCGCTGATGTATAGCCCACGAAAGGATGGGATGTACAGGGCCGTCCACTTTTAGTAGAAACAAGGCGCCACGTAGCTTCGCTCCACGGGGCGCCAGCGCTAACGGTGCGGCCGCGCATTGAAGCTTATCGACACAGGCGCGCAAGAGCGTAAAGGCGGGACGATGAATATAGCGCGAGAACAAAACGACGACACAGAGACAAGAATGACACGAAAGACACCGCGCTATAACTATCATCATGCCATACCAACTAGCCCAAGCTGCCACACTTCTAAGTAAAGGTGGGGCTTCGTTTCGATTAAAAGCTCGGAAGCGTGCCGTGTCTGTTTTGCCGTGAAGCAAACTTAAAGCACCTGAGAAACCACGAACGTTGCAGAAAAGCGGGCTTATCTCAGCGCAACGTGTTGTGTAGTGGCGATATTTGAGACGTGGGTGATCCCTCTTGTTTCAGTACTAGAATACTGGTTTAATGTATACATTGTTGCAAACTCTTGAGTATTGGTTTCGCTTGGTTTTTGGTGTTTTAGTCCGTGAAATAATGTCGCTGCTGAGAGGTGCTCTAAGAAGTTTTTATTACCTGGAAATGTTTGCCGTGGCTTGAAATTACCTGAGCAATGGTTTCTGCATTTCCCCCGCACACGGCAAGTGCTGCCACGATTGAACTTGTGTCTCGCAAATAATTTTAGCTGAGCTGTCAACCAGTAAGCATCCGCAGCTGGGCATTCTGGCGGCTCTGCACACCCTGCAAGTATCGAGAGTCATAATTGTAAGACATTTGTTTTTGCATGTCTTTTCTGGAGCTTTGGCATGCTGTATAGTCCAAAAAACGTAAAGAAGTTTGCAGAAAGTAGGATGCCAAGTTCATTGCTTGTGTGCTGCGTTTTCCAAAATTAGCAACTATAAGTAGCGGGTAGGTTCCCCTCCAGCTCCAATAACCGCATTTATTCTATTGGGAGAGGCTGCTGTATAAAGGGACCCACAAATGTTTGTGTTGGCTCTGCTTTTCTCCCACTCTTCTTGGACAATGGCTCAAAGTGTATCCACTGAGACGGCACGGAGTTGGCGGTGGACGAGCGCAAGCTTCATGTTCCTCCACACATTTTCAATGATGTTTCAGTCAGGTGACTGTAGAGGCCACTCAAGAACTGCCACGTCGCGACTATTTAAATACTGATCAAATTTTTTAAAAATTATGCATAGGGGAGTTATCATGCTGTAGGATGAAATGCTGTAGGATGCTGTAATATGAAGCAGCACGTCGTCCAAGACTTCACAGTAGGTGTCTGCCGTGAAACAGCTTTCAATTCTGAAAAAAAGTACAGTGTTTCAGCGGTAACGGCGTGATGTTAGACCAGCCAATCAAAATACTCTCAGTAAAACAGCGTCTTGTGACTTGAGCTTATGCAGCTTTTTAATCGAGCAGATGGCACAGATAACTGGAGAATTATGTCATCCTTGTATGCTTATCGTCAGGAGATAAAAATGTGTGATGCCCATTCGAACCGCAACGAACCCACTCAGGGTGATCTTGGAAGGCCCGAGTAATGGCCCAGTGAAACTTTTTGGCCAGATTTGCTTTTTTTTGCACGTGTCAAGGCAGTCAAGGTGACCAAGAAATGAACTGGACACCGCAGATTCTCGCACCGTCCCATCAATTTCCCTGTTTGTGTTCCTATGAGTGGTTTAGGTTTTGGCACGCGGGTGAGTCGGCAGGCTATTTCAGCAGGGGCCCCAAAAATATTGTAATATATGGTACAAATATATGCTGTTAAACGTATGCTGAAGTCGCGTAAGACACTCCCCGAAAAAAAAAACCACATATACATGTGCTCTCTGTGCCGTGTAAGGCGCGTTAGCTGAGTGTACGGAAGAATAAAATTAAATAAAAAGATAGGGTATTAAAGTAAGTAGGAGGAGTTGAAGAATGTCAAGGCGCTGACGTAGTACTTAGGGTTTTATCACATATCGAGATTTTATCAATTGCAGTGTTCCTTGCGTTTGTATAGGGGGTAGAAAAGAGAAGACGCCGGAAGTTGTGAACCTGAAAAAAAGAAAGACAAGCTGTTATCTAACGGTCGGGCACTTAAGTAGTGACCATATCATCCTGACACGCGCAGGCATAATCCAATGAATTACGTGTTTAGGCAGAAAAGAGTGGGGCCCCTGTTTCTTAATAAAAAGCTAGATGGCTGGAGAATACGAAGCTATTTGTATAATAAGACAGCTAACAAAAGAACAGGCCAAATGCAGGTCTGCGAAGAGTAGGGTGATTGTGTCCGAATCTTAATATAAACGCCCCAATGTTACTTGATGTTCATACTTTTGAAAAAAGAAATACGACCTCAAGAACACCACCACGGAATGAACATTCAATTTGTGTATCTATATTTAAATAGACAGAAAATGAAACATTGCCCAGGCAACACGTAATTTCAAGCCATGGTAAATATTTCCCGGCAGTAGAAACTTGTGAGAGCACCGCTCAGTGGCGAAACTTTTTCATGGACTAAAACACCAAAAACCAGAAAAACAATATTATATAGGTTGCAAGAATGTACACATTAAACTACAATCGTGGTACAGAAACAAGAGGGATCACGAACCTCTGAAAAATACCGTAACGTTCTATACAAGTGGTGCTGAGCTAAGCCCGCTTTCCTGCAACGTGTGTTCTTTCTGAGGTGCTTCAAGTTTGCTTCACGGCAAAACAGGCATGGCGTGCTCGCGCGCTTTCAATAGAAATGAAGCCCCAGCTCTACGCTTTAGTGCGCCTGCGTTGGTAAGCTTCGATGCGCGGCCGCACGGCTAGCGCTGGCGCCCCGCGGAGCGTAGAGTTATTGTATATGCTACCTTTATCCGAAGGTAGCATATACAGTATCTCTGGAAAAGGAAGAAGGCACCTAATTTCTGCAGCCCGGTTGGGAGCCCGGCGGACTGCCTAAAGGTGGTGGGGGATGTAGCAGAGCGCTGCCTCCGCATCGTTCCTCCTCTCCCGTTTCTCTCATCAACGCCACAGTTGTGCGTTCGTATATAATACTGTGCCCGCAGACTTGGTTGCACTCTCCTAGCAGCGTTGGGTGTTCGCTTTGCGGCACCCACAACAATTAGGAGGGGAGTAACGTATACACAAGTCCACGCACAAAAACATACGAATGGAAACAGAAACGAACTCCAGCGCTACTCCGCATTCTCGCGCAATTTCTTTTAGTGAGAGAAGGTGCAATCTTTTTACACTTCGTCTCATGGTAGCTGTAAAAACAGTGAATACTGCGCGCACTAAAGGGAAAGAATAATGAGGTATGGCGCTTGGCACGTTAAGTTTATGTAGAGCGGCACCGGTATAAACAGCACGCCGAGACGCTACGTCACTAAATATGCCGGCGAAGCCTTTGCTTGAGCTTACCACGCACGCCAACTCACCCGCCACCGTCTAAAGGCCTTAAAGCAGCACCAAAGACCACTCTGCGATTCTCATCATCGAAACGTACACTTTTTGCCGTGTTCCCTTGTCCTTCTGTGGTCACCCGCTCGGCAAGTAGGTCTTGGTCAAAAACTGCTTTCACGCTACACTGCAAGACACCGAATCGTTCACCAGATGACATGGGTTACGTCTGAGATCATTCCAGCCGATCTGACGGGGTAAACGTCAGCTTCGAAAGATATCGTGTACATAGCTTGATTCAAGCCTTATCGCTCTCTTTCTACCGCACACGTGTAGGCCACGCACCAAGAAGGTGATCTACCACCGGGGGGTCATGATACAAAACATCAGCCGCAGCTCTGTTGCATGAAAAAAAAAACATGACGATGGTTGCTGGTTGTTTATGTACTGGTGCCATCTTGTTCACCCAGTACTTCCGGAAATATAAACTACCTATCCGTAACAATATAAACTCCACGTGGTAAAGGCGCCCGGAAACGATTTTGGTGATTTTGTACAAGAACATTTGGTCAGTAGACAAAGAAGCAAGGGTTATTTAGAGACAGACATTAGGTCTCTCGTAAACTGTGTAAATTATTACAACGCTTTAAAGCTTCCAATGTCTGCAGATCGGCTCAGATCGTTGCAACTCGGCAGAAGGCGTTTAAATAATCCATTCACCAAGCGACATGCTCTAGCCACTTGACCAGGGCGGGGCACGTCAGCAGCCATCGTATCTGATTGGTTGACATGGGCTGTAGAATGCGCTCAAGTAGGAACCGCTGATAGGATGGCGGCACCCCTCGGAGCAGATCTGAACCACGCCGATACCTCTCCTTCTGTTGCCAGAGGGCGTGCGTGCTGCCGGGTGCATCATGGAATGGCCTGCGAGACTGCGAGCGACCTGTCTGTGTGCCATTTTGGAGCTCAATACCGGTAAAAACTCAAATAGTCGAGTGCACTCATGAGAGCTCTGCAATAACCAGTGACTCTAGCTTGCCTCATGAGTTGAGGAGGCAAGACAGATGTGAAAGAGAAGCAATGATATGGTTGCCCGCAGCGGGATAGGTGCACGGCGTGTCACTAAATTTGTGGTGCGTATGCTTTCATGATGCTCTAGAATAAACGCTGACAAAACTTCAAAAAAGATTCTCACTACTCCATTTAAGTAAATGGTTCACTATGTTTTATTGCTCTTCTGTTTTGTGTTGCGATGGAAAGAATGCAATCGAATGTGTCCAACTTTGCAGTGCTTTCTCTGCAAAAAGAGTGTAAATGTTTTAAGAAGAGTTTGCCAATATACAACATGTCAACTTCGGATGACATCTTGCCCCGCCACGGTGGTCTAGTGGCTAAGGCACTGGGCTGCTGACCTGCAGGGCGCGGGTTCGAATCCCGGCTGCGGCGGCTGCATTTCTGATGTAGGCGGAAATGTTGTAGGCCCGTGTGCTCAGATTTAGGTGCACGTTAAAGAACCCCAGGTGGTCTAAATTTCCGGATTCCTCCACTACGGCGTCTCTCATAATCATATAGTGGATTTGGGACGTTAAACCCCACATATCAATCATCAACGAATCGGATGACATCTTTAGGTTGTTGCCGAGCTATCTATTGAACTTCAATTCAATATCCATCGATTCTTAACACGTAGAAATTTATTTGCCATCCTTTGCGGCTAAAAAAAAACTCGCGTACAAAAATCCAACTTCCCTGAAATCAGCAATAGACTTACGCAGTTTGTCTAATCAGTGTTGCCCGATCCTGCCCATTCGCAGTATAGTTTGCCCCTTCTTTATTGTAGGAATGACAGCTTCGTAAATTTTATTGTATATTACTACCTTTGGAGGCCTATGGTGTTTAAAAACATTATTGTAAAATATGAAGAAGGAAGATCAATATACGAATGTATATTGGGTAGGAGGTGCACTGAGTAGTAATCTGGTCTATTTTGGCTTCTCTACCATCCACTGGAATTGTCGTGCATGGGTGTTTTCGTAAACCAGAGGCATAAAATCAAACCTATTGTGCTCAATTGTATCCGACCATTAACCTGTTTATACCTTCACTCCTCCCAAATGCGTACGTGAAGTCGGCAAGTGAAAGAGACGACAATGCATTGCTCAATTCCCCCCTCTTGCGCTCGCTGTCGGTGCCGATCCTCGTGTCTAATCACCTGACGTCACAATGCAACATTTTGTTGAAGTGTTCCGAGTTTTCGCAATCTCTGGTGTATATATGTACCAATTTTTCTAATTCAGGCAATCCGACAGTAATACATGGTATTGGTCGCGTTGCCGCATATCCCGCGTAGTGAAAGAAAAAGTGAAAGCCACGTAAAGGCATTTTTTCGCTTTAGCATGAAGCGATCATATGTAAGCGGTGGCACCTTTGCTTTTTCTTAAGCTGCGAAGAAAAAAATTCTTTATACCAAAAACCATGACAACCTGCAATAAAGACAGCTTAAAGTAACCACAAAAGTGATCAATATTTCAGCTCCGCTTTACTCGAACGTACTCCAGAGTGAGCTGCACTAACTTTCAAGTGGAGTGTCGGGTGTTTCTTTAGTTTTCCCTGTTTTTCTTCAGGAAGCCGGTGACCATAATTTACAAGCTAGTGTACAGTTACGCCTAGCAACAGCCACAGGTTTCCTTCTGAACATGCGCGGACGCAATCGAGCTCTGCTTGTGCTGCATTCGTGGCAGCGGCAGACATCCTGCGGCTTCATCATATTACAGTCTGCACACGGCGCCTCATCGCGTATCGAAACACCGCTCGCTCACAATACCGAGTGGAAAGCTCCCACATTAAAAGAGAAGAACTGCGACTCGCCGTCGTCCCCTCTCTCACCGCCTCCGAAGCATCACGGTGCCACCTGGCGGGAGCTCTCTCTTGACATTGAGTCTTTGCCGTCCCGCAATCTTCAGGGTTACCTCGTGTTCGTTGTCTGGAGCCTTGTACGTGACGACACACACCGAAAGACTGTAATCGTTTCACTCGTGGGTTTACCACTTCCGGGTTTCATCAGCCCAGCTACAATGCCCCCATTCGAAAGCAATCCGACTTTTTCTAGCAGCCCTCCCGGATCTTCTGCCGGCGGTCTCAACGGTACGACCAGCAGCACACCCATATGCCGCATTTGCCACGAGGGAGACCAGACGGAATGTCTCGTGTCGCTTTGTAAGTGCTCGGGCAACATGGGTCTGCTTCACGTCTCTTGCCTGGAACATTGCCTGAACACCGAGAACGTGGACCACTGCGAGGTTTGCCACCACCGCTTTGCAACCGTGGCCCAAGCCACCGGCATCCGTCGGTTCTTCTACTGGGCTCTGCACGCTGGCTGTCTATGGGCTGTGCTAGGAGAGCTGATCTGCTTCGCTGTCATGACGCCGCTGACCGCCTTCGCCTGCTTCTATTCCATCTACATTGCCTCAAAGGAAGCGCTGGAAGGACGCATCATGGTGTTGGTCAGCGTGGTCACTCTATCTGGCCTTTTGCTTACTGCCTACTTGTACTCGCTCTTTTACATAGTGCGCTTCCGTTACCGCGAGTTCGCTCTATGGCAGACACAAAATTCGATGCGCAAAACTGAGGTACGGCGCAGTGTGGTGCTTAACTATGGACAACCCAGGACGCCGGTTGGACAGCAGGCGAGCTCACGGAAGATTGTGGATGTAGGGGCTGCAAGCGTCACCGAGAACGAGCTCTCAATGCTGCTGAACGTATGAGTCGGCTTACGTCTGCTATTGAAACAACCACCGAATTCTTTGCCTGAGAGTCGGTCTTCTCTGCCTCAGCAGTCCATATTCGCAAGCTTCTCATACTGCTAGCAAATTTGTCCTAATGAGCCTTAGCTATATGTATGTTTGAGCTTCTTCGCGCCTCAAGAACTGTAAGTGAGCTACTCTATTGTGAAAATTTCGAGCTGTTACGTAGCCTGTTTTATGATGTGTTTATTACATTCCTCTATTCAAATAAATGTTTCTGTGTTTTGAAATCTCACTATACTGCATTTTTCCGTAGTTTTTGCAATGGGGAGGAAGCACTTTGGTGAGGCGTTTAATTTGGTACCATTACTTCTCGACAAACTTGTTCGGATGTCGCCTATAGGTTGTGTGCTTCGTGTTTGAGAAGGACAGCCGCATTTGTTGCAACCAGTGTGAGCGAACCAGATTGCTTTGGCAAGTTGATACGACATTATTCACATAAAAACAACGTCAATAATGAGGGAAAAGAACAGAAGGAGACAGACAGCGGCACGGACTAACAACAAGATTTTTTTGCTGGAACCACGCAATATATCCGTCTGGTCACCTCAGCACATGTTTGGAATTTTTTGAGGAAATCTTAGAACATTCAACGTTTAATCAGTACGACATTTTATTAGGGGTGATCATAACATAAACCTCATGATGAATAATCTCTCCTTCCGGGAGTTCATTAACACACTGTCCGCTAGTGGTTTTAATAGCGTCATTACTACACTGACACGCGTGACGACAACTTGCCAGTAAGTCCTAGACTTGTTCATTTTCAGCATAGACACCAATGTACGCGCAGCTGGCACGACATGCGAAGCGGTGAGTGACCATTGTCCTGTTTTTGTTGCATTTCCCAGAACCGCTGCACAGGAAATGACTTTCAAAGACTTTATTAGGTACAGCAGTAAGTCTAACAGAAATATGAATTCATTCTGTAGGCCAAGTCTGACAAAACATTGGTCTTCTGTTTATGTTCAAATGGACCCAAATGAGAGCTATCGTGAATTCGTGTCTATATTCAGGAGTCATTACAATACATGTTTTCCTTACATAAACGCTAAGCCTGACAGAAAAATAAGAAAACTCTAGGTAGGGCGAGAACACCTCAATATGACCAAGAAAGAAATTCAACAGTTCAAGAACTATTTGCGTACAAGATACACTGCGGACTTTAATGCCTCTAAAGCCTACTGGAATAAACAAACTGCGTCATTAAAGAAGGCGAAAAACCTCCAACTATGACCACATGTTTTTGGAGATCTATCTACGGCGTCCCAACCAGGTGTGAAAAGCAATCAACCAGGCCCTGAACCGTAATGCTGATCAGAATACTTTAGCGGAAATAACTGTAAACGGGTATGATATATCCGGTGTACCTTTAGCCAAGCATTTCAGTGAGCACTTTGCTAATGCGGTACAATCACTGGGAAGCCCTGCCCATACTCAGAATCTTCTCCACAATTCTGACAGAATGTTTTTTGCACCCACAGATGAAGCGGAAATGGTGCGGAAATTCTTATCTTTGAAAACAGCAAAGCTATTGATGTCGACAGATTGCAGGTTGAAGCGATTAAGCACGTAATTGACCTCCTTGCTCCTTGTTTAGCTTACGTGTTTAATCTAGTTCTCCATTCTGGATGCTTCCCAAATCTCATTAAAATGTCAAAAAATCTGTCATATATAATTATGAAGATGTTAATGATGCTAATAATTACCGACTAATTTCATTTATACCTGTATTTTCGAAGGCATTAGAGAAAATAATTTTCTGCCGCCTGAGTAGTTTTCTTAACAAGCACAACATACTTTCAAAAAATCAGCATGATTTTCACCGTGGCAAATCCACAGACTGGGTTGTTAACCCGAAAATAATTGATAATCAAAATTATCGAAGAAAAAAAGCTTACGCTGGGTGCCTTCATTGATAATAGCAAGGCATTCGACACCCTTACATATCACATTTCACTCGGCAAGTTAGACGCCAGTGGGGTACGTGGTGTAGCCAATTCCCTATTTTGTTCATATTTGTCCGAGAAGAAACTGTGTTTCAATGGCTAACTGTTCGTTTTCTTATGAAATTATTTCTTGCGGTGTGCCTCAAGGAAGAGTCTTATGGCCAATGCTTTTCAATATCTTCATAAATAATTTTGTCGACATAAATAACGATGATGAATTTCTATGGTACGCGCATGACACCAGTCTTTTTGTTTCTCGAAAAAATTCAGCTGAGAATATTGTCAAAGCCCAAAGCGTAATATCAGAGGTACTGCAGTGGTTTACTACTAATGGCCTGCAAATAAAAGCGAAAAAAAACGAAAGCTGTCTTTTTCAGATCCAGGGGCGCGGAAACTAATCTTCACCAATCGTTAACGCCTGAGAAAAAACCCGTAGAAGTAGTGGAGAAAAATAAAGTTCTAGGTGTAACTTTTTCCTCACATATGACATGGTCATGTCATGTGGAATAATTGAATAAATCATTATCGCGTGCTGCTGGAGTATTGTCACGAGGTCGGCACTTTCATCCGGAAAAAGCAAAAGTGCAAATCTCCCATGCTTTGTATTCCTCGCACATAAACTACTGCCTTTTTTCTGGGGCACCACAACCTTAGACAATGTAAAAACTATTCACTTACTGCAAAAAAGTGCACTGCGCTACATTGCAAATGTCCCACGCAGTACTTCCACTGGTACTTTGTTCCACCACTACAAAGTAATCAGCATGCAACACTTGTACAAACTTCTACTCATTAACAACTACTTCTTTGCGAAGGAACACTTCGGAACATTTCTTAAGGACTTATCAAACATAAGTCTTCAACACACGTATTCACGAACCCGAAGCATAGACATGTGGCTCGTTCCTCGTTCTCGCACGAATTCTTTCCTACAGTCCCTTAGATATACATTACCATCCCTACTTAGTCAATGTATAAATGATGAGCCCAACTTGCTAATGTTCGTAAAAAGAGAAATGCGAGAATATTTCTTCACCCTGGCCTAGTATCCTTCTTTTAATCATGCTATGTTATCATTACGCAATGTATTGCATTCTTTTTTTGAGTCTCCGTCATGTTTATTTTGATACTGTTAAGTGTATTCATGAGTGCAGATACATAGTTATTAGTATCGATCTGTGTCTATTTGTTTTACTGTTGTATTAGTAGAATATTCGTCTAAATTTTTGTTCTAATTGCCTACTTACATTCCAGCAATTTTCTAAGAGCTTTAATTTCGAAACTACTGTCATGTACGTGGGGCCTCAGGCACTCTCAAGTGGTTTTTTCAAACGCTTTTTGCCTGAGGGACGCCCCAACTGGTTGTAAAAGACTTGCTGGAAATAAAGAGTGAATATACTTGAGAAGTGTCTGACAAATAAGAGGAAATGACAAACCAAAGCAAACAGGATTCACCTAACAACCGAGTAATAATCGTGATAATGCGCCATGAACATCACGCGTGCCAACATTTGAAGAAAAATATATTTATTTTTGTGATAGAGCAATCGAAGGCCTGCTGACACATAGATTGCCCAGCCTTTTCTATTTCTGTAGCCTCATAAATTTCACGTATCATCTGATCCCGATGGCGCCTAATGACCGTACAATGCTGAAAATCGGGGGCACTACCGCAGTCCCGGCAATGAATGCCGAGGTGGCCCGATACTGTAATAGAGACATTGTGAGCGTGCTCTTTCAGCCACTCAGTATTAAACATAGGCCTGTTTGGCCGATGTACCATCTACGAACATTAATCGGTTGTTAGGTGAATTTTGTTTTCTTTGGTTTGTCATTCCTCTTCTTTGTCAGATACTGCTCAAGTATAGATTGCGGGGTTCCAGCAAATAAATATTGTTGTAAATCAGTGCCGCTGTCTGTCTCCATATTAACGACGATAGTTTTTCTTGGGGACCTTCCACGGAAAAACTTCGGCCTGTCTGTCTGTCTGTCTGCCTGTCTCACAGTCTGTCTGTCTATACACTTGTCTGTTTGTTCACTGTTCTCGCGATTAAGGTACTCTAAACAGCACCAGCCGATATTTCGAATGACCGACCCCATCCGCAGCGCCCACCAATGTTACTCAAAGATCAGCGTTCATAAGTGTGCGATTGTCAATTAAAATGCAAACTATATCAATAGGTGAGGCATCATAACAACACACATGTATTTTGCATGTTCGTCTTTTAGTATAAAAGGCATACATAAGTAATTCTAAGGACCGTAGCGCTTATTATCCTGCGCTGACCATGGAACGCTCGCACGAAGGAGCGAGTGTTTCCAACGCTTTCCTAAGACGACACGGTGGTGGTACCTATACCCGTCGCCTGGCGTTCTACAGCTTATCACCTCTGAGATGGGCGCGAACGCCCGTCTCAGGGCCACGCACCTTGTTTTTCAAAGAGAACTGCCAGATGGCGCTCATGTCTCACGTGTGACGTGACTTGATGCGCTCGTTCGCCTCCGCTGCATGCTCGAGGCACTCTAACGCAGCGCGTCCAAAATACCATTCACCGATTTTCTTGCGCAGAACATAAAATAAATCTTTTGTTCACTCTCTCCACACGCAAGAGTATCGTCTTTCAACGACATTTGCAGATTGAATGAAGATACGGGTCAATTTTTTCTTGTCCCTCCTTATTGGCGCTGTTTTTATAAGAACAGTGTGACTGCTAACGGATTAACAGTGCCGGAGTTAGCGGTAATGCACTGTTTTTTTTAGGAACTTAGTAACGTTCTTTCAGTATTTCGGAACTGTAACGGGTAGTTGAATTTGTTGCTACCAGTGTTGCAGGTTACGCATTAACAGTAACGGCATTACCGGTAATGCACTGTTTTATATCCCTAACTTAGTAACTTGCTCATTACTATTTCGGAACGGTAACGGGTATTGTACTTGTCTTACCTTTTGTGGTAACGTGAGGCGTAGTTATTTTTATTTCAATGAACACAAATTTCTAGATGCGAAGCAGCACATGCTGGAGTTTAATCCGGTGGCTTGCGGGCTGAACACCCCTTCGGCGCCTGCGCCAGCTTTCCGTCCTCTCCTCGAGTTCTCGCGAACGGAGGCGAGAGTTGGCGCATGCGCAGTTGGAGGAGCAGACGATCGCCGAATGCACTCCTCTTGCGTGAGCGCAAGGTGGTGGTGGTGGTAGTAGGTAGAAAAGGATAGAGTTATTGTATATGCTACCTTTAGGTAGCAGAGTTTCGCCGAAATACGCCATCTAGGGTTGAAATGTCTTGCGGGAAAGCCACTCGCACCCACGTAGGATCAACGCTCATGCTTCAAAGTGCTACATATTCCCTAAATATTGAGAGATTGTGGCACTACCATGGCTGCATTTATTTTTTGGCTTTCTTTCTATTTTTGGAAGGTATGAATAAACCTCGGTTGCTCCAGTCATGCTTAGAAGCCTTGATTTGATACCTACGTTCTTGGTATATAATAGTAAAACAAAGTGCGCCGGCTCATTGAACCAGTGAGATATATATTTAAGGTTGGTTACACTAGCTTCGTCTTCTTTTCCGTTGTTTTTCCAATTTATAAAAAGGAAACTATTTTTGCACTTTTGATCCCGATCGAACCAGTTAGGGATGAATTTTTTGTCATCGTGTTAGACTCATTCGTTAACTGTGTCAGGGAGACAGGTGTAGTTTTATTGCCTTCAACTGAATCGAGCTGGATAGCGATAGAGTACCCGTGCGACGCCCATGTTAGGCGCGGCTCTCTATAACGCTCGTATTACAAATGCGGCTCACGACAGCTGATGTGAATCGTTGTTCAACAGCGCTGTGGCCCTTAAAATTCTTTCCGCGTAAGGTTTGAAAGCTGCATTGAATTCATGCAATTCACGCGCTAGCTGCAACACCTTGCCGATTTGAATAAGTGTAGTTTAACTCATTCTCTCTTTATTTGCAGCGTTATACCAGTCAGGCCAATTGGGACGTATGCAGCCGACACACGCTGACCAACTCTGGCATGTATACATTATTCACTGCATCTGTGGGTAATACAAATTTAGCAAGTTTGCAGCGCCATGAATACATAAAGAGAAGTCAAACGCTTATTCGTTCCTCACTGAACACTAACTGTTCTCTAGCGACACCCGCTGCACCCGTGTCTAATCACGTAAACCGTAAGCAGTACAATTTACCACAGAATGCACTTACTACCACATTTCTCCCGACCAAGAGGCCACAAGACTACACTATCGAAGAAGTGCGACGAGAATAACAACAACAGTCGCTGTCAACCACGCTTGATCTGCGCAGAATCATCGTAGCATTGGCTTTTCCGCAGTGCAATTGAACCACTTATGACCACGTGATGGCGCTCGGCGAAAAGGGGCGCTGAACTCCTGTAGGCGGAGCCAGCGGCGCCCGGAAAACAACGATGCAACTCTGCTACCTAAAGGTAGCATATACAGTATCTCTAGCAGAGCTATGCCACGCGGCGGCGCGGTGTTCGTACTAAGCATGGACGACCCTGTACGCACAGGCTTGCGCAGGAACTCTTCCATTAAGGAGCATTTTTCAGAGGAGCAGAGCTTTTTTATGCTGGTGCGGGGCTCACTCTGAAACCATTATTCGCGTTTTCCTTCACTGTTGGGTAAAGGTATGCTTTTGGACGGTATTGCAGATGAGGAGGAGGAAATAAACTTTATTATCACAAACCAGCAGGTTCAGGTGGCCGGGCCGAGGCCCTCTTGAGGGGACGTCAAGGACTTGCCTCGACGCTGCTTCATGGGCGTACTGGGTCGCCCAGGTTAAAACGGTTAAAAGGTTAAACGATTAAAAGGTAATTCCATTGAACTCGCATGACATCAGGTACCCTCGAATAGACAATGAAGGTGATTACCATTTGACCTAATCATGATTATTGGTTTGCACAGAATATGGCAATCACGAATAGTGGTATGTATATTACTACAATCCAGATCGAAGACCAGCAAGACTGTATTCTCAGGAAAGTGTGGTTTGTTTTCGCGAAGTAGAAAAAAAACTCAGTTTCGCTGCAAGGTCGAAGCAATGAATGCCATGGCTAACAACTTGGAATGTAACTGCTGAGAACGGCTAGCAGATCGGAACGAGCAGCGCACTGGTCACGCACAAATGACGCACGAAAACAACGCACACAGGACGAGAGCTAACTAACGACGTTTGCAGTTCGACGCCTAACGCGCTTGTTTAAACGAAAACGACGCACGAAACGTAATTACGGGTACAGATATGAGCGTGAACTAACGAGGGTTCCTGTTGTTACTTCGCTGTGTTTGAAAAGCGGTCACTTCGCTTACAGGGCCTGCCCAATAAGCGAAGTGACCTTTGTGGCCAAGGCAACTAACCTAATCATGCCGGTGAAAGGCCAAGGCATGATTCTCCCCACCGAAGAATAAACACGCACGCACAAACACCCCCCCCCTCTCCAATTCGCAAGGCAAAGTACGCTTGGGAGATAAGCGCGCGTTGGCGCATTGTGACGAGCTCGGTGCCGAGCGCGGGTGGCTTTTTTTTTAACTTTTCCTTTATATAAATATGTAACATATACGCTGTATGACGGCAGTGGCCGCAGTGACGACAAAAACCAGCCGAGACTGTCCGTATATACGCTATTGCAAAAAAAAAAACACGGAAGAATGTGCTCCTTTGTATTGGTTAGGGTGGAAGACCTGGGTATAAAAAAGTATTTTAAATGTCAATTTTATTTCCGCGGGGATTCATGACAGATGTGGATGAGCAATTTTCGTTGGTTGGCAATAACTTTACTGCTAAAGCCTCTAGCTTTCGATGACCGGGCCTTAAGTCTGTCACGTGGAGACTTCAAGGCTTGCCTTACTTCCAGTCTCGATTGCAATATATTCCTGGTGTCTTCGTTTTTGTGACGTACAAGCCGATATGAAAAAAAAAGGGTGTAGAGCCCAGTGATTGTCATACTTCTATTTGGAACCTAAGGTCCCGGGTTTAAACTTTATCGATGATGCTTATTTTGTTTTATATCTTTCATTTTTTTACTCCCCTCGTCAGTTACTAAACATCTCTGTGATCTATCCCGTGACAAGCTTCCTTTCCTGTTATTGCGATAGCAATTATATGGACACCCTCGGCTGAATTTTGCCGCTGGCATCGCCGTCACTTACCTTATATGTATACGTATCTAATGGCAAACTATTTTTATCTACCACTTACCACTGCTAACGGGCATCTCGGGGGAAACCATCGTGTTTTCCGCATTACCAGCAAAGATGGCGCAATGAACGCGCATCACCACATCGTCACGACGTGGCGGCGCGCGCTCTCATCTCCCACGCGTACTTTGCGCCCCGAAGAGGAGAGGGGTGACGCTCACTCGCACGCTCTTATCTCGGGGTGGGGAGGATCGTATGTCTTGGCTGGCGTTTGGCTTTCACTGGAACAATTCTGTTGTAGTTCCCGGGCACACAAAGGTCACTGCAATCGTTACACAGCCTCCGTTTGCGAAATGGGCGCGCTTTTCAGACACAGTGAAGTAACAACTGAGACGCTTATTCGCGTTCATCTGTAACTGTGAGAACGTTTCGTGCGTAATTTGTGCGTAAGAAACGCGGGCCACGCATCGGTCTGCTTGCCATTCTGCGCGTGACTTTACAATTTGTTGCTATCGCGTTCATTGCTTCGCCTTTGCGGCAAAGCTGTGACTTTTTAGTGAGGCTTCTCCTTTCCCCCTAGTCACGCGATCTTCAGTAGAGTGCGATGTTGGGTGAGCTGGTGCATAGCTAAATAAAATATTCGTTGCACAACTGATACTAGCAAGGAAAAAAAAAGAAGACAGGTTAAGGTAACTTGCATATATAAGGAATTACTTGGATGCTGGCGCCTATCCTGTCTCCTTCTTTTTTTCTTTGCTAGTATCACTTGCGTCACAAATATTTTATCAGGTCACGCAATCTGTTCTAGCGAACGCCGATGCCGGTACGGGAACTACAAAGACAGCTTCTAAGCAAAAAGTATATTGTATATTCAGCAATTTTATTCGATAAATGGTAATTTCGCATTCTGTCGCGTTTTTTTTTTCATTAACATAAGATACTTGTACATTACGGAAGGGCTTTATTTTCGTGAGTAAACATAAAAATGTGCTAAGAACATTGGTTGCCTTACAATCATTTATATCAGGTTCGGTCAAATCCGAGCACTCATTTTCAGAAAGAACGCACATATATATATATATATATATATATATATATATATATATATATATATATATGTGTGTGTGTGTGTGTGTGTGTGTGTGTTTTGCGAACTGCGAATCAGCTCTAGTGCCTGCGCGTTTGTTCTGTTTTATGCCTTCTTTTTTTGTCAGAGCTGAACTCAACAGTCTCGAAACACGAATCCGAAACAACTGGCCTGGCTCCCTGCTTTACCGCATCTGATATTCTGTTTTGTCAGTGGCGAGAACCGATGTCCGAGAACCGGCAATTCAAGCAGAATTGCTTTCGCGACAAGAAAAAAAATAAGGCGTAAGGAATAACTTGCATAGTGCGCATAAAGCGCACTTTCTTTTTTGTGTAAAATATAAATATAACGTGCGAACATATTTTTTGTTTCTATTTTCTGAAATTTACTCTGTTAGTGGAGATGTACATGTTCTTTCGATTTGCATGCGTTTGCTCGGAGAAGATCGTGTAACTGCAATTAATGCGGATCCCCATGCTTCAACACCTGCCGTGTCCCACGTGAGCTTGATACCCAGAGCTCTGCGCTCGCAACCGCTTTTGTCTGCCATAGGAGATATTCTTAGCACGTTCGCTAACTACGTGTACAGAACAGGGATGACTGAAATAGGTTTCCACACACGATCTTAGCATGAAGTATTCTTCACATCCTTGGGCACAAAATTCAATAATAAGAGGTACAGGGTCACTTACTAGGACTGGGTTCACAAAAGTAGCTGGTTGTGCTTATCCAATCGAGTGAGGCATAGCTGAACCGAACCTTCGCTGAGTGCGAGCAGCCTCCCTTCAAAAAATGATGTCTCACCCCCGTATTCACAAACGCTCCTCGACTCGACTTTCACCCTTAACTTGACAGAGTTGCGCACTGCGCCGCTGCTCGGCTGAACATGACGCTGGGCTACTCAAGAATAGCAGCAAATTATCACTGATATGCAGTCACTTTCCCTGTCTAGAGATGGTGCTCCCATCGGGTTTTTCAAGTGAAGGTGGAGCGTTGAGTGAAGGGGCATTCTAGAAAACGGGGGTAAGTATGGTGGCTCACGGCTCACTAGCTGCGCCGTTTACGGGCCAAATGGTGACAAATACGAAATGCGGTGCACATATGTGGGCGTCATGCGGACACACCCTGATTTGCTATTTGTTAAGACGAAGACTGTACGCATCAGTTTTTTTGGGGCCAAACGTCGATAGTACGCGCATAAAATCTTACACTCTTGTAGTAATTATAGATACTGTTGGTTAATAAATATACAGGAGCATTTTTTGTTGCTCGGCATGAGCTCAAGCTGTGTGAGCCGCTCGCAATCTACCTGTTGACGCTTCGGGTCACTATGCTAGTAGTGATTTTGCTGTCCGATAGTTTCGAACACGCAGCGCTAATGAAATAAAATGCACGTGTAACTGACAGTGATCGCTGTGAGAATGTGCCCGAAATGGCTTGCGCAGTATTTAGGAGTGTGCACTTCGTTAACTCCCCGAGAGTTTCGTGGCACAGGGGGAGATGAAAAACTAAAAGCGTGCCCATATTTAAGGAAAGAAAGAAATATGAAGGAAAATAAGGAAAGAGAAACCTTATCCTACAGTTGTTCTTTACAAAAAAAATGCCGATGCTGAAGATGATCATCTCCTAAGTGAAGTCCCCTGACCAATGATAAAAATCGGTTATGAACGGAAGGCATTGTGAATTTGGCTCCTGAAGATATGGTATATTGAACTGTGCGCCAGGCTATTAATTCAATTTTTCCTTTTGCCGCCTCGGCCTTTTGTATCCGCGTGCTCTGAGAGTGCGACACTTATACATAAGGATATTTTTCACATAACGAACAGTTTTGTTCTATGGTAGCGTATGTGGATTAAAGCGTACTCGAACGTTGCTGGCTGAAAGAACCACGACTCTTACAAATGAAACCACTTAACAATATGCGGAATCGCGATCTCAGTTTTAAAGGCATTAAAATCGGAAAAGCACGAGGCCGCAGTTTTTTTTTGTATCTTTATGGGGTAGAATAGAAATCGACACTCGGGCACGACATGAATGTATGACTTCACGTCAAAATATGTCAGGTACCCAGAATTAACCTCGAAATTTCCATGCAGCGTCTTTCATACACATTGCGTATTCACCGAGGAAGCGATAAATCGTGCAAAATATATTTGTTAACTGACATGAATGAACAAAGCAATACTGATTCTTCCTAGTGAATATCATGGGAAACAGCATGTGGCTGTTAATATGCCTAGCGTGCTTTCAACTACGTCCGACATCATTTCTTTATTTTTTTGCGCGAGTGACAGAGCAGATTCAAAACATCTTGTTCTTAAACACAATCTTCTGGTGTAGCTTGTTGGTGGGTTGCCTAGCAATACTTACCACTGCCGCGTTGTTTCTTTTCACCAGCCAATGCTGATTATTCGGGGCCGAACTAACGAAACTTCTCTAAAGCAGTTCCGACAGAGGCAAAAATGCTGTAAGCTCGTGTGTTCATATTTGAGTGCACGTTAAAGAGCCTCAGGTGGTCGAAGTTGCCGGTGCCCTCTACTACGGTGTCTCTCAAAATCATAAGTGGTTTTGGGACATTAAACCTCGCATATTATCACTAATATTTACGATATATCACGCATCGTGATTGGCTAAAATATTCGCTTGCGAAAAGTTTTAGTGGAAGACGTTATAGGACTTTAGTTGACCAGAATAGAGTCCCACTACTACTTCTCAGAGGTTTCGAATGGAGTCAGGTTCGAAGTTGAACTGACCTGCCCGCACCGTGGGGCCTGGTGTTGGTCCCTTGCAGTGAGCACCGGAGGCAACATTTTTTAATAAGCAAATCATTCGCAAATACCTAAGCCTACGCCTAACAAGCAGGAATACAGTGACAGCGAAATAATTATCATTATCATAATCATCCTCTTCCTAGTCATTATTATCTGCCTGACTACGCCAACTACAGGGCGAAGGCCTCTCCTATGTTGCCCCGCCACGGTGGTCTAGTGGCTAAGGTACTCGGCTGCTGACCCGCTGGTCGCGGGTTCAAATCCCGGCTGCGGCGGCTGCATTTCCGATGGAGGCGGAAATGTTGTAGGCCCGTGTGCTCAGATTTGGGTGCACGTTAAAGAACCCCAGGTGGTCGAAACTTCCGGAGCCCTCCACTACGGCGTCTCTGATAATCATACGGTGGTTTTGGGACGTTAAGCCCCACATATCAATCAATCTTCATTGTGACGCATATCAAACCGACCGGGCTGATTTTCTGTCTGCTGCCACGCTATATATGCAATCTTCTTAGTTTTAATTGTCCACCTAATTTCCTGTCTCCCTCTCACGCATTTGCCTTCTCGTGGGACTAAAGTAGAATTCAAGACGAAGAAACAGGCATGGGCCGGGTACATGGTACGTAGGCAACATAACTGTTGGTCATTAAGGGGGAAAACTCCGGTGCATTTTCGACCATACTAAGATAATGCTGTTTTCTCATACTATTGACCGTCCTTAAAAAGCTAGGGTGGTTCATTTTGCCAGGGCACTCGTCAACAACTTAATTAAGCGCTAAACAACGATTCAAAACAAAACCGAAACATGAAGCTGCTCCATCGTCCATGGAGGGTATCGGATGACGTCACGAGAGTCTGTCGCCAATGACGTCACGAGATCTGCCACACCGCGCCACAGCTGACCAGGGTGTAAACATAGCTCACGTGCCTCTACTGACGCGCGAAAAGCAAGTTGGCGATATCATCCGAAGTGGAATCAAGCCGTGCCACTCGTCTGAACTTGCCATTGACAAGTTCAGCGATGATTGCAGCTATAATTTGAGCGCGGAAGGATCGATTTTTAATTTCGAACCCTCCAGCTGCGTGAAGCATCTTATATGCCCTAAATCGATTTCCTTGTTGCCCAATATTGTAAGACCCGACGTCAACGACTACTAACACGCTGTATGCAGCTGACATAAACAGAACTGTGCTCGCGCTGTCGTCGCCTCATAGAAAAAAGCTGCGCGCTGCATCCGTCTGCTGGGAGAGGCGGGGTTTTTGAAAAAAGAGTAGGCCCTGACTGTCATATATACACAGGGCATCCCGCGTTTACAACTGTGATTACAGAATCGGCGACCAATTTTAAGATTTGTTTTTAAAAAAACTAAATGGCTTATGGCTCTATGATTTGGCACATATTACCACGGCATCAACGAGAACACATGTTCAAAGTTTTATTTAAATCAACCAATATTAAAAAAAACGCCGGAGTTCTCCTTTAAGAAAACTGACGGGAAAATATACCTGCTCCTTATTTGTCCTCGATTCGCTTGAACGTGTGGTTATCACATAAATTATGCACTCTTAAATTTGGGCTGAACATCAAACTGTCTTATCAAAAATATAAGACACCGTTAAACTCATTCACACGTCTGACCTTGAAACTACTGTTGCGCATTGAGCATCGGCTGAAGACGTCGATGTTGGCACACACATTGATTCACGGTCAGTTGCAAGAGCAGATGAGAACTAAAACGTGACTATAAAGTTCAAGAAGCAAAATAAAAAAAAGGCTAAGAACCATGCCTTTGCGTCCGCACGCAAGCAAAATATGAACATGAGCCGGATATAGGTAACTACTCAGCTCACGTTTTTTTTTTTCACTTAGCGGTTAACGAAGTAAACGGGCGAAGAGCTATGTGCGGATCAAGTTTAGCAACACATGTGGTGGCTGAAGGGGCGAACTTTGTCGGGTGCCATAAAATATAATATACGCGTGTACACACGTTCTACTGAACTCATTTCGGAACATGCCTCGAGTATTGAACCATATAACCGGATCATCTGATGGCAACGACCGAGCACAGGCGCCAGCGTTCATACTCGCACACAACCACACATTCTGGGATACGCACGTTTTGAGCCGAGGTAGTGCACGACCGCGTGAAATAAATTCCCAGACCCAGCCGCGCGGCTCTCGATAGCCCTAGGGAAGTCCGCAGCTGTGTGGTGAGCCTAGCTAAAACTACCCATCCACCGACAGCGTTCCCTTGATTCGTTTACGGTGGTAAATTTCATTCCTTCTCTGCAACGAGTGAACGCCGTGTGCACCTTTGTTGTTATTAGTTAGTTTTATGTTGTTGCTGATTTTTTTATCGCGTGAAATGACGGTTGTTGTTTTTTTTATCTTGTAACTACTTTAGAATGTGTGCGAAGATACATGTTTGCTTCGTGCTATCGATTCGCAGAAACGTGTGTTTTGTGATTCACGTCGCGCCCCGCTCTCAAGCATTTGATGGATATGTGGGGTTTAACGTTCCAAAACCACGATATGATTATGAGAGACGCCGTAGTGGAGGGCTCCGGAAATTTCGACCACCTGGGGTTCTTTAACGTGCACCCAAATCTGAGCACACGGGCCTACAACATTTCCGCCTCCACCCGCTCTCGAGCATGTATTACATTTCGCGCATGTATCTTCTGCCTCACTTTGGCGTATGTAGGCAAGCTATTCTTTATTTTTTTCTTGTACCCACTAACGTTCTCGTCACAGGGGTTCATTCAATGTAGTAAAATAGTTATGTAACGTTTATTATTATTTGAATGTAGAGAGAAGAGGGTGGTGTTACAAGTATATAGCACACATCAAGCGACCTTGTTTCACCTAAATGATAAATACAAGTTTGCTTAAACTATAAATATTGCAATGCATTACTGACGTAAGAAAAAATGGCATTCTTTGGTGTGAAATTGGCAACATATTTCAGAAAGCTGATAAAAATAAACAATATCATCGATAAGAATCTCCTTTAAGGGCATACCATTGTCATTTGCATTTGAAGCAAGGCAAAAGATATTTGCTACTCGTATATATTAGGACTAAGGCGACATGTGATTAAATAAACGTACCAGACATCTCAAGTTGACGCTTAGAACAGTCTCACGTGTTTTTAAAAGTATCGAAACGGCACCATTGTGGTACAAGAAGTGAGCTAGTCGCCATCCAAACAAGGACACCGCTTCGTAGAGAAACACGAACAAATATTCACGCACGCACATGAACGCACGCGCATGCACACACGCACACGAACACAGGTGGCCACGCGCTCACGCATGCACGCACACGCACATATCCACACAGACACGCACGCACGCACGCGCGCTTTGTGCTAGTTGATATCTTGTGTTTGTCAGTGTTACTCGAGCACACTACCTTCAATATGCCATTTATTGGGATTGCATTCGGTCCGTAAACGATACATCAAGAAGATTGCTACCGGCCGTGCGCCGCGTTTAGCACGAGCTTCAGATGAAAGAAGTGGGTGGTGTAATGTGGCCGCTGGTCAAACAGCAAAACTGGCACGTCTGATGGGGGGGGGGGGGCACCACCGGACGTCTTGGACACCGGAGCCTACAGTGGAACATACCAAGAAAGGGCCACCGGATCTGGGCAATCTGTCATGAGACCCTCATCTCGCTATATGCAGCTCCTTTCTTCAGTAGCTGACACTTTTCGCCATCGCTCGAACGGCGGTGGAAAGGAGAAGGAAAAAAGGAATAAGAGCATTCAAAGCTCCCGTTACATCCGCTATTGTCTCCCGTAGTCGGGCGTTCTCTGTGGTAGCACATGTCGACTGTTCTTTGCAGCGCGAGGATGTCTAGTCTGTAACCGCAGCGGCGAATGACGCATACCCACGTAATGGATGCGTGGCGCGCAGCTGCCACCCTCTACGTTTCTCTGTTGTGTTTAATACTTGACCACGTAATACCTGCTCACGTAAAACTAGTTATAACTTGTGCTGCGATACTCGCTTTTTAGTGCAAACTGCGTCTTATTCACTGACAGTTGCTCACAAACAACGTTAGGCGTAGTCTGAGCTCACCCTTTATACCCACTATTGGTCATACAATCATATCTTTCACAAAATGAAACAGTTAAAATTTCTGAAGAATGAACCTTGCACTTTGTATAGAAGGATGCGTTCAGCGCGCTTTGGGAAATGATTGTATTTTTACATTGATTCCGGGCTGCACTGTGTTATGAGTGGCACTCCTTTCTCCACCTCACTTTACCTTTATTTGAAACGTGACCAGTGCTTTGAGTTCGAAGTTCCCAAGAACCAACTTCATGCTGCTGCTGTTGTTAAATATATTATGTAGGCTAGCTGTGGAGAGAAAAGAGCACGAGCATTTACTCTCGGTGCTACATGTACCATCGTACGTTTTTTTCATCGCCTCGATAAAGCGCTATGTTCAAGCCAGGCCCAATAAACTCTACATAAGATTAACAGAAAAAGAAAATGTTGTTGGTTGTTAACGACGCACTTATAAAAGAACGAGGAACTTTCTGGGACTCTTTCTGGTAAGTGCCGATTTCTCACATATCACTGTTACGGGAGGGATGCCTCCATTCTATTCCAATTTAATTCCGGGAAATCGGGATTAGCCCCAATTACATTCCTTTGGATTCCTCGAAATGAGAAAGCTTGGCCTCTGCCCACTCCGGAAAAGTCGGGGCAGTTTGATTCCATTCCTGCAATTCATCAATGTAGGAAATGCAGCTTGCTAATTTTATTGCGTTAAAAATGAACGCCCCCATAAAGATGGTGCCATGAGATGCATTAAGAACTGCAAAAGTACGTAAAATACATTACCAAGGTCAAGGAAGCATGGTGGCATCTTTCGTGCAGTATAACCACCCTACTTATTCCCATAGGAGGAGTCCTCCTACTACATATAGTATTTGCATGGTCAGCATTTTTTAATCAATGGTGCTATTTGAATTGTTCAGGCTTCAATTTGTTATTGCTAAACTGACGACGTAGCGTATTTTTATTCAATCAGACTAAGCAGTTCTGCCACTTGTCTGGAGCAGTTGTGTATATGAAGAAAACTAAAATTTTGTTAATGGAGTATGGAGCCCTCTATAGCTGCTGGTAATATACGTAACAGTGCACCGCCACTCCGGCACCTTCTGTCTTTGCAACGAATACATAACACTGGGCCACACTGTTTGTCAATACTCACGATTGTCAGGTGCACCTCGCAAGCATAGATGGGGTGAGGAAAACTTCCTCTGTTTGCCTGTGCTTAGGTATGCCATGCCTTCCTTGTCGCAAAGGTTCTTAACGTGTGTCAGGTACTGAACCGCTCACGAGATAAAAGTCAGACTGTGCATAGAGCATTCGGCACTTACGTGTGGGGGTGTCAATGGGAACCAACGTGCACTAATGATTTGTTTCACCCTTCAGTATATGTTGGAATAATGTATTTGTTCGTAAACTAACTTATGCTATGTTTTCTCTTTTACAACTTGGCAGATTGTTCACACTTTTATATCGCACCTACCCTTAGGCTAGGCTAACTAAAGGGGTGTCTAGAGAATGCATCGTGGACTTCCACTTCAATATAATATGTACTCAGGCCTACATGATAAATTTAAGCATGCTGATACAGCAGTGGCTATGAACGGCGTAGCAAAATACGTTCTTCCCCAATGCCCTCTTTGCTTGGTGATGCCAACACAAATATGCGCCGAGTCGTAGGAACCAACAAAACTTACAAGAAAAAAATAGTAATAATGACATGATCTCATTCCGAAGCATAGGGACTGCGGGATGACCAGCTCTCAGCTCGAGGTTCAGGAATGACTGACCTCCTGGGCTTGATCTCCCGGAAGCCTGATCTTCCAAACACGTTCAGCAATTGGTCATTAGTTCATTGCTTGACGTCATAAAACGTGCTTAAGCGTCCTCGTGATTTTTATATGCTGCGATAAAGTCGCAAACAGTACGAACCGCAAAAAGAAGCTTTTTATTTTGGTTTTATACGTCAAACTTTGAAACTCAACGTTGGGAGCTAAACGGGTGCTTGGTCATTTAGTTTTGAAACCCGAATTGTGAAAGACGGCTGTTTTAATGGTTGGTTCTAAAAAAAGTGAGATGAAAGTGTTGCCGCCAACCTTACTATAGGTTGCGCTTCACAAATATGAGTTGCTCAAGAGTATACCACTCAACGCAGGAGCCTGTGTAGTCGTGCTTTATAGTAGTGCTTCCATGGCTGCCAACAGGCACGGCATTTGCGGTGGCGAGTAATGAGTGGAAACAATTATTGAAAAAAATAGAAGTGAAGCAGTTTAGAGGCTCTTTAGTGGGTAAAGTCCGGGACTCCAATGGTGATACTCGCTAGCCTAGCCCTCTGGACCAGGACTTTTTGAGCCTGAAGGTCGGAGCAACCCAGCAGAGTCGCCTCCCACACCTCTCGGGTTGGGTTAGGGTTGGGGGGGGGGGGCATAGCTGAGTTGAGCTGACAAGCCCAAACGATTTGATAGGTGTGAGCCACCTGCCCTCAGTTTTGGCACTTGCCAGTGAAGGAGAAATCGAAATGTTGCATGATTGCCGGACACAATGAGGTATTAGTGAAAAATCGCCGCCAGATGCGTTCATTAGCCTTCCACCGTTCCTTTAGAGGAGGTGGGTATTGACGATACTGATCCCTGTAATAGGTCGTAATATCTTTGAATGTCAGCAGATATCTGCCTTCGGGTTGCAGGTACTCAGGATCTAAGCGCGATGTCCGGTGAACGAGAACTCGGGCTGCCGTGTTCGCGGCTTCATTCCTCATTAGGCCCTGGTGACCTGGGGTACAGAATAGGCAACGAGGTGTAGGGTTGAGTGCCCGGTTCTTATATTCCGTAAATTATTTCCGCTAGTAACGTGATCTAACCAGCCTAATAATTTCGGCATCCCCTGTGCGAATCTGATATATACATTGTGATCAATGATAAGAGGCCGCTAGGGCAATAGCTACCTCTTCCGCTTGACTTGTACCAGGAGCTTCGAAAGTGAGCCCATCTACTTGCTTTACCTCGTGAATTACCGCTGCCATATACCATCCCCCACGGTAAGGACTAGCCACATGCACATAAAAGACTCCGTGTTTATTGCCACAGTGACGATGCAAGGCGCCTGCCCTCGCCTCGCGATGACAACTGTGGTCTTCCCTATCCGTCTTTGTGGGGAGAGGTGGAACTTTCACGGTACGTCTCGAGTTCGGGCACTCCGACCCTATCCTGGCGAAGCAAGCCGCACAGCATGCTTGCTTCGTAATCCCCCGTTCATGTCGAAAGTGCTTCGGACCAGTCGGCCCACTTGGTCCACAAGCTTGCGAATCTTTTGTAGTGTTGTGTCGACTCTCCTTTGATTGTGGATGTAAGTCCAAAAATGCGAATCTTCTTACCCTCGCGTATAGTAGCACTAGCCAAAGAGAGACGCAGTTTTGTAATGTCCTTAGGTGATGGCCTAAGGTGCACCAATTCTGATTTGTTTGGTGCACACTTGAGTCATCAGCGCTCTGCGTACTGATCCACTACATGAGCGGCTGCTTGCAGGCTTTGCTCTGTATACCCAATGTTTTCTTCTGTGGCCCAGATGGTGATGTCGCCAGTATACAGCGCGTGCTGCACAACTGCAGACCCCTTTAGGTGGTCTAGAGGGTGTATCCATCGCTAGGTTCAACAGTAGAAGAGAATGCTCAGCGCCTTGTGGCATCCCTCTAGTAGCCAATTTGTAAGGTCCATATTCATATGGTCTTGAATTCTGATGAGTGTGGCTCAATATTTCAAGAAATCCTTGATATAACCGAATCTGTTTTTGCCACAATGAGTCTCACTGACATGTGCTAACATAGTACTGTGTTTTATGTTCTCGAAGGCTCCCTTTGTATCTAATGCTATAGGACAACCTTTTCGTTGTGAGGGTGATTTGTTGGTTTTAATATGTCTTGACTGAGCTGTAATAACATGTCTTGTGCCGCCTTGTGTGAACGGAAGCCGAACATTATGTCTGAAAATGTGTTACGATCTTCTAAATAATGAGAGAGCCTATCTCACACCATGGCCTCTATACATTTGCCCACGCACAATGTGAGCGAGAGAGGTCTCAAGGTGTCCGTAATAATTTCCTTCCCTGAAAGTGACTAGTGATGTTTTCCAATCGAGAGACATCGGCGTCTCCGATTTTCATATTGCATTATTGTAGGTAAAAAGGGCCTCATACTCGCGAACAGGGAAGTTGGCAAGCACTTTCACTGTAACATTGTCCCGACCGGGGGTAGCGCCTCTCTTCATTTCGGCTAAGGTTGCCTTGAGATCGTAGATGTGGAATGGCTTATCCATCTCTTCATTATCTCTGCCTGCATAGAGATATTCCTGACCTGGAGGGTTCTGTATCGTGTAGAGATTCTTGTCCTTTAACGCCTCTGCCAGTTGTGTTGTTGTGCCCTGAAAATAGTGTAAAGCACTTTGCAAGTGTTTCCGTGTTTCTCTCCGCGATTGAGCGGGATCTATTAGGGTGCCGAAGAGCTTCTATTTGTTCTTCCCTGACATCTGTCGGGCTGCCATGTTACAACACTCGATCCAGTTGGAATCAGCTAACTGAGAGGCATACTCGACGGCCTGTCGCGTCAGATTTTTTTAAACGTTTTTTCAGCGTTCTGTTGTGCTTTCGTCGTTTCTAACTTTTCATGAGACTGTGGCGAGCTTCCCGGAGATGAAGTAAATGATTATCCACCGCTGGGAGGTCCTCCGCAATCTGTATGCATTTCTCATGTTTCTTGAGTGTTGTCATAAGATTTTCAGCCCATGAGCTACTTCCGTCATCGTTAAGACTGGTCCATGGCAGGGACTTATGGAAACCAGTCCAAGTCTGGCAGTTTGGCCTGATTCGATGGCTGTTTGAGGGGCCGGGTGAGCATGATGGTATTAAGAACGCGGCGGTGGCGCCACCCGGGCCTCTCCCCATCCTAAAACATGACGAATGGGGGTTTTCTTCAGCGCAGGGACTCGGGAAAGCACCACAGTAGCCGTGGTTACGCGAGATTTCCTGCTTCAGGTGGCTTCCGGAACCATCGCTTTCAAAAGCTTATGAACTTTCTCTGTCTGTACGGAGAGCGAGTCCACACAGTTCATCGTGTGCGACTATGTGCTTCACTAACTTACAGGCCTTCGCCGACAGAGTTTGAGGTGAAGGCACCCATGTGTCTTGACCAGGGGGACAGTATTGCAAAAAGGCGGGAGAGTATGAGCTAAGACGGTGCGCAGACTGGTACAGACCATTTTACGGAGGGGTTTCAGCACCGCCGTATTGGGCTGTTAACCTTTCCGTTCTGCACCTTTAACAACTAAGCAGCGTTACACTGGACGCATAAGCATGGAAGCGGTAGGGTTGATGCATACGATGTTTCATGACCTTAATATAATTCACCTCGTGATAAACGCTAGCACAAAACGATAATCTTAACAGCCCGAAATGGCGACGCCCAGATCTCTTAGGTGCAGTAATCTACACGAAAGCTTCCAGTGAACAAAAGCGCCACACCAGCGTTTTTTACGCATCACAACTCAGACTAGCGTTTTTAGAATATGCGTCCGAGTCGCCGACGGTGACAGGAAGTTAGTAAAAGAAGTGAAGGGTGTGGAGGAGACAGCAGGCGGCTGGGGTCTGGAGCTGGGGCCCCACCAAAGTGAAAACAAAAAAAATTGCCCGAAGCTTCCCTCGGGGGAACACTGAGGAGGATGTGGAAGCGGTTCCGCCAACAGTTTGGCCGGCGCTGGTCGAAGGGACGTCGATCATTGTGTTTGTGGATTCGTTGGCATTCATTTCACGGCGACTTCGGACGTCGACGCGCCGTACAAACCAACGGACGAGCGGCAACTGAGCGAGCGAGCGCCGACCTTGAGTATATATACAGCGCTGACGGCGCATGCGCTGTCAGCTGTCGAATGTTCTCGAAAGAGAAGCGCGCGCGCGGCACAGATGGCGACGGCGCGACGGCGCGACGGCGCGACGGCGCATGCGCTGTCAGCTGTCGAATGTTCTCGAAGAAGAAGCGCGCGTGGCACAGATGGTGGGCGACGGCGCGACGGCGCATGCGCGCGCGTCAGCTGTCGAATGTTCGAGAAGCGGTGCGGACGGCGCGGACGGCGCACTACAAGGCGCGAGTATAAGATGCTTCCGCATCTAAAAATTTGCAAGACGTATAGGGGGAGCGAGCCAGAGGGGGAGGTGCTGCAGCCGCCGCAGTTTCACTCTACCGCGGTTGCGCGAAGAATAGAGACGAACTTCAGAGGAACACATCGTTATGAGGACAGAGTTGTAGTAGGCGCGTTGCTTAGAAATTTCGAGCTTGTAATCAGCCAAGGCGTTTTAAAAATACCTGTTTATTGTTAAAATCAACGCTCTGATTCTCTATGTTTCAAGTTTGAAACACAGCACGTAAACAAAAACGTGCTGTATTTTCGCAAAGACGTTAATTCATTCCCATTATGTTCCGGACAAAAGGTGCTTAAATTCATTGCCATTTCATTCCTCAAAGCGTTATCCCTATTCTCTTCCTATTGCGTTCCGGGACTGCGAAAGTTAGGAATGATTCCAGAATCATTCCAATTTAGGAGGGGCAACTCCTTAACACTCACACTTATATAGCTCCGTCTGAAGCAAAAAACGTCAACACAGTTTTGGATGATTAGAATGTTGTTTAGGGGCGCAAGGGCCGGGTACCGCCAAAACTCGTCATAACAAACTATAATATCTATGCAATGATTTGATGAATGATAATGGGTAGGTGTAAAGTGGCTGTAAGGGGGCCCGAAATTTTAGGCACTGAAGCCACGTGAAAAAGAAAAGCAGAATCGCTAAAGTTGTGTGATTACATGAAATGAATGGTTACTTGAAAGTCACGCCTCAAAAGAAAGAGTAACAGGTATCCAGAATAGAGTTGACGTGTACCTTTGAAGGCAGGGATACATCTCGTAATACAGTACTCACCTGAAAGAATAGGGGGTAAACCTTTCTTTTTCTGCGAGAACACTTAAACAACTTGAATATAAGAATGTTGCATAGATTCCTATTGCCTTACGATATATATATATATATATATATATATATATATATATATATATATATATATATATATAAGCAGTGTTCTCACCGTGATGGTTAGAGGAAAAGATTACGGGAAGTTTTGACCTAAATGAGTTAGAATGGCGTTCTGGTAGCTGGGAAACATTTCACAACGTAGGACTGATCAACAGCACTGGGAAAGCGTTATCCTTGCCTAAAGACGTGAAGTATCTCAACTCACTCGCTTACATTCGAGGAATTCTTAAGCATGCCATGAGAATTATAGAAACGACGTCATAAGTATCAGCACGCGCGAGCTGAAAATTCTTAACCGCGTTTTATGGCACCTAATGAAGCAAGCACCTGCGGCAAACTGCAGCGTGCCTATGCACTGTAGGTCCCAGTTGAAACCCATTCCACATTTTTGTTCTGCTTATTTATTTGCCCAGATATACAGGTATGATAATACAGAACTTCACGGCAATTACGAGAATTCGGCTGGAGTGTCATTACAACTGGTATTGCAATAAAATATAAACTGCCTGGGTGGTCCAATATCCCTCAGTTCGGAACAAAGCGCGCCATTTTCTCTCGACACGCTTCATCCACTCTGCCTTCCACCTCCCGGAAACCCTCGAGAGACGCTAATATAAACTTGTAATTTCGGCGAGTCGCGAGGGTACGAACAGGCGTACAATTTCCGGCTGAGTTAGTCAGCACGAAACAAGATTCACTTGGTTGGCTGTCGTGGATCGGTATTGATTTTTTCCATTTATTCCTCCGCGTTCCCTTGCTGGCTCTTCTATTTTGGGTCTTGCTCCTCGCTACGCCCCTAACTACAGACGATGCGCGGTTTTCCTCCCACGGCTTCGAGACAAACAAGACTTCTCGCTCCTCTCTCGGCTTGGCTGCCGCTCCACGACACGCTTCGCCGCTGTTTCGCGCACAACTAGGCTGTCCCACGAGATCTATTTATTTGTGCCTGACAAGAAAGTCTGTGCGCCTGCGTGCGCGGGTTCTTGTGTGTGCGTGTGTCCGCCCACGCGCTTGTGTGGGTGCCAGTTCATGTACATGGGCACACTTTTGTGTGCTCTAGTGTACACATGAAGTGTGTGTGTGTGTGTGTTTTCAGAAGTGCACGCGTGTCTGCTTCTGTGTGTGTGTGTGTGCGTTAGTGTGCTCACACATACGCACCGTCGTGTGCTCTAGTGTGCACACGTACCTGAGTGTGTGTGCGTGTAGGTGTGCTCGCTTGAGATTTTGCCTCTTTTCCCACGTGCGTACGTGCGATAGAGAGGACATAAGAGCTCTTAGCCGTTCACATTATGGCGAGAAAGTATATTCTCGCTCTCGTTCGCGCATTCTGAACGTATTTCAAATGATATTATACTCTCTCACTCTTCTTATCTTTAGGGCGTACATCTTTACAGGATGGTGTTGATTTCATCTGCGCGGTCACCCTCACGGAAAGCGCAATCTATTCGCCGTTCTCATTGAAACTGCGGCACGTCCAGTTTGTTTTCTGACCAGGGAAATATTTCTTTTTCTCACTCGTGTCGCTTGCAGAAGAGGCAAGTTCGTGAGGAGCAATAAAGAACACCGCGCCCAAAGCGTCCACTTCTGTTCGGCGTGTCGCCCGATTTATCGAATGGAAATCCCTATCCCGCCCAAACTCTCTCAGTTCGCAATACCCAAGAGTTCGGCTCGTTGGCGCAAGTGCAGATGGGTTCTATCGTGAGGTGATCGCTGCTGGCCGGCTCTTCGCTGTTTATATATTCTTCTGATTCAGTTCTGGCTTTCTTCGCGGGACTTTTTTTTTTCCTTGGTTTGCTCGATCTAAGTTTTAGCCGCTTGATATTTATGTAGTCTTTGCTGTGGTCTTTTTTGCACGCTTCGCTAACTAGTGTGAATGATATGCCCAAGGTACGCACCGGTAGGTTGAGCTCAATATATGTGATGTGTTTGAAAGACTATTACCCACGGTCTTGATGATAGTCTTTGAGACAGAAAGACAGAAGTGTTTCTGCGGGTGTGTTCAATATCTAGCACCGAATTTGCTATTGGTAATCGAGAATTGTTCAATTAATTGAGCAATTCTTTAAAAAAACGTGGTACGTCCGACACGATGTGATTCCACATCAGACGTATTAGTTTCGCTATATAACTGGCAGCCACATTACGCAGCCCACTCCTTTCATTCAAAGTACGTGCTAAATGTGGCGCACTACCGGTAGTAATTCTCGTGAGGTATCGTTTGCGGACTGAAGCAACCCCAATAAATGGCATACTGAAAGCAATGCGATCGAGCTTCGCTGTTATTACACAATATATCAATAGACTCAAAGTGTGTGTGTGTGTGTGTGTGTGTGTGTGTGTGTGTGTGTGTGTGTGTGTGTGTGTGTGTGTGTGTGTTTACTCTAAAACCTCAGAAAAATCTCTTTTGGTAGATTGTGTTTTTTGGGTTCACTTATACGAAATAACCGACTGATGTATCCCAATTACTTCATTAATAGTACCAACTATCCGCAGGGAAAAAGGAAACCATAAATAAGCATTTTGTTTTGTTAGAGTGCTAATCTAGCAAAAATCAACAAATGACTTAAGCATTAAGGGTCGATTTCTTCAACCAGTGCACCTCATTAGTGTTTCTCGACTACCACTGCTATACCGATCACCGACTCCCGATGCACTTAAACAGAGGAGCTCTGTGCTACACCGCTAAATCTTATTTACGTCTACTCTAATTTGCATATCTTTGTTCTGCGGGTCCTGTGCTAACATTTTCTCTTCGCCGCGTCCCCGCTTGACTGACAAGCGCACAACTATTGTCAAGTTCTGCACGAGATCACTCCAAAAAAAAGCTTTACAACATTGCTTGAGAAAAAAGAGGGTTTTGTAGTTATGAAACGCAGGTTTATTACCTGAACTACCGTCGCGAAAGCTTGGTAGGGGCAGTCTTATAGATCATTTGAATTCACGCTATCTCAAACATGCATAGTTTTAAATACAGGTCAAGTTAAATCTTGACCTTACACGCATGCAGTCACGCTGGCAAAAGCCTGATGTTCGATGTATGGAAGAACTTGGGCTTTATTAGCATTCACTTCATGCTCTTAAAAAGAAAGGACTGTGGTGTTCACTTTGCGTTCCTTTGTTTTTTTTTAACAAGAGAGCAAAGAAATAGGTATAATTGCATCCACGTAAACCTGGTGTGTGATGAATAATCTCTACATTCTCAACAGATTGCTTCGATGTAATTGGAAATTACACATGGACACTAGTAGGTGCACTAGGGACACCTTACACAGCAGTTTTTTTTGTGTCTGTGTGTCATTTTGCGCTACATCGAAGCCATTCAGATGATCCACAAACACGCCCACATTGTAACCATTGCCGTCTACATTCTGAATCATGTTCTATAATCGGGCTATAGGCTTATTCAGAATTACAACTCAAATTGTAATTTAATGCGTGAATACATTTGGCGTTTTCTCTGTGCAAAAGTTTGGCTATTGTAGTGAGGCCGTTGTATTGTAGTCGAGTTTGTCTACTGCAGTGAGCCTCCTCCCTCCCCCCTATTTGCAAAGAAGGGAGGAGCAAAGACAGCTCCATACATTGACAAAATAGGGAGGCACTTGCGACGAATCTTCGCACCCCTCCTCCCCCCCTTAAAGGGAACCATGAGCCGGTCTATGGCCATTGACAAATATACAAGATATCTCAAATGATCTTTCAGGGACCTATCTTCTTATTAAACAAACAAATACTTGTGAATGGATCATTTCAAATGTAAGCACTGATTCGCAGTACTGCGAGATAACGCCCTTAGTATTACGTCAGAGGTTGAGAACACCGGCGGGGTCTAGCAATATATGAGGGAATAACAGCACCACCCATGATGATGATGCCGTCTTAGCACCACGATTACGTATACATGCGCGAAATAGGGCCAACCTCGAACAGTGAGCATCGAGGAAACGCGCCGAGTCTGAATGCATGGGCTCGCAGGAAGGAGGTTCATCCGGAATCGATCAAAGTTTTTGGAAAAGCCTTCAGGCATCTGTGCGCCATTTGCTTATTAGAGCATCTAACTTCGGTACTATCAGGTGTCATGTTAAAATGAAGTCATTGGAACAGTTTTGTATGCCGCTTTTAGTAGTCTATGATCGCCATTTCACCAAAGCAGCCCTTGCAGTTCAGCGCCCATTGGCAGCCGCGTATACTATCCACCTGATTCAGATCGACTCAAGTGGACTCAAATTACTTGCCGAAACAACGCGATTATTATGAGGGATGCAATACAAGCTGACACTGACATAATTTAGCCATGCCAGGGTTCTTGGACATGCTCCGAAATTGAATTAGGTGCTTCACCCTTTTTTTTACTCTCATTTCATCCCAAGATACATTCACTCGACAAGGCGGTAATTTAAGTGACTTCTTGATTATCTAGCGCAACGCCACACCTTATAAAATGCCTCTATGGCCTTATCACATACTCATGGCTTTGTTCAATCTGGGCAAGGAGCTTATAGCGTCCCGAGTCTGCATTTACAAAAAGCGAATGCACTTTAGAGTGGTTTGTAAATAATGCATTGCGTAAGCGTGTTAGCCTAGGTTTTATAATGCCGAACGTGGTGGCATGATAACAAAATGCTATTTCCATCAAAAAGCTGCATGAATTCACCCGCAAACATTAAAGACATTGTCGAGAGCCCATTACTTATTTCGTAATCAAGCGCACACCCCTTCTAATTCCCAAGTCGCTCATTCCATGCACCGTGCCTCGTCGACACCTATACGATAACCTGAAGCTGACAACTGTTGAAAGAACGGTAAAAAACAAAAATGACTTGAAGGCTGTAAATTATTCTAGAAAAGCTACCCACTGAGTGTCGTTTCAGCTGAGTTATATCTGGCTTCGAGAAAAGTATTTATTTTTTTAATATTAGTAAAATTTATTACTTTCTTCGATGAATATCGCTTCCATAAGGCTGCTTCATGCCATACATTAGGTAACTATTCTGCAACATTGGCATACTGCAATTGACATCAGGTCTTTCGGATATAGTATATCACCACTGCTTAGAATCCACCTTTAGACGTTACTCAGTTCACGCTAGTCCACCTTGGCTGGAAATCCTGGCTAGGGTGCTCGGCTGCTGACCTGAAGGTGGCGGGTTTGATCACGGCCTGGCGGTCGCAGTTTCAGGTGGCTGGTGAAATGGTATAAGTCTGTGTACTCTGCTAGCTAGATCAAGGACACGCTAAATAACAGCAGAGGGTCGAAATTTCTTGTGCCCTCCGCTACGGGATTTCTCATAATCATATCGTGGTTTCTGAGATGAAAAAGGCTAGATATAATTATCATGTTTGTTCAATGAGAGCGAAAATATTGTCGAAAAATTGTGGGTTCCACGCCATTGAAACAGTCGGACACCGAAGTTGTAAAAACCCGAGTCTACGTGACTGGCTAGCGTGAACACGAGTATCATCATCGTCGTTATCATCTAGCATCTCATCAACCTCGCCATCATCTTCAGTTATTTTTAATTGTTTACGCCTGTCCTTGGTCATATTGACTGCGAATACTACTACTACTACTACGATAAAGACGATGACAACGACGATTACGACTATTCTACACGGTAAACCAAAAGAGATTCTCTGTCAAATGGAGCACATTAACGCATTAGGATCCGCACACCCATTCTTCAAAATGGCAAAGGATGTGAAGAAATGTACCGTTATGAAGCTTACCAAAAAGTAGCAGACTTGTCACACAGAATCAGGCATGATAGTCGCTCATCGGCCCATTCTCACAAAGCGCTAACCGCAGCGCCTATGGTTGTCTGTAAAGCAGAGGGTCTGGCACTGAACGGTGTTTATATCCTGTCCTGCACAAAATGTTGTGCGGGGATCATCCCGCGTGATGGGGAAACCACTACGCACTACCCACTCGCTTCACGGCCAAGGTTTTTCACGTGAACAGATCGCGAGCAGTTACCGAAGCAACCATAACGGCAAACTTACGACATGCTGAGTGTTTTGTGTGACCACCGGCCAAGGGCGTCGTTAATCACCGGGCTCGCTCGGCTTACGCCCAGCCCATAAATAAGCATCGCCTCTTGGCGGTAAGTGAGCCCTCTTAGAGCAATATCTCTGTCACTGCGACATCGAGGAAGAGAGTAACTTTTCGTGCCGTATATATACACACTCGTAGAAGCGTGATGTGCGGAAGTGCCACTCAGCGAACCACAAGGATACGGGAGGGATTCTGCGTTCCTGATCATTTCCCTCCGGGAACAAGCCGGCAATCACTTCGGTCGGTTGGGATAAGTATCTACATAGTCACGTTTTTTATTTTTTTCGCTACGTCTAAGAAAAAGACTCGAGGCTTAGCTTCAACGCTTAATGCAGTGCTAACTACTGAGTAAGGCTGTTACGTATACTTGAAATGCTGAGCAATCTACCAGCGGAACTCCACGTGACAAGCCTGAAGTCGGCACATACAAATACCAGGCTCCCTTCGCTGATGCTTTGAGCAGTGAACGCAGCGCCAAAACAGATCACGTTTATGCCTAGCTATAGATGTAACACGAAATAAAAGAAGAGAAAAAAACTACAAAGGGATAGGCAGGGAAGCTGCTTCACTATTTCTCACTATACTTATGATCGCTTATTACGAGGCAACAGCTCTTGGCGTTCTAATATATCAATGTACACATATACACACGTGTTAAGATTATTGCAGTTCAAATCTGAGAGGCTAACACTCACAAACAATCTCGGCAAGCTCTGCTCATATATAGCATTGATGGAGGTGATATTGAAACAATGAGCTTGGAATTCCTAGCGCTCACTATCGGCGGCATAACGGTGACGTCACCACAACGCCGCACGCCCTCTGTGCGGTACAAGACGCTTGCAGTCGTACGCGTAGTCTGTTAACTTCACTACGAACCAAAAGCAGCTTAACGGGTGATTAAGCGCATTTGCCCCGACAACCATTCAAAACAAAATGAACAAACAATAAATGAGACGAGAAGACAACCCGGCAGCGTATTACTGATGACCGCACAATGAACGCAGTAAATACAGGAGCTATCAGCGCCATTGATGCACGCCATCGTAGGCACGCCCTTCGTGCATGGGACCTACTTTTGAAATTGACTGCCACCATAGTCGCATTACCGTAATTTAGTCCCCAACGGTCGGGTAGCCATTCATTAGAGGAATCATTAGCAGGAGATTCACTAATGAGGACTGTCCAGAGCATTTAGCCTGATTTCGTATTGTCTCCGCAGCGGCGAGAGCAAGCAATCGAATACGGGTCGCGCGCTGCAGTATGCAGAGTGTGGTTAGAAGTCTCTTATGCGAATTCGGTGCTCTTTCACGCTTTCGATTCGTTGTTGGGTGCGGTTCAAGGGGCTGCGGATAAAGTGCAGGCCAAATGGTCCACTTCACGACTGGTAGCATACGGTTAATGATACATATGTTTCTGTGAAAGAGGCTTCATTGGTTGAAGGTGATTTCAGGCGCTTTTCCGTCTGTCTTGGATAAGCATTTTCGCTCCGTTGACGTGCATGTTCTTTATTTGGGACCAACGCCTTCTCATGTGTGGGCATATTGTTCATTTATTCTTTTCTAATTCTTCCTCCTCCTTGTGGGAATTCCGCACAACTAATTTCACTATTTGCGCTTACATAATTTGCGTTGTCGATGTAGTCGGTCCCGCTTTCCAGCATCGTGGTTGATTGATTGATTGATTGATTGCATTATTGAATTATTGACTGATTGATATGTGGGGTTGAACGCCCCAAACAAGCTGTCTCCACTAAATGACTAGCCTTCATTAGTTGGGTTAACTGCATATTAAAAAAAACTAGCTTTATAATTATGAAAAGGGTCTACAGAAACGCCATTTTGATATGCACATGTTAGTTCGTGTCACCTTCCAGCCACCAATTTGCGCCGGCCTCATACATTGTAGCAAACCCTGTAGCACTAATGCAGATTGACCTTCTAACTTCTTTCTGTCTTCCTTACAGCTTAGATCTGGAGAACTGTGGGGAACATGCAGAATTTTCAGGTGACAACAAAGAGGAGACCATAAAAAGAATGCCATCCATGCGTTTCTAGTACAAGGCTTGACGGAAATCTATGAAAATTCCTCAGAAAGAAAAGCTTGCGAGTTAACGAAAACTTGGTACTGGTTTACTGGTTCAAACCCGCGACCAAAAATAATCTGGGGTGGTTACTCTAGCGAAAATTTGGTACTAGTTTACTGGTTCAAACCCGCGACCAAAAATAATCTGGGGTGGTTACTCTAGCACTTGAGTTGACCATGACGCTGGACGCGCAGGTCATGGGATCGAATCCCGGCTGTGGCGGCTGCATTTACGATGGAGGCGGAAATGTTGTAGGCCCGTGTGCTCAGATTTGGGTGCACGTTAAAGAACCCCAGGTGGTCGAAATTTTCGGAGCCCTCCACAACGGCGTCTCTCATATTCGTATGGTGGTTTCAGGCCGTTAAACCCCACATATCAATAAATTACCGTAGTCTTTTGCAGGTTGCGTGTCAATAATAGGATATACGTATTACGACTCACGTGTGGATGCACGCACCGCGCATGTTTAGTGCAACTGTAACGGCCTACTATCGCGATGCAAAGAGACGTGAACTGTGCGGAAATCATGGCTTTCGACTCGGTCGAAATGCGACATGCCTTGACTGTGACTAGGCTAATCTGTGCTTTCGGCCCGCGTCACCGTAGCATTTTAAAATCTTTTTAAACTCTTGTTCTGGCTGGCACTTTTGCACCACGTGTGTGTTCCAAATGCCCGGCAAGACTGGCAATTTTTAAACACATGCGGTGCATGAGAGCAAGTTGGAGCCAGAGTATACGTTGACGCCGGCTTACGGCACTAATTCTGCCCTGTCTCACGCCGCAGTTTGGCTGAGTGGAAAGCAACGCTTTCCGCTGTTCGCATTTCTTTCAGTCGGATAATACGCACCTGATGAAGTTGCTTCCGCAGTCTGCATTGCACACGCTGCAGGCAACCCGGACTGTCGAGAAAGGTCTCCTCAACGTTTCACACGAAATCAGCCCAAAATTACAGTAGAGCAAGAACGCAAAACATGCTTACAACTGGACTCGGGTTCTGAAGTTTCGCGTTTTATTTGCAGAGCGTCGGCTCGCGTGGCAGTGCAGGGTGTTGCTTCACCGCACTTGCAACAAATGTCGCGACGCGCTTTTCAATATGGCAGCAAGCACTGAGCTCGCTTTGTTCTGCAGTGTATAGGACGGGCGAAAGCTATGCTGTCGTCGGAGATTGCGGGCAACGCAACCGTGTTCAGCTCGGAATCCAGCAGGCGAGTCCCCTTAACATCAATGTCGTTGTTGTACGTGTTTTTCTTAGGCTAGGTTACAGCACCTATTGGAGCGTTTTAGCAACTCCGGTATTTACAAAAGCACAGCGAAATGCCAAACGTGTCCCAAAACTGACACCCGGACAAGTTGCGCCAGCTGTCCAAGATTAAAAATAACTAACAAAGGTGTAATATGGGCTCTCCGAAGATTCGGGAAGGTTCGTAAGTCCAGAACATCGACTATTTGAGCACGGCCCTCAAAAACAGCGCGGAATCGATTTGAGTACTGTGCTGTCGAAGCTTAAGGACATGATTCCAAAGTGAATAAAAGCATCCGTTTCGAGCTTATATGCCACAGTACGCACAGCGGCCGTTTGATAGATTCGAGGTGGTCGACAACTGCATTCGGAAGAGTGATCATGTTTGTCGGAGGCTAAAATGCCTCGCGGGCGAAGCTCGCCGTGCACTTCGAACAGCTCTCCGGCGGACGGTGCCGGCCATAGGTCTATGGTACCGCACCGTCAAGGCAGACTTGCAGCTAGCGTGAACAGGTTCTTACGCTCGTTGCCTTACGGCATGGTTTTGACGAGGCAAACAAAGCCCAATTACATTATCGGGACCTACTCTTTAATGCTAAACTGAATCGTCTGGCAGTTTTTTTACGTTATATTGTAAGCATTTCATTTTATTTCCTTTTTCCTCTAATAAAATAACTAGGCACGCTGTATCGGTCACCGTAATCAGCTGTGGCAGTGCTGGTGTGCCACCCTTATATATGTTACCACGTAAAATGCCACCTCGTTTTTCTTTCTTTTCCTGATACGCGACAACAGAGCCCGATAGATCTTTGGGTCTATTTAAGCTTATAGATTTCTGTTTTTTTTTTTTCAAACACAGTTTGTGAAGAAAATCTGGAGTGGTTCCCTTTCGTTCTTGAACATTCGAAGCAGGCCTTCGGAACCCTTGCTTTTCTCCAGACTGCCTCATTCTGGTACGCCCAATGTGTAAAGCAAGACCCTATCACAACGTTGGCTTCTGCGCATATAGCGTCCGCGGTACTTGCGAGGGTGCTGCACGGCGTGCTCGAGCTTCGCCAAACTATAACTAAACACACAGTGCGGTAGTGCAGAGTCGTCGTTACAAGCAGGCAGTGGCGATACGGAGCGTACGTCGACTCTACATCACAGAGCTGGGAGGAAGCCTTTTACTCCCATGGGCATTCGATGTGGGAAGACTTGTTGAGCGCGTAGTTTACAGATGGTCGGCGACGCTGTCCGTCCAGAGTACGTAATCCCGGTTTTCCGTGACTGAGTCTGCAATAACGAGCACAGCGACAGAATTCCGGGACCATCAACTCGAAGCTCTGCTCCTCTCCCGCCCTCTGGGGATGACGTCGTTCACCACAGCTGGCGCCGCACGCCTTACCGGTCGTAAAACTTCCGCTCCCTTGCCCACTGCTGACTCTATTTCGCATCAGTTTTTTGTTCCTTTTTTGTTTTAGGCAACGCCAGATTACCCCGGAAGGGCTCCGTGCATCGTTTTTTTTATTTTTCCTGCGAGTGAAGGGTATATGTGTATGATCAGGCTTTTTCGCTCAGATTTGTGCAGTTCAGTTGATCCGCTCACTCGGAATTGTTTCTAGATTCACCTCTTTCTTGGCATTCTTATGCGGTTGTCATAAATTTTATTGTCTAATAACAGCAAAAGGCCACTTTTAACCACTCAATCTTCACTGTGACTTTATTCATCGGAAACACTCCGCCCTTATTTTTATAGCATAGGCGAGACTACAATTATGTTCACTCTCTATCGTTTTCAATGTGTGTATTTAAATGTTCACATCGCGGTAAATGCTGCTGTGTTTATCATATCTTCTCTAAGGCAACTGTATGCGTGTTGTACCGTATAGTAGACGATAATAAAAAAAGAAAAAGAAAAACGGGCGTAAGCGAATAAATGGTGCGATGCAATACACCTTGTTGTACATGCGTACTCACGCGCAACATGCGTATTGATGAGGCGTTCAGGCTTGCGACACGGTGAGTTTTAACTCACGCTTTGTGAACCAACACAACAGCAGGAAGACGCCACATAAATCAGATACATTTGCGCCCCTTTACTCCTTTGAAAAGCTCTTTGCATGGTTAACGTTGGAGGATGCTTCTGATACTTCCCTGCTTCTGACTAACGACAAGAAATCGCAGTGGAGCCTTCTACCCGTCGTGTTAAGGACTACGCCCATTATGGCTCATCCAGTTTTCGGGAGTATACTGAACGATTGAACGCACGAAGTGTATTTCGTGAGATCTCAAGGCTGCTTTTATACCAACGCAGTTAAACAGCAGATGACGACACTGCACGTTGTGCAGAACATGAATAGTGTTTTGTGCCTCGTGCCAACATTATAACTTGTTTTGGACAGATATTTTTTAAAAAGTTAGTTGGAGCGTCGTGTCATGGTTGAACACCCTATTGCGTATTGGTTATTGGACATAAGTCAGGTGACAATAAGCTTAAAAAAAGAAAGGGTAAAAGTAACTTGCAAGGATGTCTCCTGTTTCGTTGTGCTGTTAATTTTTCTAGTAAGTTGCTCAAGTCAAATACAGGTACGGAAATATGATTAATGAGAGGTTATAAGGGAGCATATTTTGTGTGTCTTAGCTGGCTACTACCTCCCCCCCTTCCTCGATGCAGAAACTAGAAGAAGGGTCATTCATTTCTTTTAGGACGGCTGCATGTCTTAGATCACATCTACTACAAGAATATCTGAACAACAATCACCTGATGAAACGATTCATTGATGATGAAAAGCCAAGTTTTTAAAAGCGACAAATTGTTTCACAGAGGCCTGCAGTCTGCACTCATTTATTAAGCAGACCTTTTTTTTTTTTGGAACGAGGCCAACCTGGATTCGTTATTGCAAGACACGTATTCTTGGCAACCTGCACTCATTGACTACAACGTTGGCATAAAATCAAAGTAGTCGTTACAGCGCCAACCTAATTGTCTATAATATACTAAAAGCATTACAAACGCAGCTTGTACGCTTTTGAAGACGAAAGCCTGAGCCCCAGTTTCACAAGGACGGTAAATAGATTTTGTTTGATATTCAAGGTCGTCTACCCAGATTTAGCCCAGAAACACACCTCCATTTATGAGGAAGAGGCAATGCGAGTCATAGCTTGCTGACGAGGGCTGGTAGGGCCGACTGGCTCACCGAGATCTAGCCCGGTGGGCCGATTCCTATAGAGGTGTCCTGAAATAGGGGACCCAAATATCGGGCTTTTGTTTATTAAATTCGTAAACACTACAATAGTCATTCAACGACACTACTCTCCTGCCGAGAAACTTTCGCGTAATACGATTGTCACTGTTAAGAATACGTCAATAAAAAATAAACTTTCCTCATGGGGCTTGGTTACGAATCAAGGGCCAAGGCTTCGAAGGTCAGTGTCTTAGCCAATGGACCTTACACCCACGGTCGCCGAAATTAATTATATAAGAACCTTATAATTGTGCTTCACTCACGGCAACACACAAATCTAAAAGGAAAAAAATTTTCTATGAAGCCGTCATGGAATTTTGTGGCAGTGGAACGATAGCCTTCTCTATAGGTGAACATGTCAAGCCGCCATCTAGGAGTCTATACTTAAGCAAAGATTACATTCAGCGAAATTTCAATACCAGCCTCACATTCCAGTGGTTCTTGGCTGCTGTTTCTCTGGGGCTGTTCCAACACTGACCAATATGCAAAAAAATGGTGAAAGACGTCAAGCCGATTACATCTGAAAATAACCTTCTCGGGGAAGCTTGATTGATTGATATGTGGAATTTAATGTCCCAAAACCACCATATGATAATGAGAGACGACGTAGTGGAGGGCTCCGAAAATTTCGACCACCTGGGGTTCTTTAACGTGCACCAAAATCTGAGCACACGGGCCTACAACATTTCCGCCTCCATAGGAAATGCCGCCGGGATTCAATCGCGCGACTTGCGGGTCAGCAGCCGAGTACTTCAGCCACTAGACCACAGCGGCGGGGCGCTCGGGAAGGCTAACAGCTACAATAAAACAATATGCTTACGTACCACTTAGGTGACTCCTAAAGAATAATATGCGTAGGCTTTTTTTGCCTACGCATATTTTTTTGGCTACGCAAGTCAGAGATGACTAGCCTGCCTTACCACTCCAGTGAAGTTCATCGCTGGATTTGAGGTCTCTTGTGGCTAAGAGGTGCGTAATAAAAGAAACGAAACTGAGTTTGTACTTACCGGAGTTTATTTTTTTAACAACAATGTTATCCTCTTCATTGAAGTTTCTTTCGGCAAGTATACATTGACGAAGTAATTGTTCCTGCTGTTGGTAGCAGCGCTGGAAATCTTCAATTGGTATGGCTTTTAACAGGTCGGTCACAGTCGTTTGAATGTTTTCCAAAGCTGCAAAATGACGTCCGTTAAGTGCATGTTTCAACTTTTGGCAAAATAAAAACGCACAAGCACTCAATTCAGGTCAATAGTAAGTTGAGAAACAACAGTATAGCCTTTTGAGGTCACACACTCACTGATGGAGGGAACCATGTGACACTGGCCACTGCCATGATGTAGCACCCACTTGTCTGCAATCTACGGTTCACATGAATTCCTATTTCACGTGTTCAAAACGTCAGTCAGAATTTTATGTACGCTGATAATTATAAGTCTTCAGACATTATTATTGTTGTTTAACGACGGTGTGCTCTCACACGAGCCTTCACAAGTTGAACGTGTTCGTCAAATTTTGAAGTTGCACGTCTGCCTGAGCAAGCGTCATCGTCAATGTTTTCTCGGTTTTCTGAAAATGCTTTTTGCAAGTAAAAACTTATGATCTTGATAAAAATGTTGCCCGTGCGCTTATTTAAATTCATCGAAAGTCACACTTGCGGATTCACCAAGTTAAACGCAAAACTTTATGACACAACACTGCTCGGAATTTCAAGGTTCCATTTCTGTAACACACCATGAAAGCACCACTCCACTTGTGGTGGTGTCAAAACTATTGTGTTAAGTGTCTAGAGCTGTAACATCGTCAGACAAAGTGGAAAGAATAAACAAATCAATCGAAGTGGGGGCCGTTAAACATAATGTTGCCAGATCACCTGCAGTGCTACCAGTCTCATTACCTTTCTAACACACCTCGTATCGTAGCATTCTGGGCGAGTTGGTTCATAGTAATGGAAAAAAGAACGAGGGAAAAACCACACGAAGACAGCGAAGATGAACAGCCACACAGGAAAAGCGCTGGACTTACAACTGAATGTTTATTGAAGAATTGCACACAATTTCCCACATGAAATAACAGCGCACGCGTAAAAAGAACCATCTAAGCCATGTCAACCGTTGGCACCTAACCGTCCGTATCATGAAATGTGTGAAGCAGTGATAAAATTTAACGCGTGGCTTACTAACTGTCTAGTAACGCAAACTCTTTCTCTGTGAGGAAAACTGACTGTTAGCCTACACATGAAAATTTGCTCCGCTTCCCGATTTCGAAAGCCCCAGAGATCTCACGTTCAATCTTGCAAAAGCCGCATCTTTTGCAATGCAGAGGCAAGTTTCCACCAGTGCTTGTGGGGAGGAGATGGCGGTGTTCCCGCAGCTTGTCATTCAGACATCAGCCCGTCTGGCCGATATAGTTACAGCCGCATGACAAGGGAATTAGTTATACAACCGAAGCAGCTCATTTGGTGGCGTGCTTCTGTCCGCAAACGCCTTTCGAAATACTTTTTCGCTTAGCTATGCGCTTGCAGAGTCTGGAGAGCTTGCATGGTTGTGTCGACAATTCTTTAGTTATTTTAAACATTAATGAAGGCGACAACATGCAATCTTTTGTTACAGAAATTTTATTGATCTTTGCTGCGAGTTCTGAAGACTTAAAGTTCACTTACGATCTTTGCGAAGACAACTCGATTCGCTTTCCTAACTTCATGGTAGACTTTTAAAGCGGATGGTCATGCCTGTTGGCGTTACGCACCGAGGACAAAAAAAAAGCCTTACTCCCTTTGATCATGCCACTCCAAGCTTGTTAAGAGAAGTATTGTTTCTTTGTAGCTTATGAACACTTTCAAAAAAAGTTATGTGCATTTGATGCACTTTAGTCTCCAAAAACAAGTAGCCAGTCTAAAGTCCGCAGGCTACCCGGACTTCATGCTGCTTTCCGTGGCAGAATCATTATTCAAAAAGTTCAAAAGAAAGCGTAAGAATACAGGTGGCTCAGCAGACAGTGTTCCAAAAACATGTAACATAGCGGTGAGGCCGTATTTATATGGAATATCACACAGCCTAAAGAGGGTGGCCAACAGGAATGGCGTCAGGCTCATGTGGTCTGCACCACGCAAGCTCTCCAGACTCTGTGTGCGCATAGCTAAGCGAAAAAGTAGTTCGACCGGCGTTTGCGGAAAGAATCACGCTGCCATCTACACGAAACGAGCTGTTTCGGTAGTATACCTAATTCCCTTGCCATGCAGCTGTGTCTATATTGACCTGATGGGCCGATGTCTGAATGACAGGCTGCGGCAACAGCGCTATCTCCTCCCCACATGCATTGGTATTAACTTGCCTGTGCATTGCAAAAGCTGAAGCTGCGTCGCAGATTTCAAATCAGCGATCGTAATTGGGAAAAATAGAAAAAAGACTGAGCGTGAGATCTGTGAGGCCTTCTAAATCAGGAATTGGGGCAAATTGTCATGTGTTAACGAACCCTCAGTTTTCCTCACAGAGACATAGTTTGCGTTTCTAGATAGTTAGTGAGCCACGCGTTAAGTTTTGCCATTGCTTCACACGTTTCATGATAAGGACGGTTACGTGCTTAAGTATGACATGGCTCAGATGTTTCCTTTGACGCATGAGCTGTTGTTTCATGTGTGGGGCTGTGTGTAATTCTTCAATAAACACTGAGTTGTAAATACAGCGCTTGTACTGTGTGGTTGTTCTTTTTCGCCGTCTTCATGTGGTCTTTCGCTGGTTCTTTTTCCCTATGAGACCTCGTATGTCCTATATCAGCGCCTGCATGTCTCTTCTGAAGGATTCATGACTTTTTATGCGATGTTCTATGCAACCCCTTGTATAGCAAGGTGCCCGAAACCTCAGCGCTAAGCTCAAACCATCAGCTTCGTCATGTGTACCTTCATACTCGTCACATGATGTGTATACTACAAGCATCTATAAACCCTAATGGATGTTGACATGCTTGAATGAATCCGGACAGTCTCAGCGACTTCTTGGTGGGTGCAGAAATCTTGCTTGAGAAACGTACGCTAAGTGGTTGTATAAATTTGCCTGAAGGATTCATCATAACTTTTCATCAAAAAGGGGCCTATACCTCAACTAATTTGAACGCGTGAGACAAAAAAGATGGCCCTGTATCTTCATATTTCACTGCAAATGTCGTAAGACGATATAGTCTTGCGTGTGAAGAGACAAAACGTTAATTTGATGTTCTGTGCAAGAAAATCGGTGAATGGTATTCTGCAGGCACTGCGTTAGTGTACCTAGAGCGTGTGGCGGAGGCGAACGAGCCCATCTAGGCACGTTAGACACAAGTGCCATCTCGCAGTTATCTTCGAAAACGAAGGAAGGCGTGTGCGTCCATGGAGAAAGATGCGCGCCTGTCTTGGAGGCGATAAGCTCTAGAACGCAAAGCAATGGGCAGGCGCCACCACCGTGCCGTCTTATGATGAATTTCATTGAGAGAACAGGAGTAGAGGGGCAGGGCAGTGAGGAGTGGGGGGCAGAGCACTGAGAGCAGGGCCACTCAACCTGCCACTAGAATGCACCGCGCTCCAGGAGAGCAGGTGAGAAGGTGACGAGTAGGGAGACCATGGGACTGAAACATTCCAGGCCCCGGCATATTCTTTGTGGGGCAGCAGCAAAATACGCGTGAAATCGGTCAGCCACGCGTTCTTCATTATCCTACTACCTAGTATGTTTGTGCAGTGACCCATTCGGCAGACGTCCAGCTGTCATCTTAGCCATTCGTACTAAACAGCAGTGTGGTGGCTAACATAACAGCGGTGTCAAATTGCACATGGTTGCTGCCATGTGTAGTTTGACACTGCCACCAGCAAAAAATCGGAAACTGTGACGTTCAAGAACCACGTGAATGGCCGTACTCCGCCTCCTCCGCTCTTCAGGCGAGAGCACTACAAACTGCTCCTGGCTGCTCTCGGCACAGCAAAAGAACTCTCACTCTACCAATGGTTGACAGTGCTCCTGCACATGTTTGCGGCGGCTGCATTTCCGATGGAGGCGGAAATGTTGTAGGCCCGTGTGCTCAGATTTGGGTGCACGTTAAAGAACCCCAGGTGGTCAAAATTTCCGGAGCCTTCCACTACGGCGTCTCTCATAATCATATCGTAGTTTTGGGACGTTAAACCCCACAAATCAATCAAACTCCTGCACCTGTTCTACCACTGAAACATGCCGGCTAAGAAGAGAGCACTTCAAGCGTGCTTTTGAGTGCTCCTTCTCTCTCAATGAAATTCACCATTAGTAAAGCGTTGGAAACAGTTCCCTTTTTGAGCATCGCGTTGCATTGTCAGCACAGCGTGATAAACGCTACGGTCTTTAGAATTACTTATGTGTCCCTTCTCTAGAGTAAAGACACCCATACAAAATATTGACGTGTTGTTGTGGTGCCTCAGATACGCGAAATAATTGCTTTTTAATTTACAACTGTACAAATATTCACGCTGGAACTTGAGCAATATTGGTGGGCGCTGCAGATGGGTTTGGCCGTTTAGGGTATTGCTTGGTGCCTTTGTAGTAGCGTTACGGCGGACGGACAGACAGACAGACAGACAGACAGACAGACAGACAGACAGACAGACAGACAGGCAGACAGGCAGGCAGGCAGGCAGGCAGGCAGGCAGGCAGGCAGGCAGGCAGGCAGGCAGGCAGGCAATTGTCCATGCAGTGGCTGACGACGGTGAGGACTTTGAGCTAAAGTGGGTATTCACCACTGTTAATAGGGATACAAGAACAAGATTTCAATTGTCCATGAACAAGCTTTCAATTGTCCATGAACAAGATTTTAATTGTCCTTGCAGTGGCTGACGACGGTGAGGACTTAGGGCTAAAGTGGGTATGCACCACAGTTAATAGGGATACAAGAACAAGATTTTCTAATGGGTTAGATCATTGGACGGCCCACTCGTTACGCTATTCGCAGGCAGGCAGGCAGGCAGGCCAAGCTTTTTGCGTCGAAGTAGCCCAAGAAGGGCCATCATCATTAAAAAAACAAATGCTGATCTGTCAAAATTTCTGTATTTGAAGCAGCTGAAAGAATTGGTTATATTCCCTCAGAAGTACCGTGACTTGAAGCTGACGACAAACAGCCCGGAGGTTGCGGGTTCCCACCTGTGTTAACTTGTCCTTCGTCCATTTATACTTCATGTCTCACAATCGCTACATTTCGCCTATTGCAAGCGACATCTCCTACGTTTACTCGGCTACATTAGCTCTTGTCATCAATGCGATTCTGTTAAACCCTTGAAACAGTTTCCCTTCTTCTCGCTAACCATAAGAACCCGTCCTCAGAGCAAGAAGCCCCACACCGAATACTTGACTTGGCTGCTAGTTGACTGTTTGACGGACGGCCAAAGGCTTTTGTAAACTATTGCGTAGTTTTTTTTATATTTTGATAAACCATGCCCTACTCACGTGGCTAGCAAATTTCTTATAGCGTGCGAAAATCAGTGTTTAAATCAATGAAGCGCGTGTTTCTGGCGACACTTGTGTGCATGCTTCAACCCAAAAAGAATCACTTAGAAATTTACACTGAAATGACAAGATTTTTTATTATTTTCTTGTTTTTATTGCCTCTCTGTTACCAACGATCGTAGAGTGTAGAAAGGCGCATGAAAAGACCTCACTGCCCTCGACCTAGTCTTATTGACTGGTGTTTGATTAACACCACCATCGAGAAAGATGTGCTACGGAACTATTTATTTTGGTAAAAATAAAGCAACAGAAACATCAAGCACTGAAATTCACACAACATTTATCTGTGTACATGTGGGTGACCAGCGAACTTTGTGTATCACGCGGCACATGTATGTGAAGGAAATTTTGATGAAATGGGCGGAAAAAGCGCAAAGTTTTCAGGAATAATACAGAATGTCCCTTGTGAGTTTAGCGCCTACTGCTTTAAAGTTTTTTTATTTAACCAGCGTGTGCCTTTTTACTGCATGTCTCGTTTCGCAATATTTTAGTGTACCAGTGATGAGTACTGGAGTAGGCATAATTTTTCTAGTGCATGTGTTGATCGGAATTTGTCACCGGCGCGCTGAATTCATAGTTATTAGACCAGTAGTGAGAGGGGCAATTTTCCCGCTTTCTGTGGCACATACCTGCTGCGGAGATTTTCGGTTCGCAAGGTTAGTGTTCGCGAAGGTACGAATGCCTTAGAAACACTTGCCCCGTAAAAACTCGAAGGACTCTTGAACTTCGCCTGTAAGAGTGGAATGTAAAAGCCTAGTCGCTCCCCGCGTGCATCGCGTTCTCAATTGCTAGCGGAACTTCTGTTATCGGTGCATGCATCAACCGTGCCGTAAGAAAACGAAGGACTGTGCGTAGCATTGGCCGTTTCAAACCACACTCTAAGCTGTAAAGGACGAAAAGAGTCTGTGGTTCATCCTTTTGGGGAGTAACTGCATTGCCACAACCATTACTTCCCAAAGGATGAACCATTCGTCCTTTCGGGAGTAACTGACACTGGACGAACTGTTTAGTCCAGAGTATGTTTGAGGGGAGAAATGTCAAGGAGTAAAAGTTACCCCTGTATGGGAGGTACTGACTGTGTAGGGATGAACTGTAAGTCTCATCAGTTGCTCCTTATCGAAAAAAAGATCAATTTAATACAATTTCTGGCTGAATTACAGAAAACCTGGAGGTTAATGAATGCATTTGATGACATATACGATCAATACACAAGAAGTAGATTCAGAAATAAACTACAGAAAATTCATGACAAACACATAGGATTTGAAATCTTGACCATTGGATTAGCAGTCACGTGCGCTAACGATATCAGAGTGAAAATTACCAGACCATATGTAGGCACCGTCTAGATGCTTCGCGTTCTGCCATGTTTTTCGAACTATAAAATATTCTGTTTCTCAAACTATAAAATCTAAATTAAGCTTATCCGGTGTTTACAGAAGGAGCATTGCCAATTCAAGTTGTCATCGTTTCACTGCTGATGGCTTTTGTTTTTAGACTCGGATAGATATTTCTGATAGGCTCCTGGCCACTGATGTGTGCCACAAAGGTAAACTGAGTACACAACCATGGGCATGCCTATAGCAACCGAGGTTTCGGTGAGAAAACGTGAATGCCACACCATTATGCCTAACTATGAAATCAGCATGCATATTCAATCATGACCTGGCTGGCATGTATAAGTTCCCGTTGTTGGGCTATATGGTGCATTGCGTTAGAAAAAAACCCAGACAATAAAAAAACGCCAGGCCTGCACGGAAGGCGCAGCACAGTCACAGCGAAAGCTAGAAGAGCGGCCTTTCAGAGCCTTTTCAAAACACTCATTGGGTAACTGCTGCAAGCACACTTGCTTGGTACCCGCTAGGGCATTAATAATAGGCTTTTGGGTAGTAGATCGGCATTCGCTATGCTATTTTTTGTCATTCTTCTGAGAAGCGTGGTATGTGCTAAACACTTGCAAGGAATTTTGTTCCTATTGTCCATGCAGTGGCTGACGACGATGAGGACTTGGGACAAAAGTGTGTATGTGCCACAGTTAATAGGGATACAAGAACAAGATTTTGTAATGGGTTGGATCATTGGACGGCCCACTCGTTACGCTATTCGCATTGTGCGATGAGTGGTTGGTCTTTCGCTGTTGTAAAACGCTTTATAAGTCGTATTAACGCGATTGCTTTACCGACATCAAGCCTACCTAAGGCAAGTTTGACAATAACTCAGAAGCACCGGTGTAGCTCAGTGGTAGAATACTGGGCTGGCACCGAGCGGACCCGGGTTAAAGCCGCACTGTGTCATTGGTGGAAGGTTTTTTTTTTCTAACTTCGTGCGATGTGGTAACGGACACCGGCAGTGGCGGTGGCGGACAACATGCAACTGCGCGGGACCCGAAAAGTGATCTCATAACATATTTCGCTGAAATAACGAACACAGGAAACAAACGAGAAAGGAAAGTGGCTAGATTTTTGAGGACGTGTACTTGAGCACCCCTTAAGATAGGAACATTGAAAAGGGCCCACTGCATAAGAATGTTATCCTAATAACACTCATTTTTTGGCTAGTTGGTGAATTCCAATATAAAAAATTAGGCCAATAAAATAACGAACACGGGCAACGAAAAAGGAGACAAGAAAACTAGCCACTCTGCTACTTCGTTTCCTGTGCTAGTTATTTTATTGGCTGGAGTTTTCCTGATGTGTGAGCACGTTTATAATCACAAATAGATCGCGACTATGTGGTATACTCAACATTGCATAGTGACCACTCTCTCGTGCTCAATCTGTTGCCCGAGCAGCCTACTCTGCGTATTGCAAACACGTCTCAAATTTGGACGTTATGACATGCGATAGCCGTTACCCATCCGTAAAACATGCCTTTTTATACAAACGTGGCGAAGGGGGGGGGGGAAGTCTTAGGCCTTTCGGGATCCCATATTGACTACGAGCCTGATTCGGGTCAACAATGCAGAACAGCTCACGTACAACCTAGTTTTTTACTTCGAAAAAGGGCTTTGTTGCGAAGCTCGAGTGACATAAATGCACCAAGTTTCTGGATCTATAGTTGAAACGGTAATAAGCCGTGATATACAGTCCGCCGCAGTGGTGTGGTAGTTATGGTGCTCGGCTGCTGACCCGAAATTCGCCGTGGTGGTCGCGCTTTGATGGAGGCGAAATAGTAGAGGCCCATGTACTGTGGAGAGTAAGTGCTCAAAAAAAAAGACACATCAGATTATCTAAAAGCCCTCCACTTACAGCGTCTCCGATAATCATACCGTGGTGTTGGGATGATAAACCACATAGATTAATAGGTATAATAACACCGTGACTTCAAGAGACATGTCGTTTTTTTTTGTCTGTGTGTGGGGAAGTAGCTGATTTAGAGCATATGCTCTGGCGATGCCTCTCGTTAGTCGGTAGTGATCCAAGTGGTGTTCCGCCATCAGAAGTCCCAATGAGAGGGATCAGCTTTGCGCCGTCTAGGCAGACCAGAATGAGGCGGTGGAGCTCAGTCTACCCGTCCCGACGTAAGATAATTCCATTGCGCCAGTCATGTCTCTGAGGACTATAAATAAGGTTCCAGCATACATCAATCATCTGTTGAAAGTAATGCAGTCAAAAAAAGAATATAATGCCAAGTAAAGGGTTGCATATAAGATCAAGAAAAACGATCGCCTCAAGGAGCGTCCCTACATTTCAGAGCAAGACAAAAAAAGAAACGCAACAATTACCCGAATTACAAAGTTGTTTGCTTATATTGATTTTTTTATCGTGAAGTTATTGCTTGCCCAGAGACGAAGAATGATTGAGGTGACGATCCTTACAATATTGGTACATATCCCCTCAGGAAGACTCCACGGCCGAGAAGCGGCTGAACATAAATATGATTTTCAAATCTCAGAACATTGAATACCTCCGCACATCAATGGGAGTGAATTAGTTTTCTTTATGAACATATTTAATATTATACTTATTCATATATTTTGGTCACCCATTGAAAAAGTAATTCAGACACTATATTCTTACGAATTTACGTTGCCGCATTCCGAAATAAACTAATATATGCACAGAGCTGGTCTGGCTCCTTCCAATCTTTCCTGGTTTTGTAGCAAGAACAAAACATTCGAGCATTACTTCTTATCATGCAACCGCTTTTATTTAGTGTGGAGAAACATCCTCAAAGCAGTGTGTTTAGTGGCATTAGATTGGATTCTGTTACTTGAAATATTCTATCCTTAGGAGCGTCCTCATCAGGTCATTTTCACCGGCATCTCAGTTCTGCAGTAGGAAAATTTTTAAATGAATCAGGGTGGTTCTGATCTTTAGTATGTAAATTAGCATTACTAATCTATTACAACTATTCTATAATTCATTAGTCATACAATTCCTATGTGATTACTTTTACTTCTAAATAATTCATTTCTTGGCCGATCCCTAAAAGTAGGTGTGAGCCATACACAGAGGCTTCATCATCATCATCATCATCATCATCATGTAGTGAATCGAATCACTTATTTTGCTCATGCTCACTTTTGTGGGTATGCGCCACTAACAATAGGAAAACAACAACAACACTTATTTGGTATATTTTCTCGCAGGTCTCTTCTTCATTATCCCGTGCATAGACACCTACTGCAAGGTGGATCTACGAACAGTGTCCTTCGATGTTCCCCCGCAAGAGGTGAGATATTTTTAGACTGAATATCTTGATGTATGCCTTTCGTTAAGCCGATCATACAGTTTATCAGTCAGAGCAATGAAGTCTGGTCTTCGCGTCACAGTTAGCATTTCTGCACGTGTAGAATTTCTCAAGTCTTAATAAATTGGTGTTTCTCTACTTCACCCCCATCGAAAGACAGCCTCCGTAGCTGTGCCTCGAACCCGCAACAGCCTCTAGTGGTCAAACAATATAGCTGTTTTGTAAACTGTCAAAAAGACTTCACGCTTGTCATAACGCCTTTCTCAAAATATCACGCTAATATATGCTGTGTTTATTTTTGGTATGGCCCATGTTTATTGTTTTCATTGTTGCTGTGTTTTTTTTCCTTCCGCGTTTCGTTGTTTTCAGAAGTGCGATTGTAATCAGTGTTCTCATTGAATTGCTGATTTTCCAACCGAAACCAGTCTGGCTAATTAGTGACTTGAGCTTTGTATATCTCGCATTTCTTTCATGCTAAAGGAAATTCCAAGAAACACAAATTAATAATAACGAAATATTTTCACACAGCTCATCAAAGCAAGGAAATTGTAAGACGAAGATTGTAGTAACGTGTGTTTCCCTTTCTCACAAACACGCGCAAGGTGCGGATTCCGCCTGCCGTTCGTTTATTTGCACTTCCTACGTTGCAGCCGAAATGAATCTTTATTTTTAGAACATGCGGTTGCGAGATGAGCTCTACATTTAGAAGGGTCTTCTTCTTTTGCTCCTGAACATGTCATAATAAGCAGTTATTGCACAAAGGGTGCCGGTTTTTACGCTGCCTCATTTTGAGCAGCCGCTGCCGTCAACTCCCTGCTTCTCGCGACTCGAGTTATAGTGCTTCCGGAAACGCAAACACTCATCACGGCAGCGAGAAAATAACCCCTTCCTCCCTCTTTTTTTGACTTTCTCTCTTTTCTGATTCTTTTCTTTTTTCCTTTCTGAAGAACTAACGGAAAAAAGTGAGTGGGGGAGGATGTAAGAGAAGGCAATAGTGGTTGAGCCGGAAAGCTGCATGGTGCAGGCCCACACTCCGGCTCAGCTTGAAGACGGGTGATACAGGACACGAGTTTTCGCTGCCCTCAGGCAATGTAATATTTGTACCAGTTCTCATGAAAAGTGTGCTTAGGGCACCGAGCACCGCAGTCACATTCCTATTGCATTATTGGGGTTCTTCGCTGAGGACATTTTCGAAAGGAAATGAACGGAGCCTTTCGCGAGAGCAGATAAGAACCGTCAAATAAAGCAAAATAAGAGGTGTTGCTGCTTTCTTTTTTTTCTGTTACAGTGTAGTAAGAAAAAAGTAGCATTGCGTGAAAGACTTTCATAGCTAACTTATTATGAACGATAAAAACTGCTGAGGCTTTACGTCCCCGAACCCACATGTCCTTGAGAGACGCCTTAGTGGATGGCTTCGTAAATGGCGACCACCAGGACTTCAAAGCTCACCCAAATATAAGCACGCCCAGCCACGGTGGTCTAGTGACTAAGGTACTAGGCTGCTGACCCGCAGGTGGCGGGATTGAATCCCGGCTGCAGCGGCTGCATTTCCAATGGAGGCGGAAATGTTGTAGGCCCGTGTGCTCAGATTTGGGTGCCCGATAAAGAACCCCAGGTGGTCGAAATTTCTGGAGCCCTCCACTACGGCGTCTCTCATAATCATATAGTGGCTTTGGGACGTTAAACACCACATATCATAAATCTAAACACATGGGAGGCAGGCGTTTTGCCTCCACCACAATCGGGATTCTATCCCCCAACCATCGATTCAGCAGTTAAGCGCTGTAACTATCACCACGGCGACTTCCCCTCACTGTTGGTGACTACATCCACTAAAAATGGCTGATCCTATCCACGTAAACTATGCGCAGAAAATATACCTTACAGTCGTGCGTAGCTTGGGTTTGTTCACGTGGTCGATTGATTGATATGTGGGGTTTAATGTCCCGAAGTCACCTTATCATTATGAGAGACGCCGTAGTGGAGGACTCCGCTAATTTCGACCACGTGGGCTCCTTTAACGTGCACCCAAACTGGCCTACAACATTTTCGCCTCCGTCGGAAATGCATCCGCTACTGCCGGGATTTGATCCCGCGACCTGCAGGTCAGCAGCCGAGTACCTTAGCCACTAGACCACCGCGGTGGGGCGTGCACGTAGTGTACTGAGACGGTGATGATGTAGGTGTAGCGAGCTGCGGACCATTGCGTGGTTGAGTCTTGTCCTCAGCCCTGGGACAGGATGAATGATGTAGGTGACAGACAATTCAGGTGGTGGCTCCAGCAAAGCAGAAAAAGTTGCGGCTCTTTGGCGCGTTGACATTGCGTGCCTCTCGACCCCACCACTCCGTGATGTCTGCGAAATGAGTTATTCAAACACAACATAACGGTAGTCTCTGCAGACTTGAGCGCGCACCGAGGTTGCGCCATCGCTAGGCGGCCGCCAACCTCCTCACCTATGTGATCCATGTCTCACTGCACTCATGCAAGACCTGAGCTGGATATCTGGAACTCGGGGAATAACTTAATAGCTCGTCTAAACGAGCGGCCCCATCGCAGCACACACGCATGACCCGTTTCCGTGCTTTTTTTGGCACAAACACCATAAATGGCGCCAGTGTAGTTGCTTTACGGTTTTGGAAAATAACTTTGAAGGCGACTCTGACGGGAAATCACTCGAAAACGGAGGGAAGTTCTGCGAAGCGAACTGTGCCTATGCATGGAGCGTCGAAAAGAAAATGTCATGCAATAAAATAGATTCCCTAATCATGCGTGTTGAGATTCATGTCAAGCTTTGAAGGCTAAGCCTCTATTGATGTCTATGGTGCGTCTATGCAGAGATTATGCAGTAAGAATAAAGTGAAGGGGAGCTCGTCATTTATCCTCGAGGATTTGACAGTCCCTGATAAATATGTACGTAAAGGTTGATGAACACCGTACTTTCAAGCAGGTGCAGGCAAGCGAAAAAAGTAAAATAACCTGTTAGGCGACTTAAAATACAAGTAAAAACTCAAGACATCCGACATTTCTCTACTGAGTTATAATTACGTCTCATTTCGCCCAAGCCAGCCAATGCGGAAGAAAGTTTTACAGCATCAGTTGACTCCTTTAGGTTAAGCTTCGAGTAGTTCGCTGCTTGTTTAGTAAAACAAAGCCTGACTGAATGAATTAGGTTGACGAAGGCATCAGAATCCACTACACATCGCGCGAGTATATTAATAACTCGGTGGCTTAGTCCTAGATGCCCCCGCAATCAACTCATGTTACAAAGAGGCTTCTCTTCCACTTCTTCTGCAGATGATGTAGACTACTTGCCCATCGTATTGTTCACTTGGTGGCGATGTTCTCATGAAAAAAATTGTTGGGTATTTAGTTTACTGTATTGAATTGTTCATTTTATTTCTTATACATCTCCCGCTACAAATTATGCTATTTTGTCCTGGATTCAACTGCTAACCATCTTCGCTATACAATAAAACAAGTGAACACGGCCAATTCGTTTTTAAAACCAGCATCATACCGCTAGACAGAACGGCAAGAATGGAACTCACTTCGCTCACCTGACTTCTCTGAGCTAATGCCACGTCCGTTCTTGTTCGCAGGGTTTAAAAAAAAGTGTAAGCACACACCCTCCCTAAGTTCTACGTAGAGTCGGCACCTGAAAGCGCAACAGTACCGCTAGCCTCATTTTGTTTTTCTTCGGCGTTCCGCGCACGCATCGTCTCTGCCAATCGCCAGTCTCGTCCGCTGCAGGGGCTGAGACGTGCGCACTGCAGGGTAGCGTGGCGTGTACCGTTAGAATTCCAGCGTTGGTTGCCTACAATCGGACACTACTCAAGCATGGAGAAACCCGCTCATGACGAATGACCTGACAATGTGCTAGAATGATTCTCCTGCGTTGACGTGCGCCTTCCTTTATTACTTCATGTACAAGTAGCCCCTTTCTTGTTTTTTTTCTTCGTTTGCCAACGTTTATTATCTGTAGCTCTGATCATGAGCTAGAGGCGGCGTCGGCCGCTGAGCGATGTTTTTACAGTGTTTATCACTTTAGCGAGTCCCGCGTTCACTCCGACCTACGTTCTTAATTTTCAAAAGGGCTATACATGACTCCAACTGAAAGCCGAATTCCTCTTCACCATCCGCTAATGAGCTCTCATTCCTTCAATACTCTGTATCATCTTCTTGCTTGCTGAAAATAACACCGTTTTATACAGAGATATTCGGCTGAGGGCCAGCAGAGGTGAACGGAGGCTGCGGCTAATGGCGAAACTGCTTTATGTAGGTAGACCCCCCCCCCCCCCCCCAAGAGCGCTTGAGATACCAATGCAAGTATACGCAATCAAAACAGTGCGGAGGGGATCTGTAAAACTTGAAGGGTCAGGTCGTAAATTGTGCCGTTCTCTGGCATTTTATTTGTTCCGTGAAATCCCTTTTCTTCATGCAAAGCCCATAGTCGGATTTATCGCACCGCTTTTGTATGCGAAAACTATGTCGTAAGGAACTCTCGTATGAAAGAAGTACGCCGAGAAGCTTGCATTGTTCAGCCCTTGTTACGCTATGGCAATCATTGCTCACTAAACGCTCCAGTTATCTCACTATTTATGGCTTTGTTTCTGACAAGTTCTTTGCTAAATTCTCTACCTTTTTTTTTGGTGTCTTCATGAGCGTTAGCACAAACGCGTCAGCACACTGAAGCGCTAGTTCTTACGTTTGCGTAGATACCTAAAAAAAGATACCAAATAAAAAAAAGGAAATAGGGATACGCCCTGCACGCAGTCTTTTCGCGCAATTAGGCCCCGCTCTGCCAAAATTCCTGTCCCACGCTGATTAATCTTATTTAGAGCCACTTTATCGGGCTCATCTGCTTCCACCACGTTCTATTTTGCTCTTTTTTTTTGCTTACATGTACAGCTTATCGCGGAAAAGCTTTTTTATCGAACGGAAGTTTCTGTAGGTAACGTGCCCCTGTTTTTTTTTTTTCACTGATGTTTTTTTTTTCGATTTCATGTCACATAATAAGTCGAAATCTCAAGCTATGCAGGCACTCCGGTTGAAGACGTGACCAAATGGGGCGGCAAGAAACTCGGGTACTAGGATGGTCTCTGAAAAAGAAGACGACCATTTTATCTCAAACGTTTGAAGTGTTTCATCGAACAAAGGACAATTTTAGGCAGGAAGATCACGTCAAACATCTTAAAAATTTGATCCTAAATCTTCCCCATTTGCAATATAGATGAAAACCTTAGCCCTGCGTACCCTATAAAAATCAATGCTGAAAGCCTCAGTGCTCGAAACACAAGTTAATTGATCTATGTATTCTGTCTTATTCGCTTTAAAGTTGATAACATTCAACATCGTAACCCTACATATATGCTCAAGTTTAGCCCTAAGTACACTAAATAAGCTATTACACCGCCTATACCTCTTAGGGCACTGATTATGGTCTTCGCATTTTTACCTCTTTGAGGTACGTTTACTGCCGCTTTATTCGAGATCAGTGACTTGCTGGAACAAACTTTCATTAGTCTCACTGTATTTGATTTAGCCATTTGTTTCTAGAGAACAATGCACTAAAGTACGCTACAATTCCGTTTGTCATAAGAGTTTCAGTCGCCATGGTAAAGTTGACTACGCATATCAGTGTTTTTACTCACCGATGAAGGAACACACACACAAAAAATTGAAACAGAAATGACTACTAGTGTCAGCTTGCCCAAAACTTTTCGTTTTTGAAAACCGAAGATTCTGGAAAAACAATCATAGACCATTTAACATCCTGCTATAGATAAGGGAGAACATCGGAGTCCATGCACTTAAAAAGTTATTTTTATTTTCGCAACATGTCATTCCTTTAAAAACGCCCCGAGTACACAGGGTCGTTGTTTCTCAAAACAAGAAATTCTTTTCCAGTAGACGCGTCACTGTAGAGATAACTACAAAAAAATTAAATGTCATTTGTCTTCTCCAGCTATCGTACCTTTCAAGTCCTCCGTTACACCTATACCACCAGTCTCAGTGTCAGATGACTGCGCAAAAAAAGAAAAAAAAAAGCCAACAAGAAAAAACGTCGTAATGTCTTGGTGGACTTTAGTTCCTTATACAGCACGGTACCTTTAGATTCGGTTCGTTAACTTCCCTAAAACTTCTGCGCTCCATGTTTTTTCACTTTGCTATATTTCTGAAGGACTCCTACCTTTGCTGCCGACAGCTAGTCGAAAAACGATCAATCATGGGTGCATAGATATAACTTTGCACACTTTCCAATACTTCAACCTTCTTTTTCTTTTCTGTTCTGAATTCTTTATATAGAAGCTGATAATGATTTCAATTTCTGTTCTATTTTTTTTTCATGAAAACAGCACACTCATTTCACGTTCGGTTACGAAGTGTCATTTACCATTTTCTAATCTGGACGACAATTTCAGAAATGGCTATTTTTTCCCCACTCACCTCCCCTTGTTCGGCAGTATGTGTCAGGATGCAAGACCTTTTCTGTTTGTTTTTTTCTCTCCTCAATATTATCACACAGCTTCTTGCAATCAAGCTTGAGCATGTTTGAGAACATTTTTGCTTTGCCTGGATCGTGGTTTTAAAACACATTTTGCACAGCTCTGCCGGCAGATTTATTGAGAGCTGCCTTTCTTTCTAGAGATTTCAAATGCTCTCGCTGTTACAGCGTCCGTACTGACGTAGTGCGTTCAATAGAAAACGTCTACGCTGCAGATGAGTATCGCCGTCGAAGTACTTCCACTTGGACGTACGTACACTAGGCGAAGGCTGGCAACCGCCATTAAATCGTGCTGTCTGTATGATTGCGCAAAGATGACAGAAGCAACCTAGTAATAATATTTTTTTTTTCATTGCGATAGTAAATACATGTACTCTGGAGGTGCATTTTTTCTGTCGCCGTTGCCGTAATGTTCCGTATAAAGTATCATATCGCGCCCTCGTCCTACCTTATACGTGTGGGTCAAAGGGCGCATGCCCTTCGGACGAACGCTACTCAAGCATAGAGAAGCGAACGGGCGGTCCCTGGCAGGCGCGTATAGGTAGGTGCCAGAGAGGTGGGCTGCGTAAATCCAGCAGAAAATGCGCATTTCGACCTACCGGGCGTGGTCGGCCTTGGTCGTGCGCGCGTGTTTTCGGCGAAAATTGTCATGAGGCTCCTACCTCGGTACGCGATGGGCTCTCATTACAAAGTTTGCGTTGTAGCCGTAAACCGCCCAATGTCACTTCGCTATAGCTGCAGCGGCCGGGATTCCTGAACGAGTTAGCTTTAGCCACGATTTGTGTAACATTCGAATTAGTATAGCGTTCGCATTCGTTGCTTCACCATCGCTTCACTACAACTACTTTTTTTTCTTTCTCTCGTTCATAAAGTTTTGTTTTACAAAATGCAGCAAGGCGACGTTTAGTAGCACTTTTGTTGAACATCATGTTCTATATACATGGTTATCATGACGGGCAGTGCTGTTTCTAAGTGGGCATTTTTTTTCCTTTTTAGAACAACTATGAATCATGTTCCTAGCTGAAATTTCACTGTCAGTAATTTTAATATTATTTGAAAAGAACTATCCGTTGGCTTCTGTCTCCGTTCTGGCCACGGGAGGGCACTTAAACGTTGTTTTTTTCTGACAATTTGCGTTGAAACAAACGCCCTCGTTTCGATCGTGAAATTGTGAAACTGTGTAGGTTGATTGATATCCAGCCCTGTAGCCATGACGAGCTCTGTTTCGCCAAAATTGAATTAGTGCTGTTCTGTTGTAACTGTGAACTTCAACACGTGTGCATTGTTGTATCGTGTCTACTTTTACAAGTGATTCATTAATTGAATCAAATGTGTGCTCCTTTGTCCGCAGCACATTCATGCTTTTTGCATTGATATATATTTCAACCCTTAGAGTACTAAACTCAGTGAGGTAGGCCACAACTTACTAGAGCGAATTATTGGGAGGTTCATCCTCATTTTTTTAGTTGTCTTCCAGGACCTGACTACTATTTTCGTCCGTGGCAGATGAGACCAGCATACCTGAGTTGTTTGACCATTTTCTATCCGGCCACAGAACTGGAACATCTACAGTCGTAGTTAGCAATAATCGTATTGTAGAGAGTGCCTAAGTTGATGAAACTCGGATGCTTTGCCGCAGATCTTTCATTAATAGGGTTTCTTGAACCTACTTTTGGCAGTCATTTATCGTATTGATATTTCATGGTGTTTACACGACAAATTCATTATATAAATATGAACTAGGTGGAGTGTAGTGGAGCAAGCCAGATTAATTTCAACCACCTGGAAATATTTAACGCGTGTGCTGTTGTAGTTTTCTTTTTTTCTTCATGATGACATAAGCAATTTATCTGCGGAGATTGACATTTTATAAGAGCTGCAAGGAGACCTTTGTGTGAGCAGCAGTGGGCGAGTAAATCCTACCTCAAACTCGAAGCTTATTGAACCCAGGCTGTTGCTCAAGCTATATTATGTCAATAGCTTGCAATGCGCCATTTATTCTTCACGCCATGCTTCCACAACGACGTTATTCTAAACAGAATTCACGGAAGCGAAAAAAAAAAGCCCTTCGCAGTATGTCATACGTGTCGGAGGGCCGCTGCTGGCAATGTCGCACCAACTGCCGGAATTAATGCCGCTGAAGCTACTCAATACGTTTTACATTCGCACGCTTCACTGCTACGAGTGGAACTTGTGGTTCCGAAGCTGACGCGAGATGGCGTGGCACGGTTTCTGAAGTTTGATTGCGCAAAGATGACAGAAGCAACCTAGTAATAATATTTTTTTTTCATTGCGATAGTAAATACATGTACTCTGGAGGTGCATTTTTTCTGTCGCCGTTGCCGTAATGTTCCGTATAAAGTATCATATCGCGCCCTCGTCCTACCTTATACGTGTGGGTCAAAGGGCGCATGCCCTTCGGACGAACGCTACTCAAGCATAGAGAGTAATAAAATCGAGGTATTCGCTGTGTTCGCTTCGTGCATTGAAGAGGTTGCTGGGGAAGCTGGCGCGAAGACATTGTTTTGTTTAAAGGAGCTGGTCGTTGGTCGGTTGTGTCGTCCCGGCCACGGTCCTAGCGATTGATAGCCGGTAGGGTCGCCGGGCCCACGCTGTTGTTGCATCTGGCAGTGGTGGTAGAGGTCGGACGTGTTTTTGGAGAGCTCCGGAATGACAGCTACAGATAAGTGTTTTTGCATGTTTCCAGCTTGCCTCTGTCTGTAGCGTTATGAGAACGTAAGGCGCTAGCGTAAAGCTTGATTAGGTCTATTACGGTGTACGTTTTTTTTAGTATTTTGTACTGTGTCTTTTTTTCTCCAGCCACCACGTGGCTGAGGTCTGCGCGTAGACCGACCACGTGCATGCGCAGGTGCTGTGAAGTGTAGCGTATTTATTTATTATTGTGGTTCTTTTTGGCTTAGACCAGTGTATTTTAGTACAGTTTTCTAACACGTGGGCATCGGTAAACTGAGCTAGCCATGGTCAAAAAGACCGTAAAGTGTTCAGAGTGCGGGGTAGGTTGGAAGGTGGAAGTTAGTGCGGAGGAGAAAGCAGAAGATGACGCCAAGTGTAGACAGTGCGAGTTCGAGGAGAAAATGAAAAATATAATGGCGGTCCAGAGTGGGCTCATGGAGAAAATCGCAGAGCTGGAGAATGCATTGGCGAAGGAGCGAGAGAAAACGTCAGCCATGGAAGAAAGGCTCCGGTCAGCCGAGAAGGGCCTATCGAAGGTCGTGAAAGGGAACGAAGACGCAGGTGACGGCGGAAGCATTATGGCGACGACCCCCCGTGCGGGAGAGATGAAGGAAACAGGCATGACAAAGGCAGATACATTGGCCACAGGGCCCAGCTACCGGGAAGTAGTTTTGAGGGAGGGAGGGAGCAAACCAGCAGCCGTGACTCACGCTAGTCACCTAGTCAGCAGCCAGGTGCAGGTTTCAGAAGGAATGTCTGAACAGGTCATCATCGCCGGTGACTCAAATTTAGTCCGATGCGCAGCGGCAATCAAAGAAAGGGTGAAAGGCGACAAGAGAGTTGCGATAGGGACGTTCCCAGGACAAACGCTGGGGACAGTAATGAGTCAAGCGGGTGAACAACTCGCAGCTAAAGCTAAAAATCGTAACCTCGTTGTAATTGCGGGAGGGCTAAATGACGTCCTGAAAAAAGAATCGTCAGGACTAGCGACGACCTTGGCGAAAGGGGTGGATGACATGCGCGCCGTGTCCCCCCAGGTGCAAATTGTAGTATGCACAGTACCGGAAGTACCAGTACGCAACGTCAACCTGCAAAGAGCGGTTGTCGACGCAAACAAAGAGATATGGCGAATTAGTCGAGAGAAGGGTTTCGAGGTAGTGGATTTAAACAGGGAAGTGCACAGGTGGGGTGGATTCCAAAGAGACAAGATTCATTTCGATAAGAGGCTTGGACACGAGGTGGGCTGGCGACTGGCAGGACGCGCAGTAGCTTTTTTGGGGGGCTCACGGGCCCTTCGGAGTCCGGGGTAGCTCGTAACAGGGAAAACAACCAGGAGGACGCTTTGACAGGTAGAATTGCGAAAAACCAGAAAAAAGGTAAAAGAAAAAGGAAAAAGGCGCGTGTTGCAATTAGTTACATAAACATGCAGGGTGGCAGAAAGAAGGCAAAATGGTTAGAGATTGAGGAGCAGTTAAACAAAGAACAGATAGGCGTGTATGCGGTGACAGACCTTAGAGACTTGGAAGAGCCAACACACCTTAGAGACTTGGAAGAGCCACCACATATTGAAAATTGTGTTTGGGAAGGGTGTAACAGGACCATATCGGAAAGGAAAGGTGGGGGTGTAGGAATGCTAATTCATCGCGGAGCCAAATGGGTTAGAGTGAAACAGACGTGTTCAGAGCACCTCTGGGTTCTGGGCACAGTAGGTGGAAAGGAAACGTGGCTAGGGGTAACCTACTTGTGGACGGGGAATAACTGCAGAGAAAAGAATCAGGAGATAGTGGATTGCATGAGTGCGGATATTAAGGAATTTGGTAATGGGGCCGAAATCATTCTTCTAGGGGACATGAATGCCCACATACATGACCTTGACGGATATTCAGACACCAATGGGAAGTTATTACTAGATCTTTGCGAGCAACATAGTCTGGAGATAGTTAACACGGGGCCTAAATGTGACGGCCAGATCACATGGGAAGTCGGAAACAGGCAATCCAGTATTGATTATTGTCTCATGACTGAAGGAATTTACCACAAACTGACAGAAATGAGGATAGACGAGGAAGGCATTAACAGCTTGGGTAGTGATCATAAACGAATAACATTACAAATGGGATACGAAACTGAAAATATGAGCATGGAATCAAAGTCTGGCAGCTCGTATTTAAATGACAAACAAATAATAAATATAGCCGCAAGAGTCGAGGAAGAAGTAGGCGAAATACCAGGCAAGGACTGGGAGTATAGTGAGCTGTTACATCTAATGACGAAGGAGATAGGGAAAGAGAAGAAAACTGTTTGCTGGAAAGGAAAAAGGAAGCCAAAAAGTTGGTGGAACAAGGAAATCCGGGAGGCGATCGAGAAGCGACGCGAAGCATCACGGGAGCATAGAAAGGCAAAAAAGGAGAAGCGGCCGCAGGACGAAGTCAAAAAAATATGGGAAATATATTTAGAGAAAAAATCCCTTGTACAGAAATTGGTAGAGGCAAAAATTAAAGGTGAAAGTGAACGCTGGATGACAGAGATACACGAAAAAAAGGGGGCCGCGCCTAGGATTTTTTGGAGCCACATAAAGGCGCTAGGTAGGAAGTCTGTCACAACGCAACAACATATTCTAGATGAAGGAGGAAATCAATTGGAAGGCTACGAAGCGCTAGGTTACATCCAAAAGGTAACAGCCGATTCGTTTCAAAAGAGCGGCCAGGGGATCTCCCCGGTGAGTAAAAGTGTGGCGGAGAAAGCAACAGAGGAAGAGCTAGTACTTGATAATTTCAACTGGAAAAAGGCCGAAGGAAAAATTCCAAAGCGCACTGCCGCGGGTTTAGATGGGATTCCCGTTAGCCTCATTAACGAACTAGGACATAACACTAAAGAAGCATTGTTAAAAGCAGTAGAAAAAAGCTTAAAGGACGGACAAATACCGGACAGTTGGCGACAAAGTAGAATGAACTTAATCTATAAAGGCAAGGGAGAAAAGGACAAGATGCGCTCGTATAGACCACTAACCATTACATCGGTACTATACAGGTTGGCGATGCAAGCAGTAAAAATGAAAATAGAAACATGGGCCGAACATAACGATATTTTGGGAGAACTTCAGAACGGATTTCGAGTCGACAGGCGGTTGGACGATAACCTGTTTGTTCTCACTCAGTGTATAGAAATATCTAAAATAGAGAATAGGCCCTTGTACGTGGCTTTTCTAGACATCACTGGGGCATACGACAACGTTAACCAGGAAATTTTGTGGGATATATTGAAAGGAATGGGCATGGGCGACGACTGTATACAGCTTTTGAGGGAGATATACTGAGAAAATACAGTTTGCATAGAGTGGGAAGGAATGCGTAGCAAAGAGAACGTTGAGGTTAGCAAGGGTCTGAGACAGGGATGTCCTTTGTCCCCGCTGTTATTCATGCTATACATGGTGAGTATGGAAAAAGCGCTAGAAGGTAGCAACATTGGTTTTAATCTGTCACACAAACAGGGCGGCATGATGATTGAGCAGAAGCTTCCAGGTTTATATTATGCGGACGATATCGTCTTATTTGCGGACAGTCGAGATGATATACAGCAGCTGGCGAATATATGCGGAAGGGAAGGTGAAGCTCTTGGACTAGGATTCAGTGTAACGAAGTGTGGATTGATGGTATTCAATGATCCCTGTGATCAGACGGTGTCCATACAAGGCCAAGAAATACAGAGGGTAAGCGAATACAAGTACCTTGGAGTATGGGTAAATGAGAGTGATAGATACATGGAGGTACAGGAAAAAGCCTCGGCAGCAAAAGGAAAGAGGAATGCGGCAATAATGAAGCACAGAGCGTTGTGGGGATACAATAGGTATGAGGTGCTTCGAGGTCTGTGGAAGGGTGTAATGGTTCCAGGGCTTACTTTTGGGAACTCAGTGGTGTGCATGAGGGCAGAGGTGCAATCGGGAATGGATGTAAATCAAAGGACTGTGGGACGCCTCGCATTGGGTGCTCACGGGAAGACGACAAACGAGGCTGTAAAGGGCGATATGGGGTGGGCAGGTTTTGAGGCGAGGGAAGCGCAGAGCAAAATAAGGTTCGAAGAAAGGCTAAGAAATATGAAGGAGAGTAGATGGGCAGAGAAGGTGTTCCGTTATTTGTATAGGAAGAGCGTGGACACACAGTGGAGAAAAAGAACTAGAAGACTCACTAGTAAATATACGGCTGGTATTGTAAGCCATATGTCAACAAAGATCGTTAAGGGAAAAGTCAGGGAGGCGGAGAGGATTTACTGGATGGCAGCTATGGAGAAAAAACCGGCTTTGAGTAACTACCGAAAGGGCAAAAATGAAATAAGGAGGGAGGCATTTTACGATAATTCAAGGGGAAGCGCTTTACTGTTTGAAGCGAGATCGGGTTGCCTTAGAACGCGTAGATATAAAGCAAGATTCAGTAAAGAAGAAGAACAATGCACATGCTGCGGGAAAGATAAGGAAACGGCGGAGCATGTTCTGATTGAATGTGGAGATATCCACCCAGGTGTACGTTTGGGCACGAGCCTACAGAAGCCTTGGGTTTTAGGGACAACAATGGAAAGCTGAACACACCCGCGATTGAAATAAGTAAGAGACGGTTAGAGTATTGGTGGCAGAAAATTAGAGAGAAAGGACAAAAATAAATATTGGAAAAATAAAATATGGACAGTGTGCCGTAAATGGCAGAGAACTTAAGCTGAAAATTTACCTTTTTTTCCATTAAGATAGAATTTATCGAAGTAGAGGCATTAGGCCAACATCAAAAAAGAAAAAAAGGTTTTTTTTTTTTGTCGAGCCTGGTGGCATACTTGTCACCACCCCGTTATAAAGAGGACGCTCATAGCATCCATCCATCCAGTGAATCTATAAGCGCCATTTTCATTAATCTTCGGCTTTCGCGGCTCACATGATTTGTGAGGAATTATACTTTAAGTTGATTTTGACAATATAAGGCTACTCCACTGCAACATCGTGGAAGCATGACCACGTTGAAAGCTCACATTTTCGGGAGTTTGATACACGAGCTCGGCCACTGCACAAGTATCTGGCGTAACGTTTGCTACGAGCACAATAGCCTTTAATTTTTCCTACTTGTAAGACGAATTGTAATGTGGTAAGAGCTGCCAGTTCTGCGGCCGTCGATGTTGTTGCCGGAGATGCCTTGATGTTAATCTTCGTAACCGACTTTGGTGTCGTGCCCTCCGCGGTGGTCTAGTGGCTAAGGTACTCGGCTGCTGACCCGCACGTCACAGGATCGAATTCCGGCTGTGGCGGCTGCATTTCCGATGGAGGCGGAAATGTGGTAGGCCCGTGTGCTCAGATCTGAGTGCACGTTAAAGAACCCCCTGCGGTCGAAATTTCCGGAGCCCTCCACTACGGCGTCTCTCATAATCATATGGTGGTTCTGGGACGGTAACCCTAAAAAAAAAAACTTGGTATCCTGACTGCCCCGTTTGAGCTGTTCGGCATTCACTAATCGACACACGTGTGGATTATTTTGTGAGACGTGAAAGCGACACTATAGCCTCTACTGTCAGCCTTACGCCATGGGTGGTACTATAGACAGCAGAGATTACGCACCACCCAACTGATACATCAGATCACGTTTCGGTGGTTACCCAGTTCCTGCGAAATCATCGACAATGAACGGGCCAATCAAGCGGCCCCCTCACAGAAGACCATGCACTACTACTACCGCTTTCTATTCGCGACAAGATCGGGCTATAGGTGGCAGCACCGTTTCCGCGGAAGTGTGGATAGGCGGTCGGTGGCACGTACACAAATACACGCAGCGGCGCTTCGTTGCGTGTGGTTTGAGCCGATTGTCGGAGAGTAAAATGCGTTGACCGCAGTTTAGTGGTAATATCTATGCTCGTCTCTATCAAAAAAATTCACGAAGCCTTTGCAGCGTTACCATTACCAGCGAGTAAAGCGCATTCTATTTTCAAAGGGATGCTCGTCCGGGGTGACTGTCTGCGCACTTTCACACTAAATCACGCTTTTATTGTGTTGTTTGTACGTGTTTAGCTTCTGATCTGCCTGATATGCACTGCTTTAGCGTGACTGAATTACTTGTTTACTTAATTCTTATCTGCATACAAAAAATACTCTGAGAAACAAAGATTGTACGAAGCCCGCATATCTGAGCGACGAGTTCAGTACCACCGTTCGCACTTATACACTTATGCATTTTTTTTGCAGTCTGTTCACTATGAAATATGGTACAGTCGCTATGTCGGGTCAAGAAAGCTCAGTGGCTGACAGCACCTTGCGCTACGTTGTATTTATCACGTATGCGCACATGTTATTGCACCAACATATATAACAAACGTGTAACAGTTCAGCAGGAAGCGTTCATCGCTGAATTACGTGCATGACAGTGCTACAACAAAGGTCTCGTTTGTTTTATGAGACAAGCCTGTTTTTTTTTTCAATCAAAAATGACCCCTGCATTCCATCGGTCAATAACAATGCAACACAACACTCATGATGACATAAAAAAGATGAGATTTTGAGAAAAATTATACAACAATAAATCGAAGGCGTGCATGCCATGTGAACTAATTTTGCACGTCTGGCTCTTTAAACCGTTCTTAAATCTAAGCACACGGTTGTGCACGGAAACTCCGTTTTAAGTACAGTTTAACTACGGAAGTGTCACAGCTTATGTGAAAGTAATATTTCTATAAAGTGGTACCACGACCAGATCAGCACAACTAAGGCTCCTCGCATAACCATTAAACTGCAGTTCTGTAGTTATGCACCTACCAACAGCACGCAAGTGCGTGACCTAGAGCCTCGTTTTTGTTTACAACCGAGTCGCTGTATTCCGAACGCTGTATTCACACACCATATAAGAGCCATCAAGTTTGGGAGGGTACCAAGAGCATATTACGATGTTCTTGAAGCAGAAAGTGGCACGCACTCTGAAATTATTCGAGTGAATGAAAAGTACCTGAAATTTGTGCTCCCCGGTCCTATTACAGTGCATTAGCAGCCGAGCAAGACCAAATTCTTTCGTACGTCGTTTCAGGCATACGTAGAAGCTGTTACACTCGCGCTGACATGACCAGACAAACCACCATTTGACAACCTGCAACACGCACGCGCTCATTGAAACATGACGTGGCTAGCAGACGACGCACGGAGCAATCCATACCAGGGCTAGTCTGTAGGCGCGCGCCTCTAGACCCGCCGTGTCCACACCACAGCCGGGCTAGACTGCACCTGCGCGCTCCCTTCTTACAGCCTTCGCAACGGGTGTAGTACATGCCTCTCAACAATCGAGTGAGGGGGGCGCTGCAACCCTGCTATCTTCCGCCGCTCCGTACAGCGCGCGAACACATGAGTTTGGGCATGCTTCTCCACTCATCACGCGTTGAAAAACAATTTGCTTAATCATTGAAGACGCACAAACGGTTTATGGCATTGCTCATACCTGATGATGCTGGAGTTGAACCTATACACCTTTGAAGAGTGCACTTTGCTGGCAGTGTCACAAGCCCCGAAGTGCGCGCATGATCGTAGCCTCTTTGTGGCAAAAAGTGTCGTATCACACACCTCTTACATGTTCGTCTGAGTACGCAGCATTCTTTCTTTCGTCACATTCTATTTAATGCAAAAGAAACACGTCCTTTTTCTCTCCTTTTTGTCCACCTGTTGCGATTTTCTTAACACAACTGTGGTGCATGCTTTCGCGATAATATTGGGACGCCTTTTTCTCTTCTTTCAGCAATCGCTGAACCTTGTCGGATTTTGAACGGTGGTGCGACACTTGAGTTTAGTCATCCTATCATAGTCTGGTATCAACCCGCGCGATGAGCGTCGCTGTTTATTGTTTGCGTGCAAACACTCACTGTTTCTTGTTCAGTGAAAGTTTCTTGTGAAGCTGCAACATCCACATTTGTTTCGTTGGTCTCCGCTTTTCGCTTCCTTGATCTTTCACGTAGGGGCCAAACTCGTGAAGCAGGATTTTTGCGCAGCTTCTATGCTCTTCAAATCATATAGAAAAGATAGTTCTCGTAAAGAATAGTCAATAAGTTTTCTGGTGTGAAACGCAGGCACATCGTCATCGCGCAAGTGTCTACTGCATACGACTGTCAATGCAGACTTGTCTTTGATGATGAGGTTGTCTCTCGCAATATTCTTTTGTCACTTGCCGCACAGCTCAGTATTGTTTGGGAATTGGTGAGAAGGAACACTGGGTGCTTTCCCCGAACTGGACTTGCAATACGGATCCACAGCGATTGGGTGGCCGTGACGGAACACAGCAATACACCTTCATGCACCTAATATAAATCCATCTGCGTAATGCGTGTACTGAAGGTTGTGCGACTGCCTTCTCGACTCAAGAAATTTCTGTAGACTGAACATTGACAAAGCCCCGAATGAAATGCAGCCATGGTAGGTAAATCCCAGAATAAAGCAAGCCATACTTGAGATAAAAGGCAATTCACAATAACCTGCTCGCAGCAATAAGCCACAAGGGAATTTATACAGATTTTTCAGAGAAACAGCTGCTTACTTGCCAAAAAGTTGTGATGTCATCCATCTATATTTCTAAACATCTTGTTTTACGAACTAGAAAGATAGCGCAGAACTCATTTGCACTACAGTTTTAGTTCCGGGGCAAGCGGCTTGCGAGCGTAAGCAGCTGCGTACTTCGTTCGCAGTTTTCATGGACGTGGCTAGCAGTACAAAAGAATGCAAAAGGGCTTGCGGTCTCCGGAATCAATAATTCCATTTGGTGTTAACAACTTGAGAATGCACATCACCACTTTGTGTGCGTGCCGTCCGAATAAGTTATTCAGCAGCAAGGGCCCTCTCTTTTTTTTTGTACTTTCTTTCTCTTTACACGCAGTTTTTTAGCCATTAGATATACAACACACGTACGTGTTTAAAAGAGTTGTCAGGCTGCAGGCAGCCGCTATTAACCCTTTAAACACTCCAAATGTATTTAAAAAATGAAGAAAAATAGAAAATAGTTAGAAAAAGGAAGGCGCGCTCGTCATTCCGTGAGCTACCGCTATTAATTGCGACGTCATTGTCCAATGAGAGACGAGATCAAGGGCCAAAGGTGTTTAGTGTTCTCTGATTGCAGAACAGGTGCAGCATTGTTCTTCTATCTCTCTGATTGTTGCCATGGCTTTATGTTTCTGAATTACGCATCTCATTAGCCGATTCTTCCGCATTTTCACTGAGTTTCAGTTTTTATTATCCACGAGCACATACATGCCAACATTAGCGGCAAGCCGTCTGGTAAATTTGTTATCTTTCAGTAAACAATCCTCCCTCTATCCTGGATTTCTTTAATATTCCCCCTCTCCCTCTTTGTAGAGAACCCTTATTCCACGGTTTCACATCGACAAACTTCCTTGTGCCGTGTGCGCGGCGCAGAAGATGCAATGTCAGGGAAGCGCCTCCTCTATTTTTTTTTCAGTGCCCGGGCGAACGCTCTCTTCAGGCCGTCGAGCGCATGCTCCTCCTCCGCTCACCGCTGGGGCATGGTGGCGCTGCGCGAGTAGACTACTGGATGCTGGCGCTGAACGGCCGCGCGTACTAGGAAGCTCGCGAATTTGTATTTTCATGCGAGTTAACTTGCAGTCGTGCTTTTCGACGGCTTTCGCAGTTGCAGGTATGATGAAAAGCAACACGAACATAGCGCTGCGCTGTTTTCACCGAGCTCTGTCAGGCCGTGCTACCGGTTCGATATATGTGTTCGAGTTTTACAGCATTCGCGTGTTATTTTCTCTTTCATGCTATTGCAACCTCATCATTTGCATGCCTCAGTGTATAATACTACTGGGTAGCACTCCGCATATCTGACGGAAACAATCAGATTGTCTTTTTTATTTCTGATTAGTTACAAAAAAGCTGGCCGGTCACCTTATGGATTCACCTGAAACGACTGAAAGGCAAACACTATGCTCGTTTTCTTCCGATTCAGTGCACTGAGTGTTTCCTACTTCCCTTCGGGATATTTCTTCACTAAACATGGTTTTCTTCCCGAAGGATTGGAGAAAAAGCTAGCTTTCTGCCCCTCAGCTGGTTATGCACTGTCCTCATGATAGACCCATTTCAACCAAGCGAAGATGTTATATGACGCCGTCAAGTTATGTGACCTTCCGATATGACACAAACATTCATGATATGTGAAGTCATATGATGATTTTTTCTGTCACTCGCGTTCACGCTGCTGACGAGAGAAGACGTCGGACGCCGCCGGCGATCAATTTTCGCTTTTGATGATGCATTTAAAGTTATCGCCTAATGCACTGTACGGCTGTATTTCCATAATATTGTAGCTTCCGCTTGTGTTAAGGGTTAGCGTGCTTGCAGTAATCAGACAGAACAATAAGTCTCCTAATAAATCTTCGCACTACACACCTATATGTAGCCTTCATTTACAACCCGAGTATTTTATAGATTATAAGTAGTGGTGGCTGAAGACTACGCGTCACGTTTGGCAACGTGGCAATTGGTTTCACTAAACCAGACTGAGCTGCATCCGAACATTTCACGAACGCTGCCTCGCGATCGTTGCCGTGTGAAACGCAAACATTACGACCTGAAGCTGAATGGAAGCCCATGGGTACCACATAGCCATTCGACCTCTACTCTGCTCGCTACCGAATTAAGAGGCCAAAAGGAAGAAGAAAGAAACAGAGCCGAGCAGCTGGATATAAGGGCTACAACGATACGTCTACGAATAAACAGACAAGCTCAAGCAACTGACCACAGGCCGCATTTTTCATGCCTGTCACTTTGACTCAAGTTGGGAGTTGGCATTAGACTTCAGGCTTTAACAGCACCTATTGAAAACATAGGCAATTATCGCAAAAATCGCGCCGCATATGGAGCTGTTATTGTTTATTTCATGATGATTTTATTTGTTTAAGCTCTCCAATGGTGAAATCACCTGCCATAGTTCCTCATTTTTTGACACTTGCTTTTTTCGGGGGCAACACATGTAATACTTTGCGAAGGAAGCGTATGATAGTCTATATCCCTGGAAGCAGTCTAGTGCTATTTACTGCATGAACTCTAGGCTTGCGCATAATGTGTTACGCCACTAGAGAGTAGCAAGCATCGGGTAACATTAGGCACCCAAGCTTTTAATTGGAGCTCCTGGTAAGGGCTTCTCTAAAAAATTGACTTTCAGTTAGTCAATAAAGCAACTCTTAGTCAAGTGAGCGCCATGGTGACAAAACGATCTTCCGAGGAGAACTGGCATCACCTATCTGGTATCGGCCCAGCAGACAACGCGCGAGTGTCTTGATCAAGTAGTCGCGAATGACACATGCCTTTGAATTGAGCGGGGTGTCCAGAACAACAGGCGCTTAATGATTCTCGTTTCCAAGTTCTTCTTAGATCTTAAACTATGCGAATACAGCCGAAAACCGAGCAGTATATCAGCTTCGAATGCAGCCACCGCATTTGTTTGCGCGGGAGACGACGCGGTGGCATCTGTACTCTAGTTGCGGCGCCTGCCGGCGAAACGCCGAACTAGCACCGATGGCCGCCTCCCATTGAATTTCACTCCTTCGCCCGGGCACTGAAAAAAATAGAGGAGGCGCTAGTATAAAACCCCTTAATATAGAGAAACTAGCGACAATCTCATCCATATCATCTCCAGTGTCCGACCCTTCTCTCCCAAGTGTCCAGACCTAATCTATATATTCTGCCCCGAACAGCCACCGTGCGGGTGCTGGCCCTATGACCCGGCTCGTGCCACTTTCCTATCAAGAATGCTATGTCACTCTGATAACACGCGCAATGCTTGTCACGGCCCGAGAGGAGAGAGGTGGGAGAGGATTATGCACGGCGCTGCAGCTCGGTTAAAAGAATGGCGGCACTTTCCTAAAAATATCCAGGGACCTTACGCTGGTCAGGGTCGCTGCGCCCCTACCACCGATGGGCGGCGAAACATACTCAGAAATTCACAGCTGGGCCAGACTGGACCTGCGCGCTCCCTTCTTACGACTATAGTTATAGCGCGAGAACAAAACGACGACACAGAGACACGAAGAACACGAAGGACACCTTCTTGTCTCTGTGTCGTCGTTTTGTTCTCGCGCTATAACTATAGTCATGCCATACCAACTAGCTCAAGCTGCCACACTGCTAAGTTACCCTTCTTCCGGCCTTCGCAACGGGTGTAGCACATGACTCTCCCCACTTCTTTGAGGGGGGCGCTGCGACCCTGCCATTTTCCGCCGCTCGTACAACGCGCGAACACGTGAGTTCGGGCGCGCTTCTCCACTCACCGCGTGGTGAAAAAGAAGTTGCCTAATTGTTGAAGGCACATAAATGGTTTGTTTTTACTTGTTATTTGCGCTAGGTGCACCGAGCTTAAGTTTATTTAAATATGTGTAAATGTGAGAGCCCGAAGTACACCTCTCCGCCATCAAACGTGTAGACATTCTGAGGTATGAAAATAAATATTTATTACTCATAAGCACTAGCAATAGTTGAACACTTTCAGGTGAAAAACTTTGTTGGACTTCACAGATGTCTTGTTCATAGCCTAAAATGCTTCTTAGTCAGCTTGTGTGTGTAGGTGGATGGCTTTTCGTTTGCGTCAGTCAGTTGGTTTGTGTGGCTGACGAGGAGAATTCTTAGGAATTTTTCGGCTGTGACATCTGCGGATTGTCGGGAGTGGCTGTCGTCAACGATTTCAGGGCGGTTTAAAACGGCGGAAGTGATTATAAATGAAACGAAGAGAAAAGTGAGCCCCGTAACTGTCTCTCAGGGGGAGGACACCTCAGCAGTAGCTCACGAGGGATGGGTGTAGAGAAGAGAAGCGCGTCGCAAGTAGGGCTGGACTGATGTTTGCAAAACTTTTAGCACATTTCTGCGTGGCACGTGTTCAGAGGCCTTATCAAAAAAGACGACTATCTTGTCCAAAAGAGCTAGAAACTCATGCTTTGGGTATCGACGAGCACATGCACACCTAAATATTGCGTCGAGCTTGTCTGATAACATTAGTTTTTTTTTTTAAGAAGAAATGATTCCTCTACCTCCAACTTTTTGAGTTATCTCCCTCCCCTCATCTTCGAGTACCCTTATTCCACGATTTTACATCAACAATCTCTCTTGTGCCGTGTGCGCGGCGCAGAAGATGCAATGGCAGGGTCGCTGCACCCCTACCGCCGACGTGTGGCGAAACATACTCAGAAACTCTCCCATTGTATTCACAATGATCGACAAGGCCGCACAAAACAAGCGCGTGCAGGTGCAGTCTATAGCCCTGCCGTGGTCCACACTTGCGCGCTTCAGCCAGTTGCCTCCAGACGGCGACTCCGTTCGATCTCGCGGCCAATAGGACCAACGCTGCACGGAAGCTCTGTTGTGTGTGTGTGTGTGTGTGTGTGTGTGTGTGTGTGTGTGTGTGTGTGTGTGTGTGTGTGTGTGTGTGTGTGTGTGTGTGTGTGTGTGTGTTTTCTCTCTTAACTACCTATTTCTTGCACCTACTTCCCCAACCCATGCAGTGCTGGGTAAGAAATTGGACTGTATTATCTGGTTAACCTCCCAGCTTTGCTGTTCACCTCTATGTTACTTCTATGCAGTCTGATTCTCAAAAACGTGCATGTAGCTTGAAACGTGTTTACTGATGCGAAATCAGCCCTGTTCATAGAGGCTGCACTGCGTGTTTTTGGATTCTAAAGTTCTGTGGCATATATCTGTGTGTATCGTTGCTTACAAATAAAAAGCACGCATCCTTAGAGAAATCAGGTTTCTTTCTTATTTGTTCTTTTCATGCACTGCAAAGGTGCTGTACATTAATATGCTTTGATAAAATGCATGCCTACCTGAGAAGAGAGATCTAAAACATCACATCGTGGCTTTGCGTTCTTTAAAAGAACCAAGGATGCACGTTGGCCTACTGATACAAAGCAGAAAGCTCTTAGTTTATCTTTTTATAACTTGCTTGATTATAAAATTGGAAAGTGCTCATGCAGACCTCTTATTCACTTGGCAAAGACGATACTTTGCGTACACGAAAGATTGGTGTGCATTGTTTACTTAGATTAATCTTTTCTTTGCGAAATACTTTTGTTTGTCTCCTTTCTACGCACCGTACGTAATGTATGCGTATTTATGCTATGGTGCTTAATTCTTTTTTGTTCGATTAAAAGCTTAAAGGGGCCATGACAAGGGGTTCCAACAATTAGACGCGTTCAGCAAAATCTAGAAGTAGAGGGTCTATTATACATATACACATATGAAAAGTGGAGCGTTAAAGAGTATTCCGTTGCAAAACAAATCCCGAGAAGTCTCCGATCGTAAACCCCACCCTCCGTCCTCGACCGCCATTTTGCCGTTGCGCGTGCAACTTTACCTGCTGGAAGGAGCACAGCCGTCATCTTCTGCGTAAGTATGAGCCACTGCCAATCGCTGCATTTTGAATGCTGAGCTCAAGAAAGCCCTAATGAATTCATTGTACGTGTAGCTGACAACGACACCAAATTGTTGACTGGAATACAAACGCTCGCAAAGCAAGCGGCTTGTTGCGTCACGGCTTGCGAGTGCACCAGCGTTGCCAGACTCTCGTGTTTTTCGTTTTAGGTTTAGTACTTGTCCAAATCTCTTCAAATTTTGGCTGCTACTTCAAGGACAACGAAGTATGATTAACGCACGTAACACAGAATATAAGGGTGAATCCAGTGTCATGACTCTTTCAGTTGTTCTGGGTGAGAGACGCTGAAGTGAAAGCTTTTTCTTTAGTACGTGTCCGTAGTGCTGGAAATGTAACGAGTCACGTAAATCTCGAGCTGAGGAGCTGAGCATCCCTATTTACACACACACACACATGCGTCTTTCCTTGGCCTCGATGCAGATCCTGTCCAAGGACTCAGTGACAGTGGCCGTGGACGCCGTGGTGTACTACCGCATAAGTAACGCGACCATCGCCATCACCAACGTGGAGGACTACGGCCACTCCACCAGGCTGTTGGCCGCCACCACGCTCCGGAACGTGCTCGGCACCAAGAACCTGTCGGAGATTCTGTCTGAGCGGGAGTCCATCTCGCATGTCATGCAGGTGCGCTGTCGCTTTTGTAGTAAACTTTTTTTTACCGAGGTTACCTCAGCTGAACGCTTCGTATACTGTCAGTTATAACTTGAGAAATTTAGACTCTACGCAGAGAACCATGGCGCGCTTGCCATTCAATTGTGTAAGGCAGTTGTACTATAGCTTGTTTCTGTTAGAAGCGCTAGTATTTTTTCTCTGGTAATCTGAATACTACATACAAAGTAAACTGAAAGATCATCATTCCAACCTAATGCATTGTCTTTGGCAGAGGAGCAACTTCAGAGAAAATAACAGAATTTTCCAGGTATTTACAGTTTTCGACCTAAAATGTCTGATTTGAAAGTGGTTCTAAACGAGAAAGTCAGCTACCTAGAACACGCTTTAGGCACTTAACGCCATGAACTGAGAAAACGTAATTTTATGGAGCATCTGTGCAAGTTCTTTGTGGTAGTGACAGCCATGTTACTCAGGGTAGAGCTTGTATTTATTCTTTGAGTTGTAGCAGACTATTGTGTCAACTTACTGACAAGACCGTATGCCTACTTTTCTATGTACTGTATGTTTTGATGTAAAGCACGACTTGTATCGGAAGTAGTCGGTTGTATTCAAGGTTTAGAGAATTTCCGTAGCACCAAAAAGGCTATCTTTAAATTGATGTGTATTGCTAAACTGTGTCAGCAGATCACTTTTGTCCCGTGTCACACCACAACGATGGCTTAATTTCTCAAATAATGTTGTCATATGACTACGGACTTAGGGGGGTAAATGATACCGCGCTGGCAGTGAATCAAAAACCAGGAAAAAATTTATGAAAGGCCCTCTTTCACACCAGTATACGTTAGTATAGGTATAATACGTCTCCGATAGGTTTGTGTAGCAGACGCGTAGCAGTAATGCTCTCCCAAAACTTGCATCGAAACAATCAGGCATACCAATAGGCCTAGTATTTCGTTAGCAACAATATATTACATGCACTGACCTATTTTGTCTTCAATGTGCGCCTCAATAGGTTTCACATAGCTACTACGGATTCTTATAATTCTTTCTATAAGTAAAAACTGGTGCACTAGAAGAGGTGGCGAAACTCCAGATTACCTTTTTTGAAGTCTGAAGAGAAATGTTTGAGGATAACGGGTTATCTGAGGTTTGTTTCACAATTGATAAGCATTTCGGTGCTCAGCGCATAGTAAACATATGTTGCATGTTAATGGAAGTCCGGAACGTATACAAAAGACAGCTGGTGGCGTTTGAACAAAGGGTATTAGTGTGGTTGTCTCTTGCCTCATTCAAATTCAACGTTCTTTTTTCATACAATTCACCTTTTTCAGTGCCTGAAATCCGGTGTTTTGGTGTCACTTTGAAGCTGACGTGCGATGCTATTACAATTTACCCGAATTTCACGCAGCTCGCAGCTATTCTATTCATTCGCGCTGTAATGACTATAGCATTGTGTCGCCATGTGTGATGCCTGACGTTTCGAGAGCGTATACATATATAGAAAGAAAAAAAAAGTTTGATTGATTGGTACCTACTGCTGTTCATTTTTGTCGCGTTTATTGAACAGGCGAGCCTGGACGAAGCCACGGACTCATGGGGAGTAAAAGTCGAACGCGTCGAAATGTGAGTATTGCTTCTAAACTGCAACTGAAGAATTAAAATGGGCTTAAAATCTTTGTTCTCTTTCACTTTGAGCTAATGTTTCAGTTTGAGCTCTCCCATGTTCCGTCAGGTAACTCGGTCATGTGCTTGCTGCTGCCAGTTTATACCCGCAAACTTCTTAATCTCATCTGCTCACCGAACCTTCTGTCTCCCCCTAACCCACTTGCCTTCTCTGGGAATCCAGTCAGTTACCCTTAATGACCAGCGGTTATCTTGCCTACGCGCTACATGCCCGGACCATGTCCATTTCCTCTTCTTGATTTCAACTATGATATTCTTAACGCCCGTTTGTTCCCTAATCCACACTGCTCTCTTCTTGTCTCTTAAGGTTACACCTACCATTTTTCTTTCCATTGCTCGCTGCGTCGTCCTCAATTTAAACTGAACCCTTTTTGTAAGTCTCCAGGTTTCTACTCCGTAGCTAAGTACCGGCAAAATACAGCTGCTATATACCTTCCTCTTGAGGAATAGTGGCAATCTACCTGTCATAGTTCATAATTTGAGAGTGCTTGCCAAATGTGCTCCACCCCATTTTTATTCTTCTAATTACTTCAATTTCATGGTTCGGCTCCGTGGTTATTACCTGCCCTAAGTAGACATACTCTTCTACAACTTGAAGAGCTTTATTACCTATCTCGAAGCGCTGCTCTCTTCAGAGGTTGTTGTACATTACTTTCGTTTTCTGCAGATTAATTTTAAGACCCAGCTTTCTGCTCTCCTTGTGTAACTCCATAATCATGAGTTGCAATTCGTCCCCTAAGTTACTCAGGAATGCAATATCATCGGTGAAGCGCATGTTACTAAGGTACTCTCCATTAACTCTTATCCCTAACTGTTCCCATTCTAGGCTTATGAAAACCTCCTGTAAGCACGCGGTAAATAGCATTGGGGAGATTGTGTCCCCCTGCCTTACACCCTTCTTGATCGGTATTCTGTTGCTTTTTTTGTGAAGCGCTTTGGTATTTCACATCACCTGAAGGAAATTACTTGAAGTTGCAGTTCAAAACCTATTTCTTCTCTACCTACAACTTTTACACCAATCATAACCATTAGTGTATAATTTACGAGTTCTTTAGTAAATATATTGTGACGAAAAAAAAACATCCATGATTTCACGCATCTAGATCACTTTTTCTATAAAAATACGCACATCACTTTTCAGGTACATTGCTCTTAATATTATGATATGTTAATGTTGGAGGCTTTCCTTGGGTATATCCACTGGCGCGTATAACTGCCACAAGAGACAAGACTCATCCCTGCAAACTGCACAGTTGTAAACACATGGACATGCTACGACACAAGGTGTGCCACGATCGAGAGTTTAGGAAAGTGGGTTACTCAAGTGAGCTTACCATAAGAGTCCTCTCAACATCCAAACAATACCCTTGTTAGTAACTCACCGTAAAAATATATACATAACTCATACTTGCGTATGATCATGTAACTGTGTTAAATGTATGTTCCGCTCCCGGCCACTGCGGTCGCATTTTGATGGAGCCGAATTAGTAGAAGGCCGTGTACTGAAGGATGTCAGTGCGCGTCAAAGATAACCAAATGGTCCAAATTTATTGCGTCCTCCTATATGGCGGGTCTCATAATCGTATAGTGGTTTCGGAACGTAAGGCCTTGTAAGGTTTATTGGAGATACTTTTAATTCTAGAACATTGTTACGGGGAAGATTTATTTACGGACAGCGGGTCTTGCTAACGTTTCAAAGAGCGCACAGTCGCAGACGAACGAGGGAAAACTCGAGAGTCCAACCCAAAACAACCCGGTTTTCGTCTTCCTTCTTTTGGGTGCGATTTCAGCTGTGCCGGAGCGACAGCTCCATACACGTGTCAACCCCCCGGCCGGTATGGCACCGTCTCGGTGCCTGTTAAATGAACGAGTCAGCATTGTAGAGCTTGAGACGAGAAACTTGGACTACTTCCGTTCTGGGTGCAGCAGCCGATGAGTTTGTGGTCGCGGCAATCTCGTAGGTCACAGGTTTGACTTGACGAAGGACTCGGTAGGGTCCAGCGTATCGCGATAGTAGTTTCTCGCAGAGGCCGACACGCCGAGATGGGAGCCACAGGAGAGAGATATTAATTAATTAAAAACATGCCCCACGATATAAGTTGGTCCCACAGCTCATTCAGTACCTGTGTCATATTGGCAATACAGTTGTAACTTGATTTAGCCAACTTATGAGCCCACTTCAAGTATTCAGTTAAATGGGTAAGTTTTCAAAACTGAAAAAGACTTTTCTCGGTCCTCGGAAACGTAAAACTGTAACGTGGTGACACCCATAGGCTACCACGCCATTTTATTTACCATTAGCACATGTCCACGTGTGAAAGCTCCAAGAGGACAGCCTAGTCATGCATCTTCCCACGTCGCCGAACATGAAGCATGCCAGCCGAGGTAGACGGTCACGTGAACGTATGAAAGCTTGCCGGTGTGTAAAGACGGAGACACCTAATGCACTCATTGCGCAAGCTGACTGAGCAATAAACTCGCAAGAAGACGATCACTAGCATTTATCACATAAACCATAAATAACAATAGCATGCACCGTAAAGGTCCTTTGGTAGCATTTACAAAAACAATAAGACAACCCCCACCCCCCGTGCAGACGGCTTGCGCCATTTGGCACGTAAAAGCGCGGCCTATTAAGTCTGTTGCTGAATATATGGGCGTGGCGTTCCAGCCTTGGTGATGTAAACTAGGGTCACAACTAGGGTGCCTAGATGTTTCAACATGACGAAGTAACACCACACGCTCGAAGTAAAACTAGTCTTATGACAAAGTTAATAGGAAATCGCAGCGTTTATTACATATTTACTTCTGAAAAAAAAAACGTCGCTAAAGTGGGTTTAACACCATGATAGCTTCGTTAATTCAAGTATGTGAAAACATTTCGCTCTCTCAGGATCTCCTGGGAACTGAAACTTTCTTCCGTAGATTCCAAAATTTGTGAAATCGGATTTCGTTAGATCTAGTTTTCCCTTGGCCGATGGTGAAGACAGCCCCCGTAGATATTAATACTGGGTCAATTAACGTCTCATTTTGCTCAGCCTTCTAGTGCATTTCACATCGTGAGAACCACGCGTCCTGGATGTGCCAGCGTCGTGATCAACGAGTATAGTGATTTCTTTGCAAGGTTATGCTCTGTATAAGGTTAATGTCATGATGTACCGGCGTTTCTTGGCGTTGCGATCAGAGCTCACGACAGACAAGAAACTTGCCAATTAACAGTCTTTTTTGCAAGCGCACCTGTTTAAACGATGCTATTGCGGAAGCTAGTCATGTGTTGTGCTAGCCTGGAAGTCAACATAAGTCGTTCCACATTTTCATTGCAGAAAGGACGTCCGGCTCCCAGTTCAATTGCAGAGAGCCATGGCCGCGGAAGCCGAAGCAGCCCGTGAAGCACGGGCGAAGGTGAGGCGAGCTGTCGTCCGTTCACGGGAGATGCTTCTTTTTATCTTATGCCTTGCACTGCCCGATGTTTGTCATCGTAGGTTTTTGCGTCATTTTGCGTGTTAAGGATACATCTCGTCTCTGACTACATGTGCAGCAGCTTTGCATGCTACTTGCGTGGGCTATATCTTTTATTTCCTATAACTTGCACTCTATATTTACTTAATTCAGTCTTCCGTTGAGGCTATCAACAAAATTTGAGGGAGAAAGGTAGCTGAACACATCTGCATATGTAATTTATGAAGTCATACATTAACTATGTTGCATGGTGTCATAAGGTTCGTCAAAAAGATAGAACTATAGGGTATTATGAAGGAATATGCGTTAATGGCAATTATCAATGTATAATGTGAAGGCGAAAAGGTGAGTTTCTGGGAATCGCCAGCTCCTTCAAGAGACAGGTCATCACCGCGCTTGGTCACTGTGTAAACAACCTCATCAACTATCCCTTTAAAATGGGCCAAACCGCTTGGAAGCCGCTATTCGATGTAGAATGAGAACATATTTCATTGCTCACCCGTATCTTGCGTTTTAAAGCATGTTGCACTGCTTTTGCGGGGCCAGTCCGTCGAACAGCATTGAAAGGAGGTGCTCGCAAGAGAAAGACGCAGAAGAAGAGAACAGAGACGAGCGAAGAATAACGACTGATTATAATTTACGAGGAAACACACATTTGTATCACACAAACCACATTCATCTGTGTGCATGCGAGAAACCTGCGTTCATTGTATTACAACCTTACTGATGTATCCCTGACACGGCTACTCTCTTTCCCATGACGACAAATGTCTCGGTAAGATCAGGTGCCAACTGGTCGTGACAGCGTCTCGAAACTTTTTTTCAGCCAGTAAAGTCTGGCACGGTTTACACCACAGGTAGCTAATGGAAGCACGAGCTTGCCATGGTTTTTCTTATCGCTAAAAAGAAAGATGCTTACGCTATAGACACATCAGTAAGATTGTATCACAATGAAAATAGGATTCTCGCACGCACGCAGATGAAATTGCTTTTTGTTAGGTGTAAACATGCGTTTGCTTCGAAATTACTACCAGATGTCCGCGCTCATGCCCTTTCTATTTTTGTATTTGTTTGTTTTGCACAGCACGCTGTTTTAATGCTGTTTCTCTGACTTTTTCTGTCGAGTACACCGAAGAAGGTAATATGTAAAGCATTTGATCTTGAATGCAAGTGTTTCTGTTCTGAGAAAAAAATAAGGCGTGTGGACAGCATGAAATGAAAGGGGGAACAGTAGAGTCCTCACAGAAGAATGGAAACGCTCTTGTTCAACCCAGACTTCTGCGAGGTTGTCTACCTACCTGGACACACTTGATGCAGAAGGAGATGCTGAAGTGCAGAAAATTTGTCACCTTTTGTGGTGTTCTTTGGTACTCGGGCGATATAAAGCAAAAAGGTTCTAAAAAAAATTCTAGAAGGCCTTTATTACTCGATAACGAATATCCTGACGAAGTAGCTGTTGTCATTGCCCCACCGCGTTGGTTTAGTGGCGAAGGTACTCGGATGCTGACCCGCAGGTCGCGGCATTGAATCCCAGCTACGGTGGCTGCACTTCCGATGGAGGCGGAAATGCTGTAGGCCCGTGTGCTCGGATTTGTGTGCACGTTAAAGAACCCTCGGTGTTCAAAATTTCTGGAGCTCTCCATTACGGCGTCTCTCATAATCATATGGTGGTTTTGGGACGTTAAACCACCCATATCAATCAATCAGCTGCTGGTGTCATTGATGCCATACTTGGAGGATGCGTGACTGCATTAGTTATTTGATTTCATTTTACTCAATTGATTACTACACTTGACTTGTATCGAATCTTTCAGAATCATGTGTATATGGGGGGGGGTGTTAGGGGAAAAAAGTGGACGCAGGATGACGATCGGTCCTCGGGCCGCTCTAGGGGGCCGCACACTTCCATGCTTTTGCGACCCCTCAGGCCCAGCCCAATGTCCAGAGCTCAAGCCGCGGTTGCTATAGCTCCGCCGAGCAGCCTCTCATTGTTCCTGTGGTTCTGACCCTTGTTACGGGGTTATGGGGTTCTTCAGGCAATTCTCAAAGACGTGATTGAAGTCGGCTCTGGTGCTAGCACACAAATTGCAGTTAGAAAGAGGTTCCGTCATGCGTAATAAGGCAGAGAAGGAGACGAGTTAAGACTTAGTTAGTTTGAAGTCGGCTCGCTAAAGCCTGGTCACCTCTGGCAAGATATCTATGCGGTGTGGAATACATTCTGCGGGAATTGCGGTAAAATAGTGTTATATCGTGGTAGCTTAGGAGTCAATCCCTGGCACTGCGAAGCGAAGGCAAGTTGCTCTGAGCCCTGTTTACGAGTGCTCGGCTTGAGTGTGAGCGGCCATGTTGCCTGGCTGTCCACTGTGCGCAGGGCCCCAGAAAAGGGTAATGAGGCAATCAAGGTGGAGGAGATTACTCAAGGATTCTAGAGTCGATTTCAAGAGTGGCATACTCACGAATCTCAGTTTTAGAACCAGAAAAAACCTACTCAGCGGAGTAGTGAACAAGTGCTAAGGGAATTTTCCTCTCCCCTGCTTTAAGGTATTCTGTCGAACTTTGCATTGAGATGGCAGTGATAAGGTTTTCAAATCTGTCTACAATGGAAGCCTGGACGATCTGCATATTTGGCCGCGTCTTCGTATACTGCCAGATAATTGGGAAGGAAGCGCTTGTGAAGAGCCTGAGCTCTCAGCTTCCCGTGTCGCTTGATTATGTTCTGGATGAGTGTTTTTCGGGAGTTGCGGGATGCATAGGTTGCTGCTAACAGCGATCGGAAGTGAGTGCATGACCGTGGTATGACATATATTGTTGATTCCAAGTAGGTGCAGGAGTACATGACTATTTACGAAAAGTTGCATTGAACTACTGTCGGTACGCATGCCTCGGCTCAGTTTTCCGGTCAAGTTGCCCTTCATACGATTGGAAGTAAATAGGTTTTCCCTAACGCTGAAGAGCCCGGTCTGTGCATCTGCTTGAAGTACAAAGCAGTGTTTGAACCAAAAGACGCACCACGCAGATTTCTCCTTCATATTTGTTTCGCGCAATGGGCCTCTTTTCATTCGTAGCAACATTGCAAAATGATGTGGTTATTTTCACGTTGATCAATCTAGCTGTAAAAGTGCCTCTCTATCTTGAAAGAACTGTAGAGAAATGCAGCCTTCTTGTACAAAGAGCTCGTGAAGTGCGCTAAAATTGTTCGCAACAACACACATGTGCCAGCGATAATACTTGTTTTTTTTCCTGCTACGCTTTCATGGTTTTTTTTTTCGAAGCAAGCGTGATGGAATCTCACACCTTTTTATCTTTGCGGTGCAGGTGATCGCCGCCGAAGGTGAACAGCGGGCGTCGCGCTCCCTCAAGGAAGCCGCTGAAGTGATCGCCGAATCACCTTCGGCATTGCAGTTGCGTTACCTGCAGACGCTCACCTCCATTGCAGCGGAAAAGAACTCCACCATCGTTTTCCCGCTACCGCTGGAACTCATGCGTGGCCTTCTCGCCAGAGAACACCACGATGACTGAGTCGCCATTCTGCAACATCAGAAGTGACGATGCCTCCGAAATCGGGGCCTCGTTGACCACTTTCCCCTCTTCGTACGCTACAGAAGGAAGGAACCGCGTGTCTTTCGCGCTTTTTATTTCTACCGACCTATTTTGATGTTGTTTTTTTTTTTCGTTCATTTCGTAATTTCGCAAGAAAACACGACGATCACGGATCTTGCATTTTAGCACCAAGCTGCGAGTTTCCCCAGTGGGGCACGCTGTGTTCCACACGTGGTCGTTTTGGAGCGAGATGAGCGGTATAATATCTATCCGAAGAGCTTTCGCCAAAAGGCTGCTGAAGCACAGCGTGCATGGGTGTAACTACATCCGGGACTCTGTTGACCCGTGACTTTGCGCCACGGTGTTGGCACCGCTTCTCGAACCTCGCCGCAGATCCCCGACGTATGATGGGGGACTCGTTAGCAACGGGTGTGCGTTTTCTATCTATTTTGCTCTATCCCTCTAACGTACGTACTTAGGTAACTCACAGCACTTTAACGCCAACTTTTGGGGCTGTATGACACTCATTCGTAAGCGATTATCGAGGAGCGCGTGTCATGTGCTAGCATTGTTTGTTTATCAGTGGCTTGTGAGAAGAGGCTTCGAACGCAGACAAGAGGATGTTCCGGCGTGCCAGTCACACTGTACTTGATATGTTTGCAGCTCGCCAGGCTGCCGGAGATGTGCGAGCGATTCAGCCTTCCTGATAACATCCCTATAGATTCCCTGTTTTTTGATTCACGGATTGCGAACTGGCTTTGCCAGAGCGACGCGAATATAATTGGGAGTCCGTCCATCCTCCATGATCACTTGAAAGCGGGCACTGCACTTCTTTACATTTTATTCTGCTACAAAGCGGCTTATGTCCCCCACAGCTTGATATAGGACGAGAAAATCCGGCTCATGTGGTACGCGCTATTCCCATATTCACGCATCGTGGTGCTTGCTGGTCATCATGAGTCTATCGCTAGTGTTTTTTGTTAACTTTCGTAAAGCTCAACTACAAACCTTGGACTCAAAAGAGGCTAAAATTTGAAAAAAAAGCAAAAAAGAAGACATCAGCTTGAAGCAATGAAAAGTCGTCAAAGACTGTAATATTGCCGGAGCCGATGATTACTTGACAAGGACACCTGTCTCGGTCAGGACTGGTGACCCTTACTAAACCGAGTCTTGCTGTCGAAACATATGATAATGCGACATTTCTTTTATCACTCTATACGTGGCGTACACCGCCGCCTCCAATATGACAATTTCGACCGTATTCGCTGTAGAATGATGTCAAATCGGTTAGAATACCTGTTATCATTGATGGCATTGAGAGCAGGCGCATTGTATTGTACCGGTCCCGGTGCTCATGAGATTTATCCTTCTTCCGACACATTCTTTGTAAGGGCCGCGCCGTAACAATTTCAAAAAAGTCGGCTCGTTGCATGCAATGTCACAAACACTGTTCATACATTTTCATTTAGTGACAGCGGTCAGATATTACGACCATAATAATACTTGTGCAACCCAACACTTATATTTTTTTCTTACTAAAGATAGCAGCGTTTAAAACATAGGGCAGTTTCATTACTTTAGAAAAATGTAGGAGCTACCAAGAACCTGCAGGAAATAGAGCAACTAACAGGCAACAAATTTTTCATTGTGCATTGTTTCTTCTATGCATTCGATCTAAACCACAAAGGAGCTGAGTAAATTGCGTCATATCTACTGAGGAAACAACGAAGTAAACCAGCTACGCGAATTAGAGTGAATTCCACGTCATTCAGTGAAGCGCGACCACGAGCTGTTGCAGGCTGACCACGTGTTAAATACCACCTAATACCCACACAGTCTGACGACTTTAGTCAAAGATGAATAGTGAGCGAGTGAACACAGCGATTAAAAAAAAGTGTGTTGTAACGGCACCATGTGTGCTTTCATGTTTCAGTCCGGCATTCAGCTTTTAGAGAAATGGAATTGACAAAATGCCTACGCGCGTGTTAAGTAAGTAAACGCGCGAAAAGGCAAATTCATACGCCATAGTTGGGATGCATAACGAACAAGCAGACCACGTTCAGGCCCCCATAGTAGTTCAAACGCCGTTCACAAGTTTTAGGTGGTTTTTAGGTTGGCTGCATTCATTCACTTGGCCAGCTATACTACCTTTCCGAACGTGCGAAAATCTAGCCACGGAAAAGAATACAGACAGATAAACAAGATCAGAACAAGCATACGTCTTAGCGCGAGCCTTTGTGAAGCTCCTATATCCGGAAGAGAGTTGTCAGAAGAACGTGCAGCATTAGTTTCTCAGGTACATAGAAATAACGAAATTGCAAACAGTAGATAAGCTACGAGCGGTCAGTAGTGGCGGGTGCCCACCGTCTGTTCACAGGCCGCGGTAACGACGTTCAGTGCCGGAGAAGAGAATGAGAACGAGCGCGAGAAAAAGTCTTCCTGTTTTAGTTGCAAATTTCTGTTCTTCAATTATTTTTTTTCTGTTTCATCCCCATAGCAAGAAATATATGCGGAATGAGTAAGAGAGAGAAAAAAAAAAGGAGCGATTTATTGCTTCGTATGTGCGCTCACTGATAGGCCCTATATAGAAGAAAAGATTGATGCAGGCGATCAAGGGGGTGAGTATTAAAAGATACGCATGCCTCATATCCGATGTCTCTCAAAGAGAAACTGTAGAGGCAACTATAGAACAAGCGTCAGGGTGAGAACCGCAGGGCCGCACGTGATAAAGAGCCACCGGTCGCTAAAAATTAGATTAGCGGTTGGCCCACTTTGTTGACTAGACGATGCGGGGGAGGTGAGGTGGTAGCGTATCTCCGTAAACACTGTCAGTACCCTTACTTTTCGGTTTGTTGCAGTTGTTTTTTTTTGTGCTTGCCTTCACCTCGTGTTGTTTCGTTTTTATTCCGTGACAGCTGATTCCAGTCCTTATGCGTTTACATATATATTTTTTATTCCTGTTACAACTTCAGGTGGTTTGTCTTTCGAAGCACGTTCCGAGTGCTTGGCTCCAGTAAAATGAGCGCATACACGATAGCTATGCGAAACTTCAGAAGTGCTTATGTGTGGCTTTCCTGCTTGTACACTTCTTTCCTTGCTTCTCTACGCATTTGATCATCTGCTTATGCGGTTTTGCTTAGAAACACTAGATTTATTTCTTTCGCTTTCTTTCTTTCGTTCTTCCTTTCCTTCTTTCTTTCTTTCTTCCTTTCTTTCTTTCTTTTTCTTTCTTTCTTCCTTTCTTTCTTTCTTTTTTCTTTCTTTCTTTCTTTCTTCAGGTTTAACGCGCAGCCCTTAATTTTTTTTTACTTGCAGATGTATTTTTACCAGATCCATTTGTTTTTCTTAGCGCGTCACAAGAGTCTCCGCGTGAAATCCATCAGGTACAAGGACTAAGACTTCATGCAAATCTTCATAGTACGCAAAGTAAGCAGGTTTCGAAAACAGAGGCATTGTTGTTCTGCTTACTTTCGAAAATTCATCTTGATTTTATGTGCTACAGGTGTGCTATAGGAACTTACTTTCGGAGAAAGGTTACAGTGGGAAGAATTAGCTAAGAAAAAGTATTCCTGGCATTCAGCGATACTGGGCATGAAAACTAGTGATTCTCTAAAGAAAGATTGAAATGGCGACATTTCCACCAGATTTTTTTAACCATTGAAAATTGAAGGAAGAAATTCAGTCAACAATTATGATTACGTTAGTTTTTTGTGCGACAGTAATGATAACAACAAATAGTGCAAAATAAGCGTTAATGGCACAAGCTGGACATACATAGAGCCTACGTAAATGAAGTCAACATACTTTCCTGAACACAATTGAAAATGCTTAGGAAAACAGGCAAGGACCGTTAGCATCACGCGCGATGACAGAATACCCACCGCAGTATTAGGCATTGCAGTGCGGCGCTTAAGGCTGCGAGTTTGTTGTATCCGCGGCGTTCCTATGAAGGTTACACTCACGGACATATATTTATGTGCACGTTACAAAACGGGGGTTGTAAAAATTGATACTAAACTTAGGGTGCGGTGTGCTTCCTAATTGTATCAAAATTTCGCTAGGTAAAACGCACTTATTTGTTTTTTATCGAAGAGTGGTGACACAGATGACCAATTGACGCTTTTACGTAGCCACTGAAGTAGCCGGCTGGAGGTTTCAGCAGATTTAACGCGCACACAGTGTCAAAAAGCTACGACTTTCACTTAAGTAGAAAAAAAGAAAGATTATCTTTTACTCAGTAGCCTACTTCAACATTGTGATTGTATTGTTGAGAATTTTCATAGGTAAGCAGTTTTATGCCTATGCTAACTCTGGATATATTTCAAATGAGGGAAAAATAAGTAGTTTTCACCTTTCACAGTAGAAGGATGCTCGATTGACCAATTCGTTGTTCAGTAATCACCTTAATTTTCGTTCCTTACACCACTTATCAAGTGATCAATAATAACGGCCCTTGCTCCGCTATGTAGACCACTAAATTTATTGAGTAGCTGTTTTTCGAATTGTGAAAGCAAACGCTTGCATTGGATTATTTGTAACAGCTTTCAGACGTTCACATGAACTGATATACCGACTGACCAGTACATGCAGCTTCTGCGGTCCGAGTCAACATGGTCGCAATCTAAAATATCCGAGGAAATCCTCGGACACGCCGGCTTGCACAAATGACATCGAGGTGCATTGCTCCAGCTTGGTAGACATTGTGCTGTCCTCAAAGATGTCGCCGAGTACACAACTTTACAGGCCTTTGAGCTCACTTACTGGAGTGTGCCTATATTAACCGTCCTTTCCGGAGGGCAACGTATACGCGTTATTCAGCATGAGTGCTGCTGCGTAACACGGATGCGTACGTGTAACTTGTTTAAAAGAACTCACCCTGGTGGGTTAGAACAGTTTACCGGCACTGCCATGTAAAGCTCTCCCACGTGCGTGGAAGGCTAACACAATTTATGGACTCACATGTAGGAAACTCTAACGTTACACCTTTGTTCGCTTCAAAGCTCACCGGTGCTTAGTTGAACGAAAGAAACCAAACCCCTGAATTTGTCACAAAGTGTAGTGGTTGAATGAACAGGAGCAACAAAGCTCCGACCCACTTGCAATAAAACAATGAAAACACGCTCTTATGTTTTACTGCAAATCTTAGGTATCGTTTTCTTGCGAACGTCCAAGCAGGCCACGTGCCATGAATACCTCCACATCATTGATCGCCTCCGGCGTTCCAGTGAGGGGCACGAAGTGACAGTTTTGCGAGTCTTGCGAGCATTATTACACGGCTGCAGATTTTTTTTTTCATTTTCATCTGGAGTGTTTTGGAAAAGTGCAGCTGTGTATTTATTTCCGCATAGAGGCCCAATGCCATGTGTTGCATGCTTTGGTGCAGCCAATCGTAATGCCCGTATGCCGAGACGTAGGAGGTGCCCGTTGTTCTCACGCGGCGTATAGCGCATGCCATTTTGTTCGATTCGCAGATTTCACGCTGTTTCTTGAGATAAACAGATCAATATAAAGCGCAGGTTTTCGCAGTGCTTGCTGTGAAATGATGTGTAGCCTCGATGATGTCAGAGCACGCAGTGCGTGTAGCTGTCATAGTTTGATTGTACCCATGCGGCTCGACATCAAACATCGCGACTGAAAGTATGGGCTTTTCGTGGGTGCAGCTCGCTACATCGAATGACGCTGTTTCTTTTCTCTTCCATTTAGCATGTCATGAATAATCAGCACAACCTTTACCTCTCAAAATTCATTTCAGAACGGACATTCGGGCTTTGCTAGCAAGTAGATTTTCAGAATTTTTTTTCTCTGTTATCAAGTCTCTGCGGGCGAGGTGCTGATCAACTTTTTATAATTGTTGCCTTCTTCGCAAAGCACTTGAACGAAAAAAGCTCTTGCAGGTTATCTAGAGGAAAAAAATGGTTGTAACTTCGTGGTTGTTCAAATGGCATAGCGCAGACTTTTCTGACTGACAAGCACAGCGAACGTCACCCCCTGTGACACGTTGCTTTCAACTGAATAAGGCAAATTAGGTCGGATTGCTTGCTCGCTAGTTTTCGCTTTTTTCGATAGGCTGACGCAAGCTGTCCGGAACAAGCTCATGATACAATGCCAGAGCCAGAATACTTTTTCTTTTTGTTTTTGTTTCCACTGAAGTTTACGGCAGCACAACGCAGGAAGATGATGAAGGCGTGGGCTAATCTGGCGGGTCATATTAACCGCCTTTGGGACTCACTCTCACATGGAATAGCGTCTACGTGTGAAGCACGACTCAGTGCTTATTCCTCTAGAGTGACACACTCCGAACAATCTGTACATAGACGTGGATACCGATGGCCTTTATCTCTGTCTATTTCTCTTCCTCTCTCTTTCCCTCTCCAAATGTACATCGTGTGACTGAAACACGCGAATAGAGTTGTGCGTGATGTATTACATATATATGTCCCCAATCACGACACACTCCTCAGTTTGTCCAGAGAGCCCATGTTGCAATGCGGTTGGGGTTGTGTGCATGCTTGCTTCTTACGTAGGTGGGACGTTACGTCGGTCGCGTCAAATGAAGTCTGAAATGAAAACGCTTCTGCTCGCATCAGCCACCACTCCTCATGTAAATCGTAGGGACTTGCGACCAGTTGTAGTGATCCAGACGCATAAAGCGGTGTTACTTAACATCAACTTGTTTTCATGAGCCAGTATATTATTTCATTGATCATCTGCTGAAACTTCATCGCTTAAAGCCAGTGTTTTTTTTTTGTCTTTCATTTTTCTTTACTAATGAGGAACGTGCATCTTTTTCTGATGTTGTTGCAGCGGAGGTATATAGCTCACTAGAATTTAACGTCGCTGTGCGATGTGTGGCCACTGTTTTATTGAAATTAGCGTCAGGAACACTGGTTGACGCACATAGCACACACGCCCGTCCCCGGTTTGTGATCCTGGCTCAATTGTTTCCGCAGCGTACAGACATTGTCGGTAGATCAAGAACCATCGACCATTATTCATCGCCAAGCTTCCCAAGCTGTCCGATTCTGTATAGGAGCTGAATCGAACGTAAGCTCTCACGCAGGAGGAGAGGCATGAATCAATAGGCGGGCATGCTGCGGAAAAGGAAACTTATTTTCGCCCTTGTTGCTATCACACATGCAGGGCACGTGTGTTACCACTGTTGACGTGTTTTCATCACTATACATAAATGAATATAAATATACGATATTATATATACACTCAACTATATATACAACACTGTGCTGGACGAAATGCCTGTAGAGTAAAGCGACATAGTGCGAAGAAGTATTTTTCACGAGTCGACAAAATGCCTAGTTGTATAGCCACGCGTGAGACGCTGGAGGAGGCGGTATGCCGAGTCGATTGCCTCGGCATGCATGTGCTCGAGAGCCGCCTTCTCACGTGGCGTCTACTGTATTGTTCTCGGCCAGGGCTATCCTATAGCGTCTACATGTCTGAGCGTTTCATCCCTCTTTCGCGCGTATCCTTTGCGTTGTTGGCTGGGAGCGCTTTTCGTCGTTCATTTCCGGTGAAGGTGTAGTTTTTGCGGTTCTTTTAAACTTATCCGTGCACTGTTTTTGTTATTATTCTGTAATTATTGATTATTCTTTATTGTATTTCACGTAGCAACAATGCTATACCGTCACATCCAGGAAACCAGTCGCTGCAGGCGTCACTCATCTGAGCCGGGACTGCGGTGCTGGCTGACTCGGTGGTTCTTCATACTCCCTCGACAAAATTGACTGCCTCTTTGAGTCAGAGGCACGCCCAGGCGGTGACCCCCTACTTAAGTGTAGGGAAAGACTTATGATAAAGAACCACAGAGCTAGGAAACGAGTGGATACCGTGACAATCACGCGATGTCTTCCTCTGCAGCACGTGCTCAGATGCAGTCACTGCTTGTGCATCTAACTTCGAGCTGCTCCGAACTCGCGCGTGAAAGGGGCGGAATTAGCACATGCGTTTATCTTCGTTTGTTACTTCGATAATAACATTGGCCCCATATTGCTGCAACGGTTTACAGCTCATGGTTGGTTTTTGTTGCGTCATGTGGTTTTAAAGTTTTAATTATGGGAACGATGGCAAGCAAATGCTTTACTTTTGCTTCTATTTGCTCTGCAGGAAACATGACACAGTAATGCTTTCCTGCCATCTTGTTTCGCACCTATCAGTGTTTGATGCGTGTGATGAAAGTTTGAGGTGGCACTTCTTTGAAGCCCTCCAAGGGCAAGACAGTAAAATAATAGTTGGGAGTTTTATTTAATCGACAACCACTGCCTCGCGCTTGAAAAAAAAAACACCTGTGGCGCATTTTCCTACGGGGGTTCCGCTAATCATAAATGTCGAATCGTGACAGTCTTCAGTGCCTAAAGAAGCACATTGTAGTTACAAAAGAAAAAATTATATATACAAATATACATACAGAATACCATTGTATGCCGAATTTGTCAAAATAATAATTTACCACTCCTGTTTCATACAAAAAACATCTAAAAAAATGTCGACAAGAACGTATATTTCTAGTTCGTGCGTAGCAACCCCTTGACCTGGAATTGTGTAAGAGTAAAACAAAAACTGTTATGGCAACGCTGTGGGAAATATGCCTCCCACAAAACGGTGGTTGTTGAGCCACGTGTTTTAAGTGTGCGTGCTCGATTCATCCGATTTGCTGTTAAGCGCCTCGCGTGCTTGTGTGATGAATGAGTGCTTGTGTCTCCGCGTGCGTCGACCGGAAAACGGGCAGTTTTGTCGGAGCAACAACAGAGAAATGAAAATTACATTGCGGAGCGAGTAATCGAAAAAAAGTCTATTTCTACGTCAGTTGTGTTCATCCTCTCGATAGCGTGTGCTAAATTAGGGGAAACTGGGAAAAAAGTTGCGCCTGACCGCGCAAAGCTAGGAGCAGCTCTCATCTATTCGCGAAGGTTACCTGTTTTTTCACACCTCCACGGAAAAATTTATTGTAAGCATAGCGCTATTAGTATAAATCGTGCTCTAGATTCCATTTATCTTGAAGGGCTATGCGGGGGAACTTTAAACAGAAAAAGACGTCCAGATTGCTCACTGTTTTTGCTTTTGTCGGTCACAAGTCGATGTCATCATGAAAATGGCAATCGATTTAGATTTTAATCAACCCTGGAACGACAAACTTTTTCTAAATATATAATTATACCTGCTGCAATACGTAAAACGCTTCCGAAAACTAAACGCATCAGTGTCGAAGGGGAAAACTTTTCTACCTCGTTTGGTTCGTAGTTATACCTTGACGAAACGATGCTTCAGTACCGTCGTGAGTGGTATCAGAGGAAATGAAAAGATAAGAAGAAGAGAATAAAGCAGAACCTGATGCTTTTATCTGAACGTAACTTATTGGCGAAAATCCTCGTTTTCGTCGTACTTTCGCACACAATATACAAGCGCCCAAATAAATACGGGAATCGGCAAAAATGCGAGTGATTTACAAATCGCAGACGGGCCACCGACAACAATGCCCCGTTCCGGCTCGTCGACTGGCAGTGCACACTGCATTTTTCCTGCTCCGAACTTCTCTTCCCTCTCGCTTCCCCATGTGCAGTGACTGCATCGTGTATTGTATGGAGAGCCCTGAACAATTCGAATACATACGGCTTTGCTCGTGGAGCCGCATTACGGGGTTGTGAAAACTCACGTGCCACGCTGTTCCTGCACACACTGCTGTGACTATGGCCTTTGAGAAAGCTTAAAGGGGCAAGAACGCGAGGACTGGTGCTGTCATAGTTGTTTCTTACACCCTCATAATTTCGTTTGTTTGTTACAATGGCGTACCGGGATGCTTAATGCTCAGTATCTTTTTATTTTTACGCTTAACTGTCACCGCGAGACTCAGGTGGCAAACTTTCTGCTTGATTTTATGTTGTGTTTTTTTAATAAAATTAGCGTCATCAAGTATCACGATTTCTACGATTCTTTTACCCCCAGTAACTGTAATATAGGCTGCTATGTCCATCGCACCAATCAATTTTCTGCTCCACAGTCAAGCCCGCATTTGTAAGGATTCGTCATCTAAAGCTCCTTGTGAACTATATTCTATTGTTGCTTTGATGCTGGTTTCCAGACTCGTTTAGAGACAATGCACTCACTTAGAAAAAGTGTTTTCACTAGAAAAATGCACCAATTTTAATCATTAGACTCCCCTGATGGTGAGATTAAAAACGTTCATTGCATTGAGGTGCTCTAACCCTGACGTACAATCTGCAGTTCATGAATCAGAGTCACCACTGCTGTGTTTTACCTTTCAAAGTGTCTCTCGGCAACAGAAAGCTGAAGCTTTCACCTCACTGTGGCAAGTAATAAATAAATAAGTTTAAACTATGTACCCTTCGGATCTCGAGCTTACAATTCGTTCCACTGAATTATGTGTACGCAGAAAAGAAGGAAATCATATTCAGCGCTAATTTGGAAGGTTATGAAGCATGAAATAACCATTTATAGACGCGCGCTTTGAGTCTGTGGTCGTATGAGAAACTATAGATGGCAACAGATCGTCAGGGTTTGAAGTAGGCCATTCTCGCTTACCTTCCAACTGATAGTATTGTTGCTTCCCAAAGCTGTTTATTGGGATATCAATGCCTGCAATATTTGCCTGTGAGCTCGAGCACCCTATTGGCGGCATTGCAAGTGTACACCCAAAAATGGCGCCGATGCGGGCATTCTGTCTTTCTTTTATATTAAAAAAATAAAATGAAAACAACGTTGTATACTACTTTAGCAGGTAATCGTGTCAACGTATACTGATAGATATGATATCTGGCCTAATAGCTTGCGTCGAAGTGTCTAATGAGGAATTAATCTAGCTGCATCTATTCTGACTCTGTCACTGCCTTTACTTACCTTGACTCGTTAAGCCATTTCGAATCCGCCTATACAAAGTGTGATGTGTTTTTTTTTCTCTCTAGACTCACGTCCTGTTACAGCGATGAATTTCTCTTGAACTTGGACTGTTTGTTAAAACCAGAGTATTTGGGACTAAGTGCCGTGCCTTTTCTTTATTTCAGACGCTCAATGCGATAGAGTATAGTCAGTCGAAATACGTGTCCACTTTATAATCGCGTCCAGTGTTTAACAACATTGCACTCCCCGTAGAGCGCACATTGTCTGTTATCATGTCTCCGGGTTTAGTTGTATCGAGTGTTATACGATGAGGTGAACGACGTGAGGACCACGCGCGAAGAAAACAGCCGAGTGACTTAGTCTAAACGATCTAAAGCGCCAGACCTAATAGAATACAGAGTACCTATTTACAAACCGCATTTACGTAAAAACGTTTCTCTAAATTGGCCTGCGGGTTGCCATACCATATGCATCGGCGCAATGCATATGGGGTGGTCCATGTTGACCGCAAATTAGGTATGGCATTTTAGTTACAAGGGTTATGTGAACACAGGATACTGTTAATAAAAAATCCATAACGTACTGTGAGTAGTAAAGAAAAAATGCTCAGAAGGCACATTTCTTAATCAGTAATCTACGTTAACTTCCAAATACGAGTTCATGCCTTAGGTAAGCTTCATTTGTGATTCGCCGTACCTTCAATCACTATCGCACTGCATGGTGCTCGCGCACAAGCGAATGACTGTGAGAAGTTGCGTGATGGCAGGAAATTGGTTGACATCGGTGCAATCGGGTAATGAAAACCTCACCGAATATTCACCTCTCCGCTGATTATTTCCGTAGTTTTTCCCGTTGTCGCACTGTATGCACCCTTTGTCAAACCGCGAACAACATTCTTCAGCTGTATTGTGAACATAGCGTGCGCAGGAGCAGCGAAGCACGCCCTTCTGTTTGATTTATGCCTGGAATATGTGACGGCATGAGGGCCAATAAAAACGAGTGTATCACTAAACCTCGAGTCATCAGTGCCCTTTTTTCCGAGAAGTGCTTCCAACCAGCAGAGCTTCTTGGTCTTCAATAGACAAGTAGCCAGACCAGCAATCTCATCCGTGAGAGTCATGGCGCTCGAATTAAAAAAAAATGCACCCTGCAAACTCCGAGGCTCCTGAACCCTCTTCGAAATAGGTAAGTGAAAGAGCGATTGTAGGGTGGCCATATGTCAAACCAGGGCACATAGGTCCTGGTTGTCCCAAGAAGGTTACTTTGTTTTGGCTCGGCTTGGCTTGATTTGAATAAAGTTCAACCACGGAAACGTAAAGAGCCTGGCACAGCGTCCACGCCTGGGGCGCAGTGACGTTGCTTGCACAGTTACATCCTAGTGATACGAAAGGAGGAGCTTTGCAACGCAGTGGTGGAGGCAGAATGCATTTCCTCACCGCAAGGACTGCAGCTGCGTCTTTCTCTAGCGTTCCGCTTTGTTTTTTCTAGTTTTTTTTATTTTTATATATATGGAGAGGGGAGGTTCAGCAGTGAGATGACGCGCGGGTGGATGTATTTCCCGGTGGGTCGGCGTCTCCCCCGCATCAAGGGAGTGGCATGTCCATAGAGCCAATGGGGACGAATGTTGGACGCGATGATATCGCCATCTGGATGCCGGCGGCAGTTGTACAAAGATTGGAAAATTACTATTTTTACTGACAACTGAAAAAGTTATTATTATCTTCTGCACTCAGATAGCTTTTGTAAAGAAATAATAACTAAAAATATTGTTTGTATAATTTATAGTTGTCTGTTAAACGAAATAGATTTCAAAGCACCAGGGCGTTTCGATATGGCGGCTAGCCGTTCGCATAGCAGACGACACCGTCGTCATCTGCTTCCGCGTCATGGCTGTCGTGTGCTCGTTGGAGCAGCTGGCTGTCTCAATTTATATCGTTTCCATATAAATACAATGCAATAAACTACTTACCAGAAGCTATTAAGTATCTTGCATACTTGCTTTAGTAAGTGAGTGATGCCGCATACAGGCCGAGCTATACGACAATGCATATCAAACAAACTTGCGGCAATAAATTGTTTTATTGCGAGTCAATTGATGTTTGCTTTAAATAAAGGCCACGTAGGTATCATTTTAGCATGTATAGAAGTGAACAATATGCATGCATCAACGTCCATGTACAAACGAGGTACATACTACGCATAGCCCCAACGAGAGAGAGAGAGAGAGAGAGATAAAAATGCAAGGAAAGGCAGGGAGGTTAACCAGACGCACATCCGATTTGCTACCCTGCACTGGGGAGGGGATAAAGGGGAGAAAAGAGGTTGCAGAAAGATGAGAAGGTACACACAATCACGAGCACACTCGGGGAGCACACACAGTTTACAGGCGGTCGCTCAGGTTTGTTGACTTAAGGTAAAGTAGCAGTGCTTTAGTTGCTTTCTGCGCAACTGAGGCAGATGCCCAAGGTCCTAGTATCTTCTGCACACAAAATGGTCCGGGGTCAAGTCGATTCAAAACCATCCGTAGCTGGCATCGCTGTGTGTCGTAGCAAGCGCAGCTGCACAGGACGTGTTCGATGGTCTCTTCATCTCCGCAGTAGTCACATGTAGGAGTGTCTGCCATACCAATGCGAAAGGAGTACGCCTTTGTGAATGCAACACCCAACCAAAGGCGGCATAACAGTGTCGCATCGGAGCGGGAAAGGTGTGATGGTAGCTTTAGCTTGAGCGAAGGATCCAGTTCATAAAATTGACACCTTTGGAAGGTGGTAGACGACCAGAACGTGCGTGTGAGATCTCGAGCCAGCAGGTAAAGTTGTCTTGCTGCATCATTCCTTGATAGAGGAATCGGAACTACACGGGTTTCTTCATGGGCTGAGCGGGCTGCATCATCGGCTAATTGATTTCCGGTAATACCGATATGTCCAGGCAGCCATTGATATATAATATCATGCCCTCGTGCTAGAGCTTCATGATGGCAATGTCTTATTTCTTCTACCAGTTGGTCATGGCTCCTCCTACGCATGGTAGACTGCAAACTCTGAAGCGCTGCCTTCGAATCACAGAATATGACCCATTTTCCTGGACGTTCTTGAATGAGATATTGTAAAGCAGCCCTTATAGCAGCAAGCTCTGATGCCGTAGATGTAGTCATATGCGACAACTTAAACTTGATTGTCATTTCTGCAGCCGGAATTACAGCGGCACCTGATGAGCTGCTGGATGAGACGGACCCATCAGTGTATATCTGTGTTCGGTCTAAGTACAACTCATGTAATAATAGCAGAGTTGCTTGTTTCAATGCTACTCTGGAGTGACTGCTTTTCTTTTTGATTCCCGGAATTTCTAGACGTACTTGCGGCTGGTCGAGGCACCACAAAGGGCATGCCGTTCTCGCAGCTGGCGTATATCCTGATGGAATGCTGTTTAGGTGCTTGGCTATGACGTCTGAAAACGTAGCACGTGGTCTTCCGGAAGGTAGAAGGGCCAAGTGGTGGTCGGGGACACGGCTAGCATGTCGAATGTGCGCTCTGAGGCAATCCACAACTATATATGTCCTGACCGGATGGTCTTTGGCAAGCATGATTGTGGCATAAGTAGAAGCGCATCGGGGCAGTCCTAGGCAGATACGCAGTGCCTGACCCTGCAAACTCTCCAATGAATGAGTATTCGATTTGCAAGTGTTAGTCAGCACCGGCAAGCTGTAGCGCAATAGACCCAGAAATAGGGCCCTGTACAGCTGTAGCATGGAGGCCACAGAAGTTCCCCATGCTTTACCGCACAAGAATTTCATGATATGCACAATAGATAGCAGTCTCTTCTTCAAGTACGCACAATGTGGGCTCCACGAAAGACTTCTGTCGATAATTATGCCCAGGAAACAATGCGTCCGTGCATATTTGACACTCTGCCCATTGATGTAAACAGGGTATGGCGTCATTGGTTTGCGTGTAAACGCCATCAACGCGCACTTCACAGTTGATATATTTAGGCCTTGTTTCTGAAGGTAGGCTGTTGTGAGGGTTGCTGCCCGCTGTATTCGTGCACGCACCTGAGGGCGAGTAACTGCAGCACTCCAGAGGCAAATATCATCGGCGTATATGGATAGGCACACCGACTTTGGCAGAACCTTCACCAGACCAATGAGGGCCACATTGAACAATGTGGGGCTTAAAACACCTCCCTGAGGTACTCCGCAGTAGGTGTAATGTTCAGCAGTTTTACCCTCATCTGTTTGCACAAAGAAACCCCTGCCAGTTATATAGTCCTTTATCCATTGAAACATTCGTCCACCAATGCCCATTGCTGCGAGAGAAGTGAGGATTGAATCCTGAGCTACATTATCATATGCACCCTTCACGTCAAGAAAGAGTGCCACTGATATGCGCTTGCGACTTTTTTCTTGTTGAACAAATGTCGATAAATCAATGACACAGTCAATGGAGGAGCGGCCCCGACGAAAGCCTGCCATGCATGAAGGGTATTTGGTGTACCGTTCCAAGTACCACTCGAGACGAAATAGAACCATTCTTTCCATCACTTTTCCGAGGCAGCTTGCGAGGGCAATAGGGCGATACGCTGTCAAGTCCAATGGTGATTTTCCCGATTTCAAAAGGTGTAATAATCGACTTATTTTCCATTCTCGGGGAACACTGCCGCTGAGCCAGGAGTTGTTGAAGCATGTTAAAAGTTCTTTTCTAGCTTTTTGTCCAAGGTGTCCCAACGCACTATAAGTAATACCATCAGGACCTGGCGATCACATGCGCTTAGAAGCGACTAACGCACCTTCCAGTTCTTCCATGGTGAACGGAGTGTCCATTTCTGGTAATCGCGTCTCAGGAACGATCACGGCGTCGATGCTCTCGTTCATAATATTCCCGGCAACTCTCGTGCAAAATTCTTCAGCCACCTCGAGTTCTGGTTTTCCATGATGGAGTGCCAAAGCTTTAAAAGGGTGCCGTTGTTGTGGAGAGGAGCGAAGACCACGAACTGTTCTCCAGATATATGACAGCGGTTTATGAGGGTCTAGAGATTCGCAGAATGCTTTCCAGCGTTCGCTCTCCAGTTTGTAAATGCGTCGTTGAATCTTTTTCTGCAGCCACCTTGCTTCCCTCAGATCGTAAATTGATCTTGTGCGTCTGTATCGTCGTTCCGCACGCCTTCGTATAGCTCGTAATTTTTCCAGTTCGATGTCAAACTGTGTTACTTTAGACGAAAATGGTAATTTGCATTTGGACGCTTGCATAGCTTCCACTATGGTATTTTCCAGGCTGCAGGCGAGGCCTTCTTGGCAAGCGTTCTCAACACGCGATGCAAACATCGACCAGTCAGTGCCAATTGCAACACCGGAAGAGAATTTTTTTTATGATACCATCGATCGTCACGTAGGTGGGTATGTGATCACTCCCATGAGTCTCAATATCGCAAAACCACTTAACTTTGTGAGAGAAGCACCGTGACACCAATGTCAGGTCAAGGCAACTGCCATACGTGAGACCCCGCAGATATGTGGGGGTACCATCGTTCATGATGGAAAGGTCGTAATCGGAAGCGAATGTAACAAGGTTCCGGCCCCTGGCATTCATCCTAGTGCTCCCCCAAAGCATGTGATGGGCATTGAAGTCACCGGTAATGATCCAAGGCCCATCGGTTCTCATTAGGATGTCTTTTAATCTGTCGCAGTCAAATCGCGATGACGGAGATATATATCCACCAATAAGCGTGAACGAAACTGCATTCTTCTTCACACGAAGACACACGTACTGATTGTCGTCATTTGAACTTATTGGGTGCGAAAGATAAGTCAAATCTGTGCGAATGTAAACAATTACTTTGCTTCGTTCTTCGCAAGCGGCTGAACAAAAAGCTTCATAACCGGACAATCTATAAGGCGTTGATACGTTTGGTTCACATATGACAAGTATAGGGAATTGATTAGCCCGAACAAATTGGCGAAAGTGCGAGATACGGGACTTCATGCCTCTGGCATTCCACTGAAAAATCGACGCACTTTTAACTTTAGTGCGGAAGATGAGATTTTGTTGAGCCATTGTGCTTATACGAAGTTAGCAATAACTGGATTCAGTGCATCCAGTATTTGCAGTGCACTCTTAGCAGACGGAGATTGTATGCTGCTCAGTAGCGTGCGAATCGTGGCAATTAATGATTGCACGATTGCAGCCACTTGCCTGTCTTGGTTGGAAAGATCTCGAACCGGCACGATTGCAGTCACTTGCCTGTCTTGGTTGGAAAGATCTCGAACCGGGAGCGCGGACTGGCCGTCATGAAGCTCCTTCGGTTCGCTTGATGCTGCTTCCCCTTGAAGTGCAGGCCACTCTGTCGCAGTTAGGGTATGCTCACTGGCTTTGTCCTTTACAGCCTTTCCCACGGCATGTGGTCTGGGAGGCAAAGGAGGTGGTACTGATGAGGGATCACGCAAACGTGTCGAGGAGGTAGCGGGCGTCCTCGAAGACCGACGTCGACGTGAACGACGCCTTCTGACTTTAGCTGCGGCTTCTCGATGAGATGAGTGATCGCGCACCATCTCCTTCAAGATGGCAATTTCCTTCTGAATCCGCGGGCAGTCCTTCGATGTGGCTTCATGGGATCCATTGCAATTAGAGCATTTCTTAACAGTTGCGACGCACTTATCCGCTTCATGGTGCTCGGCGCAGCGGTGGCATACCACCGAATTCTCGCAGACGCTGCTCACATGTCCAAGTTTCATGCATTTACGGCACTGGAGAGGCTTCGGAATGAAAGGCCGCACAGCATGTCTGAAGTACCCCACCTTCACATGAGAGGGGAGTGATGTGCTCCTCTTAAACGCAATCTTCACACAGCGAGACTTGCCTAGCCGGGTGACATCAACAATTGGAGTATCAGTTGTTGGCTTGACAAGAAGTTGTAAGTCCTTATTGGAAATAGCGACATCAATGTCGTAGATGACGCCGGTTACTACATCACATCCCAAGGGAACATGAGAGCGCACCTGGTTGCCGTTCAAGTCAGTTACAGTGCGCAGAACGCCCAACGCACTTGCGTGCAAAACGTCAACAGCCAGTATATTCTTTCTGGCGTTCACTCTTATGTCCGTGATCTCATTTGGCACGAGCGTTTTCAGAGACCTCGACACAGACTGTCTGTTAAGGCGTTTCATGCTGACGGTAGGAAGTGCAGGCAGAAACAGGATGGTATAAGTGTTCGACTTTGGCGCTTCACTTACAGTTTGAATAGTTGAGGATGAGGATGTCCTCATGTTCCTTCTCTTCGCCTTGCGGCTCAGCACAGGTTGAAAACCGTCATCTGAGAAGTCCTCACTGCTGAGATAGTAAGCATGAGTATCTTCACTGTCGCTGTCGCTCGCTTGTCCCATCCGCTTCCTGGAGGCGGTCACCGCTGACGCCGCTGGTGCCGGCAGGCGCCCGGGGTGGTCTACTTCCATCCCCTCCAAGGTAGCAGCGGAAACTGATCAACAGACTTAATTTACAACTGAAATACGCCGGAGTTAGCAGAAGTAGCTCCTATTCAAAACACACTTCTTCGTCTTCCCCAACGAAGGAGGTTTAAATTTAACCTCCTTGGGCCCAACGCAGATGCCAGGCGCACAGAAGCTGTCCAGCGCTGGCTGATACATTCACCGTACTCCACAAAACCTTCACTGCAGTAAGTAAAGTATACTGATAAAATTACAGCACTTCTGTAGCTGGAAATGTCGTAACACCTCGTTCACAGAATTCTGCAAACTTTCTCTAAGTAATATCAACGTATCCGCCTGCCTTTCAGGAGCAGTGTGGCACTAATGTTTGTTTTCTGGTCAGCGCTGCCACCTAAAGTGCGTCACTTTCCAATTTTCTAAGCGTTCGCACTGCGCAATCTGCGGAATGCCTGAAAAATGAGAGACTGGTTTTTTATGCTTACCATTCTCAAGTCTTACAAATACAATTGTAAAAAAAAAGGCTTAGATGACATTTTGTTTGCCGTGGCCGCCGGTGTGCTGTCGTCGTTTCAATGGTGGCGACGCCTCACGGCGTGGCCGCGAAGCTCGCAACGTGCCACGGGCCTGCCCGTGTCATGAAATATGGCAGCCACGCCGTATTAGCCGCAGCTATACTGATTAAAAAAAAGGACATAATAAACAAATTCTATTTCCCTACAGATACCACAAGGGCACCGCCGCAAATGTACATCCTGACCGAAATCGCAAAAAAATGCTCGTCCACGCACCTTACATTAGAGTGTCCATCGCCGTGACACGGTGTAGTTGGAAGAGTTATCTAGTTTACTATCTCGCGTATTTTCACATGGTTCTCTAAGAAACTGTAGTGAAATCCCCTCACGTGTGTCCTCCCGCGCAGATGCTCTTGAAGGTAGTCAAAGCGAACGGCATGCACGTTCTCTATATCAAATGCGTGTTGGCCATCCGCAGCAATTCTGCGCACGTAGCCCCATACCAACACTGTAAAAACTACTCGTCATTTTGATGGCCATTTCTTTATCATTTTTGACAAACTGCCGGCGTCACATAGAGAAAACGGCAAAACCGCCGTCAATAGTAGTGGAGAGAGAGCAAAGAGGAGGCGAGCAAGAACCCACGGGCGCTTTGGTTGGTTTCCGTAGAGGATACGTCACGGGACGTCACTCAACACGTGTTTTGGTTGTCGGCTTGCCGTCTCTCTCTCCCGCTTCTCCCCGAGCCGCCGTCACCGCCATTGCTACCACGTGTTTTTTTTCTGTATTTTCGTTGTATTGCAGAAACCGCGTGCGCGTTGCGGTTGTGCTCACCTGATTGAATTATTTTGCGTTTTGGAGGCGACACATCGTGGAAACCGTGTTCCAGAAAGCACAGCCTCGAAGCTAATGCGCCTGCAAAAAGTGAGTATTCTTTCTATGCTTCCATTCTTGCAAAATTATTTTTTATTATTAAATGTATGTAAGGAGAGGTTGGTGCCAGTCAAATTATTTGCTGTGCTCGTGACGAACATCGCAAACGCACGTCTCAGACCGACTCTGCTTTGACTCGTCGGATACTCGGTTGGAGGTTCTGCTTATGAGCACTTCGGACGTCGTGACGAAGATGATCGCAGGACGACTCTTTGTACTCGCGACCACGCATTACGCACTTTAGAACATCGGGCACCACGGCCGGTATGCTCGGAGTCGTTCGTCGCTAGGCCTAACTTCGCTCACGGTGCAAACGCGCAAGACGAACTTCGAACTTTGTGGGCAACAACAACGCGTCAGCGGTCGCACGGCAGTGTGCTTCTTCGCAAGCAACGAAGCGCATCGCGCGCCTGCTCTTCAGTGCAGCGGATGTTCCTTTTCACGCACTCATCGGCAGCAGGACCCTACGGTCCAAGCTCGTCGCGCATCGGGCGCGTGTCGGGCGTCCCGAAGTGCGAGACCAAACACGTTGCGCGCCTATTTTTCGCCGCCGCACCTATATTGGGCATCGTCACCGAATGCCGCTACCCAGCACATCGCGTGCCGACTTCCCGGACTCCGCGGCCAATCACTTCGAGGTTAATAAAGCACTGGGTGCAATTTTGCAATTTAGGCACACTTGGGGCCTGTACTTGGTATCGCCGCAAGCTCTCATCAACCATGTAAAAAAATAAAAGCCTCGCAGATAACCGTGCCCGGGACCGGGTGAATGATGAGGTGCATCACAGGCGAGGTTCACAAATTAGCTTGAGTGAAGCAGGGGGATGAATTCGTATCTGCCCAATTCGCATCTTGAATAAACTGCTAAGGAATTCCTCTTCCACCAATGTCTTGGCCATAACTGCCTGTTATATAGGAGTAAGGGATAGGTTGTCATGATGAGAGCCACTCTTAGTATCCTATAAAAATTATTCAATGATCAATTGCAATAAGACTTGATGTTAGTGATAGTATGAATACAAGAAAGCAGGCAAATCATCATATTACATGGCATAATTGCATTGCAATATCTTGTTTTCTGTCATGTTTAGTTACACCACTTCACAACTTCGTTTAAAATTCCATTCTACGTGTTCTTTAGTAGATCAGAAAAGGATTTTAAGAAAAAAGAAAGAGAATAAAGGCACAACAGATGAAAGGTCCACATGTGCAGGAGGTGCAATGTCATAAAACACACCAAAGATCACAATCTTTTTGTGTTTTAGGGAAGCGAGGCACCTCAAACTAATGGCAGGGCACTCGGGAAACTACACATTATGAAGGACTAGAAAAATTACGACCCCAGTGCCTTTTGATGAAGTAATATCGCTGGCACAACTTTGAAAGCCGTTTTCTCAAAACGACCTTTCTTGCTTGTTGCTTCGTTTGTCCCGCTGATTTCTCAGCGACCGCTATAAGTACATTTCAGTTCCGTCTTTTGTTCTATATTGCTTGAAGTACAGTCCACGGCGTGACATTCTTGCTTTTTCAGTATGGCCTTTTGATAATTAGCTATTTGAGGAGTTGCACACATCCTCGATGCCTGTTGCACAGTCACCTCATGAAAAATAAGAACTAAAAAAGATTGTGTCGCAAACGAAAAAATCTATGAATGTCACAACATCAATCGGACATCTTAGAATGCATAGTGCTTTAAACGAGTTTTCTATCATATTTTTAAGCGAGTCAGACACGGAACAAGACCAGAAGGAGAAATATATTGTAAATCAAAAGTTTGTAAAGATATATTCATGAAATTTGTACAGAAGCAAAAGAAAACCATTTCCAATAAGTGTGCTTATTTTCAATGAAATCCATGAAGAAATAAGAAAGTTTGTATTGCACTTTATGAGCCTTCCTAGCATCCTAGCATTCATATGATATTGGTGATAGAGAATTGTCTTAATGTCGTAATGTCATACTTGAAATGGAGCATGTTCAATGCCCCTGTTTAGCTCTTGGTGCTTTCACAACCAATTTTTGCAAGTTGCGTAAAATAAGCTGCAACTACAACTTACAAGCTGTGGATTGCTAATGGCAATCGCATTGTTCCTTATGTCTTATGCTCCTTATGTGTTTATGTAAGTACAATTTTTTACTTACATAAAGCACTTAGTGTGTAATTTTGTGCAAACTCAACATGTAGGTTGTAAAGCTTTTATTATTCATCATTACATTTCGTTTTTCAGGTGCCACAGTGCACTTCATGGTGTGGTGGTAACCTAATGCTGCAACCGTATTTCAAATAAATATGCAAGTACATGTGCCACTTGCATTGCAGTATCTTTTTGCAGAATCCACTGTAAGTGAGACACACTTCAGTAGACCATACTGACACAGACTTGTAAATGAGGCATGCCAACGGGCATATACTCTGAAAAACTTGGTCGCCAAGCCCACAAACAATTTTGCAATTGACATGAAAGCATTCAGACAGCAGAGCATCACTCTGTCATATTCAGTGTTCTTATTTCACATAAACATGCCAAGTGCCACAATAAAAAGCATCGTCATCTGAAATTAACTGCATGCAGTTAAAGTGATTGCGCAGCACTGTAGAAGTGACTACCGGGTCATATATTGTATTGACATGCGAGACACCAAAATGATCGAGAACACCGTCATTTCAAACAGTCTACGCGCAGTCACATCGGCGGTGAAGCTGTCATATTGACAACTGGATTGTATTTCTTATTGACATGGCGAGCTGTCAAAATGATCAAGAACACTGTCATTTTTATATGACAGTATGCTGTCAAATTGACGACAAGGTTGTATTTCATATTGGCATGGGAGACATCAAAATGAAAAAATACACCATAATTTAGAAATGACGGCCTGCTGTCACATTGACGTTTAAATGCTTGGAAATAGAGCTGCCAAGTTTTTCCCGTCATTTTGACGAGATTTTTTTAACAGTGTACAATAAGGCGCAACAACAAACTGACCCCTACAAAACACATAATAATTACCTTCGGAACAAGTGACCTACCAGAATCGATCAAAACCGGCTATTGTAAGCTCCGTACATGACCATACATTCCCAACCCTCGTCGATGTTTCAAGTGTCAACGTTTCGGTCATGGATCGCAGAGTTGCAGAGGACGCGCCATTTGCGCAAAGTGTGCATCCATGCAACACATATCCGACAACTGCACCTCAGAAACATCTCATTGCTCGAACTGTGAAGGAGATCACGCTGCCTACTCGCGATCATGGCCCGCATGGAAAAAAGAGAAACAAATAGTAGAACTTAAAGTCAAATTCAATCTCTCATTCCAAGAAGCACGCCAACGTTTCGCACTACACAACCCATCTTATCCCTCCTTCGCAAATGTGACGCGCCGGGGTGCCATGCCACATGTCTCTGCACCCGCGAATGTCACACAGTGTGTGGCCGCGGTCGTGCCACCGGCGCCCCCAGCTGGAGCAGCCTGCACTGCTCCGCCACCAGACAAACAGGGCCGGCAGACCCCCGTGTCTGCTGAACCTCGGACCACTGCAAGCGCAGTTAGGTCCGAAAGTTCTATGACCATGCCTGCCGAGCAGGCACCATCCACCACCTCACAAGAGGTGATGGATACAAGTCCCTCTCCTCCGGCGCAGCTCCTTGGAGCGCGCCAAATAAGAAAAACCTCGAATCACGGGGCCCCCAAAAGGCTCTGTAACCTAACGCAACACTTTTGTACACACAGCACCACACAACATTAAAATGACACGAATACTACAGTGGAACGTGAGAGGACTGCTGAGAAACCTCGACGATATCCAGGAACTTTTACACAAACACACACCTAAGGTGCTGTGAGTACAAGAGACACACCTGAAACCTAAACACGCCAACATTTTACGACATTACGTTACTTTTCGGAGGACCGGAATGATGCCATTGTGCCATCCGGTGGTGTTGCCATTATAGTTATTCAAGGGATTGCATGCACACACCTACCACTACAAACATCCCTTGAGGCGGTGGCTGTTCAAGCAGTTCTTTTGAATAAGCTCGTCACCATCTCCTCTCTCTACATACCTCCACAGCACCGCCTTGAAAAGCATGAATTCCAGTCCCTCACAGACGAACTTCCAGAGCCCTACCTTGTCTTAGGGGATTTTAATGCACATGGTAGCCTCTGGGGTGACTCTCGCTCCGATGCGTGAGGTCGCCCGATTGAACAGTTCCTTTTTTCTTCCGGTGCGCGCCTCCTGAATCGGAAAGAGGCAACATATTACAAGATCACTAACAATACGTATCAGCAATAGACCTCAGTATAACATCCCCATCACTCTTGCCTCTACTTAAATGGGAATCATTAATGATCCATATGGAAGTGACCATTTTACTATCGCTATCAGCACATCAATAACAAATACACGTCCTGCACAAGTTCCCAAATGGCTCCCCGACAAAGCCGATTGGAGAAAGTTTCAAAAAATGACTGTATTATCTTGGACTGACATGGCGGCGTTGAGCATAGAGGATGCTGTATGCTACTTTACAGCTTTCTTGGTTGATGCAGCCACAGAATGTATTCCCCAAACTTGTGGACCGCCAAGCAAACGACGAGTCCTATGGTGGAATAATGAGTGCCGTGATACTCGAAAAAAACAAAATAAGGCATGAAAGTTGCTCAGAGACTCGCCCACAGCCGAGAATCTTGTAAACTTTAAGAACGTCAAGTCACAAGCAAGGAAGACGCGCCGACAGGCGAGAAGGGAAAGTTGGCACAAATTTTTATTAGGCATTAACTCATACACAAGTGAGTCGAGAGTCTGGAGCAAGGTTGGTAAGGTGGCAGGACGAAAAGCACATTCACGTCTTCTAGTGAACACACAAGGCGAGAGTTTGAAAGACCAGGCAAACACTCTCGGAGCGCACTTCGAACAGGTCTCCAGCTCAACACTATAGTGAAGCGTTCCGACGATACAAAACCACAATAGAAAAACAGAGATTAGAGCGCAAGCCCACAACACATGAGGCATACAAAGAGCCTTTCTGTTTGGCTGAAATACAAGCCTCACTTTCCTGCTGCAATAAATCTACCCCAGGCCCGGACGGTGTGGCATATGAAATGTTAAAACACCTGTCCACTGAAACCCAGAAAGCTCTCCTCTCTCTGTAAAATGCGATATGGTCTTCAGGTGAGCTTCCCTCCGCCTGGAAGGAAGCTATTGTTATCCGAATTCTAAAACAAGGCAAGGACCTGGCCTCAGTTTCCAGCTACAGGCCAATAGCATTAACAAGCCGTCTTTGCAAGGTCCTTGAAAAAATTATTAACAGGCGCCTGATGCACTTCCTTGAAATTAATGGCCTACTTGACCCATACCAGTGTGGGTTTCGAGAGTCTCGGTCCACCACTGACCACCTTGTTCATATAAAGGCACAAATTCGCGACGCTTTTGTTCATAAGCAATTTTTTTTCTTTCTGTGTTCCTCGATATGGAAAAGGCATATGACACTACATGGCGCTTTGGCATATTGCGAGACCTGTCACATTTAGTTGTGCGGGGTAGAATGCTGACAAATATCGAAAGCTACCTGTCTAACGCTACATTCCGTGTCCGAGTTGGCACTGTCTCATCTCGAGTATTTGTCCAAGAAACAGGAGTGCCACAAGGAGGTGTATTGAGCTGCACACTTTTCATTGTTAAGATGAATTCCTTGCACCTCTCTCTCCCACGAAATATTTTTACTGCATATATGTTGATGATATACAGATTGGTTACAAATCGTGCAACATCTCAATGTGGCAACGTTAAGTTCAACTAGGGTTGAACAATGTATCTCAATGGGCAAACGAGTATGGTTTTATACTCAACGCGCAAAAGAGCACTTGTGCCTTGTTCAGCCGAGAGAGGGGCCTCCATACTGACCCCGACATTGACCTGCATGGTCAACCTCTGTTGCAAGCACAAGTTTCTTGGTCTCATAATAGACACTAAACTAACCTTCCTCCCACACATCAAGTATTGAAAGGACCGGTGCTTAAAAACAATGAACATTTTGAAAGTGTTGTCACGCACTACATGCTGTAGTGACACGAAATGTCTAGTGAATTTACATAAAAGCCTCGTACGCACACGCCTAGATTACGGTGCTATAATCTATCAGTCGGCAACACCATCAGCCTTGAAAACTCTCGACCCTGTCCACCATCTAGGCATTCGCCTCTCTACGGGTGCTTTCCTAACTAGCCCTGTGGAGAGCCTGTACGTGGATTGGAATGAATGGTCGCTCCACCTACAAAGTTGTTTTCTGTCCTTTTTGTACTTTTTGAAGGTGAAGGCAGACAAGAAACACCCTTCCCATGTCACAATTAATGATTTGTCTTGTTCTGGCTTGTTCGAGACCCATCCTTCGTTTAGGCAGCCCTACGCGCTCTGTGTAAGGGGCCTGACCGAAGAAACAGGTGTGCCTCTTCTTGAACAGTTTGATATGGCTCCTGCAACATATCTGGCAACGTGGCAGTGGCAGCTTATAGACTGTGATGTCTATTTTGTTGAAGTCACAAAGCACGCACCACTTGCACACATACATACATACTTCCTAGAACTAGAACATAAATACAAATGCCCTGAGTTCTTTGCCGATGCGTCAAAGTCAAACACTTTTGTGTCATATGCAGCGGTATGCCAATCCTTTTCCGAGGCCGGCGTTCTTCATCCTGATGCAAGCATTTTCACAGGAGAAGCTTACGCAATACTAGCCGTCGTAAAACACATCAAACAGATAAAATTACAAAAGGCGGTCATATACACAGATTCCCTAAGCGTGGTCAAAGCCCTGAAAACTCATAAAAAACACAAGAACCCCGTGCTGGTGTCACTTTATTCACTTCTGTGCACACTGTACACATCAAAACAGCATGTTGTTATCTGCTGGATTCCAGGGCATCGTGAGATACAAGGGAACGTTTTGGCCGACAATCTGGCTGCTTCCGCCAACGACACTACTCCCAATGCATCAATACCTATCCCTGCACTTGACTTCAACCCTTTTCTAAAACGAAAGCTCAGGGGGTATTGGCAGAGCACGTGGGATAAACACACAGATAATAAACTCCATGCTATTAAGCCGCAACTAGGTTATTGGCCGCCACTATCAAAATCACGACACACAGAAGTAATACTAACAAGGCTTAGAACAGGACATGCACATTCTACACATTCATTTCTTCTATCTACCAGCAATCCATATTGTGAGAGATGTGGAGAACGCCTTATGGTTCTCCACATTCTCGTCCAGTGCGATGAGTTAGATGCTCTAAGAAAAAAGAACTTTTTACTGCCCTGCCGACACAAGCTCCCTCTACACCCTGGGATGCTCGTCCGTAGGGATCCACTTTTTAAACTGCAAACACTTTTCACATTTTTAAAAGATGTGCATAGCTTTCACCCCATATTTTGAGGTCATCCGTAGCACGACCTCTGTACCGTAGTCGTGGCTGCAGTGACTACATCTTCATCATGGTTTTATTATCATGATATTTTGCCATCCGCTATCACTACACATATCTCAAGCCACTGTCATGATTTTATTACTTCCATGTTTTACCTCTCGTTAGCGCGAGGAATTTTAAGGCCCCTTTACAGCCATGCATCATATCATTGTTCATATCTGTAGTAGATTGAAATGGCCCTCTTTGGCCATTAATTGGCCCTTGCACTATTAAAAACTACTCATCATCATAGAATCTGTCCAAAAGAAAGCAACTCAGTTTGTATTGCAATCTTTTAGCTGGCGCACTTCTGCTAGTGCCTTGGTAAAGAAAGCAGGTCTTGAATGTCTACCAACGAGGTGCCAACGAGACCGATTGAAATTCATTCAGCTGCTATTTCACGACAAACTTGGTATACACAAGAAAACATACATACAATCAGTGCCTAAGCGAGCTATCCAATCCCATCATAATAAAAAAATAAAAGATTATTGATGCAGGACGGAGTCTTTTGCAAGCTATTTTTCGTGAATACAACTCGGGAGTGAAACCGCCTCCCAGCCAGAGTTGTGGAATGTCCGACTACAGATTTTTCTTGTAAAACTTTTTCAGGTTTGATCGCTTCAGGTGATCGCCTTCACATTTTTTACATTTGTAGTTTCAAATGCTGTACATATGCCTTACACTTACCTGTTTAGTTTTTTGCACAGCACATTGTAGCCCTTTTCTTTGAAAACCCTTTTATTGACTAGATACGGCTGTCGCGTATCTGTTTTTTTTTTTGTAAATAGAAATACGGTCATATCTTTCTGCAGACAGTTTGCGCATACCAGTGCTTGACAAGTTGCGATTACGGTTTACATTTAGTTTGTCTGTAGTGTTCTTTTCTTTTTTTCATATTCCTATGCCACGAATGTTGTTTCTTGATTTGTTCACTTTATTTTGTACCTGTTACTCCCACTCCTGCTTACAGCCTCAGCTAGAGGCTAGCAGTACTGTATAAACAAACAAACAAACAAATAAATAAATAAATAAATATATTTTAATTAGAATCCAAGGAGTTTTTGTATAAAAGGCATCTTCACATAAAAGTTATGCCAATTAGGTCAACTGTGGCAGCTCTGAGGCCTGCAAGCTCTCTCATATACAGCATAGCAGGATTGTGGCGGTAATTAGTGCTAGACTGTCAGTGTAGTTTGTCTGTTTTCTTTTAGCTCTTCAAAAAGAAGCACGACTGTTTCTAAATATATTCTTAAGCACAGTTTATACGATGTGTAAATGCGTCAGGCTCGTGCACTTAGCATCGTTCACAACCAGCAAGGCCAAGTAATCGCTATTTATTGCAGAGTGGCAGGCATGACTTTTTTCGGAGGGTAGCGCCACCCCCTTAATCTGAAGTGGGTGCTGGACAGCCAAGTGTGGTTGAGCGTCACTTTTTTTTCTCGGTAAACAATAGCAGGAAAGATTTTTTTAAGTAGGGGGGAGAAAAAGAATGGCACAGGTCCGGTGCACCACCCCTTGGCCACGCCACTGATTCATTGCAGGCACAGAGTTAAACACTTGTTCGATGCCACCCTTATTTATTACAAGTAGTATTCATTCGGCCCTCATCTAGCTGCTTTAGCTAAGATCCGCCTATGTGGAAATTAATTTCCCGTTGTTTCGCATGCAGAGCTACTAGACTGCGCTCCTTCAGCAATACCAAAGCGACAGCAGCGCCACCGCTGCGCGGGATATAAGAGGCGGCCGCTCCACGCCGCTGCGACCGCGAGTGCTAAACCAACTGACCTCTAAGAAACGTTGCCTCCGGCGCATCTCTTTTTCCACTGCTGGCCTGCTTCGGTTCTCGGTGCATTCCTCAACCGTGCCGTAAGGAAACGAGCGAGTGTGTCTATAACATCGGCCGTTTCAAACTGTCCCAGAATGACTACTACAACCAAATTGTTAAAAGGGACATGAAACAAACGCTCCAATAAACGTCGCTATTTTAAGGCGACCGCTATTCAAAAGTCACTATCCAGAGGCCACGGTAATTATGGCGTAGCGCGCAGACACTAAGAAATATACACCAACATTTACAACGCAAGCGCTGTGTTGTATGCCTTGATGTTTTTGTATTCGTTTCTTCTCGCTCCGCGGTATACTCTTCAGTATAGTTCGTTCTCCACAGAAATAATTTGTAGAACTAGTTCTAGACACTACATTCTGAAAAAGAAACGTACTAAGCTTACCTAGAATCTAAACATTTGCTTTGAAAAAACGAGATTCTAATTACGGCCTCCCCTATCTACCCAAAACGTTCATTTGAAACTAACCTACTATACTCCTCGACCTCATACGTATTGTCATATCATTGTGTGCATTGCATGACGCTTTTTATATGACATAAATATTATACAGCGTTCTTTACATCCTTCTATAACCTCCTACATTTCCCAACTCTCTCATCCTTTTCTCCAGTGTTGCGTATACCACAGTTCGAACTAGTTAATGTCCCTAGCTTTTCTCTATCCCCTTTTTTTATTTCTTTCCAACATGTACCATATTATACTATATATAATCGAATAGTATAGGCTTAGAGAATCACAAAGAATGTCTCTACGCAAGCACCCCAGAAATCTTCTGTAACACTTCATTGTAGGCTCCCCGCACCGTGAAAACACACCGAGAAACTAAAAAAAATTGCACCCACCGTCCCGAAGAGAGTCGTGAGGAAATGCGAATGCATTTAATGCGCCGAGAGTACACCGCGTCGTAAGGCGCGTGCTTCACTTCATTTATATATACGTATGAGCCAGCTGACGGGAGAGTGGGGCGCGTGAGCAGAAAGAGCGAATGGCGAAAGAAGGAGCGGTGATGCCCTGCACCTACGCTCTTCTAAACTCCCTCCACACATGCTCTACCCCTGAGGATGGGCCTCTTGCCACCCCTACCCTTGCTTCTGGACTGCTGCTTCTGTTGATGACGACCGTTCCCCTGCTCAATTAATCTTTCCTCTTCTTTCCACTTTTCTCCTTTTTCCCTTCCCCGCAGGCACTGCGCCATGCTCCCGACCGGGTTGCAGAAATTAGGTGCCTTTTCTCATCTTCTAACCACTACCACCGCCACACATGCGGGAGCTCCGCTGAACCGCCGCAATGTGAGCGCCCTCACACGTCAGAGCACGCTTCTCCTCTGCACTTACTCGCCGCTACACCGCCCGCACCACGTGCTCCGATTGCTATGGGCGAGGATAAGCGCACTTGTCACAACTGTTGATATGGAAGAGGGAGTCAAAGCGGAGAGATAACACCTGCCGGCGCGCAGACACCGACAGACGCCTGACATGGCACGACTAAGAAATGCATTTGCATTTAAAAACATCGTAACGGCCGAGTGTGACAGCCGATCACGCCTTTTCTAGGGTGACGTCTATCTTTATCGAGCTTCTGTAGGGAGTTAGCACGAAGTTAATATTGATGCATGAACTGATGCGTTAAATACGTCAACTTCAACAGCTGTTGCAGCGAACAGCTTTCAACATTACAGTAAAACGAGGCCAAACAAAACACGGTGGCCTGCAAGGCTTTCCCAGAAGTGCCGTTCGATGCTGGTTGCCTGTTTAAATGGAGGCTCAGTCTGTCAGTCTTGCGGCTCCATAAAGCTCGGGCATTAATCGTCACTAAAAGCTGTAGCGCTCTTTTCAAGACAAAAAGAAAGGAACGAACTGTCTATTTGGTTTGCAAAGTAAACTCATCAATATTCCTCGGATGGAACTCACGTTCCACCGCAACTTACATCACTTCGACAGAGGCGCACGCAGGAAACTTTCAATAAACTTCGATAGGAATAAGTAATCGCTCACCGAAGCTTAAGTTAGTGTAAGCGGAACGACAACGAAGTTGTTATGCAATAATACGAATTTGTCTGCGTGTTTTACCTCAGCATAAAACGAAATATCTAAAAAGAGTGATTAACTGCAACTGAATATGGTTTGGGCATATGGTTTGGTCACTTAGAGGTCGTTACGCTTAGCTAATTGTGCTTAACTAACTCATTCGGATTATTCAATCAACAATTTTAATATTTGCTTTATTGTGGTCCTGAAGCATTTTTTGAGTAACCATGGAATTAGTTCTCAGTAAAAGCGTATCACCTTACATATTGAACGTCGCAAAAATTTCAAGAATCTGTCCAGTGCGAGTGCATTTACAACGGTTTGTCGCATGCTGCAATTGCATTCTCTCTCCTCTCGTCCCGACGAAAGCGCTGGAAGCTAAGCAGGCAGGGATGGCAGGGCCACAGAAAAACATCACGCGCGCTTTGTGACCTTAGGCACTTTTTTTCTTTTTTTTCTTCGAATGTGCGGCTTTTCAGTGTGATCGTGCGCGCATGCGTGGACAAGTAGTGGCCTCTCACGGCCATCTCGGTAACTAGCGAGCACTCTATGTTCAAATTAGCCAAAGTTTGATAGGTGGTTCATTGACGTGTGATTTTTGGGCATGTAACATGATTGGTCGAAATAATAAAAAGCAATTTTTAGCTGGCTTTGATAATTTATTGTGAATTCCAGGCTGCGTGTTGTGCTATAATATTTGGCTCACGTGTTGTCATGAGCCTCTACTACCGATCGGCAGCGTTTTCTGACCATGCTCCAAAAGTGTTGCAGGGCTCCTTTAAAGCGAAGCTGAAGCACTTTTCTAAAAAAATGACTTAGGTGCGTGTAAAGACAGTTTGATTCCTGCTGAATTAGAAAAGCGATGGGAGAGTTCTCAAAAGTGAACGCCAATTGCACTTTTTTTTGGTGAAATACAGTGGCTGTGGCTGCCGGGTTTTTTGAGACGCCGAGCAAACACGGTGACATCATTCTCGGTATGCCGCGTCATCTGCAACAGCAGCAGTGCTGAAGTGTGGCCTCTCCAATTAGTTCAGGCAACAGCTCGTTATAAGTTAGTCACGGAGGCCGTGGTTGAAGATAAGAAAGAACACTTGCTCCGGGCCAGAGGAAACGAAGATGACGTATGTTTTATGTTTCCAAGCCCACACTTTCAGCAAGCTCGCGTGAGCGGACCAAGACAAGCTTTTATTTCGCCTGTTCCAAAGCTCCTGGTGCTACAACTGTGAAAACAATTATGACATCGTCAACAATAATGTCGGTCCTTCCTAAACAGAAAGTTTGATTCAATTCTAAAATCTCTTCAGCTTTCCTTTAAGCTTTCACTACGCCATTTTTTTCTTGATTTTTGCAAATCAGCGAAATTCTCACTACGTGTCTGTAAGGCAACACGTGAACCTATGCAGCTGTTTACAGTATTGATTGTTGTGCTGCTTATGATGAGTAAGTATGTCTGAGCGCATTTCAGTCAGTTGGCCTTTAAAACACCAAGTCCTTGCTCATTCCACATCTTTCGACGACCAGCGTGATTCCACGCTTCTGCCATGCAATATACATATTGCGTTAAAGAGACTCCTTCCCCTACATGACATTCATATAGTGCTTTTTCACAAACTAGTTTCAACAAATGCAGTAGCTATGTGATAGAACACTTGCTTGGGATTCAGATGACCTGTCTTTGATACTGACTCGGATAGCGATTTTTTATTTATTTTACTTGAATATTTCTTGTTTTTTGTGTTCATGAACAAGATGATGATTTTAAGCTGAAAACGAACGACGTCGGTGCCAACACTGATGCCGACGCCGGAAATTCTGCGAAATGAGCTATGTAACGCGCGCACTTCTAAGTAAAAAAAATGCTAAGTAACCCACGCACTGCGCTTCTGGCCCACGCAAATGTAGGTGGAATTGCTTTAAAGGAGCATACGCTCAATTCAAAATTTGTTTTAAATTGCACGGCTAAATAAATGAAATCAGTAAATCCGTGCGCTACACAGATCTTTTACTTTAAAAAAATTGGATTGTCAGTTTTTCTCTTCGTCCTAGATCGGAAAATATTTTGTGCTTACCGAAGTACTGCTTCTAGTGTTCTAATCTACTTTGAACATAACGTTTCTTGATACTACAAAAAAAACTACGTGTGCTATAATACTTTCCTTCATTTTTAACATTCGGGTAACGAATTTCTCGCTAATATAGGTTCTATAAGAGTTCCGATGACAAAACTAATATTATCTTTTCTCTGTGTACAAATTATGCCCTGTGAATTATTGTACCAAACTGGCACAAAAGCTACTAAGCTTTAATAGTGCACTAGGTAGCGCTCCATTGGTGTATTGCCTAAATATTGTAATTAGCAATGACCATAAAAGTAATGAATTAATATTATTGTATGCGTACTATATATATGTGCATGAAAAAGAGTCATCAAATGAAGCTAAACTGCTTACTTGGAAGATAATAATAGCAATAGAAACACTAATACGCACAGCAATGTTCCATAATGCTGCTGCGTAACTTTCAGAGCCCTGACACGCCCGCTTTATTCCAAATGTTTATGACAATGTACAATTATAACAATCTTTTGTTTTTTTTATTGCGATGGAGCACTACACGCGCAAAAAAAGTTTTCTATTCTTCCGCTTCGAAAAACCGAAATACAGGGACAATTTTTGCAGTGCCATCTGGAGGAGAAGCAGAGAAAATTAATTGGGGCGTTCTTCTTAAAAGTCAACAGATGTCCCCACCAAGCTATAATGGAAGAAGCTTATTCACTTTTTTGCGCTAACGTCTGCGAAAACGTTATAGTGTACCAAGCCAGTGCTTTCAGAGAGTAAGAAGAACGCTACGCACGGGCAGAAATACATACCACCACTAAACTCCTTGACCGAGCAGTAGTGCGGAGAAACATACAAACCTACTAAGCTTAAAAGGTTCTGTTCCAGCCTGGCTGAACGTGTTTAGCCGGCTCAAAAACGGTGATAATGTTACCGTGGCCACGTAAAACACTTAAAATAGAACTTTATTTTTCTAACAAGCGACAGACTATAGTAGACTTTCTGTGAACAACTACTTGAACATTTTTTCAATCAAGTAGTAACCATCTGCTACTACAAACATTCAGCCCCACCGCGGTGGTCTAGTGGCTAAGGTACTCGGCTGCTGACCCGCAGGTCGCGGGATCAAATCCCGGCTGCGGCGGCTGCATTACCGATGGAGCCGGAAATGTTGCAGGCCCGTGTGCTCAGATTTGGGTGCACGTTAAAGAACCCCAGGTGCTCGAAATTTCCAGAGCCATCCGTACGGTGTCTCTCATAATCATATTGTAGTTTTAGGGCGTTAAACCCCACATATATATCAAATCATAATACAACTATTTCATGGGAATACTTGTGAAATGCCTTACATGGTCAACTGCGTGCATTGAACCATAAAAGAGACGATCAGTTATATAAGATGACATAATGTAAGTATTTTATCGCAAATTGCGAATCTCTAAAAACACCTAATATTCACACCCATTTTCACTCTAGAGCAGTGTGTGGTGTGTGGTTCTTGAGTGGAAGCGAGTATGAGTGTGTGGGTGTTTCTAGTGGTTCCTAAGTTGCACTAAATTACTCCCAGTATGACGAGTTACCAACTAGCACAAGTTTTATTAGGGTATCACAAACTTCGTCTCACTGGTTATATAGCAGACATGGAATATGAGAAGTTACGCGTACTATAGTGTATGCTGTACGTCTCTCATGGTGCTAACGTATTTTCTGCATCACATCAGTTTGAAACACTTCAAAAAATTGTAAATGAGTATAACACTTCACTCTCAAACTGGCTTAAACAAAACAAGCTACAGGTAAATGCGAGGTAGACGGCAGATAATATATATCGCCCAATAACTAGAGATGTTAAATGTGACATTAAGAATAGCTTTGACGAGAATATTATGAAACGAGAAAAACAAAGCATTTCTTGGGGCATGGTTCAGTAAAACCTAACGTCGAATGTCCACGTTACTTATTTAGTTTGGCAACTTGAGGGAACAGTGGGATGCATTTACAAAATTGGTTCCCTCATTGCTCGGTGGCTGAACAAAAATTTGTACAATGCTTTATTCTATTCGACTCTTCCTTACGGCGTACTAACACTGGGTACGAGTAACGCCGAAAAATTATAACAAACTTATAATGCTACGAAAGAAAATACTTCGCAGTTATCAAGTTACCAGGGTAAAGTAGACCGTTTGCGCACGTCAGTGCTCTTTCATAAACATAAAATGTTGAAGGTAAACCAAATATATTATTTTAAACTGCTTAAAGAAGTAGAAAAAAGAAGTGATATCAACAAAAAATGACCAACGTTATCCTGCAAGGAGAACCTTGCAGCGTTTACTGAGAACTAGGACAAATTAAGGAAATCAAATGCTGCCTTACAGATCAACGCGAATGGTTAAAGAATTACAAAATGGCTTTCAGTTTGACGTCAGTCTAGGGGCATTTAAAAAGTTAAAGAAAGTTTGATGAAGAAAGAAGCGACTTATTATCACTAATCTATATTGTGCAAAAAGAGTAGGTAAAATTGTGCCGTGACAGATTCAGTAGTGTAGGAAAAGTATGTCGTTTCATCGTACTTCACGATTTTTTTTTTCTTTTTGTAAGTGTAAGGCTTGCGTATCTGTAATATGTTAAGTTTATTATCTGTTGCTTCCTTTTTATTACGCTATTTCTTTTGTTAGCGTGCATGTGGTACATGACATGTTGGAGTGTTGTTGCTTGTTGTTTCTTCAAAAAGAAAAATGTGTATCTGTGACGAACTAAAGGTGCAGAGGCTTTTGTCAGCCAGTGTGAAATGCCTTTTGCTTCTGTATCCTTTTTCTTGCATATCAAGAAATAATTTATTTGCTACTACTACTACTACTACTACTACTACTACTACTACTACTACTACTACTACTACTAAACTTATTCGACTAATCTTTCATAACACTCCCTGCTGCAGTGAACAAATCACTTACTTCTTTCGAATAAGTCGCTCGTGCATTTATTAAATAATGCTTCACAATATCGCATGCAACTACTAACGCTCTGAATAGGTTAAGGCGCTAACGTCGTTTTTATAATAATGAATAAAATCACGCAAACTAATCCACACCTGTTCAAAAATAAGTCGATTTAATTCTTCTCTGGCAGAAATGACCACCCGCTGCGGTGGTCTTGTGTTTAGGTTTGGCTGCAGACCCAATGCTCGAGGGTCGTATCGAAGTCAAGCACTAGGTACATGTACTTATGGCGCATTGCACTCCTCATGTGGGAGCAAGTATTCTTGCTTCGCGACTGAGAATCTGCATCCCACTAGTAGATTTGGAGCAAGTTCGCATTTTCCACTGGCAGATTCAGAGCAACCCACACCGTGACGGAGTGTATCGCATGCTCCGTCTTGCAGGGACGGATTTCGCCGGAACTCCGAGAATGCGCTGCAGTGTGCCGTTATTTCCGGTACAATCGGGCAGCTAGGTTGTCTTCCGCATTTATTTAGGCGGTGTCGGTCTGGTCACCCTATGCACTTGTTTACATTTTTATAATGGTGTCGTTCGACTTTGCTGGACGTGCTGCTGCGGGTTTGCTTCTTGCTTTGAGAGACAACAAGAGCACTTTAGTTCTGCTAGCAGTAGCAGCAGCGAGGACGACAAGCCGTACATGCTATATAAAATGTTGTGCAAGGAAATGTTTTCTGTCCTGCCATGTGCACAGCCGAAAATAATCGGCTACGTCGAAGAAGTTTCTGGTACCGCTTTAGTGACGTATTTGTAAACAACTTTCGAAGCAACTTCGCATTCACGTGTTGCACTCGCAAATCTGGAGTGGCGTGGTGGTGATAGTAGTTGTTTTGATGTTTAAACAGGCTGAGTAGGCCTGGCCTACAAGGCCATAAAATCAATAAAACCTCGTGTGTACATGGCTGCATCAACAATGGTATATTTTGAATTCAAAACACATAGTGTTTTATAGTGAATATTACCGCTGTTCTTCATTTGTTACAAATTGCATTGTACCTGCAAGCGTTTCAAATTTCGTGCGCTCAATTTTTTACTTTCTTTTTTTTGTTGGTAGAAGTGAAAATCTTTTGCACTTTGCGTATTCATGTAATATATATTTACGTATACTGTTTTTCATATTTAAATGCATTACCACAGTTTCTTTTTTGCGCAAATGCAGTGTGTGTCTGCGGGGCTGTAACCATGATACTTGTTAGGACGTGCTGCTCGCTGGTCACGCACTTCGCAGGGGGTTGGTTTTGCAACGATTTTTCTCGCTTTTTGAGGTGTGCTTGCACTCTGCTGTCACGTTTTGTGTTCTGCTGGTGCTGCTTATTACGAAGAGGAGCGATGTTCAAGTGAGGACATGCGACGTCGTATTTTGTAGCACTCGTCAGGCATGTACCACATTTTTGCTGTCAGCGCATTGTTAACGCCGAGAGTGTGATGACGATGCCGTGCTACGTTGTTCGTAACATGTGGACAATAAATGAGGTTTGTTAACGTATCGTATGCCTGTTTGTGTGTGTCATTTTATCAGGGTTAAAGCAAATTTGTGGGAAGTTAAGCGCGGGCAAGCTTTTTCTTTCTATTGAAGCATGCTTTAGTGTATGTCAGCAGAGAGCGCGTGCGTGCGGTGGGAATTCGGCGGCAGATTTGAGCAGAGTTGTGACGGCGCCCGCCTCTGTCAGCAGTGGTGTTGGAAGGGAGCCCTGCTAGCGATAGATCAATATTTAGGGTAAATAACTGTTGGGCGAAGACGGCGTTTGTTAGCTGTAAGCGTTGATCACGTCTAGAGCGCGTATGCTTTGATCGGTCAATTTTGGGGATTTTTTTGCATGCCTGTTTATTGTGTGCTATTGGAGTGAACGTGTCTAAGATACTCATATGTTGTACGTCCTTTTTCAAACTGCTGTAGAAAATCTTTGCGGGTAGCCAAACGTAAGCTGGTGTATGCATCCGCGCAAGCACGCATCTATATGAACTACCGTGTTACTCGAGTTCGCGTGCAGCATGTTGCCTCGTTTTAGTTAGGGCTCGAAAAGTTAGCACTTACGTTTAGGTGTTTATGCAGCACGTTTAGTAAAATCTGAGCTTATGGTAAACAGCCGCAACATAAATTGCCTAATGCAGCTGGAACACATGAATTTCGAGCCATTTGTTACACTTGAACTGTATTTTCGAACAAATGTTTCATGCCTAATTGTGGCCGAATCGCCGTAGCTTAACTGTGCGACGTCTAGTTTGATCATTAGTTCATGCGGTCGAGCACATTTGATTTTATTTTATTCAGCTTGTCTTCACTATGCTTGGATTCCGGTATTTTGTTGTGGTTTATGAAATATTCTATGCGCCTCGTCCAACCTTGGTGTTCAAGCTTGGCTAAGCACTTTGTGTGTTTAGAAAAAGAGTTTAACGATTTGGAGTACATCGTACTCTACTATGGGAGAGCATAAATGCCGTACCGATTACCCGGCGCTGTTGTAGAGCAGAACACTTTCTGAAGAACGTTTACGGTTACGAACAATAAGATCAGTTTAGACCACCACCTCCAATGGAATTTTCTAATAGATGACAAGCTTAAACCCGTATGGTAAGAACTACACATTAAAACATTGTAAACTACATACTCGCCACGAATAAAAGCAGAACGTTTGTCACTTATGAATAAGGCTCCTGTGCGGGGGCCAAAACGTCACGCTTTTATTTGCTTTTATTCGTGGTCAGCATTTTGTCGTATTTTTCTTCACACCAGATTACAAGCTTAAGTAAATTCTCCAGGCATGCGCTTCGAATATTAAAGATATCTGTGGTGTTTGCGGAATTGAATATATTATTTAGCGCTCAAAACTAGCAATAATCTTGTATACATTATTCTATGCATACATAAGACAAGCACGTGTTACTGTGAAAATGTAAAATTGGACAATGCATTTATCTGAGAATCATGATTAAGACTGCATGTTTCCAAGCTGTTAGCATTTAGGCAATTATACAACTTCTGAAATCAGTCTCATCAAATGTTTATTGTGTGTTGCTAAATCGCGGCCAATAGATTTCAGGATTTTGGCTACCGGAGATTGTTGCAGAACCTTGCAAGCTTTATTGGAATGGTATATAGTTCAAAATGGGTTCCTTGTATGTCTTAGCATTTCCACATTTTTTCCAAACAATACTTCAGTCTGTGATGAAGAGTATGTGAGGGATGAGTGAGGGGCACTGCCTTTTTAGCCACCTGGAACCATTGAAAATATAGCCATAATTTAGCAGCAGACAATAGTATTTTATGCAAACAAATTTTTGATAATATAGGCATAGTCGTCCCAGTGTAAGCAGCCGAAATAAAGGTACATTAGCTGTGTTCAAAAGAAAATTCATAGTTCAAAGTTATATGTTACATGCAATGGATACTTGATGAAAGTGCATACCGTCATGTTTGTGCTGTGCTATCACTGAACTGGCATGTATACGCACTATGCAGGAGCGCTATTCAAGCATAATTTGTGCCACATCTGTAATGGGGAAATTGCATATTCTTTTGTAAGGTTGCAGCTGTGTTCGCAAAGAACATTGAGGAAGTTTTTGTTGTATCAAGTCTGTTTTTTTACATCTTGCCCTTTTAAAACACAATGTTCCTGCTAATTCTAAAAAGAGTGCCAAATTCAGCTTCGCTAACAGAAACATGTCAGCAAATTTTTTCCCTCTCACCCCATACATGCGCATCGTAGGAATGAGTGTGTGTGGAAGACGTCTAGACTAGCCTGTCATCAATGCTGGTTCGTAGAAAAGTTGGCTGCTGGTGCATAGCAACTGCGCATGGCTTCTGTTTCCGGTGGAAAGAGAACTGCACAGAGCCACCTGGTAGCTGTATTCAAGGAGCAGAAAGGTTCAGGGTGTTCCAAATTAACCCTTTTGTTTTCCCTAAAAAAGAAGTCAGCGTTGTAAATTATGTACGTAAAAGCCACCTTTGCAGATAGCTATGTATCCAAGGGGGACGCAATGTGAGGCGATCATTATCACTGTCAGCGATGCCATTGAGTAAGAATAAATATTGAACTTAATAGTAACCACAGTAGGTGGTCATGCATGTGTTAAATATTTGAGCCAGTCACATTTCTACATAACTTGTAAGACATCTAGCATTCCTGTGCTCAAATACCCTGCTGAAAAACTTAGTTGTGGCTTACATCATTATGAGTGCAGGACAGTGAGCACTAGCACATACTCCCTGATTTGATGTATTTATTCTGAACATCCGTCGAAAACATGGGCAAACATTACAATGTTTACTCTTTACTATTCGCTGGCGATAGCAAGAACCGACAGCTCGTTCCACCAGGGAGTAATATTTTGCCGTTCCTCACTGCCTTGCATGCGTAATCATAAAAAGCAAAATTAAGCTTTGGAACGGGATCTCTAAGAGCATAAAGGTAATCAAAAAATTTTTCCAAGTGTGACTGTGTAAAAACACGACTGCCTCCAACTTTTCAATGCAGACATAACAGATTATTTCTGTTAATAAATTTTATTATTCTTAGTTTATTGGGCAGATGACAGCATCATTATTTTCATTTGTGTTCACCTGGACATAATCTGCCAAGGTGTTTTTTTCTGTTCTTCAGGATAAATTTTAATTCAACTAGACAGCACATTCATGAATGTGTCAGTTGTGCTTACTAAGATCTTTATTGGATATTTAGTTTTTTCAAGATCTACTGATTGATTTGCTTGCGAGACTCGTATGTCGTGTTTTAATTGATGCCTTATGTGTAATTGGCCATTTGAAAACACTTTTGGTGTTGTGATAGAGAAGTATCACTTTAATGATTTTATCTTCGCTTTCACCTTCCCGTATTTTATTACGTTTTTGAAATCTCAGTTATTTTTATTGTGTGTGAGAAAGTGATTTTATAAGTGCAATCGAGTGATTTCCTACTGTTGTAATTCATCATACCTAACTTTGCCAGTGCCTAATCATGTGGGATATTTTACAGTGATACATATTCATGTTTACCATTGTTATGGCAACTGATGGAAGGCATACTAGAATATTGTAACGTTAGTCCATGAATTGGGGGTGGGGGTGGAATGGTGAATTTTTTTAACTACATAATAGTATCTGTTTGCTTTATTTCATGCCAAGTGCAAAGAGTATACCATTTACTAAGGTTAACGTGTTAAAACCATGATATCATTATCAGGGACACTGCAGTGGAGAGATTCAGAAGTTTTGACCACCTGGGGCTCTTTAAAATGCACTCACCTCTAAGCAGACAGCGGTCAAGCATTTCTTTCTTGATCGAAATTGCAGCCACCACAGTCAGGGTTTGATTCCGTGGTCTTCAGTTCAGCAGTCAGTGGCTACGTGAAGGGTATACTGGTTGTGGGCTGCGGTCATGCTTTCATGATGCATGTTAAGTACAGCAGTTTGGTGCCAACCAGGGATCTATGCTAGGGCACTGATGTGTTTTTCGCATTATTTATTTACAGCAATATTTAATTATTTTATCAAGACACACTTTTGAGCACCTCTGCATAGTGCGTGCTGGTGGTGTTCACCACATTCCTCATTTTTCGCAATATTGAATGATTGTTGGATGTATTGTGAGTAAGTTGTGAAGTTATGAATGTTCCTTCTTTTACACTCTGTGACGCTGCATACATTCTTTACTTGCCTATAAAGCCCGACGACTCACTGTGATATACTTTGCATATCGTACATCAGATGGCTAATTTCGGTGTTCAGAGCCTATATAAGTAGTCAATAGTGTTTATATTACCTTGAAAACAGTCTTGAGATTAGAAATTACTGTTGTGAAGAGTGGCATAGTCAGGGTAAACAGTGGAAGTTCCTCGGTAGACTGGCCGACGTTTCGATAGAAGGAACTCTCTTTGTCAAAGGCACCGTGTCACTCCTGCCGTGTTAGTGTTAAGGGCGTTAGTAAAGACGTCATCTCCTGGTGGTGGCGCGTGTCCCTGATGGCAATCGCCGCCTGAAAAGGGAAAAAAAAGCTATAAAGCAGAGGAGTGCAGTCCTGGCTTCTTTTCAAGTTGGGTGGTAGTGATTTAAAATGTTCTCAGAGGGTGCATAAAAAAGGAGAGAAATAAAAGGGGAGGAAATACGCAAAGTAGGAGCGGTGTTCTGCCAAGCGGTGGCCGCTACAGACACGAAAAAAGAAAAGAGCTTGAAAGTTCATAGCCGGCAGACGGTCCCCGCGTCCGGTCATTACAAAGGGTTGCCGACAATAGCGGCTTACGCCTGGTCTTGAACACATATGAATGGACGCATAACAAGAAAGAGGTTACAAAATACTAGAGAAGTGGGCGGCGTACTTTTAAATGCCTAGTTGTCGAAGGTAATCAATACCGGATGGGTTGGAAGAGCACGTGTTTAACGGAGAAAGTCATTGGCGAAATTATGCTTTCAGTACCCCCGTAGGTTGCTCGCTCAGCGGAATTTTCTCCAGAATTTGGTGGCATGTTGAAAGAGAAAAAAGGGAAACTGATATTGCAAAGGAAATGAGAAACGTCGAGAAAAACACAAAAAAGAACGCAAAAAATAGGAAAATGCGGATTGGGAGTGGGTGGGAAGTAAGACTTGACAGACGAGGAAAAAAAAGGAGACGCAGAGAACTTTGCGGGTTAGCAGTGACTTTAACGATGCGTGGTAGGAGTGGTTTTGAAGCGAGAAAAGAGGAAAGAAAGCCGTCATTGAAAGATTTCAGAAAATAAAAAATTCGTAGTTGTATAAAGACCCATGAATAACTATTAACAGTTTTAAAAAATTGAGAGAGAATATAATGGTACGATATGTAGGCTAGGAGCGATTACATGTAATAATGGTCATGTGTATTTGAAGGTTGAACATATCTTGTCTCTAAATACTGCCGCAATAATGCTGTGCGTTTTAGCGATTCCAAATTGCCACGTGCTACATTGAATCCTAATGGGCATAGAACTTAAATTTGTGTGATATTTATGATTTTATGTATTTCCTCTTTCGTGGTGACAGGATATTGTTGGTAGAACGTAAAGCTTTGGCTGGTCGAAATAGTAGTCCTGTTGGTCGAAGAGACCGGCTACTACTTTTGGTAAATTGTTCTTTGTGTCTGCACGGTGGCCGTTCAGTCTTACGTGAATTGGCTGCCTGGTTTCGCATATATATTGCTTTCTACAGGTGGTACACTCAAGACAGTATATTGTGTCGTTTGAAGTGCAAGTGAAGCTCGATGTGACCTTGTGAATGTAGTCAGATGCTGTGCTTTTTAATGTTGGCAGCCGGCTGTATATGTTTGCAGGTGGAGCATCTGGGCTGGCCACAAGGACTAGACGTTGTCCCTAGTCTTTGCTTTACGTTTTGCGTGAACAAGCATGTCTTTGAAGTTAGCGTTGCATAATGCCACGTTCCACGCGTCGCCACGCGTTGCACATTCACGCAAAACTTAAAGCAAAGACTAAGACAACGTCTGGTTCCTGTGGCCACCCAGATTCTCCACCTGCAAACATATACAACCGGCTACCAATGTAAAAGCACAGCATCTGACTACAATCACAAGGTTATATCGAGCTTCGTCTGCACTTCAAACAACCTGATATACTCTCGTGGGTGTGCCACATGTAAAAAACAATGTATACGTGAAACTGGGCACCCACTTCATGTAAAACTGAACGGCAACCGTGCAGACAGAAAGCACAATTTACCAAAAGCAGTAGCCGGTTCCTTCAACCAACAGGACCACAATTTCGAGCAAGCAAAGCTTTGTGTTCCTAAAACTAATTTCCGGTCACCACAAGAGAGTAAATACATGGAATCATATTTAATACACCAGCTAAGTTCCTACGCCCATCAGGAATCAACGTAGCACGTCGCAATTTGGAATCGCTCAAAGTCAAAGCATAAGTGCGTCAGGTTTAGAGACAAGATACGTTAAACCTTCAATTAAACATAACCGGCATTACATGGAATCGCTCCAAGCCTACATATCAAACTAATAATATTTCATCTCATTGTGAAAATTTTTATCAGAAATATGCATGTGTCTATATGCAACTGCAAATTTTTTTTATTTTCTAGAACCTGTCAACCACGGCTTTCTTTCCTCGCTTCAAAAACCACTCCTACCACGTATCGTTAAAGTCATTGTCAACCCACAAAGTTTATAGCGTCTCCTTTTTTTCCCCTCATCTGTTAACGCTAATGTCCGACATGCTCCCAACCTACCTTTTTCCCCATTTTCCCTTTCTTTTTGCGTTTCTATCATCGCTGCTCATTTCCTTTGCATTCTAAATTTCTCTTTTTTCTCAGCCAACATGTCGCCGAATTCTCGAGGTAATTCCGCTGCGTGGGCCTTCTAAGGGGATACTGAAATCCTAATTTATCCAATGACCTTCCCTGTTAAATACGTGCTATTCCGAACCAATCCGGTATCACTTACTTTCGACATCTTGGCATTTAAAAGTACGCCACCTGCTTCTCTGTCCCCTTTTTTTGTAACCGCTTTTTTGTTATGTGTTCCATTCATAGCGACACTTATAGCACGATAACATCCAGACAACAAAGAGACAAGAAAGACACGAGCGCTCGTGTCCTTCGTGTCCTTGTTGTTTCTTGTCGCCGTTTTCTTCTCGCGCTATAACTATCGTCATGTCATACCAAACTAGCCCAAGCTGCCACACTTTCATTCATAGGCTTTCCAGAACAGGCGTAAGCCGCTTTTCTAGGCAATCCTTTGTGTTGGCAGGATGCGGGGACCACCTGCCAGCTTCGAACTTTCAAGCTCTGTCCTTTTTTAGTGTCTATAGCGGCCACCACTTGGCAGCACACCACTCCTACTTTGCGTGTTTCTTCTTTTTTTTCTTTTCCTTTTCTTTTCCACCCACTGAGAACATTTTGAATCACTACCACCAAACTTGAAATGAAGCGAGGACTGAGCTTCTCTGCTTTATAGTTTTTTTTTTATCAAACGGTGATTGCCAACTGGGAGACGTGTCACCACCAGATGATGTCTCTACTAATCATCTTAAATGTAACACACCAAGGAGGACAAGGTACCTTTGACGAAGATAATTCCTCTTATCGAAACGTCGGCCAGCCTATCTGAGTACTCCTACTGTTTACCCTGACTATCCCGCTATGTGTTTCTACCTGTCGGCACCCATTTTGATTTTGTTGGGAAGAGTGTGTTTCTTTGAAATGAAGGCAGTCTCTATTACCTAAAAAGATGCTCAGAAATAAAACCTATAGTATTAATGATGTGATGAAGCTTCATGAGGTTAAGGCTGATCTGTTAATCTTATGTTTTTTCAGCCACTGATAGATGTGCATTACCTGTTCGACTATTGTCTGTAAAATGCTCTAAAGTGTAGTATAATAAATACCATGCATGAAATATCATAATAAATATCTTTATTTTCAGTTGAGAGAAAACCTGTGTTGGGGTATTTGTTCTTGACACTCACCCTACCCAAATATATATCTACTTTCAGGAGGTGTGCAAAAAATATTTGTCAATAAGTGGAAACGATTGTCTACCTGAGCAGCTCTGTTATTTGTGTCTAATCAGAAAATTTGAGATGAACTAGGTGAGGCTGAACTCATACGGTTTCGCGATGCCAAGTTTAACTGCAAAACAAGTTGCTGAAACATGTATATGACTGCATCCTGCATGAGACGAATGCACTCCTACGGGTACTATTGCATTCGGTATAATGCGTTTCTGTGTCTACAAAGACGTATATATACCAACAACTTTGCTGTATGGACTCACTGAGCCTCCAATAGATATACACGAGATGCCTATGCTAATTAACGCTCTAAATATTTGTATTTATTGTATAACCAGAAAACGCCGCCTAAATTTCTATAGTCCGCTTTACAAAAAAAAATACGCCCGCAAATGCAAATACGAGACGACGCGATTGATAATGCTCACCTTTTCCTAGAGTTATTGAGACTGTTTTTGTTCTAAAACATTGTTTAAATAGATCTGTTTAATTAGCTAACTTTTGAAGGAACGAAGATGGATAAAAAGAGAGATAAAAATTTTAGTGAGAAAGTTGGAGGCAGGTTTGCAAATCGTCTGATTAGACACTGTTTTGAACCTAATATCTGTTAGTTATTAGTGTTTTCCTGCTAGCTAAAAATACTCGCGAAATACAAAAAACAGAAGCCAAGTGACAAACCCGCTTGCGCGCAAGGTGCGCACGATGATTCTGGTGCTCTTAAAGGTTCCGCGTACGAACAACCATTAGCATTTGCCGGATTGCGCTGCCTCGACAGGGCGCAACGATGGCGGTAGCTTTGCGATGAGCACGTTTTGCTATCAGCCGCAAAAGTGATAACCGCTGCGACTGCTCATCGCTGTCAGGAACCGGTGCGATAGAAGAGTATTGTTTGTACGCAGAGCGTTAGGGAGCACGAGAATCACGGCGCGCGTAGGCGCGCCAACGAGTTTGTCACGTGGTATTTTTTGTATTTTTTGGCATTTGTAGTTAGCAGAAAAAACACCAATAAATAACAGATATACACATCGAAGCTTTTCCGCGGTCATCAAGTGGCTAAGGTACTCGGCTCCTCGCCCGAAGGTCGCAGGATCGAATCCCGGCTGCGGTGGCTGCATTTCCGATAGAGGCGGAACTGTTGTAGGCCCGTGTACTCAATTTTGGGTGCTCATTAAAGTGCTCGATTTGGGTGCTCGTTAATTTTCAGACCTTTTCTGCTTTACGTGTCCAATTCAGTAATAATGAACTGTAATTCGTCCCCTGAGTTACTCATCAAGGCAATGTCATCAGCGAATCGCATATTACTAAGGTACTCTCCGATAACTCTTATCTCTAACTCTTCCCAGTCTAGGGTCCTGAATACCTCCTGGTAACACGCTGTGAATATGATTGGAGATATCGTGTCTCTCTGCCTTACACCCTTCATTATTGGGATTATTTTGCTTTCTTTTTGGGTAACTATGGTGGCTGTGGATCCTCTGTAGATTTATTCCGGTATGATTATATAAGGTTTTTTGATGTCCTGATTCCGTAGTGCCTGCATTACTGCTGGTGTCTCGACTTAGTCAAACGCCTTCTCGTAATCAATAAAAGCTATGTATAGCGGTCGGTTATAATCAGCACATTTCTCTATTACCTGATTGATAGTATGAATATGGTCTATTGTGGAGTAGCAGGTACGAAATCCTGCTTGGTCCTTTGACTGATTGAACTCTAGTATCGTCCTAATTCTATTAGCGATTATTTTTTAAAATAGTTTGTAGAGAATGGACAGTAAGCTGATAAGCCTGTAATTTTTCAAATCCTTGACGTCTCCTTTCTTATGGTTTTAGAGGATGTTGGCATTCTTCCGAGATTCTGGTACCCTTCCCGTCAAGAGACACTTTGTATATGAGGTGACTAATTCATCTAACAACACTTCTCCCACATCTTTCAGGATGTCTGTTGTTACATTATCCTCACCAGTGGCTTCGCCTCTTTGCATTTCTTCTAAGGCTTTCCTTACCTTACCAGGCATTCTCTTGGACAATTTAGTTTCTCCCAATACCATCTTGGTTCTTTTGACTTCAGTACAGCTCTCTCTAAAACTCCTTCACCATCTCGACTATCCTATCCATATTGGTTATGATATTGCCTTCCTTGTTTTTAAATGCATATATTCGATTTTTGCCTATGCACAAGTCTGCCTTCGCAGCTTTTAGTCTTCTGCCACTTTTTACAGCCTGCTCAATTCTTTCCGTTTTATACCTTCTGACGCCTATTGATTATATTCTAAAGCTGCACTAGCTTTATTTTTTCGGTTGCATTTGTGGCTTTCACTGTTTGTCGTCTCTTAATAAGATATTGTGTCTCCTGAGATAGCTTGCCAGTTTCCTATCTTGTGACTAAACCGCCAACTTCAATTGCACACTCTTTGATGGTACTAGTAATATTATCGCTCATTGTATCAACACTAACGTTGGTTATCTCATTTAGTGGCTCAAATCAATAGTGAAGCAAAACTCTGAATTCCTGTATTTTTCCTCTCACCACCAGCTCATGAATCGGCTTCTTGCTTTTCAGTTTTTGCCTTTGCTTTTTTTTAAATCTAAGTGTATACGAGCACTTACCGTTCATGGTCACTGCATCTAACCTTGCCAACTACTTCTGCACCCTGTACAATGTCTGAGTGAACACACAGAATGAAGTCAATTTCATTTTTGTTTCGCCATTAAGACTTCGGCACGTCCACTTACGGTTAGCCCGTTTTCTGGAGAAGGTATTCATAATCCGTAAATTATTGCATGCTGCGAACTCCACTAATAACTCCCCTTTGGCATTTCTACAGCTGATGCCAGATTCCCCTACTGCATGGTCCTTGGCCTGTTTCTTGCCTACTTTGGCATTAAAGTCGCCCATAAGAATAGTATACTGTGTCTTTACTTTATTATTGGCTGACTCTACGTCTTCATAAAAGTGTTCAACGAAATTATCATCATGGCTCGATGTAGGCGCGTAGACCTGCACAACCTTCATCTTGTACCTTCTGTTAAACTTAATCCTCTCACTGATGCTATTGTATTCCTTTATGTTGCCATCGATATTCTTGTGCTGAGAAACCCCTCTCCTAGTTCTTTTCTGTCAACTAATCCATGGTACCACACGACGTGTCCACTGTTCAGCACTGTATAAGCCTCACGTGTCTTCCTAACTTCGATGAGCCCTATTACATTCCATTTATCACGATCTAATTCCTCGAATAGCACAGCCAGACTTGCCTCACTAGATAGCGTACTAGTGCTTAAAGTAGTCATGTTCAGATTGCAATGGCGGCCTGACCGTACCCAGGGATTATTAGCACCCTCCGCCACGTCACAGGTCTGACTGCCGCCTTAGACATTTGCTTCGCAGCTGCTGGGGACTGACGGCTAAGTGTAATTGGTGTGTTCATGGAAGGTTGTGGCCAAGTACTGCACCAGGGTGGCAAATTCTGCTCCGATGAGGGAGTGCATTATCAGCAGGTGGTCGCCAGTAAGGCAGCACCCCAGATCTCTTTTCTTCTCTTTAAGGACTCCTTCTTCACGCACTTTAAGTAAATATACATTTGGGAATGGTTCCTCAAATCTATTCGAACCAAATTTTTCCATGGCATGCTTGGATACTGCGCTAATTCTAAGTAGATGGCCTGTTGCACTTTATTAGCAATGTAGAAAACCACCTGACCGCCTATAAGCTCCCAACTTCACCTGGGTCGTAGCTCGCCTCAGCTTTTTTTTTTCCTAGTTGTCGGAAAATCTAATTTTACTATTAAAAAGCACCCTGTGTGGTTTCGGACTTTGACCTTGCGAGCTTGGGGCGGATTAGTGCCTTGAATGGCCTTTCTTTCCAGACGTTTGTTCTCTCCTGTCACGCTCATGAACGAGATTGACATTGTGGGTTTCAAAGTGTCCACAATGTCAGAGTTTTGCTGATTTCGAGTGGTCGCACTCTTGCTTTGATGTTTCCTGTGAACTGACGAGTTGCGCGCACCTGTTTTCCGACTAATCGGCTGCTTCCATGTGATTCTTATGTTGAGCGTATACGTCGCGGGCGTTTGGAGGGCATGAAAATTGAACGCGAACAGTTTTTAGATGCTAAATAATAGACAGGCGCTACCTTTAGAGCTGTATACTATTTTGCTGATGTTTTCGGTTAGTATATAAAAAACACTCTGGTAAATAGACAAAGAAGAAGACAGTGGCCCTCAGGCGGGATTCAGCTATACGTAATAATAAATACATAATTGTTGAGCCTAATAACGCTAAATTAGGGAGGGAAGGTAAGGAGCGAGTTATTTCTAATTCTAAAAAGCGGCGAAAGGAAAAAAAGTTTTTAAAAAGACAATGTCGTGTTCGCATCACTCACCACAAAGCGTCAACTGGAATTCCTAGACTCCGACGACTCTTGGCATTCATTCTCGCACACAACAATAATGTACGTCTCGTTCCTATCTAATTTCTCTCTGTGTCTCTTCTAACAAGCATTTTATCTCAATTTTAGTTATGAGGTTAAAAGACAGTCTTGTCTTGTCTTGTCACCTAAAATATCTTGCCTCAGACCCACAAGGGGTATTGGTAAAAGAGAGATCAATATTTAAATACAATGCATGTCAAAAAACTATGAATGTATTTTAATTTTTGTTATAAGGTAGAGTGTGGCCAATCCCCCTTGTGGGTATGAGCCAAGATCTTTTATGAGAATACTTTACAATGGCGTCCTCTTCTCGGCCATCGCCACGTCCCCGGTCGTTGGCGTCAATCTCATCATTCGTGCCCAGGATCCCAATATGGCGGCGGACCCCGCAAGGCATCCTCAAAACTCCGCCGGGCTTCTTCAGCCTGCCCAGAAGGCACTCCGCAAAAACTCTGCGGTTCCAGGTGGACGAGACGGGTGGTGACCTGGCATCCGGTGTGCGCCGCCAACATCGAACCCCAGCAAAGAACATGGCGGAGGCGGAGAATCTTCATGTCCTCACAAGTACCGCAGTGTCTACGACTTCTGAGAACAGCAATTCCTCTTCCTCCCCTACAACCTCGAGCGAGCCAAGCTCTGAGGATAAGCGGAACCGAAGGTACTGTTTGCGAGCTCCCTACTTACCAATCTATTAGTTTTTACGTGACCTCAATTTTTGTAGAAACTTCCGGCAAGCAGCTTAAAAAGTCACAGCTTTGCCGCAAAGGCGAAGCAAATAACGCGATAGCAACATATTGGAAAAGGCAAGCAGATCAAAACGCGCCCCACGTGTCTCACGTACAAATGACGCACGAAACACACTCACGGATACAGATTAACGCATATAAGCGACTCCGTTGTTCGCTGTGTCTGAATAGCGTGCCCGTTTCGCGAACGGAGATTGTGCAACCATTGCAATTACATTTGTGCGCCCGGTAACTACAACAAAGTCGCCCAAGGGCAACCAAGGTTTACGATCGTCCCCACGGCCAGATAAGCAAGCGTACGCTTAAGCATCCACCCTGCCCCCTTTCCGCTGTGCAAAGTACGCCTGGTAGAAGATAGCACGCGCCGCCGCGTCGGGACGATGTGGTGACGCACGCTGATTGCGCCATCTAGCTGGTAATTCTGAAAACATGATAGTCCCCGCACAACCGAAATGCTCATTGCCAGCGGTAAGTGGTAGATATAAATAACTTGCCGTTTGAACTGTTGAAGGAGGTGCTTTTACGTGGCTCAATGGCTAACGACCCACATTCACAAATCGGAGGTCCTACACTCGATTCCGCGTGCCGGAGTCTTTTTCTGGATTATTTTAGGGGCAAAGGTCCTCTTAGTCTAACCATCTCACGTGTCATGCGTAACCGAATGAAAGGACGTGAGAGAAAAAAAAGCAGTATCTCCCGCCCAGAATAATAGATGGCACTGCTTCATAAAAGTAGATACAAACTGCAGTTGAGTGAGGATATTCTAGACGGTAATGTACCACTACTCTTTGATTGGCTGCTGCGTGGTCTGTGCTTAGGTACGCAGAGAACGAGTGCCTCTCTCAGTGGCGTGAATAGTCACCGTACGTGGCGGATTGTTGATAGGACATAGACGAAGCAGACACGGCGGGTGCATTGAAGACGTTGCACTCGGCTTCCTTGGCTCGCGTCTCGTCAGTGTTACCCGTGCACCGTCTGCATTCTCAAACGCGATCAGATGCAGAGACGCATGTACGAACTGGCGGTGACACGGATGGATGTATGCTTTGCCCCCAGTCATCATCATTCACTCCGTGGATATGCGGTGATATATATATATATATATATATAAATATATATATATACATACGTTTAAATTCACATATAAACCCCAAAAAAGTTAATGGAGGGAAGGCTGCTGTGATAGCTCAGTGGTTCATCAAAGGCGTTATTCGAAGGTCGTAGATTCGATTGCTGCTCATGGTAGGTTATTTTTTCACCCAATTTTCTTTCTTATTTACGTTTCATTTGTTCTAATAACTTCCCCTATACATTCCTTGGCATTATTGTCTGTTAGATCTCATTAATATCGTGTCAAAACACGGAAAAACGAGCCCTTAGGTATACACTTCTTTCCCTTATATATATATATATATATATATATATATATATATATATATATATATATATATATATATATATATATATGCGATCAGTGATGCCGATGCCTGCAGCAAAATCAAGTCGAGAGTGTCTATATAGTAGACCCTTTTGAAAAGTAAGCCTGGCTACCTTGACAGTCGGCACGTCAGCCATGTTTTGGCCGTGGCGTGATTTCGGACAGTAGTTTCGGTTTTTGTCAAAGCTGGTGGGAGGTCATTCGCGCTGTGCGTGCATCATTCTAACTTTATGTCACCGTTCTTCATGGCTGTCGAACACGTGTTCTGGTCAAGAGAACTTAGCGTCATTTCGAATGGCTTCTCGCAAAGGCGACTTTCCATGTATTTTGACTGTATGAGTGTGTGCGGTTCGTCGGGGCGTCCCTCTCAGCGTGGACACAAGCTGCTGTGCGAGTCGTGAACCAACTCGACCTTTGTCCGCGCCACTTCTTCTCCACCCAGGTATTTCCGCCAACTTTCTTTTCTTCTGATGTGTTTTCTTATTCCTTTAGGTGCACCGTTGCCCCAAGGAAGAAATGCCAACATTGCAGCACATTAGTGTTCTACTGTTCACATTTCTTCCCATCGCACTGTCACCTTGGTGGCAATAGATTTGCGGATTAGCTAGCGTTACGTCTAGACGCAATGTGAGGCGCCGCTATAGTTACATTCAGACGCAAAAAAATGCAAATCTTAGTTACGTTCAGCGCGATGACAATACAAATGGGGCCTGTAAAGCTTGAATAACCAATCTATTGTGGTGGCGTGGTATATTGGTTATGCATCATTGACGCTCTGCAATCTTGCTGTAGAGACATGGGCCACTGGAGCAAAATAGTGGGAGTGACAAAGGCGCACCGCCACTGCACAGACGCGACAGCGTCGCCGTGACACGAGCGAACCTCGTGGGACAGGCAAGACATTTATTAAACTCAGATGTGCCTTGAGAGCCCACCGTGGCTGTAACCTTAGCAGCCGATTATCGTTACGGTTGGACGTAACTATAACTTGCGCAAAAGGTACGTCCAGACGTAGCGATAAGCGCCGTTGTAGTATCGTGCAGACGTGAAAAAAAGCACCGCTGGGAAAACGAAGTTACGTTCAGCGTGATATTACAAATGTGACCTGTAAAGTCTGTCCACAGCCTCCTATATAGGGCCAACCAATTTACGGCGGTAACACAATGAGTTAACATGCCACGCCCGGAATGACGGCGTCAGTGGTTCGAATCTCGCTGCTGTCGTTTTTTTTTTCCTGGTTGTGCCTTGCATATCACAACATAATGTCAACAGCGCACTTTTTTGTAATTTCTTACTTTCTCGTGCTCAATGATGTTATGCATTTGCAGCAGGTTTATTTTATGCATCAAATGAGATTGCGCTTTGCCTAACCACATTTGTACCCTTTTTCTTCAGCTTTGGTGGTGACGTCCTGGGGAAGAGCATTTGCCACAGAAGCCAAAAGAAAACATCAAAGCCTTATAAGGTCATGATTACTATCAAGGCTTCAGGCTCTGTGGCATCGGCCAAGTGACAGTTTACCGCTGGTGGGAGTGGTGGTTGCAGTCACTTTAAAGCTGCATTGAAGCTTACGCTTCTCCTTAGAACTCAGAAATTTAAAGATGCACCACCAGAGATGTCATGTACAGAGCTTGCACAACAGTGGCGAAGACCACGCAGTAGCGCTCTTGCTTCTTTGCCGATTACGTTCACGGACTGGAGGGGTGTTGAAGAGGACGGACTCGGGGAGCCAATCCAGGCAAATCTTCACGACGCGAGAAGAAAAAAGAAGACACTTGAAGACCTGACTTTCCGCTTCAGAACTGTGAGGGCTGAACTTTCAGCTTCCTGCTCGACCGCCATTACACAGCACTTGAAGAAATGCCGTATCGTTGAGGACACCTCGAGATTTAGACCTTCTCCGCGGAGAAGCCCGCTGGAATTCTTGAAGCCACTTGTGCCCCATGAGTACGAGGCATTAGTGGCACCAGAGATAACATCAGTCTCCACGTACAGAACTGCCCGGCCAATGCGTTCTCTGCTGTTCAGCCATTCTATTGAATGGCAACACACATCTACGCTGAATACACCTCGAGCACACATCCCTGCTGACCAAGCATTCATCCTCGAGATGAATACAAAATCAGTCTTCACAAGCGAAATTCTTTACTCTCAGCAGACAGGTCCTCCTATCTACATGACGGCCAGCCTGTCTGAGGCACTTCCACTGTTCCCCTGATTATCCCACTACGTTGTTTCCATCTGTCGGCTCCCATTTTGATTTGTATTACTCTCAATAGAATACATTAGCTATCTATTACAGGGCCAAATAAATATTGTGATTGGACACCTTAATAATGCAGCCTAAATGTTAGTACAGATTGCCTCTCTGCCTGCTCAGCCACGTTTGCTTAGCTGTTTTTCTACTGTCTGAAGTTATGTATAATTTAAGTCAAAGCTACCGTGCAAGTCCTGTCTAAAGATACAGAAAGCTTTCTACTGAAGTTGTAATGCAGTAAAAAGTTAGATTTGTCGAGTTATCTTATAAATTTTGAGTTATTTTTGGCACAAAGCGATATTATCTTTCTTTTTTCAGAAACTTCAAGTATCCTGTGTGGAGGCTGTGGCATTAAAGCAAAACACGAGAGGCCAGGTCAAAAGTAATGCTTGGAGGGAAGTCCACCATTATCACCTGACAGCTTCTTCCTTTGGAACAGTCCTGCAGAAAACAATGCGGACAGAGCAAGGCATACACAACTTGATATTGGAGAGATATTTGACTCGTGTTCAAGCAGTCTAGTCAGTACAAAAAGATTCATTGCTTACTCTTATTCTTTGAGCATGACTGTAAGGTTACGTATGGTGCATCGCTGAAATAACATGAGTGCTTTATGCCTGCCTCTTGCCACAAGTTAAGATGTTCCGCACGCTATAGCCATGACTTTCTGGCCAAAGCAGTTTTCCAAAGTTAGTGAAACATTTGTTTTTTATTAAAATCAATATATTTTGTTTTTGAAGGTATGGTGTTGCCAACGAGAAATCTGCTGTCCACCGTTACATATCAACGATGAGGACCAAAGGCCGTAATGTGGAGGCATTTCAAGTGGCTAGCTGGTGAACACGTCATGTCCCTGGTTGGGTGCGTCACAGGACCGGATAATTTTGAAGCTGCTGAAGGTTCAGGGCGTTGTATTCTCGAAGTGAAATGCCCATACAGTCTGAAGGGCAAATCACAATTAAGATTTGCGACACTTACTGCATGAAAAAGACAGTAATGGTGCTTTTCGTTTTCACCGCACCTCTATGTATTATAAACTGCTTGGCCAAATAGCATTGTGCGGCCTTCCTTGGAGCGTCGTTGTGTTTCTTTTTCGAAAGTTTCATTTCGGTGTAGAAAATAAGATTTTCATAGGTGGATTGCACTGCTGCTAAAGCCAAATGGTACAAGAAAGAACGTCTGGGGATATAATACTTGAAAAGAAGATTCTGCACACCTCTGTTTGCTTGTGTTCCTATGTTTTCTTATTGAAGGACGGCTATGAGTTTCAAGGCGCTATTCAGTACTTTGTATATTGTTAGAAGCCATATTGCTTTCAGTTTTTGTATTTATTAATACCAACTTCCTTCTGTAATGCCTCCGAACCCTGAAATACGAAAAATAGGTAAACGAGTCAACTTATGTCACTGTACACGACTATTATGCTTTACATCAGAATTGCGAAAAGTTGCTTGTTTCAGGATGAACTGTGGTTTTCATATTTAAGCAACAATTTCCAAAGACCACTAAGTTTTTACAGCAGACACGAGTGTACGAGTCAACACTGACACTATTTGAAACCATGTAGCTTCCCCTACTTATATTTTGTATTATGAAGTGTGTATTCATGATTCCTTTTGTGTTGTCTCTTGATTTCAGTAATGTTGTTCTTTAAACAGAACATTTTGTGGGTGCGTGTACTGTACACATGGATGATTCTTGCGCAGCAACCTACATGCTCGAGCGGAAACCTACATGCTCGTACACAGAGATCATGTGTAAAACGAAGCTTCATTACAACGTGTGGTGAAGCGGTACATCTCGCCCCGCTCCTAAAGTATGCAACTTGTTGCTTACCAAATCTCCAATAGAAATCAGCGTGTTAGAAGCGAGAGTGGGATGAACGCTTACGCCATCCACATATCTGACTCGTAATCAGGTAAACAGAGGAGACACACTCGTTATTAAGTTGTGGTTTACACGACGAATGTCCAGCATTCGAACCTGGTAGCCGACTGTGCGACTATTCCCGGTAGCCTTGTGATATTACATTACGTGCAGCGAAGGTTTTGGAAATAACCTATAAGATAACTTTTAAGGCAGTAACTGGGAATGTAAGAAAAAGTGATAAATTTTCAGCCTATTTTCTATTAGCAATGACGTGCGCTTCGCATACAAATTCACTTTCAGTGATTGCTTTCCAGTACCTATCCTAGCATTCAACAAAAGTCACATTATCACCACAAGAACTAATCAGTGAATGCCACAGTAACAAAGAAGAATGTTGTGCGCAGCAAGGTTAGCTGCGGAAAGCGAGGTATCCTGCGCGCTGTTGATAGCTTCAATGCAAAATCCACGATGAGAGCGCAATACGTACAAGAATATGAGCCTTTTTCTGATCCCATCCAAAGACAAAGGCGGGCGAGTATATGTTCTGCCCGCCAAGTCGTACATTTTTCCACCACTGCTACACTTTCACGCAACGGAGACAACCGTGGTACGTACCACCACCACTTGCACCACTTCAGTGGGCACATCCGACGCAGTTTCGCACACACGACGTGCAAGTCAATGCCATTTATTTAGGCTTATACGTAACATGGCGGCAGCGGCCAAAGTGCAAGTGGTGTTTCTATGGGAAACTGGTTACAAATAATGTGAATAGTGCGAACATTATTACTCTGGCCAGTATACTTCTTTAAAACTATTTGTCACGCTGAAAAGTGGGAGTGGAACATGTGTCGAAATGATCACGCACTCTTACGACGTGTAATGAAAGTTCGGCGCAGCAACTATAGAATAAAAAAAGAAATGGAACTCGTGGAATGAGCGTTAAACCAATGTGCATGTGGCGTGTGTGCCTGCGTGTGCCCCCTCCCCCCCCCCCACCGCCTCTGTTGGCTGAGGCCGTAAATTCAAAACAAACGCAACAAACTCACGTGGAATTGACGACTTTGTAAAGGTATCAGGCAGACCTGGCACCACTTTTCAAAATAATGATGGTACGGGGAGGAAGAGGTTACACTTCCTCTGCTCTCTCGTGCGCATACCTATGGCTTGATTGAGGCATATGTGGTGGTTTACGTACCAAACCACCATACGATTATGACAACTGCCATAGTGAAGGGCTCTGGAAATTTTGACCACCCGGGGTTTTTGAACGTGCACACAAATCTTAGCACACAAGCTCACAACATTTCTGCTTCCAACGGAAAATGCAGCCACCACAGCCGGGATTTGATCCCGTGACCTGCGGGTCAGCAGCCGAGTACCTTAGCCACTTTACCACCGCGCTGGGGCACGTACGGCTTGAAGTAATCCAACTAAGCACTACGATTGCTCGAGGAGTAAGGCGCCATTTTAACAAATGTTATGTTGCTGAACTAATAAAACAAACATATACGCGTACTACAGCAACGCAGTTACTTGGCTCGTATATTGGTAGATGTACCGACGGGCTTGCGAGATTGTCGATGAAGATATGCGACAGCAGAACGTCAATTTGTTGATGATGTAAGGCGTCGTTGCGGACGTCTCCTTTTCTCCGTGTCAATAATTGAAGAACAAGAAAAAAAGGAAGAGGGGAGCAGTGGGGAAAGCTATCATTTTGCGCGTTTCGTTAAGGTGTGCATGAAATAACCACTTTGCATTCCGCTCGCTCGACCATTTGAATTGAGCTTTAACGTGACTCTTGATAGTTTCAAGCTGTTTCGAGCTGTCTCTTTCTGTTTGCTTTTCCAGGGGAATCAAGCGCTGCCATTCTCCATCTCCTCGATGCGGCTGCCGGAACAACAGCGCCCACGAGCTGGGAAGAACGGTGCCGTACTGGATGCCCGAGGAGATCCACCATTACTTCACCAACTACAACAACGACGAAGAGGGGAGTGGAGGCAGAGCCCAGAACGCGACCAGCGCCAGTGCGTCAGCCTTGCAGCAGATTGGCCTCGAGCGGCCATTACAGTACGATGACAACGCTCACAACTGGAAGCGATCCGCCAAGCAGCCGCACTGCGTGCTGGGAGCTCTCTGCTTTGTCACCGTGTTCACACTCATCCTCGCAGCCATGTCGTCTGACTTCTACTACAGCCTTCTATATGGTGCCAAAGGGTACGTATGTATTTATTCGCTTCACTGTGCAGCTTGAAATACACGCACACGCAATTAAAACAGAACAGGACACCATAAGGACTCCCCGTGTCTGTGTTCTTTTAGCTGCTGTTTGATTATTGCAATAACAATTATACAGAAATTTCAAGCACATTTTTTTTCGTACCCATTGCTATCACTTACCATATGAATTCGAAATTTATAACATCGTAACATCTTTGTGCGAATGAAAGATTGCGAAGGCTGGTGATGGGCGCGGCTCAATAGGGATAAAACACACCGGCTTGCTTCGTTGAACGAAGGAACATGAAGTGCGGCCGGTATACAGACTGCTTCGCTTAACAGCAGCTGCGAACTCGGATCAAAACGGCTTTTTCGCGTGTGCTATCTTTTCACCCGCAGGGCGCGGGTTCGAATCCCGGCTGCGGCGGCTGCATTTCCGATGGAGGCGGAAATGTTGTAGGCCCGTGTGCTCAGATTTGGGTGCACGTTAAAGAACCCCAGGTGGTCGAAATTTCCGGAGCCCTCCACTACGGCGTCTCTCATAATCATAGAGTGGTTTTGGGACGTTAAACCCCACATATCAATCAATCAATCAAGCGTGTGCTATCTTTTCAGACGTCAGTAGACAGGTGTTACTTTCGTACATTGGCGCGCGATACGAATATTATCGCATGAGCGTTGACCTGCCCAACGTCCCAGGGGCCCAGCGGCACGTCTCGAAACTGTGAAAATCAGGATGGCGCATTCTTCACTCTCTCTTAGGCTGTTCCATGCAACAACAATCGCCCCCTCAGTGAACCCTTTTTTTCTACTGCGAGCCTTCTATTCATTGCGATCAAGTATATTTTTTGTGGACTGTTGTCTCCACAGGTGATTACAAATTGGTGGGGAACACGTCTTAAAGCTGCTGTTTTGCACTTCTTCGTTTAACCAGCTTCCCAAGACGGGAGTAATCGTAGCTTAAAGAACCGCAAAAAGGCTGAGTGAAACTTCTGTGATACCGCCCTCACCTAGAAAGAGTATTCTGGGACGTGGCGCTGTTGTTCTCGGCTGACGCTTGCGCGATAACCGTCATATCACTCGTGGCAGTAGTTACTGCTCCCAGGGCTTTGAAGCTACAGCATGAAAACCGCTTCGTTTTCTGGAGCAGCCGTGATGCCACAAGACAGCATTTTGTGAAGTTGCGCGAGATCCAATCTTTAATGAGTTATAGCTACTATAGCTTTAGAATAAAATTCTGATTTGTTGCAATCACATTCATTGCTTCGCCCTTGCGGCGAAAATGACTATTTTTTCCTTTAATACCTAATTGAAGGAAGGATCCCTTTATTGTTTTTTTCTTTGATATATGCAAGCGCTCTAATTTGTACAATATTAAATTATATGCACAATCATATAAATGAGGTATCACGCATTAAGAGAATTTCAAAGGATTGTATTTCGCACTGACCAAAGGTTAGTGGTACGGAATAATCTCCGACTTCTTCGGCCGTCCTCCAGTGCATCATTGAGCTTTTCAATACCATAAGGGTTTAGTGTAATATTGCAGTAAACATGTGCTGGTATTATAGCACGTTTATTGCGGCTGTTGAGGTAATTGTATCTAAAGGTTCTCGAGTGTTTAGGAATCGTAATATCACACGCTGAAGTGGACTCATTCAGAATAACGTTCAAGGTGTCACAAAAATCCTCGCTGCTAGTGGCTTAAATTTCCTTCTCTGGTAAGCCGATAAAACGGCAAACGCAAATAAAATTTGCACACAAATTGAAGCTAACTGACAACCATCACCAGTAAGCATATATAGGCGAGCGCCATACGGGGTTGAATGCCGACCACCCCCCAAATCATCTAAAGGGAGCGCAAATTCTGCACCATGTCTTTTCTTGGTCGGACCTTTCCCGTTATGATTTAATGAGCAGGAATAGATTGCGCACGTTTTTTTTTTTGTCAAACATAGTGAACAATGGCCACTGAAGCTACCTTCTAATAACCCTGCCAATCTGGCGACCAATCTCAGGCCTTTGTGAGAAGCAAGTCATCACATCATTTTCGTTTCTTTTTGCGTCTAATCTGGGTTTTTTTTCTTTAAAGTCGACCAAAAAAAAAGGGCGGACGTTCAGGCGAAGGTCGTTCGTTCCCCTCCCCCCTTTATATGGAGAATCCTGCGCGAGCCTAACGTCGGTAAGCGCCGATATCGGAATGCTGCTGGTATATTCTTCCGGCGTGGAATGACGACCATTCACTAACGCGAAGATCCTGGCGTTGATCGGAATACGGGAAGACCGATGCGCACTGCACCGATGCGCTTCAGCCGCTCCGCTCGCAGGTTACATGCCGTGATGTCGCACATGCAATTACATCGCACTAATTACTAAAACAACGGGCAACACCGAAATGGCGATTGATGTTGTTTGAGAAAAAAATCACCGCCCGAGCACTCCCTACAAACTGATTAACCATCGAAAGCTGCAACGTGCGGCTCCGGTGTTCAGCAGTGGATTCAACCCGACGTGGCACTGAAGCGTTTCACAATGTCTGGTAACATGTTCCAGCTTCTTAATGAGATTAGACACACCTCTCGCTCGGGTTTCCAACAATGTTTATTTCACGTGCCACACATTGTGACTCGCATGATCACGGTCCGTGAGGAATGTAATGTGTAAATCACAATGGTTGTTCTCGAACCACAGGCGGTCACAAACGTCGCGGCCGAAGCCAATGTGCCGCTGGAGAAACTCCAGCCGAAAGCGGGGTTCACCCCGGCCAACGCGCTCGCGCAATCATTGCATAAACGCCGCGTTGTTGCAAGCGTCTGACATGACGAGCCAACTCGGCGACGAGATCTCAGGAGAAACTGTTCCGCGCGGGTTCGGCACCACGGCTGCGACGACGTCACTCACAGCGCAGCCAGTGGCAACCGTTCTTGTGAACAACGTCACTGATAGCACAGCCAATGAAGACCGCTCATGACACCAATGCCGAACGAATTTTCGTTTCTCCTAGCCATATACAGCTTTTGCTGCAAAAAACCTCGAGATTAATAGTTGTCGCGCCGCTGCCCGCAACCTGTATTATGTTTTAACGCCAGCAGAGTGAAGCTCATTGTCCGCCGCAAGCTTGCAAGTCTGGAAGTAAATTGTAATCGTAAACTCTCCTTTTGCTGCTATTTTTAATGCAAGAACTTATAAAGCATTCCAATATTTTCGAAAAACCTTTATTCACACTTCCATGGCTATTATTGTCATCATGTTTCCGTCTATATTAAGTTGCCTGTGAATTCCTTTCTGTGCCATCCTATACTGAGTGTTGAACTCATTTACGGGCGTGGTACAAAATGAGTGCCAACAGCTGTCGAGTGAATGGTAGGCTAATTAAAGCAGCTTTCTGTGCATATGCGAGTGATGCAGCTGCGTCAATACACATTTAGAAAGGAGAGTACCAGTCACGAATATATTGAAGCAACGTCGTCTCCTTTCGGGAATTATTTTCGTTACCTACGATGTACTCGTACCACTGTGACCTGCTTGATTCATAACTATAAGCTTTTGTACACAGTGAAAAACCAGCCAAAACAACCGGAAAGTAGGCTATAATTGAGTAACAAGTTTTAAAAAAATTTCGGAGAGCAGCGAAAAAAATACAAACAAAAAATTCACAAGAAAAGCGCGTGCCTTCACAGTGTTTCGTAAAAACGCTTCTCATCCAAAGTTAAAGTATGAACCTACTGGTCAAAGCCCAAGTTACAGAGAAGAATATCTTGCTGTAAATTCAAATGGACATGTATAATGTTCCGATGAACATTTAACAAATAGCGATTTTCACACATCATTATTGAAATCACAACTCATATGCGTTTTCTTGGAAGCACCGTATACGTTTCTTGGGTGGTCATATACGAAGGCGTAGATTTGGTTTTCGACATGGTGGCGGCGAGTGTCTCTCACGGGCATCTTTTCAATGGCGCCCTGACACTTTTTCAAGTAGTAATCTAATGGTTTCTAAAGACGTTTATTGCCTCACAAATCGCCACAAAAAACTTCTAATTCGTCAAGTACTTGTGGAGTTGCAGATGTTTGTCGAATGCTGAAATTCATTTCTATCCTCCCGACCAACACACTGAAAACTAAGCAAGGAGGTATGGCACGAGCCATCCCTCCTTACATAGTAAAAGATACGTAATGCGCACGTCATGAGCTTGAGCCCTTTTTCTTCTTTTTTTCTTCGAGCGTACGGCTTACCTTCAGTGTGGTCACGGAAGCGTGCTTGGGCGTGTGGCGGCCTCTCGCGGTGACCACGGTAACTCTATAGCGGCAATATTTAAATCACCCGATGGCCGTAAATTTGAGCACGTAGGTGGATTATTTCGGTATATTACATCATTTGTCGAGAAAAGATATAGAATGATTTCTCGCTACTCTGAGAATTAGTAATAAGTTCAAGGCCACGTGCTGCTTTACAATATTTGACTCACGTATTCTCAAGAGCCTCGACTCCCTACCATCAGTGTTTTCCAACCTAGTTGAAAAAATTCGGCAGATACTACGTACTTCAAGCATCGACATTATGCAAAAAATGCGGATGGTAGGTGACTGAGTGGTATTTTTTTTCATCGAGTGAAACGTTACCACCAGGAACTAAACAAATGTAGAAATGCACGCAGATATACGTTCAACAGCCGCATATGGTTTATATAACCAGTTTGCGGTTGCGTAATGATGCCAACAGCAACATGTATATTAGAAACACCATAAGCCGTAAGCTGATATGAAGCGCTTGTTACTCGGCTGCTCACACGCAGGTCGTGTGATCGAATCCCGGCTGCGACGGCTGCATTTCCGATGGAGGTGGAAACGTTGTAGGCCCGTGTACTCAGATTTGGGTGCACGTTAAACAACCCCAGGGGGTCGAAATTTCCGGAGTCCTCTACTACGGCGTCTCTCATATTCATATGGTGGTTTTGGGACGTTAAACCCCACATATCAATCATATAAATGAAGTGCTGGTGCTTGCGCTGGAGCTTGCGAGGCTGGTAGCCCTGAACACTGCAACATACGTCAACTTTAGAGGATGGTTCCTAACTACAATTGACGCTAATCTGACATGACGGCTTTACCATAGTAATAGATATAATATGTTCATAAAATTGCATAACCCAGCACTGAATTCATTGAAGTAGCTTGCTCGGAACAAATGGGGATGAAAAAGACACAAGAACAAGCGCAAAAGTGGCTTTATTACATAAACAGATTGCTTTGTTAGATCAAGAGATTTCACTACTGTCTGCGTATCTATCATGACATTGTCTTTTCGTTTGGTCAGTGTACGTGCATTTTATGTGATTTCGCGTGTGTATGTGTGTCTGGTCAACATGATCTGATGCATTGTAATCTAGAGCGATTCTTGTGATGGCGTGCTCTCTGGAAAAACAGCGCAGATCACAGTGATTTTTAAGCAAGTGTTTTTTTTTAATCATTCAGTTGTTAGATTGTCCTGTCCGTGTGTTTCCTTTGGTAATCTCCGTTTTTTCCGCGCAAAGTACTTCCACAAATCTGTCCCAACTTGACCGGCTAGCAGTTATGCTTGAGCACGTAAACCACTCTTGATATTTAACGTCCATTAGCGTCTAATTCATAGGTAGTTCCAGACCTGGCGTGAATCTGTGGCAGGACACTTGACTGTCCCGCAGAATTCTAGGGTTCGATTTCTGCTGGGACCGACACATTTATTCTTTGCAGTCATCCGGGCGCTGCTGATGTCAGCTTCATTTAACGCTCATGCGTTTAAATTACGCATGTGAGTTTTCGTTATTCCTGGGTAGAGACAGTTTTCATCAACTGTGGCACATACCCGCATACCAGTGGACAATACCCGCCCACGGGTATGTCCCACTGTCAAAATCCCACACTACGAGATTGAGACATTATTCATGCCATGACCAGCTAATCATATTCGACAAACCATCTTGCCCTCCCATACTAATTCTGGTTTACGCCAAGTTAAGGGGAACATCACGAGAGCACCCAGACGTGGGCGGCTAGATAGTTAGATTCGCAGATATAGATGATCAAAGTGTCTGCCGTAATCAAATAAATGCTTTGCATTTAAAACTGTCACATGACTTTTTTATTTTTTATTTACTGGCTCACGGCAGTGAGCAGGCGTTTCAAGCGGCTTCTTTCAACTGCGCAGGGACGAGAGGACAGCCGCAGTGGCAGTTGCCGGTGGTGCCGACGGCAAAGATGCGCCTTCGGGAACCGAGTCGGGCAGCCCGGACTCGAAAGAAAAGCATAAAGGCAGAACAAGAGTAACGAAAACGAAAAAAGTCCTGCCTGCACAGAACACATGGTCAGACGAAGATGGAGCACTTGGTGAAGAAGAACATGACGATGACGATGAGGCCGGTGTACATGAAGCGGGAGCCAAAGCAAGAACGGAGGCCGAGGAACTGCACAGAGTGAAGCGTACGCGATCGATGGTGACTGCGAGCCCTGCAAACCCGACCGAAAATGCGACGGAAGGGGTGCTCGACATCAGCAAGGTGGAGGGTATCTCATTGGAAAGTTCGGTAAGATTCAAAATGTCGAGATTATTCTTGGATCTGAATTCACAGAACATGCGTACCAATAGAACTATTCGTAAGACGTTGTGTCTTCCAACTGGCACGAAGCAGTGTTCTCGGAGATAGCGGTTGGCCAATGACAGGTATTTTACAAGCATATATATATATATATATATATATATATATATATATATATATATATATATATATATATCTATATATATATATATGCTTGTAAAATACCTGTCATTGGAGGGTATCTCATTGGAAAGTTCGGTAAGATTCAAAATGTCGAGATTATTCTTGGATCTGAATTCACAGAACATGCGTACCAATAGAACTATTCGTAAGACGTTGTGTCTTCCAACTGGCACGAAGCAGTGTTCTCGGAGATAGCGGTTGGCCAATGACAGGTATTTTACAAGCATATATATATATATATATATATATATATATATATATATATATATATATATATATATATATATATATATATATATATATATATATATATATATATAGCGTGTTCGGTTCCCCTTGTCCTCTTGAAATAAACTTGGCTGGTCAGAACCACTGATTGTCGTATGTTTTTCAAACTCCTAGTAAACCTGTCCACTACGCCCTTCTCATTTGAACTGTGTTCTCTTTCGCAAGTTATCTATTTCTGTCTACTTGCAAAGAGTACAGCACAAGTGATGAACAACGTAAAAACTAATAGAAATAGTAAAGTGACTTAAAGAGCCAGAAAGTGTAGTCGCTGTCCTTATTCGGATTTGAGGAAGCTGCGCGGCCCACTTAGGGTGTAAAACAAACAACCGACGTTTTATTGTATACATTCTACACAGAATGGTGGGCAAGTTAACAAAGAGGTAGACACAAAACTTTATTTTTTGCGTTTACTGGGTTCAAGGAAGCGATGGTCAGGAAACGAGCCCCATCGGAGCCCCACTTCCTCAGGCGGCGGCGAGACCTTAGGTGTTGGACGCGTCTTCGGCCAGCCGGACTGCCCAAAACAGGCTGAGGCTGTATGCGCAGAATTGGGCATTGTGATAAATTTAGTAAGCCTGAAGGCTTTGAATCAGCTGTTGCGCAAGATAGAAAGAGAATCTCAGATACATGCGTTTATCCTTAGTAATATACCTTGATCGAACACAGTAAAACTGCCGGTAAATTTTAGCCCCATTGTCTGGCCGTGTAAGTCTGAATTCGAGGAAAGTTAGCCGCCCTGATTCCCCTGCAGCCAGGTTTCCACGTGGCTGAGCGCCTAACCGACCCGAGCACACCTGATTCGTTTATTTTTTTTCTGTTGGACACCACATCTGACGTCTGCCAGGCCTGAGGGCTTACCGATGTGGCCATGACTTCATGCATGCTACCTTCCCTGCGCGCATAGTGTTGAGGGCCACGTTTCGAAGGCGCGACGCAATAGTTAAGCGAGTAGCATAGGAAAACAAACACCCTCACGGTTATCAAGACCTGTGTCCTTTCTTCAATGAGTGTTATCTCTTAAAACGTGATATCTGTACGCGTAACTTGCTTGCTACTGTTTACTGTAACTGATATGTCCTCTGACGTTAACTTTTTGACATTGTTGACTGCCATCCATGCTTCGTTTTAGGACGAAGCAGCAATACCTTTATATGTAAATAGCAGCTATTTAACTTGCACGAGGGGTTTGAGATAGACGATATAGTTGACCGGTGACGTAACTCCCATAAGCGTGTCAGTGACATAGGCTCAGAGCATTGGTGCACTAGCCAAACAAAAAAAGGGAAATGTTACAACGGTAATATTCCTGCCTTTCATCCTCTACATCTGAACGCTGATGCTGTAACCACTACGTCACAGATGAATCATTCTTCATTCCGAGTCATAATCATCATCATCATCATCATCATCATCATTGTCGTGACTACGTTCACAGCAGGACAATGGCCTCTCCCATGCTCTACCAGTCAACTCGGTCCTGTGCTTGCTGCTTCTACTTTATACCCGCAAACTTATTAATCTCATCTGCCCACCTAACTCTCTCTCTCTCCCTAACCCGTTTTCCTACGTCCAGACTGTTACCCTTAATGACCAGTGGTTATCCTGCCTACGCGCTACATGCCCGGACCATGTCCATTTCCTTTTCTTCATTTCAACCACGATTTCCTTAACCTCAGGTTCTTCCCTGATTCACTCTCCTCTCTTCTTGTCTCAGGTGGTGGAAATTTCCGCAGCCCTCCACTACGGCGTCTCTCATAATCATATGGTGGTTTTGGGACGTTAAACCCCATATCTCAATCAATCAATCTCTACTTGTCTCTTAAGGTTACACCTATCATTTTCCTTTCTACGCTCACTGCGTCGTCATCAATTTAGGCTGTACCCTCTCTGTAAGACTCCGGGTTTGTGTTTCGTGGTGAAGTAGCAGCAAGATGCAGTTGTTGTATACCTTCCGGAATAGAGCATCTCTATTCTTGGCCTGGGAACAAGCAAGCGCGTACATACGCGTGGACATTTTTAAAACGCTTGATTGATTGACACTTATGTGGGTTTTCACGCCCCAAAACCACGATTTAAATATGAGAGACACCGCAGTAAAGGGCTCCGGAAATTTTTACTACCTGGGGTTCTTTAACGTGCAACCACATATGAGCACACGGGCCTACAACATACTTCACCTCCGCCGAAAGTGAAGCCGCCGCAGTCGGCATTCAATCCCGTGACCAGCAGGTCAGCAGCCGAGTACCTTAGCCACTATACCACGGCAGCGGGGCTATTTTTTTTACAACGCTAGTGGTTTCCTCAGGAATTGCTTTCGTGCAAGCCAGCGCGTTCCGAAGCTTGGCGCGTTTTCACAATGCCTACGATGGGTCTCAAACTGGGCGTTATGCTATCTGCCATGACAATAATGCTATGGTTACACGCAGACAAAGACGAAATCCGCCTGCGGAACACCGCTGTTCGTGTACTGTGCCAGTCGCCGACACGAGTTCTACTACAGACGCTCGGTAAACGCCTGCGTATCCATTTCATCGGACAGAGTAGTGGTCTGCAACCACAGCCCCAACAAGTTCTCGACGAGGGAAAGCTGTCGGCAACAGTGCATAGAGACAGAACGACCAGCCAAGCAGTGCCAAACCCGAGCCTTATTCTCAGAGTGCACCCAGTAAGAGCATTTTCTTTCGTTTCCTGACGCTATAATCAAAGCCCACTAACGGCGCCGGCGGCGCTGTTGCGTCACTAGGAAATTCTAGTGGCCTTCAGCCAGTACACGTTGTTGAGTTCTATTCTGCTAACCCTCTTGTCTCAACATCACAAGTTTGTCTATGAAAACGGTGTTTTCTACGAATGAGCTCATAAAGAAAACAAATATATTTAAACTATTCTTTCCAACTAAAGCACCGCCACAATATCTGGCACACATACATTTCTATTTTCTAATCTGTCGAGCATAGGCAGAGTTATCATACAGAATGTGCGCGTCGTCTTTCATTCGTTTTGCACGTTAACACTTACAAAAACTGGATATAGGTGTGCACTCGATTGCCTGCAATCTCTTACTCACACTGTTGCTTTAATTATAATATTCGAGACGCTGCTTAGTTAACAAACACATATGTAATTAGGGAAATTGCAGCAAATAATGTACCTTCTCCAAGCGACAACAAGCAAAATTTCATCGTTCGTAGATTTTGCCCCATTTTGGTACTAGTTACGGGGAACGCCTGTTCTGTATATCTGCTTGTTGTATCACCCTTCACGAAAAAAAAAATTGTCTTAGGAAAGACTCTAAAATGCGTCCAAGCCATTTAAAATTTATGGCATCAAAGCTTTACTAAATTTTGCGTAAGATGGCACTCAATGGAACGTACGTTGATTGCTCATTGGTGATTAAATTTGCTGATGCAGGTTAGAAGACCTATAACTTTCGGCGCCTGTAACAAAATTTTGATGGAGGGGCAATGCTGTAGACCCATGTGTTTATCTTTAAAAGCACGTTAGAGATTCCAAGGGGTCTAACTTTTTGGAGTCCACCACTGCGGCGTCTCTCATAGTCATATCGCGTTTTTGGGACGTAAGGCCCGAACTATTATTATGATTTTCGAGCACGCGAGATATAAAAATTCTAGAATGTAAAAGTATATCATGGGCATGCCGACATACTCAACAAATATGAAATAAAGTATTACTATAGCTTCGCAAACAAGAATGGCAGTTAGTCAAAACAATGTGGAGATAATTCATGTCACTGGAATTGTGCATGTCGACTAGAAAAAAACTTTGCTATACTCAACTTGCATCTCAAAACACATTCGTACACTATATTCCACACTAGGCATTCTTTAGGCTAGGGAAAGTGACATTCTTTCATATTTTAGGCAGTGCGAAAGACAGAAGCTTAAGGCAATGAAGACCCTAAATTAAGGCGCTTAACTAACATGTCAGAGGTGTTATTGTGAATCGCAAGTATTTTGTACACAAAAACAACCTCTCGCACGGACATTCTTGCCACCCTTACATATGAGAGGGGACTTCACAGTTGATAGGGTTGGTAGGAGGTAATGAGAAGCAAGAATCATGGTTTTTCTTTATGTGTAATGCCTCTATGATTTCGCACTCGTTTTTGTTCATGTGCCATAAGATTACATCCGTATCTTGAAAACTTTTTTTTTTCAGAATAATCAGAATACAGATGTGCAGATGGGGAACCATTCTAGTTATTAGTATTCCGTCGCAACATGAGCATTCAGACATGCGCTAATTTGGCCAATGTATTTCTTTACACAAGCGAGCGCAACGTTGTAAACAGCAACAAGCACAAGAAACAAAGCGGTTATAGTGATTCACTGCGGAAACTTTCATTCCCGCGCTTCCTGTACTCTTATCAACCGTAGCACTAACCCCTCGAACTTTGTTTCGAGCAGAAAATACAATGTTTACACCAAATCGCTTGCCGATCCCATGGCAATCTTCCTAAAGATGCCGTGCAACACTTCTTCAAGTAACCATCCAATGCCTTCACTAAAGGAGAGTAATTGCCTCACGAATCAGCTATACTGCAAAAAAAAAACTTATTTAGAATCTATCAAGCACGGGTTTGTCAGAGATCTGTCGCACGCTGAAATTCATATCTGTCTTTTCTCGTCCCGACGAGAGCTATGTAAGTTAAGCAGGGAGGGATGGCACGGAGAAAAGACGTCACGCACGTTCTATGACCTTGAGTACCTTTTCCTTTTTAAATGCGAAGCATTTCTTAGCGAGCTTCGGTTACTTTCACCTTATCTATCTATCTATCTATCTATCTATCTATCTATCTATCTATCTATCTATCTATCTATCTATGTATCTATCTATCTATTTATCTATGTAGCCACCTGCAACTTTAAGCTCTCCTGGCCGTTCCGATAATGGTATCAATAGCAAAATAAGTATGGCATAACACGACTGTATCAAGAGCATGAATGATGACTCATAACATGGAAATCATAATATGAATGTCACGAATGTCGTGACCTACATGTCATGGTCTTGCTGCTCTTGCGATGGTATCGTTCATACAACATATTCCAAAACTGGTATGGCATGGCATGACTGCATAGCGAGCAAAAGCGACATGCCCTAACGTTGAAATCATGACATGCATGTAATGTAGGTCATGACTACACGCCACGCTCATGTTGCGCTCGCGGTCGTTTCGCTAGCTTTACATATACCCGATTCGGTATTATGTGACGTGAACGCATGACAAATGTATATTACTGGCGCTAGCATTATAATTATGGCATGCGTATTATGTAAGAGCATGACTACATGCCACGCTCATGATGCGCTTGTGGCCGTTTCGGTAGCTTCACATATACCGAATTTGGCGTTACGTGATGCGAACGGACGACGAGGTAAATAACATGTCCAAGCAGGCTGCGGCGGCTGCATTTCCGATGGAGGCGGAAATGTTGTAGGCCCGTGTGCTCAGATTTGGGTGCACGTTAAAGAACCCCAGGTGGTCTAAATTTCCGGAGCCCTCCACTACAGCGTCTCTCATAATCATATAGTGGTTTTTGGACGTTAAAACCCACATATCAATCAACATGTCCAAGCATGATAATTATGGCATGCGTACCATGTAAAACATGACTACATGCTACGCTCATTGCGTGCTTGTGGCCGTTCGGCAAGCTTCACATATACCGGATTTGGTATTACATGACGTGAATAGACGACGAACACAAAGGCAGGTACAAACACAATAATCATGACATGAGAGTCATTTACGGCATAACATACACGCCACGCTCATGGTGCGCTTGCATCCGGTTCGCTAGCTTAGTAGGCGTCGCCACTGTAATGCGAATATGAATTACAGGTCTTAACATGCAAATCACAAATGCATGTCATGTACGGCATGATTTACATGTCACGCTCATGGTGCGCTTGCGGCCGCTTCGCTAGCTAGATATGCGACATATCAGCCTATGTATACCACTGCTGGTGCTGGTACTGCAAACATTAGTCGTTTCATCGTTACGCGACTATGAACGACATATTTGCATCTTATCTAAATACGTGAGTGCGCATAACATTTCTACTTGTGTTTACCGTGTACTATGTCCGTTCGCTTCGTAACGGCGCGCTAATTTTAAAGTGACATATCAACCTTCCCCATTCGTGCTTCGCATATCATCGATTCCCACTGTTCGTGGGATCTACCAAACTTTTTTCTTTGTTTTACTTTGGAACGCACTGCTTCCTGTCAGTGTGATCGCGAGCACGCATTGGGCATGTGGTAGCCTCCGGCGGCTGCCTTGGTAGCTATACACTTTAAGATCAACCAACGGCCCTAATTTAGAGTATATGGCATCATATGCAGAAATAATGCGGAACTTTTTATAGCCGTCTTGAAGAATAATGCTAACTATACCCGTTTTGCGCTTTATTGTTTGGTACGCGCATTCTCAGAAGCCTCGGCTGCCGATCGGTAGCATTTTCTGACCATTCTGAAAAAAGTGTTGCAGTGCCCGTTTAGGCCGATTGGAAAAAGTTTGCACATATGGCATCCAGAGTAAGTTCTTTCACTTAGTATTTGAGCGACGATGAAACGCTTGGCCGGCTGGTTCTTTTCCCGCCTGACAATAAGTGTTGCTGGTTTTTAGGTAGCTACAATGCACCAGACTTTATCAGCTTGCAGAAGTCATGTTTGTTTTTATGTGTTTGTAGGCCAGCATGCTAGAAGGTCACTGTTTCTTTTTAAATATATTTTTTTCTTGACTAAACGAAAATGGGGAATAAACAATGACCCATTTTCATGGATATCGTATTGAGTGATATCGTGCTGCTTGTGAACTGATTGCCGCAATTTCACAATGATCGGTAACCACCCTAGTCAATCAACCTGGAGGCGAAGACACCTACAAATTTACGCAACAACTCACCGTGGCGTCATAGGTTTTCATGGCCTCTGAGACAGACTACGTTAACGTTATTCACTGAAAATGGGATACGTTGTGTTTTGATGAACACAAAGTCATAATAATATAGTTGTTTAGTTGAACGTTACGAAAAATGGCATGAATATGAAAGACACCGCAGTGAATGAATTTCGAGCATCTGAGATGCTTTAACGTGCACATAAACCTGCACGGGCCTCATGCGTTCTCGCATTCATCGAAAATGCAGCCGGGATTGCATCCAGCGACCTGCAATTCAACAGTCGATGGCCTTAACTATACCTAATATCACCGTGGCGGGTACACGCGACGGATTAACATAGTAACTTTTCAAAAACCTTCAATAAACCCATGTGAACAAAATACTCAAAGAGACTTCGAAATCTGTTATCTGTCATAAGTTTCATGTGCTGAAGTTTATGCGCGAAACTCGAACACGAGACCTTGGCCATTATTTCCTCTTCTAATAATTAACCTATCATGGTGAACTTCTTGACGGTATAGTTTTTAAAGAATAGTTTAGCTGTGTACACTCAATCAGTGTTTCGCATTAGTGTTCTGTTTACCTGCTTTCATCAACTTGCGTCAACAACCGGGAAGCCTATCATAAAGATTTTCCTTTTTTTTCTTTGCAGACAAGATGTGGTGAAAATCTGGTGGAACTACGACGGCAAGCGATGCCAGCGCTGGTCTTTTCCATCTGGACGATGTCCAGTGAATGCGAGCAACGTTTTCACATCATTCAAAGACTGCTCGCGTCGCTGTGACCACGACGAGGATGATTTTCACCAGAAGGACAAAGAAGGCCAGCGCAAGCTCTGTCGCATGCCCCCGACGGACATGTGCGGGACGGAGCAGCTTCGCTTTCCGTACTTCGCCTACGTAAGCGAGGCGTCGAACAGCCGAAGTGTACGGCGTTGTCACTCCATGGCTGCGACCAACCAAATGAAACATCGCTGCCTGGCAGGACCAAATCGCTTCCAGAGCGTCAGGGCCTGCCGTACAACCTGCGGAGCCAGCGGATAGAGAACGTGTGGCTCTGCCTGCGCGCACACATTCTTCGAGTGTCAGCCTATGTCTTGCTTTATCTCTCTATGACTATTCACCCAACAGTTGATTTTTGTCTTGCTTATTCTATGGGTAAGGCACGCAGTTTTTTTTTCAGAGAGAATAAAGAAACCGAACAGACCTAACACATTCCACAAATAATTCTTAATATTATTCCTCAGACCTATATTGCAGCTTTTCTTTTATGTTCTTGTTTCGCTCTTTTCGAGGTGGTTGCACATAAAAACAATTATGTAGGTCTTTATATGGGTTAGGTGGTTCATCGTGATCAGGCAGTGACGCTGTAAACCACCCCGTCATACTGTGCGAACTCTGTCGCGAGCTTTGTCAGTGTGCTACGATCGCGTTCTCTACATACATACATACATACATACGCGTAAGTGTGAATATATATATATATATATATATATATATATATATATATATATATATATATATATATATATATATATATATATATATATATGGCCCATACTGTTCATTTTCAGTGCAGGTTTAATAACAGGAGATAGTAAAATTTCCGGAGCCCTTCATTACGGCGTCTTTCTTAACCATATCGTGGTTTTGGAGCGTTAAACCCCAGATACTAAAAATAAAATAAGTATGTTTACGTATGAAGGGGCCATAAACACCAACGATTATGACGTCACGGTGTCGTAAAAGTACACCAACATAGCGACAAACGAGCGGGAGGGGGGGGGGTCTAGTTATTGTACGAAGGAAAGTAGCATTATTTTCTGAGGCTTATTATGAGACACTCTTGTAGCTAAGACACTCGGCTGTTAACTAACAAGTCAAGTCAAATCGAATCAAACTGTATTTCTACCCTACACAAACTTACAGACGGAGCGCAACGGAAAAAAGGTGCCGCGAGGCAGCCTGACTAGTCCGAAGCCCATAGTCGCGGGAATAAAAGCCCGGCTTCGGCGGCTGCATTTTCGGTGGAGGTGAAGATGCTGCAGGCCAGTGTGCATAGATATGGAGAGAAATAAACAAAAGGAAGAGACAGGGAGGTTAACCTAGAAGAACCCGCTTGCTACCCTATAAAAGGGTGGAGAAATATTGGTAGCAAACTGGACAGAAATAGAGGGAGATAAAGCAAGGAAAAAAATATACATGCACACACATGCAGGACGTTCCGATCACAGTCGCTTGGAGACAGTGTTTTGGAGGGGCCGGAGAGAGACCAGATGGTCGAAATTTGCGGAGCCCTCCACTACGGCATCTCACATTATCCTATGGTGGTTTTTAGACGTTAGACTTTACATATTATTATCTTTATGAGGCACATACAGCTCAGCACCACCGGGAATGAAATAGCGGAAGCAAGTACGTGAGAGAGATTAGATATATAACTAGACACGTACACTCTAAGCCAAAACGGAGCAACAGGGGTATAGGGGTTGCTCCTTTCAGGAAGCAATTGCATTGCCACTCCCATTACTCTCCTAAAAGGAGTAACTGCAGAGGGAGGAACCGTTGCTCTCCTTTCAGTTCCTCCTTCGGGGGATGAACAGCTACTCCCTCCAGTTGCTCCCTGCAGACCAACAGTTACTCCCACCAGTTTCTCCCTGCCGACCAACCATTACTCCCACCAGTTGCTCTTCTAAGAGCAACAGTTACTCTTTACCATTCCTCCCACGTGTTCGCAGTTACTCTCTGAAAACCGACTGCACATGCTTCCAGTTACTCCTTGGGGAAATGAGTATTTATCTCGAGTATGCTTGTCACACGCTTAACACATGGCGAGAGCTCCTTGGAAGAGCACTGCTTGGGTGCTTCTATCACAAAAAGTGGACAATATTGAAAGGAAAATAAATGCTTTATTGTTCTTTTTATGAGGCGACGTGTGACCACACGTAAAAGTAGACTTCGCCACACCACAGCCAGCACTAAACAAACACCATAATACATCAAAGGTTTTCTGCGTCATCCGTGGAAAAACAATCTTGAATTTCTAGCATAGGGCAGTCTGTGACATCATTGGTGAGAGAAGGGCAACTTCTCCAATTCTGAAGAACACAAGTTTCGCAGCTGGTGTTTCCATCAGGCTAGCGCAGCGGAACGTCACCGCAGGCATATGTGAAGCATCTCATTGCTGCAAGAAAAAAAATAGAAGTGTGAGGTTAAACATGCCAGAATCAATTCATAACAATGAGTCATACACACTGCAGCAGCGCTTACATTCTAGGATGTCTACTGCAAAACCAAATGTGAAAAAAGGAAGGTTCGGCCAAACGTTACTTGGCAAGCCATAGAAATGCTGATGTGGTAGACGCTCTTCACATGATGTCTCAGACAGCAATATTCTGGAAGAAAATGTGCAGCACCCCAACAAGGCATATTTGTAGCAGTTAAACATACCCTTAGGTTCAGCTAACTTGTTTTCTATACACAGCTGAGTGACATTTCTATGAGCCCATTCACCAATGGGCATTCTAAGTGAGGTCATGTGTGTGGCAAATAACACATACTGTCCGCTCATGTTAAAATACTTATTTGGCTCGTGCACATAGTTGCTCTCGATTCTACTGTTCTATCATACGCTGCTGTGTCTTGAATTGTGCAATACCTGTAGGCACAAGCCAAGCATGCAAAGCCTGCTTGAAAGCAACCATTTGCAGAGGCTACATGATAATCTTCAGTATATTTCTTTGTACCTGACGCAAACGGCTGGACAAAAGTATAGACAAAAAATGTAGACCGTGCTACCTTGAAAAAAATGCTTTAAATTTAGTAAACTAGGGTGCATTTGTTCACTCGGTTGTCGAGGAAGCAATATATCCTAAGGCATGCACAGATATTCTGATTCTTTGTTTGACAGTGTCACAGATAGCTTGCCAATACATATATATTTGAGAGCAACATGATGTGAAGCTTTTATTAGTTCAACGTCTTGTTGGTTCACAGCCAAACAGGTTACTGCTTGTTAGACAAATTGGAATAAGCACACCGTGGTTTCCAAAAAAAAGCATTATTAGAAGTTAGCTCCCGGTGTGAATGTCTGCCTATTTATTTTGTACTGCCTTCTACATGTGCCACAAAGACATTTGTTGAGGATGTGCTACCAGTCAAGCCAAGATCGCATACTTGGTCAATGTGATGGAAATACAAACATTAGAAACACTGCCACCACTAGTAAGAGCATAACACTTCAGTATCTTGGACTAGCAAAGAGGTGCACAAGAAAGTTAAGCCCACTCTTGCGGAACTTTGAACGTGAATATTTCAGAGTGGGGGAGGTCAACATGCTGTGGCACTTCTTAACCCACGAAACATCTGCAGAAAACAGGGTAAAGGCAAGTCAAGAAACGCTGTTATGAAGGCCTGCGCATGGACAGCTTTGTGAATCTAGGCCCAAGTGTTATGCTTAGTGCAAGCCAAAATCCATGTAAATAGGGAAAGCATACTTTTAGGAGTACCAGCGTAAACAAATCTTGGCAGTTGGCTTTTTAGTACAAACAGCAATCCCTGCAATGAAAGCATAAACAATTTTATCTTAAAGGTAACAGTGTGAGCACACACACGGGCCAGTGGAGCCATGTCGAATTGTCAGTGCCAGTGTAACCATGTGGCATGATGAACTATTATCTGGCCAACACATGCACAGTTTGCCCCTAAAAAGCGATGCTTTCGTATACGTAGTACAAAAAGTCTGCACTTACCAAAATTCACTTGCTTTCTGTACTTTAGCATCGTTGGGAGCCTCTTTATCTGCAGTAAAACCAAATTTGTGTCATGTCCCTGAAAAAAAAGTAAAAGACATGCATCAAATATTGTTTCATTTGGTAGCAGTGAAGTCAGGTTAAGAACAGCCAAGTGGGAATCAGCCTAATTATGTGCATGCGGCAAATCTCAAATGGCGTTATTGAAGTTGTCGAAATTTTCGTCGGTTGGTATTAACATCGATATGTGACTTCAACAGCATGCCAAGTTTTCACAGCGCATAAAGATTTCATGATGCAGAATAATGACAACGCTAACGAGAACATACAGCATTTATGATTGTCTTTTACAATATTCAGTTTTGCTAAGGTTTTGCATCACTAAAGAAATCTGAAAGATTTGGGTCATTCCTCCTCCAATTGTTCTGTCAATATGTAAACTGCTCGCTTGATGGTGCGCTTATAAAATAGTACGTTCAGCGCAGAGGTGAAGCAAGTGACGCAGTGATGTGGGTAGATTTTTTTTAGGCGTGCGGAAAGGGGGGGGGGGGTCCGCTTATCTGAATAGGCCGGGCAAGCGAATATGGTCGTCAATTTGGGCTCCCTACGCCCGGCCTAAAAAAATTCTGTGCGCAACCGCCTGGCTATGCCAGTGAAGTGATGCGACAATGATTTGTTCACTTACTGATTTACATACACTTTACAGCTCTAAAAAATGCGGCCCAAGGCCCCAACACTCAGCCTTTAACATTACATAAAGCCAATGGTAGAAAAGTGCCAGTATGAATGTAGCTACAACCCCGCCCCAATGTTTTTTCAAGCGAGGTAGTGTTGCGGAAATGAACTTTTAACTGCAAAAGTACACTGGCACTGCAGTGGTGACAGGGGAAGCAAGAGGGTATGCAGGTGGTAATAGAGGTAATTTAGTCCGATACGGCTAGCAATGAATACGGTGAATAAGAGCAAACCATTTCTCTTTCAATAGCGCAACCACTCAACAATGTAATGTAAGAGCATTAAATGTTGCTGGAAATGCCACTCACCTGCACGCTGATGCATGCACAGTCCTTTGTCCGACGAGCGAACAGGCTTGAAGATAGCTGAAGACGTGTTTACGATGTGTTTGTTCCACCCGGCAGCAAAATCCACAACTACTTCGCGCTCCATAAAGATAAATATACACTAACCTTCATCACGAATAAGTAGAAACGCAAATCTGCGACACACACACACGATCAAAACATAGCTCACAAGCTCGCACGTCCATGTGCTCGCCGACCACAGACCATATAAATATGAGTAGTGCGAACGCGAACCTAGTTGCGCCTAAAAAAAAAACGTCGAGCAGTGGCAGCACAGGCGTCAGCGCAATGATTTCAGTGTGTTCTCCTAATACAATTATAAAAAAAACTGAGGTACACTAAAACTCATAAATAAATAAGAAAAGTTGAGTGTAATTTTTATTTAGTGCTTGTCAACATAAACACCGAAAAAGATTACTTTGTAACTTACATCGTTTGCTACACTAGCGCCACATTTGTCGTGCGGGCGCAAATGGCGCAGATTTGTCATTCTGCCCTCAAACTACACGGTGAAGCGTGCTACTAGGTGTATTGCTGATGAGAAGCGCGTCTGCGTCCGCTTTTTTTTTCTTCTCCGATATATCTGGGCGGGGGGGGGGGGCTCCTTATGCACGTGTTTTGGTGCTTGATCGACTTTGACGCCCTTACTTCGTGGACGAACGGCGTGTCTAGGCTTTTTTTATCGTTGTTTTGCACGTGTTTCGGCGTTCGGTCCGCTTTGACGTGCCAACTCTCCATTCTGCTGCTGCGTGTGTTAGGTATTTGCCGTACTGTATTCTCAGGCCTTCTGTGTTCAGCCAGCGCTGCTATCTTATTATCTACGGATGCTAAAATAAATCACTGTTTTGGTTTGGTGAAGTTTGGCACACAGAACAAACAATAATCTGGCCCATGAATATCAATGTGGGCAGCATGCATATTTGTGTGCGGTGTCCTGCCGGGGAGTAACCGTTGCGTGACGAGAGCATTTACAGCGGTTCCTCCTTCCGTTGCTCCCTTACAAACTTAAGATGAATACAGTTGCTCCCCCATTCTCGAACAAGTCGGCCATCTTGTTCCGCTTGGTCTTTTCTGAGAGTAACAGTCGGTCTGAAGGAGTAAAAACAGCCGTTGCTCCCATTTCGGCCATTTTTGGCTTAGAGTGTAAGGTCATTAGCCCTTATTTGTCTGTGTTTGTTTGTTTGCTTGCTTGCTTGCTTGCTTGCTTGCTTGCTTGCTTGCTTCCTTGTATACTTTTGTGCCAAACTGGTGGTGAAAGCCCGTCCGCCAGCACCGCTTCCAAAAATATGCTGTGTGCATACCTGCGTGATAGGCCAGTCAAATTCGCCGCCCTGTTGCCGTAAAGAAATTGAACCACTTCTCTCGTGAAGCGACGACTATCATGATACGAACAATTAAAAACGCCAATAATATGTTTTATTATCCAAGAACGATTACGTAATATATTAGGGCGCCTTCCATCGCATGACATACTCCCCCTGCTCTGAAATTTTTTGAAATGACCTTAGAAAAAAGCAAGATAATTCTGAGCTACTTATTTCTTCCATCGCATGCACTGCTAAGCAGGTGGTCTGTCGAATAACTATTGTTCTTTGTCTCATCATGAAGCAAGTGAGAGATGTGTACACGAAACTGAAAAATAAAATATTTGACAGAAAGACATCAAAATCAACTTTCTAGTTCATATGTTGTTCACCTGGTAAACTTCAAAAATTACCAAAACAGAGATAGAGAGACGTACAAAGCCATGAGAAAGCAGGCGTGTAGTCATCCATATGGAGCAGAAGAATATTGCAGAATGGTTATATCAGAATAATCATTACTGCCTTCTTACGGCCCATAACTATAGACTGTTCGGTTATGAGGCACTATACAGTTTCGGACTTCGCACTTCACCTTAACTGTAACCACCTTCGGTTTTTTCAACGGCCGGCCTTTGGCATAGGCGTCTTTCATAATCATATGATGGTGTTGGGACGTTAAACCTCACATATCAATCATCAGTCTTTGGCATCGCATAGTTGTCGGGCCACTAGCAATGTGTGTCACAGAACGAGCGCTAAAAATGGGCGCGCCACCCAATTCTTGCGATAACGGGCGGGAGAAACGCCGCGAGGTCAAAAGAAAAAAAAAGAAAACAAACATCCAAGGCTCCCCGGGCGCGCGCTCTCCCCGCGGAAGCGTGGCTTCGCCGACGAACCTCCTCACCCCACAACGGCGGCCGAGCAAGCGCTGGAAAGTTCCAGAAGGAAATAGGCGTGGTCAGACCGAGTTGAGTCATCCGACGCGGAGGGCGTTCGAACCGCCTCGCCTCTCCCCAGCCTTCGCTGCGTATCGCGCCGACGAAATGACGAGAACTTTCTGGAATGTCGCGCGGAAGGTATTTAACCGAGCAGGGGAGACGGGAGATCAGGAGAAGACGGAAGTTAGCGCCAGAGCGCGTAGGGATTCCGCCGTGTAGTCGGCGAAGGTTCTGTCCGTAGTGACAGAGCAGGAGAAGACGGAAGTTAGCGCCAGAGCGCGTAGGGATTCCGCCGCGTAGTCGGCGAAGGTTTTGTCCGTAGCGACAAAGCAGGAGAAGAAGAATAGGATTTCCACCTGAGGGGTGAAGGCTCGAGCTACAGGCAAGAGTGTGTGTGTTTACCGCTATCGAGCAAAGACGCGTGGCAACAGCTGCGTGTGTGAAGCCGACGTGTTTCCGGCGAAGAAGTTTGAAGCTTGGAGAGTGGCCATTTGAAGACGCGAGGTTTCCTGGAAGAGAAACTTCGAGGGCAGCGGAACGACAACAACGCTGGACTTTGAGTGAGTGATTCTCGGAAGCGTATCATCCAGACTTTTGTTCCAAGAACTTTGGACTGAATAGGTTTTCTATCTCTTTAGTCTTTAAGTGTCTTGGTTGTTCAATGCATGCGACTGCATTGTAGTGTGTATTGTTGTCTGTGTCCGTTGTTTCGAGTGTGGCTGATTGTACTGTGTAGTACGTTGTTTGATTGGTGAGATATTGTATGCAACTAAGGTGGAGTGTGCATTCTTGTGTATTGTTTTCGATCTGCATTATTGATAATATAATTTTGTTTGTTTATCAACTCTCGGCTCTGACTTGTTCTTTGGGCCACAGCCGGCGTCTGCTGGCGCGCCAATAAGGACCACTTCTAAATTGTCCACGCTTTCGTGGTGCGGTTCGGGGGGCCGATACTTCGGCTCTTGGAATTAGCCCGGCGATCGGCTCCCTAATAACGGGACAGGTGTGACAATGTGCCCGCGTCTTTCGAGTCGGCAGCCCAGCACCGTAACGACTGTAACAACAAGGTGGCGCACATTTCACGCGTGCTCATCCTTTGCTCTATCTGTCTTTCTCGTCAAGTTCTCAGTGATGTTTCAACTTATTTTTTACGTTGTCAGTCTTTTTTGTCAGTAACCTTGACGCAACATTGCTGTCATCTGAAGAGATACCACTTCTTTCCTTTCTGAATTTCTGATAGAGACTGGAGTATATTTAAATCATTTTAGTACTCAACAAAAAAGAAATTATGTCACTCAATGGAAGTTATTTGTTCATTAAGTAATTTGCAGATTACCTACGCTGTCATATAACTAATATAGGTAGAGGGGGAACGAAAATGCCATCCGCATCTTCCCACCGAGGAAAATGTAGTAAATGCATCACAGAGTGGTGGGGGTATCGCATTTGTGTTGCGTAATTGGGTACGGTTTGGGAATTCCTAATTGTTATTTTCTTTTTTATTTTTGATTGAATGAAGGAGAAGCGTTGCCTTCAACGAGTGGTGGGACGCTGATGTGCGATCCAGTGCATGCCCAATACGGGGTGGCCAGTGAATGGTTGTGCAGCTCGAGCATTTGGTTTTTATTAAGGTTGGCGGCAACGCGTTACGTTTTCGGTAACTTAGTAACGTACTCACAACCATTTCGGAACTGTAACGCGTAACGTACTTCCGTTAACATTTTTCGGTAACGTGAGGTGAAACGTTACTCGTTACTTATTTTCATTCTGAAGGTGCCACATTCCCAGAACTTGCCCCGACGAATTCCTTTGTTCCAGCGTCGAACCGCTGTCGCCTACCAAGCATTGACAAAAAAAAAGCGTGGACGGAGTTTAGTTGGAGAAATTCGGGGAGGAATGAGGGTATCATTAGCAGGCACCGATTTCATGCGTGGAAAGGCTGACTTTCCTGAGACGTTGCTGGTTGCTGTGGCCGAAAGCACCTACGGAGCTGTGCTCGTACAGGAAAGCATGGGCAGACTCAAAAACGTCGTGGTCATTTTTTACAAACATCAGCTTTCACCACGCGGGTTGAAAAAGATCAGCCGCCACGTTGGCGTTCATGTGGTTTATTTCGGCCCCACACAAGTTAGCCTCACTCTCACACAGAAGCAGTCCGGTCACAAGACGCGAAGTTGATGCCATTTAAGGCATCGTAATCGGTTTCTGGAATGTGTGCGGGGGCGGGGTAGTCTACAGAGTCCCTTTGTTGCGTGTAACCTGCCACATCGGCCGGACAGGTAGGTGTCTCAATGACCGCCTCGGAGAGCATGAAAATAATTTTTGGAACAAGACTAGCGGCTTTCTGGCTATTCATTGTCATCGCTGGGGCTGTCGCCCTGTGCTCGACAGTACCGGCACATAGACGAAAGCTAGCTTTTGTACCTCTGCCCAACAGTCCAGAAAGGAAGTGATCCTTCTCACCGTGAAGAAGTCTTATACACCTTTTTCTGCTGCGGAGGCGTAGAAAGCTAACGAAGCGTTTTTGCGCCGCAATCTGTCTCCTACCACGCAAGTGGCCGATGGGATGCCCAACGTTTTTGCCGACCACATAACCAGCATGTAATTTGTTGGCACTCGGAACTTAGCCCATGCAGCAATGGCAGACTGCGTTCTCGTTAAAGCTTCTCATTAAAAAGCTCCTGAGTGAGCGAGGCTGATCTTGGACACCTTCACTTACACGCTCCCAACTTTTGCGGTAAGTAAAGTGGTTAAAGTGGTAAGTGATGCTGGTTGTCACCTATACAAGACATAGACTACGCATCCATTTACGTCAGAACCAAGCTACACATACCGGAGGTCATGGAAGCAAAACGTGTACTGATGTTAGTCTAACTTAACAGCACAATTTTTTGTGTACTATGTGAACATACACATAAGAAAAATAGACATATTTAAGCGTGCTTTTGTGTATTGTGTATATAGCATATAAAGTATTGTGTTTAATATATTTTACAATAAACTATAAAATAAGATTTGGGTGCACGTTAAAGAACCCCAGGTGGTCGAAATTTCCGGAGCCCTTCACTACGGCGTCTCTCATAATCATATGGTGGTTTTGGGACGTTAAACCGCACAAATCAATAAACTATAAAATAAACGCGCTTCTTTGCACGCAAATCTTTGTTTTGATTACCTATCGCATGATTAGCACACTTTGCCACCAAGCAATCGCGTAGCCACCAATGCTGGTAAGAATGCCGGGAATTTATAATTAAATACACAGCAGTTATCTACTTCCTTCGCGTTCTTTACTTACTTTCTGCTATGTCCATACGTATTACACAACGACAGAACGTTCATGGTGACGATGTGGCAACAGCAACGAGAAGATACCACCATTTTCAATGGTTGGAACATAGAGATTATTAATCGCTATACATCCGCTAATCATCGCTATGGTGAACGCGTCACTGATTATTTACGTTTGCTTATCATCTACTCTAGCGAAGGAATGAATTATCAAAGACAAAGTACAGCGCAAGCACTGAGTGCGAGCAGGAGCCACCGCTATCGAAGTGCACCCCGCTGCCAACGTCCGCTTCGCGGCTGGCGGATGCGCTAGCAGACGACATGGTTGTCCTAACCCTGAGAGGGCGCACGCATCGAGGCACCCTAAGAGAGAGAGAGAGAGAGAGAGAGATAGGAGGGCAAACAGTTGGCACGTAGCGCGAGCATGCGCAGTGGGGATGCGGACGTCGCCGCTATTAACGCACGATGCGTGACATCATTCGACTAAAAAAGGCTTCGCATTTAAAACGTAACCAGTGCAAAGCAATGTGCTGCCGAGATATATACAAACATATACGAAAATCACAATACATCACCAAAAGTTGCTTAAGCGTACATTAACAAATATATTTCCAAGACATGTGCACCCACGTCGTACACACATTCGTTAAAGCAAGAACAAGTTTACAACACCAAAAAAAATAATTATTAAATCTTATATAAACTAAGTCGTCTGTCAAACTGTTCTACTTTTATGATTAAACAAGCGCTAAAAAATACACATCTCAGAGGGGATTTCTTAGCGCTTGTTTCATACAACCTCTTTCATCCCCTTCATTCCTTCCCCAGTGCAGGGTAGCAAACAGAATGTGCGTCTGGTTAACCTCCCTGCCTTTCCTTGCAACTTTTACCAACACGCCCAACTGGCAGTCATACAAAATGTTCAGCTTTTTTATTGTTGTAGGACAGAACGATGAGAATAATGTGTTGTATGTGCATTTAGAGGTAGAAATTTTTTTGCTGTTACCACAGCGAGTGGTCGTGTTGCGTCCGTGGTTTGTAGACGTAAAGTCCCAGATAATAAAAAAGAAATGGTCGTGCAGCATGTTTCAACCAGGTAGCTGTGAGGATTGATTACTCTATTGGAATTATGTATCTGGTGCAACAGTTGGAGCCATAGTTGCCATGTATACGTACGCGGAGCAGATCCCATTCCAAAGGGGCCTTCACTTGAGTGCAAAAGCTCGTCGCAGATTTTTTTTCTCGCCCTTATAAGACGGTTCTCACCGCTATAAGAATTGGGGAACCCTTAAGCCACGCCTTTAAGAGTTCGATGCCACAGCGATATTCTGTCCTTAGTGCTTACTGACTTCAAAATGATTCGTGCTAGTGAAGCTTTCGCATACAGCTTCATTCTGTGTAATGGGAAGCATGCTTTAAATCACGGTCAATTGTACGCACAAAATTTTTTCTTGCTTGCTGTGCACCCACTACGTGGCTTTAAGAGAAAGATTGCAGTAATGTGTCGGCCTTTTGTAGTAGGTAGCCCGCACTAAACCATGAATTCTTGATAATCACATGTTCTGCCACCCGATTGCAATGTACGCTTAAACCAACCGTTGTTATTGCTATAATACATGTTGTATTGTGAAGGATGTATAAAGGAGGCGTGGGTTCGTAAAACATGAAAGCTAATTTCGCTGTATTTCCAAAGGGAAGAAGTTAATTTCACTCATTTTCAAAGCAGACACATCGCTCTGTGGTGGAACAGCCGCTTCACACTGAAGCGACCGGGCTCGATTCTCACTCCGACCCATATTTTTTATTATTTCTTTTATTTGCATCTTTCTCAATTTCTCACTCACGCGCTAGATGATTTTTCGCTCACAACCAACGACGCTGCCGCCGACGCCAGAATTTTTGCGACACGAGCTCTTTGACGTCGCGTTAAAAGTAGCTATTGCCCCTTTAAAACGGGGGGAGGATTCTTCCGGGTCAGATTAAGTGTTAATCTATCTATCTATCTATCTATCTATCTATCTATTTCTCGCCTTTGTTGTTCTCAAGCACATGTATATTTAACAAAATTTACACTATTTGCTTCTGTGACAGCACTCGTTAATGAATATTATCAACGTTGATTGAGATTTTTTGGGCTCAATGTTTAGAGAAAACATGTATAAGCTTTGTCGGCCTTTCTGTTGCCAGTTTTTATGCTGTAAAACATTTTCGCTGTTATATCCGTGACGCAGAGAAAGTAACGAAAAAGAAAACAACACCAGGTGCACGCTGTTAGCGAGTACTAAGGAGATCACAGACAAATGGTTCAGAGTTGAAACATTTATTTAAATTGGACCAGGAGAGGCTGAGCCACGGTCACCTTGCGCGTTCTGGTGACCAGACTGAGCTGATCTTGGTAGTGTTCGCTAGACAGTGAGGCTTTTATAGGTATAATGCTGTGAAATTGACGACAGCGTATTAGCTCTGCGGAGCACTTTGAATGGATTTCGATCACTCTTGAGCTACTGCATTCTCTTTACTGAGTATTTATGCACCCTTGATTCACTCTGATGTATACGTTTATTCAGCCTTGATGAACCAACTCACCAAAATCAACAGATTGCTGCAATATTAGTGTACAAGCCAAGGGAGCTCTCTCGAGCTCGTGGTCAATTTATATATACTTTCCCAAACCCTTCGTCTGTGAATGATTTGCGTATTTTGCTCAAATATTCTTATCTGTGTCGCATAGCGCTAGAATTCATGATGTATATGGTGTTTATTGGCGCAAGGGCTTTGTGATTGATAAACAGCGCCAGTACATGAGCACTAGACTTCATGCGGTGCGTCATTCTAGACCAACACGAAGCATAAGAATAGCGGTGTCACTTCGAATGAAGCAGACAGACACGCCTATACCTCTTTACGTGACCCATTCAATACGCCAAAGACTCGCATCATGATTGCATGAGAGCATGTACACACATACTGTTCACTCGCTTGCTGGTTTTCACACTTGCAGGTCGCACCCCAAAAGCGATTTTCAAGCTCAAGCTCCTCGCTTCAAACACAGTCTGTGTTACGAACGAAATGTGGTGGAAGAAATGTCTGAGGTAGAACAATTCTGAGTTTTCCGAAGTCCCCAAGCGCCGATAGTATTTCGGAAGAGCAAATTACTACAAAGCGTGTAAGTAACGCACAGTGTTTCCAGTAGCTATCAGTGAAAAAGTTATGTCACTTCCACCACCCACTCTCCAAATAGCGAGGTTTATTGGAGCCTCTTCTAACCTTTACTTTCACCATGACTTCAGGTGATGCTGTCACCTTGACGAAATTTCACGGGACTACAGCACCGGACGTGTCTGGGCATTTACGGGCACAGTGCATTACGGGTAACCGCACTTTGGCAGCATGCCAGCCGTAATACGACGGCAAAGCAGAAACAATGTTGCTGACCGACGCCGACGCTGCCTGCATATATCATGAAATTCCGTCAAAGTGGCACTTTCACCGAAAGTGATCATCTCAGAATACTGCCCCAGCTAGCGTAGCTTCACTACAACTTGTAGAACAGATTTTTCTACACACTTAGATATATGTTATTCAGTTTATTAAGCATTATCTTACTGTTTCCCTTGCGTAACTTGTCACCTTGACCTTTTTTTAAACACAATTAGCACCGTCTTTCTCAGCCTACTAAATACGGTGATAAATAACCGTTTACCCGGCGTAAGTAGTTTAATAAAATGAGCTTCTTTTTGCACGTGACCGGCGTATTTGTACAACGACTTTTGTTTCTTCACATGAGGATACTGGTGCTTGCTGCAATGTAAGTTCACGAAGTAATTACAGTGAAAGAGATATAACTTTATTAACAAAGAGTTCTTAATCTGACCCAACCAGCCGAGGTGCTGTTGTGGTTACCGGGCTTGACTGCTGACACAGGTCACGAGGTTGAATCCCGGCCATGCCAGTCGCATTTCCATGGAGGCGATAGAGTGCCATGCACTTTGATTTAAGAGCACCTTCAAGTACCCCAGGTGGTCGAAATTTCCAGAGCCCTCCACTACGGTGTCCATAAAAGTCATACTGTGGTTTTAGTATGTACAATCCAAACAAATATTTTATTTCTTCTCTTCAGCACTGGCGGCATGTTGTCAATTTGTTCAGCCATCTGTCAGTTGATGATTACTTTGATTATTATACACAATAACCTTCGTCGGCTCTTGCGCATAATCAGTCATTGAAGTAGAATAAAATGCTTTTGGCTGAATCGGCATAGCAGTAATGTTAAATTGGATACATTAAATGCGAAGCATTTCTTAGTGATTTTTGGCGACATTGAGCGTGTCTATCTATCTATCTATCTATCTATCTATCATCTATTTATCTATCTATCTATCTATCTATCTATCTATATATATATATATATATATATATATATATATATATATATATATATATATAATATATATATATATATATAGCCACCTTCGACTTTTGGCTCTCCTGGCCATTTCGATAATGGGATCAATACCCAACTAAGAATGGCAGAATATGACTGTATGAATAGCATAAATGATCAGTCACAACATGGAAATCGTGACAAGTATGTCATGAATGTTGTGATATACATTTTATGGCCCTGCGTTTCATGCGGTGGTTTCATTCACATTACATACTGCAAAACTGGTATGGTATGACATGACTGTATGACAAACATAACTGACAGACCCTAACGTGGAAATCACGACATGCATGTCATATAGGTCATGATTACAGGCCATACGGTCATGGTGCCCTCGCGGCCGTTTCGCTAGCTCCACATGTACCAAATTTGGTACGTGTGACATGACGTGAACAGACGATGAAGGTAAATGGCACCTCCAAACCAAATAATTATGATATGCGTGTTATGTAAAACAGGACTACATTCTACGCTGATAGCACGTTCACGGCCGTTTCGCTGACTCCACATATACCAGATTGGGTACCAAGTGATGTTAATAGACGACGAAGGTAAATGACAAGTCCAAACATGATAATCATGACTTGGAAGACATGTACGGCATAATTTACGTCCGCCTCGTAACGTCCTGCTGATTTTAAAGTGGCATATCAACCTTCCTTATTCGTGCTTCACATATCATGAATTCTCACTGTACGTGGGATCCGCGAATTGTTTTCTGTTCTCTTCGCGTTGTAAATATGCTGCACAATTTGTTTTTATATATTGGCCACTGAAAGGGAACGGGTTCTTATTCAATAAGGACGTCACGTTGGTGGAAAAAAAATCGATGGCAATCAGACGCATGAATACCTTTTACATTGCGTGAATTGCTTCATAACAAAAACTATCCTTCCCTGAGCACCTGGCAAGAGTTTTTGACTGACCGAGCGACTGCTTGCTGCAGACAATGCCAGTGCTCAATTATATAAATATACAGCTGGTCGACACCTGATGATGGCATTGCCTTTTATTGCACTATGAGAGAAAAATTGAAATGTCCGGAACTTGTCTTTGAATCGGTAAAACTTTTTATTGTTTTTTTTTCGTCACAGCCATTTATTTTATTTTATTTCCAGAGATAGACAAAGAAGACGACAGGAAACTGGAGGCGTAAGTTAGGTCAGAGTGTATTGTATGTTTTTGCGAAAGTTTTTATGGTGGCTATAGTTTACCTTTGAATTTACCTACATATGTTCCCATGCACTAGCTTTTCTGTTGTTTTACGCGAGTCGAAAATAAATATGTCAGCACGGTTAAGTGAGTCGCGAGGTGAGAAATGCGTTCGGCACATCCTGACGCCTCTTAGCACAGTTTCACTAGCATCTTGAAAAGAAATGTGTATTCGTCGTTCTGAAAGATGCCCACAAAAGTGTGCATATAAAACAAGGAGAAGTAGGCTGACGTGGAGTTGGGCTGAGCACTTGGGAGCTGTTTGAGCTGTCGATCCGTAAGGTAAGCGCAAATCAAGATCGAATATCCTATTTATTGAAGGTGTTTAAAACTTCTAAATACTATCAGCTCATGAAAAACACTGGAAGTACAGTACCCTGTAGTAGCGTCAAAGGATCATGTGACAAGTATCTGCGCTTAGACATGGGTGGCAGTGTAGACACTATCTTAACAGGATTGGTTAGGTAATAATGAATAGTGACCATTACTAATAGCACATATGGCAGCTTGGTCGTTTATCCTGAGCATCGTGATGCAGCAACTTTCAGTGCAGAACCTCCACTGTAAACGGCACCTTTATCTTACTCAACCGCTTGGTGTGTTTTATGACGTAAGTTCATCTTATTTATGAGCCTTTACAAAGCGAAGATGACCGTCGAAAAATTCAAGCAGCATAGCCAAGAAAATTTAAATGAGTGGTTGCATTGTTGAACTTGTGAATGACTTTAAAGCTGTTTTGGGGTCGAACTTATATATATATCTGCACAGCTCAACAAGCATTTTTTTTCTTTCATCCTTCCTTTTTGCGATGCATCCCGTGACCAGATAACCATAGCTAGTGTCGTTACCAATACGCGAAAAGATGAACGCTGAATGTCGTATAAACGAAAAAGCTGATAGGTTGATTGTCGAGACTACCTTCACCTCTCTAGGTTTGTCAGGGCTTCTGGAAACGGAGACGTCTTGGTCTTTGGTATGAAACGATCGATTATCTGGCAGTTTAATTTGTGTGCTGTGAGTTATGATGTTGATATTTTCTCTCTTGCTCATTAACAGAACCTTCGCTTAAGAAGCAAGATCTGCTGAGCAAGACTGCGTAGGAAACATGATTAAACTCCTACTGGCAACACTTGTGCTTCTAATAGCAACCGGTGAGTAGTGATTGCGAACACCATGGGTTCTTTCGCGGGCACTCACCTCTAAGCACGTGGGTGTTCTTTGCCTCAACCCCATCTAGTAATCGAACACGCCTTCGAGAGAGAGAGAGAGAGAAACAACATTTATTAAAAGTCCGGCGATGATAAATTGGGGCGGGCTTGAACACCGGCCTAGGCATCGACCGCGAGCCCTTGGGCTAGGGCGGATTCCTCGGCTCGCTGGAGGGCCCATAGTTGTTGTTCTAATGCGGAGATGAGCAGAGCCGCCTCCCAGCGCGCCCAGCGGGTCGAGACTGCCTCCTCGTTTGTACAGCTGTATGCGTCATTGAAACTCGAGCACCCCCATAACATCTGCCCCAGGGTTGCCCGGGAATCGCATGCTTTGCATTTATCTGTCGATTACACGAAAGGGTAACAGAGGCGAAAGATCACTGGATTTTGAAAAGTGTCTGTTTGGAGTTGTCTCCATGCAACTGACTGCTCCTTAGTTAATTTGCTATGTGGTGGAGAGTATTTACGCCTACCGAGCTTGTAGTGCTACGTATTCTCACTGTAGCTAGTCATACGTTACTCCCACTTCCACACTTCTCCGCGCGTGGCCTCGGTAAAGGCGGCATCGGCATGCGCAGCAGCTCGGTTCGTGAGCTCTCGAGCCGCCACGTCTGCAGCCTCGTTTCCGGCCAGAGGGCAGTGCGCGTGGGCAGGTGTCCATATCACAAATCCTATGGAGATTTTTTTTCTGCTTAGAAGCCTTCGAACAGCTGACCTGAAGGTAATGAGATCAAACCCCGGCCCCGACGGCCCCAATTCGATGCAGGCGAAATGCCAGAGGCCCGTAACTGAGATTTAGGCATATGTTAAAACACGGGATGGACAAGTTTTTCTTGAGTCCTCCACTACGGTGTCGCTCTTAATCACATCCTGCTTTTGTCTCAAAATATCAGCAAGATGGCTTGAAATACGAGCGCGACACGAGACGCTCCTTGTAGGCGTGTCCGTGTCCTAGCTTTCCCTGTCTACGTGTCTCGCTGATATTTTAAGCCATCTTGCTGACATTTTGCCGGCGATATTGCGCTTTGCTGATCTCTGGTAGAAGCAGCCCAAGCACGCATAGGTGTGCGCAGAGTACCCTATTGAAGGGGAGGGGGCGAAGTTTCACCTCAGCCACACCCCCTGTTTTTCGACGGTCGATTGCGAAAAAAAAGAAAGCTTCGCAATGGATGAAAAGTAATGATAAAACTGAAGCTATGATGTTGTTCCCACAAAGAACTGTCTTTGAATGCCGGCTGTGCTGGGGTAAAAGTGGAAATAATATTAATAATAATAATAATAATAATAATAATAATTTCTGGGGTTTATTGTCCCAAATCCACTATATGATTACGAGAGACGCCGAAGTGGAGGGATCCTGAAATTTCGAATAACTCAAGTTCTTTAACGTGCACATGAATGTAACAGATGGGCCTCTTGAAATTTTCACCTCCATTGAAAATTAGGCCGCCCCTGCCGCGATTGGATCCCGCGAACCTAAATAGGAAGAAAACAGTTCTTGGCATACAATATCAGTGGTCTTTGAAGGCTGTTATTAAGAAAAACCTGCATTGCGACATCCTTACATTCTAACTAATCATCGGACAGGCCTGAGAAAGCAAAAGTGTGGGGAAGGCTTGACACCTCCCCACTAAAATGATTGGAGAGGAAGCGGCCCCCTGCCCTGCCCTGTGCACACCTATGAACGTGTAATGTCAAGATGTCGAATTTTCCGACCAACGTCCCTGGTCAGCTACGAAAATATATTGGTTTCAAAAGTCGAATATCAGACACGACAGCCTTTCTTTTTTTTTGCGATTGCTATTCAGGGATGGCTCTTGCGGCTCCACAACTTCCAACAGGATCCATAGCATTGGATGCGATTCAGCACATGAACCTCTTTGCTACTACACCCCTTAAAACAGGTGAGGAACTCTATTGTTGATGGTGGGTATTTCGTCGAATGGCTGTCGCACGATGCACAACCATGCAAGAATGTTGAATCTATAGGATTAGGGCTGATTCACGCGATGTGGCTAATGCTGTGTGCGCAATTATTTGCGACCGGCGGCCAGAAGGCGATCGAAGCCGACTAACGTTCACACTGGTTAGCGGGAAGTCCTACGTGACACAGAAGTCACCTCTGCTCGCACCACCACTGCCTTGTAAAATAAGCAGGTGCGTCCTGTTTTTGCGCATCCGATTGGTTTTAAAGTTTGAGGCTGGAGTCAGGCGGCTGAAGAATTCGAGCAGCAGACGACTAACTTTGCCGCGTTAACGGTAGTAGTCAAAGTATGAACGTGCGACCATCCGTCCATCCGTGCATGCTTGCGCGTGTGTGTGTGTGTGGGGGGGGGGAGGGTGAGAGAAACAGTGCATATTCAAGTGACCCGACTTCTTCAGCCACAATCACATAAAATGAAAATACACTAAAACACAAGTCTGCTGCTGGTGCATTTCGTATTTCCATCATACTTGTGCCCACCATGCTCCCTTACGCGTCTAAAGAAACACACCAAGAAAGTGTAAATTTCAAATAAATCAGATATGTATTGAGATGTACTTCATAAAATCTTAAATGAGCATTGAATTTTCAGTAAACACGTAATTTTTATTGAACTGCTCAAAACTCTTCAGAGAGGTGCTATCAAGAAGTTACCAAAAAAAGCAAGTGCTCGAAAAAACGAAAGTTTTATGCACCACTGCAAGGCCATTGATTAGCAAAGAAATATATGGCAAATATACTCTTGCTGAGTACAAATTACACGTATTATTTTTAAAAAATAACGCTGTCATAGTCTGCTAACTGAGCACCAATGCGCCCGCATTAACCAAAAAAAAGTTAAGTAAAGAAAACCTCACCTCAATCTTAGCTTTGGCTGTCCCTCACAAGAAAATAATTCTACGCAGAAGCTTTATGTGAGAACACTTGATGCGAGTGAATTGTGATCTTGTGATCATGGCTATATTATTAGCGGTTGCGGCATGTAGTTCATATTAGAAAATGGTTACAAAGTGAAGCTTCGTCAATTCAGCATCAGGTAGTTCGAAGTGTGAGAAACCTTGTTGGGCTGCTACAGACCGGTTAAGCATCGCACTTGAATGATATACGAACAAACCGCATGGGGTCACTACGAAGAATTACTGTATTTCAGAGATACGTGTACTTAAAAAACAACACCAATCCCCACGCGAAAACTTACTCGCTGCAAAAGCTTGCATCCTGAAGCAGCTGAAAGGGCTACTCTTTTGTGTTTTGCATAATTAAAAAGCTATCTCGTCACGTCCGCTCATTGCGCAGGTGTTTGGAAGCAGGGGGAGCCGTTCTTCCCATTCTCACCTTTCAATCCGGCCGTTGGATTTTTGCTGGGCGGCAGGAAGGGAGTCCTCTTCACCAAAGCGTCGGACGGAACGATCCAGTCACAGAAAGACTTCACCTTTTCTTCGGGCAACTCGAAGCTCCCGTTCCCGGGTAATCTTTTTCAGTAGAAATAGACGCGTGGCACCGTGTACACTCAAGGGAAATCTCTTAAGATATGATTTTCTTTGCGGAAATTTCAAGCAATACCGATACTACACGCATAATGTAAGCGATCGCGGCTGGATAATAGGAAAGATCACTTATGAAATAAAATATTTGTCTTCACACTCCTGCAATGCAAATCCTCGTTCATGTTTGTTTCATTCATTCATTCATTGATTCATTCAATCATTCCAGTGCTTCCAATGCACGAGAACATTACAGCAGATAGTCGTAAGAGTAATCTATACGCACACACCTGTTTATTCAAAGTCACAGCCAGTGTTGCGTATATTCCATTGCACCACCTCACCTCACTTCCAAATTCTAGACCACAGCCCCGTCGCGGTGGTCTAGTGGCTAAGGTACTCGGCGGCTGACCCGCAGGTCACGGGATCAAATCCCGGCGGCGGCGGCTGCATTATCGATAGAGGCGAAAATGCTGTAGGCCCGTGTGCTCAAATTTTGGTGCACGTTAAGGAACCCCAGGTGGTCAAAATTTCCGAAGTCCTCCACTAGGGCGTCTCTCATAATCATGTGGTGGCTTTGGGACGTTAAACCCCACATATCAATCATCAAATCAAATTCTAGTCGACAGCCTGCGTTAAGCAGCATTATTGCTTCGCATTCCACGATCATTCCTACAAACTTTACGCATGCAGCAAGACCGCATTTACCATTGTGATGTTTACAGCCACTGGAATCCCTGATCACGGCCGCTGATTGAAAACGTGAAGTCTTGATAATCATTGCCGGAATACAAAACAAAAGACAGTCGTCAAATTCGGCCCTACAACAAGCCACGGTATCGTTCTTGCATGAAAAACACAGCGGGTGCCTTCACATTTACACGGGCGGTTCTGTTTCTTCTGCAAGATGAGCAGGGACAGTGGTCATTCTCATGAAAAATCCTCCTCCATGAAAATCAAAACATCAAAATTTCACATTATCGACGTCTGTAGAACTCGGAGCCATCCATGCTGCTCTGGAGTTCGTACTTGAAGCCACCGCAGTCATGGTCAGTCTTCTCCGATCTAAATCAGCCCTCCAGCATATTATGTCGCCGTATCGTCATGGGCCAAATGAAGATATAGTCACTGACATATGACTACCTTATAACCACGCTGTAGAGAAACAGCACAACATACCGTTGAGCAGCTATGCCGTTATCAAGAACGGATGTTGCTACGAGGTTTTCTTAATTTGCACGTGGCTTGACACTCACACAGTAGAACTCGGCGGAATCGCAAGTTAGACCCGAATCTCCAGCTCCATCTTCCGACGCCAATAACCACGGGTGATATGTAGGATCAGATGAGTGTCGCCCTAGTTTCGCGAAACTCGGGATCTTTCCGAGCTCTCGTGACACCCTCTTTTGAATGAGCCGACCCAGTGCGAAAAAGTGAAATCCGCACCTTAGCACGCTGCGTTTCATTGGTTACGGTGGAACCAGTCATCGCGTCAAGGACGGTCAACTAAGTTGGGCGGTGTTTTCAAACCAGAGGAATCTTCTTTTATCTGTATATTGTTCGACTGAGTGCATAAGTGCACCCATGCAATAAAAGTGCCAGAAACATTTCGTGATGATATTATTAGAGGCACCAGCTGTTTAAATATATTTGAAGTTTTTATGCCTGCACTAAGCCTGTTTTAGAATAATCAGTGTGGTGGCCTTTAAGATTTGTACCAGCCAAGTGGCATACAACATCGCGCGCGCAGCTAAACCTAAGGCCACGCGTTAATCATCATGGTCAGGCTGCATATTCTAGAGCGCTGTTCGGCCACTGCGCGTCCTCTTTGTTGTCATCATCCGCTAGCAACTGAGCACGTTTGGCTGGCTAATTAGCTATTTGGATGGGTGGTATCTTTCACTAGTTAGGCCAGGACATGCAATGACAAAGCTAATTGCGCCAAGTCATGGTAAGGCCGAGGCAGGGGCATGGCCAGGAGATGGCATACCAGGCACATGCCCCCTCCCTCTGAAATTTTCTTCGCCATGGCATAGAGAACAAAAACAGACCATATTGAGGAGGTACACCTCACGAAAACAAGGAAATGCCCCCCCCCTCCCAGGAAAACAATTCTGGCTACGTGCCTATGCCGACGTAATTACGCCACATCTTAAGAAAAACCATGCTAATGAAGCCATGTGAATAAAGCTAGGACCGGGCTAACTGAAGAATGCTAGTTGACGAGATAGCTAACTTGCTAATTAACGCGAAGATAATGATGAGCACGCTAAGCGAAACCATGCGAATTTGCCTTTTATTATATATTGACAATTGGTATCGTGCTAATCATGATTACGTTTATTAGCTTCATATTAATCATGGCCTTGCTAATTGTGCCTGAGATATGGCCCTTTGATTTAAAACGTGTAATGGAGGCAAATCTGCTCATAGTGATGGTGATTAAGCCTTAGTCAATTGGTATAATCAAAACTAAGACAGAGCTGATGCCGTCTTCACTTTGAAGCCAACCAAGCAGATGAGTCGACGACCAACTTAAAAAACTGCAAGAAGCTAGGTCATGACAAGCTCCTCTGTGGCTCCAGCCTTCCACAAGTATTGTAAGCTCACCAAATTATTTCATATGCAAATAGGCTGCTGCTTAACGAACACCGCATCAAACGCTTGACAGTCACACCGGCACCATGACAGTCACAAGTTGAACTGCAGCTTTTTCAGAATCGACGAGATTGTATCCGAGTTCACGCGTCAATCAGTTTGATTTACCAACGCCCACTACGTTTACTCTTGCCGAGGAGCAGTACTCACGTCAAGTGGCACAATGAATCTAGCAGCTTTATTGCGCATACTAGGCACACACGCGCGCAGAAGTATAACTGATATCACCAGGCGGCTACGATGTCTCGCATTCAATTTCACCGCGCTCACGACGTATCCAATGACAGCCGCGTTGCCACCATAATGGGAGCGCCCCTGGTGACCACTTGTCCATATATTTATCAGCAATATTTGATTGAAGCAAAACGAGCAGTACGAGAGTGCTTCGTGTGCATCCTTGCTGCTTTCGATAGTGGAAATTACCATGCTGCAGGTGGAACGAAAGAACCTGTCCGAAGGAGAACAAACGCCCACACTCTTAAAAAAATGGAGTGACGTTCTCTCCATTTAGGGAGAAACGGCGATGTCCACAATGTTCGTCTTTAAATAGAGAAACGTTGCTCCCTCATCCACGGAGAAACACGTTCCTCCTTATGAAAATCAACATGGCTGCCCCCCGGCAAAGCGAGTAGGCTTAGCAAATGCAACGATTCTCGACTGATAAGGAGTACACGGCACTGAAAGTTTCAAAAAACGGTTTCGCTGAGCTTGATACTGCACGAAATGATTATAAAAACAAGCAGACAAACCGGTGGCGGTGAACACATCGCGAAAGAGAACGACGGAGCAAGTACGTTTCGTTCGGTCAGCGAAGCCACGTTCACTCCGATAGACACGGATATATACTGCAGAGCCCTCACCTGAAGAGGGCATGCTAGGCTTGCTGTATTTATTTCTCGCAGATTCACATGGTGTAGTGACGTTATCCATGCGTCTACGAGTCCGCAGGTCACGAGATGTGCCTCCAAACCGTAGACTCGATCGCAGCGAAACCATCCCGACTCAGTATTGAAGCTTTGATAGACAGATGTTCAACGTTATATAAGTAGCTGGAGGTGTGAGAGTGTCATAGCCGTGAAGTAGGTGGTAGCTGGCGCCATCTGAAGGGACTAAACAAAACTAAAAAAAGTTCCCTGCCGCGACGTACGTCCTCATGCCCACTTTCACGGCTCCCTTGCAGATTTTTACGCCTCAGCCCATTCAAGATTGATTGATTGATATGTGGGGTTTAACGTCCCAAAACCACTATATGATTATGAGAGACGCCGTAGTGGAGGGCTCCGGAAATTTAGACCACCTGGGGTTCTTTAACGTGCACCCAAATCTGAGCACACGGGCCTACAACATTTCCGCCTCCATCGGAAAAGCCCATTCAAGATTACTTACGTCACAGCCCATTGAGGATTACTCTCACTGACACCGGAAGCCTAAATATGTGCTGGTGCAATGCATATAACTACACATGCACGCATGGACACATACTGCACATACAGTACGCAACAAGTATACGCTAACAAGTACGCAATAAGAGCACAATCAACCACTCACAGCAACGAACCACACTACGACGTGTTTACTCACACCCTACTATGAAAGCGCACCAGCTTATATAGCGATGAATTTCGACTGACTATAGTGGCACAAGTTACGAGTAGGTTTTCTTACACTTTTTTTACGTTTTGTATCAATACCACAACAAGCGCACACGTAAATATATTGTATGTGATGCTTAGACAAACGCGAGTTTATTAATAGTTGTACAATAATGAACGGAATAATTACTAGAGCTTATCAGGTTTTCACGAAGGCGGATACCCCCAAGCCTTGCATAGAATGCCCACGGCATTTTTAACGCTGCGCCATCTGTCACGCCACTGCCACTGTCACGCCACTGCGCCAACGCTGCGCCACTGCCACAGTTACTTTTTTTTTTCTGTAAGCCTCCGAGAGTGCAAACACTTGCCGTGCGTTAGCCATTTCGGAGGTCACGTTTTTTTTCTTCTTGTTACATGGAGAGGGCGCAGCATGCAGACCAAACTTTGTCTCCGTCGTGGTAGGTGTTCTGTGGTCACGTCGACCTCGTTTAGTTGCTTCGTCTTAACGTTTGCTTATATTCTTTTTACGTGCGTACCACAAATGTGACCGTTAGCCATGGATACAGTACACCACTAGCCCTTCAATGACAAGGTTTTTGACGCGGTAACGACCGTCCTAGCAGTGTATACGTACGTTACCACGCGGGTCTTGCGAGAGAAATAAGCGATGACCTCGCATCCGACGGTATTTTTTCGTGAGCTATGACAGTGGCTGTAGGCGTCGCGGCAACTCTAACACTTGAGTGGAGGAACTATCGCTGCAGTGCGCAAGTTTACTATAACTTTATAGAATGTTGTGTCTGCATACTTTTCTGCTTCAGATGCCTCTCGCGATTCGCCTCGCGAGTCAACTGGCAATCATAGTGCGCGCCACAATTTTGTTGTTAGCGCTGTGGCTGTGGTGGTTATTACTCTGGATTCGGAATACTCTTTTCACAAAGGTGAGTGAGCGTTAGTACTTACTTGCTGTGCACAGCTGTTACTAGAAGCGCATTTTGTGTTGAGTTTCTCACGACAAAGGAGAATCATGAACGATAAAGGCATACTGCACGCGTGCATAATTCCTTCCTACTTCTCAGTGGTGGCATGGGCAATTCAAAACGAAGGCGATTCAGAATTTGGTTTAACCTACAGAAGTCATTGGTTCACTTTTCACAAAAGTTTAGTTATGATGATGTTTAAAAAGTTTCTGATTGTTGTAACCTAGCCTGGCGAATAAACACTCGGTGAAACTTCGCAGCCTGTTTCCCTTTGTGCTTTCACCTGCCGTGGTAGCGTAGCCTTATTGGGTGTCGTGTGACTATGCTGGCGGACGCAGGTTCGACTTCCGGCCACGGCGGCCGTGTTCGAATGGGGGTAAACTGCAAAGAACATCCTTATGGTGGCAGTGGCACGTATAACTCTATCAATTGTATATGATTGTACTTTCACGCATGGTCAGAGTGGTATCAGGTTTCCTAGAATGATTAAAAATTAAGCGTGATGCTTTTTTACGCACCTCGTTCAATTCATGAGTGCTGTTGGTGCCGTGAAGTATGTCGACACCGAAAAAAATCATTATTTTTTTACACTCTAAGGTAATCGATAAAGCAAGACTGCTTGGGAAGCAAAAAAGCAAAACACCTTGTATTCGTGACAAATTGGTAGTATGAAACAACACGAGACACACATGGAAGTGTGCGGAGCATCGTGCGAGTGCCTGACGATAAAAAAAGAGAGGCTTTTACTCTGCACTAATAAAACAAAAGAAAACGTCACTCCTGCATTGCTTACAACAATCTTAGGTAAAAGCAATCGCTCGCGACTGGCCGCGGCCGGCTATAGGCTTGGCGTGCGCATGCGCGCGAGCAAGACCCCCGTGATTGAGGAGAAACTTGAACGCTGAAGGAGGAACGTTGCTCCTTTGGTCCTTGCCGCAAGAGGGCGCGACGGGTAAAGCGCCCTAAAGGGAGGAAGTCGCTGTGCCGAAGGAGGAACGGAGCCCGTTTCTCCATTCTCGCTCCCTTTTTTTTTTATAGTGCACGTACACGCCAATGGGAGGCACGTGTTTAGTTGGCAAAAAGATAGTGCGGCAATCACGCTGACATCACGGCACTAATAAATTATTGAATGCGTGGTGGCGCTGACGTGTTCGCACGCGGCATTTCTCTGATAAGCGCCACAAAATTTACCACATGCGTTTCCGAAGCCACGCGTGTTCCTGTAGCCGTTTTTTTATCGACTCGGCTATCATGCGCTCCGTACTGTCTTCATGCCATGGCCACAGTAGAGCGAGCTCGGAGTCAACTCGACTGCCCGAGAAGCTCGGGGCATCCTGCATAGCACCCTAAATCTGAAAAGATGCTTCTGCACCGCCTGTGGCTCGTGAGGGCCTTCACGAATGCTTACTAGTTTCGCATCTGAATGTCCAGTAGCCCGTGTTGTGATAAATGCTGCTGCAAAGAGACACTCACCCTTCTTCTGGTGTGCCCTCGCTTCAATGAACCAAAGAAATAACTCTCAGAAGTGTCCGATAGACTTGACAATCGCCCATTGTCGGAGGAAAGGTCTTAGCACACCGGCCGAAACCTTCCTCGGCACGGTGAGCTGTGAGAGTGTTGTTGCGTTTCTCAAAGGCAACTAATCTCAAAGACAGCCTTTAAGCCGTGCCGTCTGAAATACTATTCTTCTGTTTTTTCCCTTACTTAGTTTTTTGTTTGTAACTTGTCTCTTCTATCATCTCTTATTCCCCTTCCCCAGCACAGGATAGAGAGCCGGTTTGAGAACAAGCTATACATGTAAAACCACCCAGTCCATCCATCTTTCTCCTCCTCTTAATATTTGTTCTTGTAATTAACCGAGCTATTAGTAGACTAAAATTAAATTGGCCAGGAAAGATGACCCAGCACTGCATACCCGTAAAAGTCTCAATTTTTTTTCATTCTTTGTTTAGGCAGAACTAACAATACCTAGGAGAGCCCCGTAAGCAGGTATTGCGTTAGAAAACTTTTGACGACCAATTTCATTATCGGAGAGTAAAAAAAATCGCCAGCCATGCGCGGAACATATAACACTGTTACAGCCATAGAGTTTTATACAATAACTCCTAGAGGTGATGATTTTTGCTCACAACCAATGACGGCATGGCCAAGACCAACACCATAATTTTTCCAAAACGAGCGTTTTAACTCTATCACGTTAAAATGGGAGTTTATGGATAAAATTAAATGTTTAAACATTTTACAGGCAAGAGTTTAACGATTTTTTTCTGATTTATTCAAAGACACGGAGCCCCACTTATATAACACAGGGCACATCGAGGACCAACGCTGTTGCGGACCTCAGTATTCCAGCCCAAATGTGCACCGCAAGAAAAAATCACTTTTCATAAGGATTTATTCCACGCTTCTACATTGTGTGATCGGATATGGGGTCATGACAGTGTCAACGTATCGAATCACACCGTGGCACAAGTGGGATAAAAAGCGGGTGCCACTGAAGCATTGTCCAAATTCATCGCCCCTTCGATTACTCTGGAGGATGTTTCACTGATACTTTTCTTTCCCTGTAAACACGCCTATGGCGGAATGAAAAATATTATCTGCAGGTATAAAAGCACCATTTCTACAAAGTGGCACCTATTTACAAACAATTCGCCGCAATAAGAGATGTGAAGCGGGGGTATTTCATAGGTGCATTGCGTTACCAGCTGCCTCAGCGAACAGGCTCAATTCGCTTCCACCATTCCTGTACACAACGGAAGTACCAAGAAAGACAATTGCATATGCAAACTTAGGAGAGAGAACACATGATAACTTTATTGACAAACACGAACGACCTACGGCAACTTGGACTGCTAAAAAACAGTGTAAGTAAAGGTGTACAGAAACGTAGATTTGCCGCTTTTAGGCGTCAGAAATGGTGCGTTGCTATGATGTACTCCTCACTAGCCAGCCCTCGCGTAGGCGGAGGAGGGGGTGTTTGAACTGCTTTCGAATTTTTTTAATTTAGTATGTATATACACCCACATATAAAAATGAACGCACGAGCATATATAGGATATCTATGAATACCCTCGCCCTTTCGCTCGGTGACTGCGGCATAGGTCCGCTGCGACGGCGTCACGCACCGATGTGCGCGCGTGGAACAGACGGCAAAGCTACGCGTGGTGGCACTGCGATGGATGAATGGATAGATATTGCTGTACCTTTTAGATCGGGCGGTGGCTAGCGCCCCCAAGCCGTAATTCTTAATGAACCAAAAACTGTATTTATTTTTTTCCTTAAAAAGTGAGTTTGAGGATTCGTACTTTGCAGTGAAGAGTTTAATTTTCACTCGTGCCTTGACTTTAGCCACCAATCAGATAACCTCCTTCTAGTTAAGTCTACCCGCTTAAAGCCTATTTTGCCCTGCCGGTCTCTAAATCCCAGTGCTTTGAAAAACTCTGCGCCATCATCCTGAACTATAGGGTGAAGCCCTTTACAGAACATTATCAAGTGTTCGGCAGTTTCTTCTTCCTCTCCACACCCACTGCATACTGTGTCTACCCCTTCGTATTTAGCCCGATATGTCTTGGTTCGCAGTACTCCCATCCTGGCCTCAAACAGTAGAGAACTACCCCGAGTATTATCATAGATCCTTTCCTTGGCAATTTCCTGCTTAAATGTTCGATAGATCTCTAGTGCAGACTTCTTATTCATGCCCATTCTCCACATGTCAGTCTCCGTTTCCTTCACTTTCTTCTTAACCGATAGTTCTTTTTGGTTTGGCCACCTGCTGTTTTCTAAGTATTTACGAGTCAACTTCCTGGTTCGCTTCCTCCATTTTGTATCGACATTCTTCATGTACAAGTAGCTGAAAACCTTCCTAGCCCAACGCTCCTCCCCCATTTCTCTCAATCGCTTCTCAAATTTTATCTTGCTGCTAGCTTCCCTGCCTTCATATGATGTCCATCCCATATCACCTTGTACTCCCTGATTTGGTGTATTCCCGTGAGCTCCTAAAGCAAGCCTACCTATTCCACGTTGCTTAATTTCTAATCTTGCGACTCCGGGCAGGCAGCGCCATCTTTGGTAGAAAAGTAGAAATTGGGGATGTAGATGGCACGTTGTCCCTTCGCTCCAATGCGCTGCAGCTCACTTACGTGCTCGTGCAGAGAGCGCGCGCTGCGTTTGAGCCACCTCACAATGTACCGCCTGCAGTGCGGCTTCACTAAGATCTCTGAGCTGGACAAGTACTTCCGAGAAGTGAATCAAACAAAAGGAGTAAAGCTCGTTAGTAAAGTTTATGATGTGGAGCAGACGACGGTAGAGGAGGACGCCCGAGTCACTACGAAATGCATTCTCGGTTTCTCCCTGATAATACCGTGTACGACGTATGTCTCGAGGTAAGTCTCATTCTGCCGACATGAAGCCATGTAATCTATCGATGTGCTGTGTTAACGTTTATGGAAATCGTATAATTGTCGTTTTGATGTGGTATCTAATAGTAGCAGCCATGTACTGTCATTTGCAAACGTTTGCGGTGTGATGAAAAATAAAGGGAAACTAAAGCTATACGGTGATGGCATTAACATGTCCGAGAGTTTTCAGAGTCACATTCTCCGTGCCGTGGGCGCATGACCCGCTCGTGTGGGATCTGGAACAAATAGATGTTGAAGCTTAATCTATAAGGGTGACCATTAATGAGAAATTTGGTAAATACTTAACCTGACTGAAACAGCCTTATGCCACGTCGCAGTGGTATGAATCATGATAAACTCTTGTATTAGTTGCTCATATATAGTAGTAAGACTGAATGCGGAAAACGTAGAAATCTCTCTCCAACACTCACAACGTGTCATTTTGCTTAAAATTTGATGCTCAATATAAGGTCCTACCAATATGTTCCCTGGAGGCGTCATAATAAAGTTCGTATCTGTGTCACGATGAATCACAAGTACTGAGGAGTTTATAAACCACCGAGTTGCTAGCTCTATAGGACGATGCGTTGGTCGTGGCTGGCTATCGAGCAGAGAAGAAGCACGCGATCTTCTTTTTTCCTCCAGATTAAGAGCCGCTCTTGCAGTCGACCCACTACCTGTGGGTGGCATTATCCCCCCTTTCGAAATAAAAAAAAACAGCCCCGAAAGAGGGGAAGAAAAGTACATAGCACCACCCCGATGTTACACCATAGGCACGTGAAAAAAAAATGAAAATTCGGATAAGTGAAAGTAGAAATTAAAGAGCGTGCCAATATAGAAAAAGTCAAAGAACGAAGAAGCAAGTTCATTAAAAAATGTTATGAACAACGCGTAATAAATGGTTTCATGCAGAACACATGAACGACGTCCGGCCTCGGTCTTGTCCTGCTCCGTGCCTGCGGTGTTGAGTCCGGAACCACTTCGTAGTTCCGTCAATGACACGGCGTAACACTTCATATGGGCCAAAGTACTGGCTCAGTAACTTTTCAGTAAGGCCACAGCAGCGGACGGGCGTTCACACCCAAACTTGGTCTCTGGGGTTGTAAAACACTTCTCTGTGGCGGGTGTTATAGCGTCGTGTGTCTGCCTGCTTTTGCTGGCTGATGTGCAGTCGCGCGAGCTGCCGGGGTTCCTCAGCACGCTCTGCGAATTCTTCGGCGTAAGTTGCCAGCTCGTCTTCGTCTTGACACGGTAGCATAGAGTCCAGCATGGTCTGCACTTCACGGCCGTAGAGAAGTCGAAATGGCGTGAATCGCGTAGTCTCTTACACGGCGGTATTATACGCGAAGGTCACATAAGGTAAGATCCAGTCCCATGTTTTGTGCTGTACGTCGATGTACATTGAGATCATGTCTGCGAGGATCTTATTCAGTCGCTCGGTAAGTCCGTTGGTTTGTGGGTGGTACGCAGTTGTCTTTCGATGTCTGGTGTTGCTCAGTTAGAAAACTTCGTCCGTAAGCTGAACCGTGAATGCCGTTTCTCTGTCCGTTATTATGCTGGAACGAGCACCGTGTCGTAACACAATGTGGCGCATGTGAAATTGTGCTACCTCAGAACCCGTGGCTCGTGGAATTGCCTTCGTCTCAGCGTAGCGTGTCAAGTAGTCAGTCGCGACGATCACCCATTTGTTGCTGCCCGCAGGCAGGGGAAATGGCCCAAGAATGTCCATGCCGACTAGGTCGAACGGCGTGCAAGGTGCTTCAATGGGCTGAAGCGAACCAGGTGGTTTAAGAGACGGTTGCTTTCAACACTGATATTCCTGACAGCTCATCACGTACATCTTGATGCTTGCCGAAAGTCCTGGCCAATAGTACCTATCGCTCACTCTGGCAAATGTCCCTGAGTAGCCCAGATGACCAGACGTGGGTTCGTCATGGCAAGCGAAGAGGACGTCGTCTCGCATGTCTCGAGGAACCACCAGGAGGTAAGAACGGTTGTTCGAACGAACGTTCTTCTTGTACAGCACACTGTCTCGAAGGCAGAACGACGTCGACGAGCGGGATAAATAGCGTGGTATGATTGCACCCTGGCCCTCTAAATCATGGATAATTAGACGAATCTCTGCATCATGTCGCTGCCGTTTGCTCAAGTCTGATGATCTAATGGCGCCGAGGAGCCTTCGTTTTCCTCTGCTTCCTGACTGACGACCTGAAGGAGTGCGCGTGACAGCGTGTCAGCGTCTTCATGCTTATTGCCGAACTTATGGACAATGGTGACGTCAAACTCCTGTAGCCGCAAGCTCCACCGTGCTAGCCGTCCGGAAGGGTCACGCAGGCTTGCCAACCAAGAGAGAGCGTGGTGGTCCGTCACTATCTTGGACGACCATAAAGGTACGGGCGAAACTTGGTGATTGCCCACACGACTGCACGGCACTCTTTCTCCATAGTGGAATAATTCGCCTCGGCACGGGATAGAGAGCGCCTGGCGTAGATATATCACTCTTTCGATGTCTTCTTGACGCTGAACGAGCACTGCACTGAGCCTAACGTCACTAGCGTCAGTATGGACCTCCGTGTACGCATCATCGTCGAAATGAGCGAGAACGGGCGCTTATTGCATGTACTGTCGCAGTTCATCAAAAGCTGCTTGTTGCTCGTTTTCCCAGACAAACGGCGTGTCGTCCCTCGTGAGACGAGTCAGAGGTTATGCTATCTGAGGAAAGCCGTGAATGAACCGGCGATAGTAGGCGCACAAACCAAGGAAGCGTCGGACGGCTTTCTTATCGACAGGAGCTGGTAATTCGGCAACAGCGGCAAGCTTGTCCGGATTGGGCCGGACTCCTTCGGCACTAACTACATGTCCAAGAAATTTGCGTTCTTCATAGCCGAAGTGGCACTTCTGTGGCTTTAGTGTGAAGTCCGCCGATCAGATAGCCTCCAGCACGCTGCGCAGGCGGTGAATGTGCTGCTCGAACGTGGCAGAGAAGACTACCACATCATCAAGGTAGACAAGACAAGACTGCCACTTGAGCCTTGTGAGGACAGTGTTCATCATTCGCTGAAAAGGTGCTGGTGCCGAACATAAGCCAAAAGGGAGTACTCGAAATTGGTATAGGCCGTCTAGAGTCAGGAAGGCTGTTTTTTCACAGTCTCGCTGATCTACCTCGATTTGCCAGTACCCGCTTTTGAGATCTAAAGAAGTCAAATAATGGGCGCGACGAAGTGTACCCAGCGAATCGTCCTTTTTGGTCACGTTGTTTTGGACACATCCTTTTTGGTCACATTGTTATGCTTTCGGTAGTCGACGCAGAAGCGTAGCGACCCGTCCTTCTTTTTGAAAATCATGACTGGAGATGACCACGGGCTGTTGGATGGTTCGATAACGCCATCGTCAAGCATCTCGCGGACTTGCGTGCGTATCACTTCCCGTTCTTTAGCCGACGCGTGGTAGGGGTGCTGGTGTATCGGGCGTGCATCCTCGTACATCATGATCCTGTGTTCAGTGATGGACGTCTGGCGGATCTTGAGCAACTTGCGAAGGAAGGCCTGAACTCGAACAAGAGCACTCACAGCGCACTCTGGTTATCGGTGGACAGATCAGGAATGATGTCAATATTACTTATTGACGTGTCTGTGGGTGGTCCCTGTTATGAGCGACGTAAAACATGCATCTAAAACTGTGTTCAGACTATGTGCGCTACGTACGGATTATCGGTAAGGACCGTAAGCGTAAACGAAAGCCACGTAAGGAGCTTGTTCAGACGTTGTTGTGATTAGCGTAAGTAACGTAACGTAAGGGACGTATATGTTCGCGGGCCCGTGACATTTACCACAACTACTGATGCGACTGGTATTTAAGACCAATGGGCAAAGCAGTTTCGGTTTCCTTTTTCCGTTCGTGGGGATTCCGGCCTCGCTAAATTACGCTTCTTCATGCGCGTCTTGAAAGCCATGCAGTAGCACGTCTCCGCAGTTGTTCTGCCAGACTAGAGGGTAGACGCTACGTGAGTTAATGAGAGTGCACGTCACCCAGCCACGGTGGTCTAGTGGCTAAGGTGCTCGGCTGCTGACCCGCAGGCCGTGGGTTCGAATCCCGGTTGCGGCGGCTGCATTTCCGATAGGCGGAAATGTTGTAGGCCCATGTGCTCAGATTTGGGTGCACGTTTAAGAATCCCAGGTGGTTGAAATTTCCGGAGCCCTCCACTACGGCGTCTCTCATAATCTTATGGTGGTTTTGGAATGTTAAACCCGACATATCAATCAATAATAGTGCAAGTCACGTCTCTCTTTTAGCCCAACCAGCCCAGCCATGGCCAAACACGAGAACACTGCTAAGCTGTAGCAGTTGTAGTGTGGACACTACGCACATTCAGAGTGGCGATTGGGGTGTCGTAAAAAGCATATCATATCGAGAAGATCAATGTGAACATACGTGGTCGCTAGCTACGCGGACAAACAATACAGATTTTACGCGATACGACTCTTATGACAGACGTGGCTGCATTCTGAACGCGGCTTAACATGCAAGGAGGGCATCCGATACGGCGAAATGAATATATCACTGCAGATATCGGCACATAAACTGCACTGGGTGAACGCTCATTCAGCTCCCGATATATATGTGCTGAAACGTTTTGTGTTAAACCTAGCAGTGACAGAGCAGGCTAGACACGAATTGACATGTTATGGAACAGTGGTCACATGTATGTTTCTTTTCCATAGCTTTCTTGGAGCCAGTAAGCCGCAGAACTCACGTTCCTTTGAGAACAATAGGCACTATTTGGCAGATTTCGTCGCGGGAGTTGCATGCAATTCGGACATCTCTCCATCATAAGATTTTGTAGGGGTAATGCAAATCACAACAAGATATGCCTGTCCTCGCATGCTATCAGCAAACAAAGCCCAGTGACAAACTACACCAAAAAAATGATGCTTGATTGCGATGAAGTTTCCCACCAAGCTTTTAAATAGAAAGCCTTTAATATCTATGTCTCCAGCTAATGTGACTTTCACAAAATATGGTTCAAAAAACGAGTGAGTGAACCAGCTACGCGTGTGCTTCATCCCCTGTACAGTAGCACATTGTGACATAAATGGCGACCCTTTGAAAGGGTACCGAGACGCATAACGTGTTCTGCCCCGCGCGTAATCAAACTAATCCGACGTCGATAGCCACAGTCATCGTTCACGAAGAAGACGCCTGATGATTGATATGTGGGGTTTAACGTCCCAAAACCACTATATGATTATGAGAGACGCCGTAGTGGAGGGCTCCGGAAATTTAGACCACCTGGGGTTCTTTAACGTGCACCCAAGTCTGAGCACACGGCCTACATCATTTCCGCCTCCATCGGAAATGCAGCCGCCGCAGCCGGGATTCGAACCCGCGCTCTGCGGGTCACCATCCGAGTACCTTAGCCTCTAGACCACCGCGGCGGGGCATAGCACATAGAAAGAAGACATTCGCGTTTTTTGTGTGTTTTTTATGGGGAGAAGTTTTTAAGCCGTGTATCAGTACATGCATATCTCAATTGGTACGGGACCACCTAGTTATATGACTCAGCAGGTGTGCATGGACAGACCGACAGAGAGACAGACGGACGAACATGCGGAAGGAGGATTCACGGTTTACCTATAAAACCCTTCGACGCTTCACCCCACTCATCATCATTCACTTCGTCGATTTGCTGTGTTTTTTTTTTATGGCGATAGCAATTACATGGATACTCTCGGCTTGATTTTGCCGCCGGCGTTGATGCCATGCACCGCATATGTATATGTGAAAACGCAAGAAAGAAAAAAAAATCCAGGAAAAAAGACTCCGGCACGCAGAATTAAACGTGGGACCTCCGCGTCGTGAATGCGAGGCATTAACAACTAAAATACCGATGAGTATTTTTTTCTTTATTACAATTTTTTACACATAAGCATATGCCACACATCACCCACCAGCGTGCGTTAGACTGGCTGTATTATGCACCTTTAACGCTTTCAATGTGTCTAATAAGCTATAGCAGCCCCGCCACGGTGGTCTAGTGGCTAAGGTAGTAGCTGCTGACCCACAGGTCGCGAGATCAAACCCGGCTGCGGCGGCTGCATTTCCGATGGAGGCATAAACGTTGTAGGCTTGTGTGCTCAGATTTTGGTGCACGTTAAAGAACCCCAGGTGGTCGAAATTTCCGGAGCCCTCCACTACGGCGTCTCTCATAATCAAATGGTGGTTTGCGGACGTCAAACACCACATATCAATCAATTAATAAGCTATAGCATTTCATCACTTATCCCTCGGTGTACCAGCACTTAGCTTTGTTACCTGATCAACAAAATGGGCGTTACCCGATCGTGCTTGGGGCTCAGAATTTTTTACATCCATACGTGACCTCTATTTGCAATGAAGACCTACCAGCATGAAGAGGTCATACGGTACACAGTTTTTTTTGAAGAGGCAGAAAATGAATACCGTAGGAGTCGATTGGTAGCTCCTTCTTGAAAGTTCTCTGCAGTGCATCCCAATAATATACAGCGTTCCAACAGTCAATAAAAATGTGTTCCACAGTTTCTGCTTTGTTACATAAAATACAGTTCACTCCCCACGGCGTAAACACACCTCGTTGTTCAAGCCATGTATTCACAAAAACAACCGACAAGTACCTCCTTCAACGTTCACACGGCACGCTATCTTTATCTACCACTTACCGCTGTTGGCGGAATCTCGGGGAGAGCTGTCGTGTTTTCAGAATCATCGGCAAGATGGCGCAGTGAGCGTGCGGCGGCTCTCATCTCGCACGCGTACTTTGGCCCGTGGAAAGGAGGGGAGTGGACGATCTTTCGCGCGCTTTTATCTCCCGGTGGGGAGGATCATACGTCTTGGCTGGTGTTGGGCTTGCACTGGAACAATTTTATTGTAGTTACGGGGCGCACAAAGGTCCCTGCAATTGTTTCACAGCCTTTGTTTGCGAAAAGGGCGCGCTTTTTAGACACAGCTAAGTAACAACTGAGACGCTTATTCGCGTTTATCTTTACCTGTGAATACGTTTCGTGCGTCATCTGTGCGTGTGAAACGCAGGACACGTTTCGATTTTCTTGCCATTCTGTCCATGACCTTCCAATTTGTTGCTTTCACGATGATTGCTTCGCCTTTGCGGCAAAGCTGTGACCTTTTTTTTTTCGCCCGTCACAAGGTGAGTCAAGTGGTGGCGCCACCACACCAGGGCACGGGGCGGGGTGCATTGCGCTGTCAGCTTAGAAAAAGAACTTGCTACTAAATTTTATATGCTAGATGTGAAATTGAAGCGAATAGGGATTATTTTTGCTACTAAACATTCATGCGAGCAGTCCGGACGTCATTCGATGACCACGAATTCTTATCTAAACGCGTGGCGCAACGATTGTTACTGACGGCGGGAAGCTAAAAGTTCGCGCTGACATTGTCGTTGCGTATTTTAAAGAAATAACTGGCGAGGAGGAAATGCGCCACCCTCTCCACTTCGAAACCCAAGCGTTTCAGGAATCCTTTCGTCTTAGCCGATTCCACCAGGCTATCGCACAAGATGTCATGCTGCGATAAGCACGATGTAGTACCTCGCTGCCGAAAATTGCACTGCAGCCGATCAGCGTAGCTTCGCCCACCAACTTTGAAAGACGCGTGAGCGACCAGCTCCACCCCCCGAGCAACGTGCTGCCGGTGTTGAGTCGATCTTGTTGTAGGATTGTGGCCACCGTGTTTAGTTTTGTGCGACAATCAAACATGTCGGGCTCGCCTGGTTCTCTTACTTGCTTCAGGTGTGCGTCCGGTCTGACGCAAGGCCTGGCGGGCGTTCTCCAGTGCTTGTTTGCACTCCTGCTGAAGCTGAGCCAAGAGGATGGCTTCGAGTGCGGCATCAATCTCTTTCTGGGCTTGACGGTAAGCCGCACTTGGTTTATCTTCACACATATACACTGGAGTAGCAATAAAACGTCCCTAATGTTACAACGTGTAAGAACCTTCTACAGACTCGATGCACTCTACTAACACAGTGTATAGTCATGCTACGGTATTCTCAGGCAGTCCCTTTTCAGGATACGTTTGCGATATTTCATGAGTCTAGCACCGGAGTTATTCCGCACTGTGTACTCGCCATATCCATGCCCTCAGAACACATCTGACTGGCAGTGTACGAGATGTTCTAAGACAACAAGCCAGACACCTTTTCACTTGTGGACGCTGATGCTCCTGGCCCTGACATCACGAAAATATCACCTAAACTTGTCACTCGAGAATTCCACTGCCCGTGATATTTAGGGTAACCGCCTATTCCGAAGACACACGCCTGCCTTACAATAAAATAAAGAAAACTACTGTAATGATTGTCTAGGTGGGTTCAAGTGTGTCTACTCAAATTTGAGTGTGAAGAAATACCTCAGACATGGCGAATAATTTATACATTACGGACCTACGCCAGCAGTGTACTAGATAGTTTTTCACCGCTCTATGTAAGCGTACTATGAAGTGTCGTCTCGATGGCACTTCTACACACCACGGTGGTCTAATGAATACGGTGCTCGACTACTGACCCGCAGGTCGGGGATCGAATCCTGGGCGCACCAGCCTGCATTCGATGCAGGCATAAATATTCCTTGAGGCTCGTGTACTTCGATTTAGATTAGGTTAGGACTCTAACAACACCCGACCCTATTTTACCTCACCAAAGCATCCTAAATCCGGGGGCTTCCGGCTTACCAAGCAAGCGCATGAACATGACGAGGTGAGCTATACACGATATGCTTCTCCCACTGCTCTTGTAAAGGCCACTCTTGAGTATCAAAGAATCGTTACTGAAAAGAAGCTTGGCAGGATATGACAGTTGGTCTCCCTCAAAGCTACCCGAGGTACATAACCGATCAAAAAAAAAATATTTTCCAAAGCAGTCGGCCCGTCTAGCCAAGTTAAAATCACATCATAATCTATGGAAGCCACATAACAACAAGCAATGCAGCAACGACAAAGCATGCAAAGTTTTCAGCAACAGATGTATGCCGAATTTCAAGGTCTTAAAGGTTATGTCGACGAACCTATCGCCAGCATAATGACCGTGATTCTGAAATGAACTAAAGCAGCCAGAATACTACGTCTATCCATCGTCTGAAACATAATCCGACCTCGCACAGCAAAAGCACTATCCGTGGCTAGTAGAACACAAATGCAACCCGAATATCTCGAAATATGGCATTGGAATTGTCGCACCTTCCACAAACGAGTGGTGGCTATACAATTTGTTGAAGGGCCCCTCACCAGGCCTCGTAATAAATTTTAGTTAGACTGTGGCATTTGCTATGTGTCCGATCAAAAGCATCATGCCAGAAGAATTGCTTAGTTGGCTCTATACGAGCTGCGCAAATCTGTTATTTTGAAGCCGCGCAAATTCATGACGCGAGGAGGGTAGCTCGAAACCCTCACCACTGGCCCCGCGTATAGCCTAAGCTAAATATTCCCTCTCCGGCCTCCTAGCGCCAGAAAGTTATGCGCACGTAAAGGAACGGGCGCATAACTCAATGTCATCAAGAAAAACCAAAATCAATGTCATCAAGAAAAACATTTTCTGGCTTCCTCACCGCCTCCATGACGTCACTCGTTTTGACCGAGTGCTCGCGCGTACGGGAGGCTGTGAATTCATTGCCACCTTCGTTTGCCGTTAAAAGATCGCCTTCGAGACAAGTTTTACCTGCATAACAACTTCATTCAAACTTTTGTCTTTGGAAAGGCGCTGATTTAGGTAATGTATTACGGGTTAAAGTTTTTCGGAATATATTTGTAAGCCATTTATTATTCCACGAACAAGTCACAAAGCATCATGTGCTACTGAACTTCTGGTTTATTTATAAGGCCGAATTTGATAGCCCGACAGCGTGACGCAATATTTAGGGTAAGTTTTATTCATTCTTTATTTACATACCACGTGCTCACACATACACACACTTTCTAGAAGATGCGCAGAAGTTATCACTTATTTGCCGAGTTTCTGCATGTTGTTTTAGGCTGAGTTAGCGCTCTTGTACTCTTCGGAACATCTTTATTTATTAAACATAGGTATTGAAGAGAGTGTTCTTAGTTGCGCAAATATGTTATTCAGCACAATGTCAGGGTACTAACCATTGCAACAGACGTCTAACTATTTTGCTTCATAAAAATTTTCTTGTGACAGACACAAAAGACATTGTCAATTGCTTCACCCCTTCGTGCTCCTCGGTATATCCCACTTAAAGAGGGTTATTTTTTACGCAGTGGTTCGGTATGGGAAGCCAAAGTATAATTCCAGCACCCAGCATCGACTTCCGCTTCTTGTGAATTTCAGTTTCCCTTAAACTATCTGGGAGTACCAAGCAGATAACCCGAAAGGCCGGGAACTCGAGCGAGTGGTTAACGCACATGACCTTCAACTTCTTCTACTCCCAAAACATCCGACGAGATTACGTAACAGTGTCAGTGCAGAGAGATTTCCTAATTTCGCATGCATAAATGATGTCAACGAAGGGTTCTGGAGCAACCTATAAGGGAATCTGGGCCCTGATCGCTATATGTTGTGTTGAGGAAGGGACGAGCCACCATGCTCATGGCGACGCCCACCCGTTAACCTCTTCTTTATTCCGAATGCTCTGGTCCTCCCTTCATTATGATAGCGACGTTCTTCGTCGTTTACACAAGTTTTAACATCCTCCGCGCCCCCCCTGTACTCACGGGGCTGTGCTGTCCAGATGTACGTCATTGACCTATGGACTGCCTTCATCTGGCCGTCGTCGTGAAGGGCGAGTCAGGACGGAGCCGAAGTAGATGTGAGGGCTCCCGTCTTGCGTGTCAGTAGCCTCTTCCGAAATTCTACACTCTTATGTTTATGTGGTTACCACAGATTGGGCAAATTATCTTAAATTTCCAATACCTGAGGTTGTACCCGATAGCGCTGCAAACTGGGCAAGGCACATACGAGAGGCTAAAAAAAAACTACTTCTAAGCGACTAGCGCTCACAGTAGAAGCACCGGTAGTTGATAGCCTTCTGATACATATTTGGTAAGCGAAAAGAAGGTTGACCAAGGGATGTAAACAGCGACTTAATCGAGAACTGAGCCACCAAATTACTGAGGTACCCGAGCAGGCAAACACTTACGCACAGCCGTCGTAGACAACGAACTGGGCGAGATTTTGCTACTCACTGCTCGAAACTCTACACACCTTCAAGACGCGAGCAATACTGCGCAGCGTAATAAAACTTTGTCAAACGAAAAAAGCTGCAAAGCACACTCTTCAGCGCTCCAGAGAATTTCTAATTGCTTGTTATAAGCTCCGAGACAAGTACACGCACGCTCAGAATAATTCGGAACGCCGAATTCACAGCCGTTCGCAGACAAAGCGCATTGGCGGATAAATACAGGCAAGGCCTGCGCATGTGTGGTCTATATAGCGAGAAAGTTTATCTCCATAGTGCATGTAGATTTGCGTTGTCAATCTTCGAAAGACTAGTGCAAGGTGCTTTCAGCAATACGACAACGAAGGCTGGACATATGAGGGCGGCTGTAGCATACCGCACTCCATAATTCATAAATATAAGAACTATTCGACTCTTGCGCCGTGTCATCGTGATTATCTGCATCATTCTCGGAGACTACGTGCGAATAAAGCGGCATGCCTACAATGGTATCGCTACATTTTCAAACCACGTTAGTCTGTTTCTCGAAGTACTAGTTCCTGCTCTAATTTTCTTCCGATCCGCGTTTTTACTAGCTTGGTTATACGTGGAAAATTTACGCTATTACGTGACGCCCTAACAGATGTGCCTGTGATGGCGCCAATAAAGCATTTGAGAAAATATATGAAGGTGGCATGCTTGTCAAAGCAACTTTCAGGCAGAGAGGACTGATTTTGTGTGTATTCTAATAAGTATCGTACGGCTTCAGGCTTTTTTTTTATTTGTTCATCTCATTTCGTGGTATATTTATTTCCAAATTAGTTACAGAAGGTAAGTGATAGGTAACTAGTATTTTGGCATTTCGATCACATGTCATCGTTGGTTGCGACAGTCATTCATTGTCTATTGCTTAGAGGTAGTATACAAGCTATTCAGCGATAGTCTAGGCTAAATGCAAAATAAATAGCATCATAGTAGATACGCGTATTCGTAGAAGAGAGAACTTCCGCTTTAATTTATTATACAAAATAAAGAATGGAAACGTAACTGTATTTGCTCAATATGCTTAATGTTGCATCAGACGAAAACGCCGCCCTTTGCCAGCAGCAGGAGCGCTTCCCGTAAATATTCTGATGGAATGATAAATACGGAATAACGTGACACAAGAAAAAAAAACGCCGGAGCACATGCACAGGCATGCGCGCACGAATGCCTATGCTCCAACGCGATGCATGCTCACACACAGCTTGTCACAGAGACTGATCACCCAGTCCTCCTTATCTAAGAGCTAAGGGGTGCCTATAGGGCTACTATTTTAAAAGTAACGCAACTCAATTCTACGTACACTAGGGAGCTACGCTTCATTTAGAGGCAGGCGGCTCACGCGCCGGCCAACGCACTGCTTTTCTGTGGGCACGCTCCGCGGTCTATCGACTGGGTGTACGATGTTCCGAATTATTTTGAGTTTGTACTTAGACGCGGCCACCCCTTCTCTGTGCACTTAGGCATACCGAGGGCAGAAACAACATTGCTCGACGCTCTGATAACCAAGGCAGATATATGCGTGGCAGAGTAAGCAGCAGCGTGCAATACTACCCCTATACCTTATCAGTTAACAAACGTCATGATTCGGAACCTGTGCGATGAACACTCAGAGCAGCGCACTCGATATTTTAATGAACAATCATGAGAGAGGGGCGGTTCCACGACTTTTGAAGGAAGCCAGAATTGTTCTTATTCCGAAGCCGGGAAAACCAACGATCTATAGATTATTATATGAATATCCCTAACAACCTGTTTTGGCAAATCATTTGTAAAGGTGATTCTCATACGCCTCACGACTTATATTGAAAATTTTTACGTCCTTCCAGCTAGCATATGTGGATTTTTCTAATGCCAACGCCGGACGTTTTCATGCTCCTTCAAGAAGAGGTACTTTGCAGTACCATGGTTGTTGCAGAACAGCTCGTCCTAGCTCTTAATTTTAAAATCGCCTTCTACACTATGTCCCATAATGTCATATCATCTGAGTGAACTAACATCGGCTGTGGGCAAAAATCAATGACGTTTCGTACGGGGCAGCCTAGGTCCTGATATAATAGGCATATAATTGTATGTAAAATGATGTCAATTTTTATTTTCTGAAATAAAAAAATACATCGCCATTACGTCGTAAGTTATCTATAGGATTATTGATTGGTCAAGATGTAACAATATTTAGCACATCAAGCACGTGAAAAGTGAACATGAAGTGTTACTTGATCAGAGAAGTATTTGCGATACTATGCCATTTATTTGCCGATACTATGTCTACTTAGGGCAGGTAATAACCGCAGAGCCGAACCACGAGATTGAAGTAACTAGAAGAATAAGAATGGGGTGGAGCACATTCGGCAAGCACTCTCAAATTATGACAGGTAGATTGCCACTATCCCTCAAGAGGAAGGTATATAACAGCTGTATCTTGCCGGTACTTAGCTACGGAGCAGAAACCTGGAGACTTACAAAGAGGGTTCAGGTTAAATTGAGGACGACGCAGCGAGCAATGGAAAGAAAAATGGTAGGTGTAACTTTAAGAGACAAGAAGAGAGCAGAGTGGATTAGGGAACAAACGGGGGTTAAGGATATCATAACTGAAATCAAGAAGAAGAAATGGACATGGGCAGGGCATGTCGCGCGTAGACAGGATAACCGCTGGTCATTGAGGGTAACTGACTGGATTCCCAGAGAAGGGAAGCGGGTTAGGGGGAGACAGAAGGTTAGGTGGGCAGATGAGATTAAGAAGTTTGCGGGTATAAATTGGCAGCAGCAAGCACAGGACCGGGTTAACGGGCGGAACATGGGAGAGGCCTTTGTCCTGCAGTGGACGTAGTCAGGCTGATGATGATGATGATGATGATGATGATGCCATTTATTGAATTATCCTCTCGACATGTGCCTGTAGATGGCGCTATACGCCTATACTTCAGTTCACATAATCGTTTTCATGCATAAACTGGAACCTTAGAACTTTCAGCCATGGCAGCAACAAAGGTTTTACGTCGATGGCTACGCACAGGAGCGCGTTACCAACGATAGCGCATCAACAGTTGTATGTAACACACTTCCCAGCACAGAAATTTTCAGTCTCGTGCCAAGATGCTAACCTACTAACAACATCTGCGCATAAGTGCGCGCACTGGTCACGGGTGTTGAGGAGGGGGGCACCCCCCAGTCACATAAGAAGGGGGGGAACGCTAAAAAGCCGTCCCAAACATTTAGGAGGGAGGGTGCAGCGGGGAACCTTTGCCCCGATGCCGGATTTTGAGGAAGGGATATCAGCTTTTCAGTTAACCTGATGTTTCTTCTTCTTGGGATATGAATTCAAAAACTTCAGGGGGGGGGGGGGGGGCACCACGTTCACTTTGGCAGTGATAGAGAATGAAATCCTTGAATAATACGGTTAGTGACGCAATGCGCGGGCACCCAATGAAACGATATATCATGTGAAAAGATAACATGGAGTGTTAGTTGCTCGGAGAAGTAGCTACCAATTAGGTGGATTCGATTGTCTGCTCCACAATCAGAAAAACATTGCCTACGTACAACTCATTCCAGCCCCATTATTCCGTTCGCCGAAAACATATACCGTGTACACTGTCGTCCTTTCTGAAAGAGAACACATGTACCCGTGGCCTGCGCTCTCCCCGCCGCGGTGGTCTAGTGGCTAAGGTACCCGGCTGCTGACCCGCAGGTCACGGGATCGAATCCCGGCTGCGGCGGCTGCATTTCCGATGGAGGCGGAAATGTTGTAGGCCCGTGTGCTCAGATTTGGTAGCACGTTAAATAATCCCAGGTGGTCGAAATTTCCGGAGCCCTCCACTACAGCGTCACTCATAATCATATGGTGGTTTCGGGACGCCAAACCACACATATCAATCACTGCGGTGCCTGCGTACATCCCCATCAACCAACAGCAAAATAAAACACGTTCGCTTTCACCGTCATCTGTTGCAAAAAAAAAAAATACCGAGTTATGGCCGATGGACAAGCGCTGCTAGATTGCACTCCCTCTCTGCTCGGGACTGCAGTGCGTAGTCATCTGCCAGCAAGCATATCAAACGTTGTGCGCAACCACGACGCAAGCTCCAGTAATGGCCCGATATCTCTCGCCACGCGAGTGGTGAGGAAACGTAATCTAGCAGCGCTTGTCAACCGACCATGACTCGTTATACTGCTTGGCCGTAGACGACGCCAAAAGCGAACGCGCTTTCTCCACTTCTCGGTTGACGGTGCTAAAGGCAGCCGCCGCAGAGCGTAGGCCACGCGTTCGCGTTGTTCCTTTTTATAAAGAACGACAGTGTACGCACTACTTGTCTAACATGTAGTAGTCGTCGCAAAGTAATAAGTAATCAACAACAGCGCAGGCATGTTCTACTAGCCGTGATGCGGCTTTCATTTGAAGCTTGTAGACGAAGTCGGTTTGCCTGTGCTTGCAAGCACACAACGCTAAAACAGTTTCGTAGTGGCATGCCACAAAAGAATTGTCTGATTAGCTCCAATCATGTGATATACAGCATTTGCTAGGAACACGAATGTAAACACGGCGTCAAAGCAGCTGTATCGAGCAACAGGACAATCTGCTGCTTCTCATGGGCCGTGAGGCAATTCATTGACGTCAGGTTTGCTTCCTCCAAACCTTTTTCAGCATCTCAATTCTCTTAGTGCGAGCAACACGGCACACGAAAAGCCGTCGGCATTGCCGTTCACATCCACCACACGTTAATACGGATGCTCCGTATGGTTGAACGCGGAGCGCTCTCAGCCTTCAACATGGCGGAAATGCACGAGGTGGTCGCTAGGTGACCGCAGATTTTGCATAAGATCTCAAAGCTTAGGCATAAGCGAACAGATCTTTTTCCCGTGCATGCCCAATGAAGCTACACCACAGAGGGTGATATCCTTCTTCCTTCTCTTGAACATCGGCATGAGGTATTAGCCAAAAGCCTCGATGGCGTTTGTGGGCAAGGGTGTGCCTTCGTTGTATGCGGACCACGTCACTTTTGGGCCAATAGTGGCGTTTTAACACAAAAAGAGCAAATGCTACAAGACGCAGTGACCGTTGTTGAAAATTTTGATTGCCGCAGCGGAAGGAGACACTCCCGATAAAACTTATTTTATCAAAATCTGAGGCAACGCCACTGAATTCACGATGCGGGCAACCTTTTTTTCATACACAGCAATTCGGGACATCGCTTTTAGCTCACTGTTTTTCACACGACGTGGCGTACAGATTTTCAACTTTCAAAACTGGCGCGATAACGCATGGCGCGGTAGATGAAGTAGCCATACATGAAAAAACAAAAACAAAACAAAGCAGCTCGATGTGTACTGTCGCGACTGAGAGCGAACCATGATCGGCGATTGATAAGCGCAAGTCGTACGACGAGTGGTCGGTTGGTTGCTCAATTGTGAACCAAGCTTTCTTGTGTCTTTGTTGTTTTTTTTTTTTTTTTGCAGTGAATCCCTGAGCACAAGTCACTTGGCTGTGCATTAAAAACTTTTATTTCGAAAGGGTGTGCTGCCCTTCCAGCGATCTCGTGCTTTTTAATACATTTCGTCCGCTTGTATAGTTTACGGCCCCGCTGGTTTCTTGAAGAAAGTTAGGACGTCTTTTTGTTGCGGCCGTTTTCGTATTCTATGAACGCTAACTTCGAGAAAATATCGTCAGCCTCTAAGATGTCGATGACGCTTTGAAAATATTCAGACAGGCTTCACGTTTGTAATATTGGTTGGCGTCACTTAACAAGTGATTTGTTTTGTTTTTTTTTCGCACTGTAGAGTGAAGGCAACGGGCCTTGCCGTATTCGCTGCCAGTGATATTTTTTAGGAGCTCAAATTGAAGCAGGAAAAAAATCTTAAATTTATTAGAGGGACAATATTCCAGAAATCTTCACCAAATTTAAGCAATTTAATAATTACGCCTTAATTCAAACAACACTCTTTGCGCTTCTAGAGCACATCATAAAAGAAGGTCGAAATGCATTTTATTGTATATGATATGCGTTGCTGCTGCGCCAGACCCGTAGACTTTCTGCGCTCGGAAGCGTGCGGAAAGCGAGGGGCTTCTGCCACGCGCGTTAGTTTTGCTCTGTATTTGCAAGCAGGACACATGAAATATACTCAACTTGTTCTATTAGATAACTTGCTAGCCTTCACTTTTATTTTTTAAGAACAGCTCGAAGAGAACTCGGCCGTACCGCCGCAATATCTTATAACTTATTTCGTTTTAAACCTAATGTAGCGGCAACAAACTTTGCCATGCGTCAAGCTTGTTTTCAATTCAAACATTCGAAAGAATAGCAACACATTTTTCCATGTTTATATAGTAAACACGTAATATAGAAAAGTGTCTCAATTATATCCACACAACGTTAAATTAAAAATACAAACAGCAGCACTCTTGCTGTGCAAATTAACTTACTGTATCAAAATACGTCGAGCAACTACAGATGTAAAGATGTTCCGTCACTTCGGGTAATTGTTGAAATTCGTATTTCGCACATGGCCTAGCCTGACAAAAATGTTCCATACAATAACATATATTTTAAACAGGTACAGCAATTGCATGTTTTGGTGCGATCTGGGGTCACTTTTGCGTCGGGATTGTCCTCATCCAGAGAACTCGCATCAGTATAAAATTTTCGAATGCGGTAAAACGTGAAAACAGTTCCTTGTTAGTGGTCATCCTTTTTCATAGCTCCAACTGTTTAATTATTGATAGAAATGTATATTTACGAAGCCTGAAACATCGAGTATACCAAATAAATCCCTTACTTACACGTTAAAATTCACCGAGTGTTACGCTTTTCTAACACACGGCGAAAGCCACGTCAGTAATTAATGTCCCACGTACACTTGTTTGTGAACGTTCGCTCGTAACATCAAGTTCCTTTATGGATTTGTCTTGATTTTCAGCGTACCTATTTTTTTGCACAAATTTTACGAACGTCCTCAGTTATTCAAAATCTATGGGTAAGTTGTAAACGAGATAGGTGATGACCACGTCTCCACTATCCAGTGGAGACAAATAAGACAACACGTCATATCTTAAAACGAAAGCTTTAGATTATTCATGGCATGCGCAAATTGACTGTCGGCATCGGTGTCCCGCCTCGGCGGCGACAGCACGTACGGGCATTGGCGTGCACACATGCTTACACGATTTCCCGTCAGAGGGGGGGGGGGGGAGGAGGTGAAGATTCATCTCAGCGTGCCCCCATAACTAGAATGTCAACGTCTGAGGCTGACTTTGAGCTCGCATCTCGAGTGTCGCAGCACCCCCTCCATATATTGTCAATATATGCGGGTGATCACTTTGTGCCCCCCCCCTCTAAAAAAACTAAGAAAGCGTCCACCCCCCCTCCACCCTCCGCGAACACCCTGTATGTACGAGTGATCCAAAAATTATCACGTGGTGACGTCATCAAGACATAAACTATGCCAAAGCTTTTGAATCCATCATTTCGCCTTATTATGGCATCGTCGCTTTACGTGCACTGTCCCCGTGACCAGCTAACCAATCATGGATGCAGTGCAAAACAAAGGGAGGTGCAGAAGCTTGAATTAAATTACTCAAGACACTACTGGTAGTGCAAAACCACCGTCGACGCAGAAAATTCTCGGGGGGGGGGGGGGGTACTTTAAATTCATCGACTGAAGAAAAACGTGTATTTTCCACCAAGCTGTCTTAAGCGACAGTATAGTTAAGGACCTTGTGAGTTTTTTTTGTTGTTAATGGTGGCGTGAAAGGTACACATGTCCAGTTATTTATCTCGTCTCCGATTAGTCATGTTAGTCATACAATGGTGCCGATCATGACCCAATTGAACGAGAAGTTAGAATTAAGCCAATTATCTAGTTTTTTTTTCTAGTACCGTGCCCACACCAACGGGCACATACCACTTTGTATGAGCTGTTTGAGGCTTTTAACTATCCGGGAAAACAGGATATGGCAGCAGAAAGACTTAGAAAAGTTATTATTAATTGATATGTAGGGTTTAACGTCCCAAAACCATCATATGAATATGAGACGCCGTAGTGTAGGGCTATCTATCTATCTGTCTGTCTGTCTGTCTGTCTGTCTGTCTGTCTGTCTGTCTGTCTGTCTGTCTGTCTGTCTGTCTGTCTGTCTGTCTGTCTGTCTGTCTGTCTGTCTGTCTGTCTGTCTGTCTGTCTGTCTAGCCGCTTACAACTTTTAGTTCTCCTGACCGTTTGGATAATGGGATCTATACCGAAATTATTACAACTGTATGATGATCATTAGTCACTAGTCATATAATGAAAATCATGAGATGCATGTTATGAATGTCATGATTTATATGTCAGTCTTGCTGCGCCTGCGGTGGTTTCGTCACATGACATATCGCAAAACTGGTATGGTATATATATCAAATTTGGTATCACGTGAAGTGACTGGACTATGAAGGTATGTGACCGGTGCAAACATGATAATCATGACATGTGTGTCATGTAAGAACATGATTACATGCCATTCTCACGATGCGCTCATGGCCGTTTCACTAGCTTCACATAAACTAATTTGGCGATAGGTGACTCCAGGGGATGACGAAGGTACATGACTGGTGCAAGCATGACAATCAACGTGGAATTTATGTACGGAATAATTTACGTCCACCTTGTAATGCTGTGCCGATTTTGTTGTCAGAATGCAACCTTCCTCATTCGTGCTTCGTATATCGGATTTCCACTGTGCGGGGGATCTACTTTTTTTTTGTGGAATACTTAGCCACCAATGAAATCACGCGCTGCTTTATAAACGCAGGGTTGGGAAAATGTCAGCAGTATAGCATGCCTCGTTTCCAATATACTGCCGCCTCTAATGAAGAAACTTCTTTGTTTTCAAGAATACTGCATGACGTTATATAATACTAATAAATACCTATTATTGGCAAATTAATAACGTCAATGTAACGACAGTTATAAAATGTAACAAATGTATTATTTTTATGTGATTTTTTATTACTGTTGTTGTTGTTGAAGAGCTTATTGAACTTTGCCGTAGGAATCGGCCGGTAGCTTGACAGACTCAAATCAACGGATCTTACGCGTGAACGAGGAGCACCCTCGAGCAATTGCTGGTAGAGACTGACCTGTGATGTCAGAGGAAATGATGACACGCAGACAAACAGAATGACGTCACTATTCGAGAAAGCGACGACAGAGGCGTAATTGATATATATATATATATATATATATATATATATATATATATATATATATATATGGGGTTTAATGTCCCCAAACCCCAAAACCGTTATATGATTATGAGGGCTGCGGCGGCAGCATTTTCGCCTCCATCGAAAATGCTGCCGCCGCAGCCTGGATTCAATGCCGTGACCTGCGGGTTAGCACCCGAGTACCTTAGCCACTAGGCCACCGCGGCAGGGCTACAGAGGTGTAGTTCATTCCAGTTTAAGGTTTGTGTGTCACCCGCCTCAGTAGAACAGTGGATACGGTGCTCGGCTGCTGACCCGAATGTTGCGAGTTGGTTCCCGGCCACGGCGACCACATTTAGATGGAGGCGAGATGGTTGAGGCCCGTGTATACGTGTGCTGTCAGTGCACATTACAGAACACCAGATGATCGAAATTGCCGGAGCCCCCCACTACGGCGTTCTCATAACCATATCCTGATGTTGGATTGTTTAAGCCCTGTTATACGCAACCACGTCATGTCACCACTAATGTGGTCTATAATGATAGTGATGGTAGTGCTCTGTGCGTTCGGACCGAAATGAAGCTATTAAGACCGGAACTGCAGACAGTGGAAAACGAATGTATGTCCACTGCTTGACTTTGGATTCTCCTTTTTGAATTCGTGAGTACTGTATACATTGAGTGCAAATACATTATTATCTGAAAATATAAAAGCTTCTTGCACAGGAATAAGGGCCTCAGACAGGCCAGCCGACGCTGTCATACGTAGACCTATGTTCGTCAAAGACGTCAACGCCGGCCTTCCAAGCCTAAGAAGCCTTCAATTATAAGGTGCCTTTTACGAATATTGGTCCAACGACCGCAGACAAGTCCTATGAAAGCGTCATTTCTGTTTAGACACCCTTTATAACGCAATTATTAAGCGCCTTCAAATTAGTCTTCCTTTTCGTTGCGAATTCAGTCGTGTTACACATAAGCACATCGCGTGATTCAAAGGGCGCTATCATTTATTGATTCGGAGTCGCCGGCATGGGGCACTACGGGGCTCAAGGTACGATCTGTTAGTATACAACCGCCCCGCCGCAGGGGTATAGTGGCTAAGGTACTCGGCTGCTGACCCGCAGATCGCGGGACCGAATCCCGGCTGCAGCGGCTGCATTTCCGATGGAGGCGTAAATGTTGTAGGCCCGTGTGCTCAGATTTGGCTGCACGTTAAAGAACCCCAGGTGGTCGAAATTCCCGGAGCCCTCCACTACGGCGTCTCTCATAATAATACGGTGGTTTTGGGACGTTAAGCCCCACATATCAATCAATCATTTTAGTATACAACCACGAGTATATTCTTTGTCGTTAACGTGAGAGTCGGAAATATTCTTAGACGAGCATAACTTGGACTGCGTATAGCAAGGGCATGTGACATTTTTCATGTTGATGGCGCCATTGCCTCGCGATAACATATTCGAGATACCATGGGGGATGTTTACAGCTTCAATTTTGTTTCTGCTCGCTTGGCTGTCCCCTGACGCTCCAATTCCACGTGAAAGCTGGAATAGTAGCTGCGAAAAAAACAAAATTAAAAAACACGGCAGCAAATTTCGAGAGTAATTTTGATATTACGAAGCTCAGAGCATTTTGGGGATACAATTGGTACCAGGTATTTTTAAGTTTGTGGAAACGTGTAATGGTCCTGAGCCAAACATTTGGGAGCTCAGTAATATGCACGAAGTCAGAGTTGCGATAAGGACCGGACCCGATTCAAAACTGTAGTACGCCACGAGTAGGACCTTCGCGGGAAAATGACAAATGCGGCTGTTTGATGAAGATCTGGTATGATCAAGCTTTGAGGTGAAGAGATGGAGACAAATTCAAGTAGAGTAGACGGGCACAGAAAAGTGTTATATTTGTGTGTTAACTCGCAGTAGAGAAAATGAGCTATGAGATTCACCAGCAAGTATGGAGGCATTCTATAATGATTCGAGGGCAGGCGCTTTACTGTTTGTAGCCAACTCGAATTCCACTAAAGCGCGTATATTCAAACAGATTCAGGCCCGTCTTTGCAAACCAACCTTATACTTTGCCTTCCTTACCTTTCCGGCCCATCACCGCGTTTCACGAACAAACCTAATGCTTCACTCCAATGTTTCCGTAACCTAACCGTCGGAAAAAGATGCCGTTTCATAAAGTAACTCAGAAGGTACCTCAAGGTGCCGGAGCATAATGATGGGGGGTGTTACGTACCGACACCAGATATGATGAGACACCGTAGGGAAGGGCTGCGGAAATCAGAACGATCAGGTGTTCTTTCAACGTGCACTGACAACGCACTATACACGGGCCTCTACCATTTCGCCTCCGCCGAAATGCGGCCGCCGCGGCTGGGGGGAACCTGCGACCTACGGTTCAGCGGCCGAGCACCGTTGCCACTGATCCACCGCGACGGACGTTCTTGCAACGCCCTATGGCTAATTAAGAAGTCCAGTGCATAACAATGATGGCATCAACGATCGCATCACAATAAGCAGCAGCGCACTGGCGGCCACTGGCAGCCAGCTGCCACGGCCGAGCTTTGATGCTGTAGAGATGTGTCGGTTGCTGTCTCGATGTCTTTTCTGAGGGGCTTCCGGGCCAGCCGCAGCTACGAAATCAGTTTGTTAGTAGTGGGCATTTATGTTCTTTATATGGTCTCGTCCCGCAATACCAGTTTTCTCATACATGAAGCTAGCAAAGCAGAGGCGAGTAAGTCATGTACATGACATGTATGTCATAATTTGCATGTAAGAACCTGTTGTGTATATTCGTCATACAGTAATGTCACGCCATATCGACTTTGCAATATTTTGTCACGGGGTCCTGACGTGGACGAAGGGAGCAGACAACAGGTCTAATAATAAACTGTTTATTTCGGGCCGTACTTGAGGCCACGTAAAAGAAAAGTGAGACTACAGCAAGACACTGTCACTGATAGCGGCCAGCAGAGCGTCGGCCGTCGATGATCTGACAAGCGGTGAAGCGTGTCGGCATTTGTACACTTGCTATCGAATATTCTAGCGTTATCACTAGAGGCGACTAAGATTCCATAATAATCTGCACTGTTCGCGAAGTGGCGTAATCTTAACAAAATGATATATGGCAGTCCCAAAGCGTCTCGAACACTGCAGGCGCGGTTGGCGCTGAAAAATGCTGACAATAAAACGGGGTGATAACAAAACTGGAGGAGGGAATATGGCAGTATTCAGTGGACAAAATGGCCGTGAGTGTTACATGAGCGTGGCATATAAATGTCATACACGACGCACTGACAGCCTGACAGAGACGGGCAAACAGAGACGGACAGGCGGAGATGGATGGATGGAGACGGACAGACAGGGACGAAGGGACAGACAGGGATGGACAAACGAACAGATGGATGGACAGACGAATGAACGGACGAACGTACAGACGGAGAGCTTTATGGAGGTCCTAAGAGACTAGTCGGAAAGGACCCGCTGGGCCCCTCGGCTGGCTGCTCACATGTTGGAATCGGGAGGCCAAGCCTCTCCGCTCTTTCACGGGCCCTCTGGAGGGCCGTTGATGGCAGACATATCATGATTTTTACGGTAATAGTGGTCATTTGTGTTTGTAACACACATTGCGTAATACCAGTCTTAGTAAAGGCCCCACAGCGGTAGTCTAGTGGCTGAGGTACTCGGCCGCTGACCCGCAGGTCGCTCGATGGAATCCCGGCAGTGGTGGCTGCATTTACGATGGAGGCGAAAATGCTGTAGGCCTGTGTGTTCAGATTCGGGTGCACGTTAAAGAACCCCAGGTGGTAAAAATTTCCGGAGCCCTCAACTACGGCGTCTCTCATAACAATATGGTAGTTTTGGGACGTTAAACCCCACATATCAATCAAGTATAGAACTAGTGCATGAAACAGCCGGAAACGCACTATGAGTGGGCATGTAAGTCATGCTGTACATGACATGCACATGATAATTTGCATCCAAGGACCCGTTATTTATGCTTATCATACAAATATGTCAAACAAGATGAAATTTGGTATGCATCCAGCGAATGAATTGCCCACGAGCGCGTCATGAGCGTGGCGTCTAAATCACGTTATACATGACATACGTGTTATCGTTTCGGGTTAATAGTTGTCATTTATATTTGTCATACAGTAACATTGCATAAAGCCATAGCATAAAGACAATAAAACTAGCGGAAATGCACCATGAGCATGGTATGCAAGTCATGCCGTATATGACATGCGTGCCATAATTTGCATGTAGGACCTGCTTTTTTTGGGTCGTACCCTCCTCTGTAGTAGTAGAAGATGTATGTACGTAGCCAGCCACCTCTACTTTATGAATTGCTCAACAAATGGCGTTGTGTGTATATGCCCGTTGAGACAATGTAGCTAGTCTACAAGGAGAGATTATAAGGCTCTCGCGAACAGGTTTTTTCACTTAGCGTTCGTGTGTCTATCCACCTGGGCTGTGCTTCAAAGGTCTTTCATTTTTTAATTATTTTTTTCGTTGCATAAGGCCCCTGAAAGTTGCCCAACCACTACAAAGAGCATAACCCCAGTTCATCATCATCGTCAATATCTTGGAAATATCACTAGATGGCATTAGTGGCTTTAATGGGACGGTGCTAGATTTAGGGACAGATAGACAGACGAACGAACGGGCAGACGGATGGACAGATGAGCGGACAGACACACACAAACAGATACACACACAAACAGATACACACACAAACAGATACACACACAAACAGATACACACACAAACAGATACACACACAACAGACAGACACACACAAACCGACAGAGGCAGACAGACAGAGGCAGACACAGATACACAGAGACGGACACCGACACAGAGACGGACACCGATGCACAGAGACGGACACCGATGCACAGAGACGGACACCGATGCACAGAGACGGACACCGATGCACAGAGACGGACACCGATGCACAGAGACGGACACCGATGCACAGAGACGGACACCGATGCACAGAGACGGACACCGATGCACAGAGACGGACACCGATGCACAGAGACGGACACCGATGCACAGAGACGGACACCGATGCACAGAGACGGACACCGATGCACAGAGACGGACACCGATGCACAGAGACGGACACCGATGCACAGAGACGGACACCGATGCACAGAGACGGACACCGATGCACAGAGACGGACACCGATGCACAGAGACGGACACCGATGCACAGAGACGGACACCGATGCACAGAGACGGACACCGATGCACAGAGACGGACACCGATGCACAGAGACGGACACCGATGCACAGAGACGGACACCGATGCACAGAGACGGACACCGATGCACAGAGACGGACACCGATGCACAGAGACGGACACCGATGCACAGAGACGGACACCGATGCACAGAGACGGACACCGATGCACAGAGACGGACACCGATGCACAGAGACGGACACCGATGCACAGAGACGGACACCGATGCACAGAGACGGACACCGATGCACAGAGACGGACACCGATGCACAGAGACGGACACCGATGCACAGAGACGGACACCGATGCACAGAGACGGACACCGATGCACAGAGACGGACACCGATGCACAGAGACGGACACCGATGCACAGAGACGGACACCGATGCACAGAGACGGACACCGATGCACAGAGACGGACACCGATGCACAGAGACGGACACCGATGCACAGAGACGGACACCGATGCACAGAGACGGACACCGATGCACAGAGACGGACACCGATGCACAGAGACGGACACCGATGCACAGAGACGGACACCGATGCACAGAGACGGACACCGATGCACAGAGACGGACACCGATGCACAGAGACGGACACCGATGCACAGAGACGGACACCGATGCACAGAGACGGACACCGATGCACAGAGACGGACACCGATGCACAGAGACGGACACCGATGCACAGAGACGGACACCGATGCACAGAGACGGACACCGATGCACAGAGACGGACACCGATGCACAGAGACGGACACCGATGCACAGAGACGGACACCGATGCACAGAGACGGACACCGATGCACAGAGACGGACACCGATGCACAGAGACGGACACCGATGCACAGAGACGGACACCGATGCACAGAGACGGACACCGATGCACAGAGACGGACACCGATGCACAGAGACGGACACCGATGCACAGAGACGGACACCGATGCACAGAGACGGACACCGATGCACAGAGACGGACACCGATGCACAGAGACGGACACCGATGCACAGAGACGGACACCGATGCACAGAGACGGACACCGATGCACAGAGACGGACACCGATGCACAGAGACGGACACCGATGCACAGAGACGGACACCGATGCACAGAGACGGACACCGATGCACAGAGCTGGACACCGATGCACAGAGCTGGACACCGATGCACAGAGCTGGACACCGATGCACAGAGCTGGACACCGATGCACAGAGACGGACACCGATGCACAGAGCTGGACACCGATGCACAGAGACGGACACCGATGCACAGAGACGGACACCGATGCACAGAGCTGGACACCGATGCACAGAGACGGACACCGATGCACAGAGACGGACACCGATGCACAGAGACGGACACCGATGCACAGAGACGGACACCGATGCACAGAGACGGACACCGATGCACAGAGACGGACACCGATGCACAGAGACGGACACCGATGCACAGAGACGGACACCGATGCACAGAGACGGACACCGATGCACAGAGACGGACACAGATAGACCGAGACAGACGCAGACCGAGACAGACGCAGACCGAGACAGGGACAGACGGACAGGCAGAGACAGACGGACGGACAGGGACGGACGGATGGACGGAGATGGAAGCTTCGTCCCCTCATCATCATGAACTCCTATATGCTTTATTTTTGTTCGACACGCAGACATGTCACGTGATATCAAATTTAATATATATCCAGGAAACGAAGCGGCTGTGCGTGCGCCATGAGCGTGGAATGTACCTCATGCCCTACATGAAATGCATGCTTTGAATTTCGTGTTAATAGTTGTCATTCACGTTTGTCATGCAGTAGCATTGCATAACACTTATAGTATATAACCAGTGGATAAAATGGCTGTAAGGGCACCATGAGCGTAGCTTGTAAGTCATGCCGTACATGAGATGCATCTCAGAATTCGCGTCTTAGGGTCTGTTTTTTACGTTCGTCATGCAGTCATGTCACAGCATGGCAAATTTTATATACATTCAGTAAACAAAACTGCCGCGAGTGCACCATGAGTGCGACATGTTAATCATTTCATGCATGACATCGTACACGTCAACTCTTATGTTTACAGTTGTGATTTATATTCGTCATGCAGCAAAACTGCATAATACCAATTTGAGTGTATGTCTAGTGAATGAAACCGTATTCCCCAGTAGCGCAATCGGTCAGCGCACGGTACTTACTAGTGAATGAAACAGCTGCAAACGCACTATAAGAGTGGCATGTTATTCTTGCCGTAGATGACATCCGTGCCATATTTTGCATGTAAGGATCTGTTATGTTCGTCACACAGTCATGTCACGCCATATAAAATTTGGTATATATCCAGGAAACGAAACGGCTGCGAGCACGCTATGAGCGTGGCATGTAAGTGATGCCGTACATGGCATCCATGCCATAATTTGCATGTTTTGATCTGTTCTTTGTGTTCGTCATACAGCCGTGTCGGGCCATATAAAATTTGCTATATATATCCAGGAAACGAAACGGCTGTGAGCGTGACATGAGCGTAGAGCGTAAATAATGTCATACACAACATGTGATGATTTTTATGTTAATAATTGTCATCTAAATTTGACACGCAGTAACATTGCATAATACCAATTGTAGTATATACCCAGTGAATGAAACGGTCAAAGCGCACAATGAGGGTGGCAAGTAAATCATGTCATAAAAGGAATTATGTCATAATTGTTAATACCTGCTATTTATGTTCGTCATACTCTTGACACGCCTTACTATTTTTCATATACCTTGAACTACCGCCGCGAGAGCGGTAATAAGGTGGCATGTAGATAATACCATTAATGACAAACGTGTGACGAGTTTCATGCAATGACCTGACATTTACATTCTTCGTGCAGTCATGTCAAGCCGCAGCAATTTCGGACCTGTATGGCATCTCGGACACTTTTCACATTAAATCACTCAACACATACATAGCACATAAATAATTGGTGGCAATGATATTTAACTCCTCTATATTGAGAACAATAAACAGTACAAACAAGATACCAAACTGTTATCTACCACCTTATCGTAACTTCTCAGCATAACACTATCTGTCCTGTACTACATATGTGCTTCTACATTGAGAGCTTTCCCCAAATGTTTAAATAAATGGTTACATTACTAATAAATATTTATTACAGTAAATAAATTCCTGATGCTTTATCGACCTAATGTACATCACATCTGCAAACTTTTGAAGAGGTTTTATCGGGATCAACGTCCACGTTCTCATCGGTTTACCGAAAGGTGATTCTTTTACCCATGTATGTGTTTTATTACCATGCATGCATTTTACCCATCAATTTGGAAAAGCTCCTCAGGAAAAAATCCACCCAGTCTAATTTCACGAAATTGCAAACACAAAAATAGGTTGTCCCACCGTACATGCCGCTAGAGTGCAATCAGCAAATAACTTATCGTTGCGATACAACTAGGTTTTTCAATAAGCACGTACCCCATACATTTTCAATAGATGCACAAAATTGTCTCGGGAAAAAAATGCATCTAGCCAATTATACGAATCCCGTTGTACAGCATAAGGGCGTTGTCAGAATTAAGTTCCTGAAGTGCAATTACCGAAAAATCAGGCATTACTTAGTAATCATTTTTTGAAGAACGCTCTCCATAGCGTTACGCCCAGCGCTTCTCCTTGGGATCGGCTTAGCCGCACTAGTCGATGTCCCAAATTGCTCGACATTATTCAGGATGACATCAAATAAGAGGTCCAGAAAATGTGAGACCTCGGACTCTGGCTACAAAGCAACAAGCGAGTGGACCACACAGTAAAAACTCTCAAAACACTGGGGAAGCTGGTCTCCCGTATGATAGTCACCTATAACCGAAAAGGTTTCAACGAAGCTGAGACGCTCCGGCTTGTTTGCACTTTTGTGCTCAGCAGGAATACATGCACACTGTTTTCCAGGGCATAAAACCGATCTAAAAGCTTTAATGCGTTGATCCGAACAACGTACAAAGCGGCTCTTGGCCTACCACTTGGAAACCCCACTAAACATCTCAAAGCCCTCGGTAAGCAATACAATTACGAGGGTCAAGTTTGCAGCAGCCGCAGTCATAAGGCTTAGTTTAGCCACTGTGGGAGAAAACTGCTATACCGCGTAAATCACCCACCTCCTCCACAGTATGCGGGAGAACTGAAGTCCATAGCGAAATAGCTATACAAAAGGATTATAGCACCCTCCATCCCGAAAAGCATAACTCCAGAATATCACAAACGTCGTAGAAGTGCTCGAGCTTGCCAGTTATAGCGGCAATATTCGGGAGCAATCGGGTCACCGTGTACACAGATGTCGCCTGATGTGGTATGAACAATTACGCCCTTGCAGTCATAGGAGCGGCCGCGTGTCAAGACCTTCTGACTTGCGCCACGACTTGAGCCGCATCCGCCAATAACGCTGAAGCTTGAGCAGTCACCCTTGCTAATAAAACTGAAGATATCTTGGGGCAATCGTAAATTATAACAGATTCCAAGGTCCCAAGTAGACTCTTTGTCACCAGAAGACTACCACACATCATTCGCCTATTAGTACCACACTCATAATGCACTACCACGGTCACTGTCACTACCTTGCGATCAACTGGTGCCCGGGTCATGCAGCACTCGATGACAATGAGAGAGTGGACGCGGCGCAGCTTATGCTTTTGTCAACTGAACGGCCGACCACTCCGACGACAGCCCTTTCTTACCGCGAGATATCCTATAGCACCAACGGCTTGAGCGACGAAAGTACAGTCCACCACACTCTGGTCTATCTCGGTGGGACACTGTATGACTGGTGCCGTATATAAACACACCTGTCCGACCCTTTCTTTGAACCACGCCAATCACCCAACATTGTATACAGCGATAGCTGTTCGTGGTGCGGAGGGAGGCCCACTCACGCTCACATAACGGATATTACGAGAACAGAGCAACCGAAATTTACCCGCGGTGAATAGCCGGCGGAATTTCCGAAAGGGAGCAGTGGAGCACTGCTCATCAGCGAGCACCTGGGGCTGCATTTAGTCCTCCTCGACCAGGCGCAGCTCACACATGCCTTATTCTTGCAATAAACATTTTGTTTATAATATATATATATATATATGTATATATATATATATAAGGGAAAGAAGTGTATACCTAAGGGCTCGTTTTTCCGTGTTTTAACACAATATTAATGAGATATAACAGACAGTAATGCCAAGGAATGTACAGGGGAAGTTATTAAAACCAATGGAATGTAAATAAGAAGAAAGAAAAGTGGATGAAAAAATTACCAACTGTGAGCAGGATATATATATATATATATATATATATATATATATATATATATATATATAGTCCAGTAGATCCTCCGTGAGCGGTCACAACGTGGTTTATTTCGACGTTTCGGCCTAGAGTCTGGCCTTCATCAGGATTAAAGATACAGTTTGTTGGTACTCAGCTTTATACAATCTCAAAGCTGAGCACCAAGAAACTGTATCTGTAATCCTTATGAAGGCCACACTCTAGGCCGAAACGTCGAAATAAACCACGTTGTGACCACTCACGGAGGATCTACTGGACTATATGAAACGCTACGGCCACTCAACCACCATGCCTGTCTATATATATATATATATATATATATATATATATATATATATATATATATATATATTGTCGCGGTGCAGCGCGAACCAAAGGCAGATAAACGTATAAACGTTCACACAGCGACTCTCAGCAGCCGAACAGCAAGATCGCCTTCTTTTTCTACAATCAGCCAGAGCTCCACTACCTGGTGTCCGCCAAATCCCCTTATTGTTGTTTTGGTCCACCAGTACACACGCGTCATTTGCCCCCCCCTCTTAATGAGCATCGCCCCGATGCTAAACCAGTAGTGCAGTTTTTTTTTGTATGTTCTTTAAGAAGTGTCTTGCGCAGTCACTACCTTTCATAAGGCTTCATGCGCACAACGTGAACTAGTTCAGGACGGTGCTGGCGAAGCCTCGTACTATATGAACTGTCGGGGATGACCTCGTACGTAACATCACTCAGTCGTCGCAGTACTAGATATGGGCCAAAGTATCTCCTTAGGAGCTTTTCAGAGAGTCCTCGTTTCCGTATGGGCGTCCAAACCCATACTCTGTCGCCGGTCTGGTAAACGACTGTTCTGCGGCGAGAATTGTAGCGGCTCGCGTCGTACTCTTGTTGTTGCTGAATTCGCAGGCGTGCTAGTTGCCTTGCTTCTTCCGCTCGTTCTGTAAACATCTCGGCGTCTGGTTCGATGTCGTCGCATTCGTACGCTAGCATCGCATCTAACATAGTTCGTACTTCCCTTCCGTGAATCAGGCTGAACGGGGTCATCTGGGTTGTTTCTTGCTTGGCAGTGTTGTATGCAAACGTGATATATGGCAAGATTTCGTCCCAGTTTTTGTGTTCGACGTCTACGTACATTGAAAGCATGTCTTCAATTGTTTTGTTGAGACGCTCTGTAAGCCCGTTCGTTTGCGGGTGGTAGGCGGTGGTCTTGCGATGAGTTGTTCCACTCAGCATGAGGACTTGTTCCAAAAGAGCTGCCGTAAATGCGGTTCCTCTGTCTGTGATTACGACGCTTGGTGCACCATGCCGCAGGACAACGTTTTCGATGAAAAATTGTGCCACCTCCGCTGCTGTACCTCTCTGGATAGCCTTTGTTTCAGCATAACGGGTAAGGTAATCAGTCGCGACAATAACCCAGCGGTTCCCAGCAGTAGAAGTAGGAAGTGGGCCCAAAATATCCATGCCAATCTGGTCGAATGGTGTTCTTGGGACCTGCACGGGCTGCAGGAGGCCAGCTGGTTTAGTCGGTGGTGACTTCCGTCGCTGGCAGTCGAGGCAAGTACGAACATGGTGTTTTACGGCAACGGTCAGTCTTGGCCAGAAGTAGCGCTGCCGTACTCTGGCCAACGTTCTTGTGTAACCTAAGTGGCCTGAAGTCACCTCGTTGTGGCATGCTTCGAGTACTTCGGAGCGAAGGGCTGCTGGGATGACGAGCAAATACGCAGATCCTGTCGAAGAGAAGTTTCTTTTGTATAGTACTCCGCTCCGTAAGCAAAATGATGACAGCGCTCTTACGAAAACAGTTGGTGCCTTCTGAGATCTCCCTTCCAGGTAATTAATTAGGGCAAGTAACTCAGGGTCGCCACGTTGTTGCTGTGTAATAGCGGTTGAGTCCAGCACACCGAGAAATGCTGTTTCCTCCTCATCGGATAGAGTTGCCGATTCAATGGGTGAGCGGGATAGACAGTCGGCGTCCATGTGGCGCTTTCCTGACTTGTGTACGACAGTCATGTCGTACTCCTGCAGCCTGAGACTCCAACGCGCTAATCTCCCGGTAGGATCTTTAAGATTTGTGAACCAACACAGTGAGTGGTGGTCGCTGATGACTTTGAAAGGGCGGCCGTATAAATACGGGCGAAATTTCGTGACCGCCCATACCACGGCGAGGCATTCCTTCTCAGTCGTGGAGTAATTAGTCTCAGCGCGTGTTAGTGTTCGGCTTGCATAGGCGATTACTCTTTCTGTGCCCTCTTGCAGCTGCACAAGCACAGCTCCCCAACCAATATTGCTAGCATCCGTGTGTAGCATCGTTGGGGCTTTCTCATCAAAGTGGGCAAGCACTGGAGGCGTCTGTAGTCGCTGGCGGAGATTCTTAAAAGCAGCTTCCTCTTCGTGGCTCCATTGGAAAACAACGTCTTCTCTCGTGAGGCGGGTCAACGGTGATGCGATGCGTGCGAAGTCCGCGATGAATCGCCTATAATACGCACATAGTCCGAGGAATCGTCGGACAGCCTTCTTATCAGTCGGCACTGGGAACTGTGCAACAGCTGCGATCTTTTCAGGATCAGGACGAACGCCTGCGTGACTGACAACGTGGCCAAGAAATTGCAGCTCTTCATAGCAAAAGTGGCATTTTTCAGGCTTCAACGTCAAGCCCGCAGACCGTATGGCTTGTAAAACTGCCTCAAGTCTTTTAAGATGCTGGTCAAATGTTGCGGCGAAAACTACGACATCATCAAGGTAGACCAAGCAGGTTTTCCACTTCAACCCAGAAAGTACGGTATCCATGTCTTTGAAAGGTAGCAGGCGCTGAACATAAACAAAAGGGCAAGACTTTAAATTCATATAAGCCATCTGGTGTCACAAAAGCAGTCTTCTCGCGGTCTCTTGGGTCTACCTCGATTTGCCAATACCCACTCCTTAAGTCCATCGATGAAAAGTAACGAGCATGTCGAAGTCTGTCGAGAGAGTCATCTATACGAGGAAGTGGATACACATCTCTCTTTGTCACCTGATTGAGTTTTCGGTAATCTACACAGAAGCGCAGGCTGCCATCTTTTTTTTAACGAGGACTACAGGTGACGCCCAGGGGCTTTTTGAGGGCTGAATGACGTCATCTTCTAGCATTTTGTCGACTTGCTCTTGTATCACTTCGCGTTCTTTTGCAGCCACGCGATAGGGGTTTTTGTGAATTGGTCTTGCCATGTCCTCGGTAATTATCCGATGCTTGGTTAGAGGCGTGCGGCCAACTCTTGATGTTGTCGAAAAGCAGTCTTTGAATTCGGCCAGTAGCTCAAGAAGCCTCTTTCGCTCGTTCTTAGGCAAAGTAGTGCTAACGTCAAGAACTGGTGTCGAATCAAGTTTTGGTGCCTCGTCGACTACTGCCAAGCAGCCTTCTGCGTCTGTGATATCGTCGAAGTAAGCGACGGCCATGCCTTTTGGAAGGTGCCGGCGCTCATCACTAAAATTTGTCAGAAGCAAGTCCGTGCGTCCAGCGGCGACACTGACGATACCTCTTGCGACGGAAATGCCGTGTGTGAAGAGGAGCAAGGTTATTCGGTCTGCTACTCCTTCGCCGTCAAACTGGACAGCGGCTGCCACAGAAACAAGCGTGCATGACCGTGGAGGGAGAACCACATCGTCATCAGTTAGACGCAATTGATTCGGTCGCGCCTGTGTATAATCAGGTGCGCCCGAACTGTTGCGGAATGTAATCAAACTGTCTGGGATATTGATGACGGCGCCGTACTCTCGTAAGAAGTCCATACCAATAATTAGATTCTTGCAGCATGCGGCGAGAACGACGAACGACGCAACGAAAGAAGAACCTCCTATGTCAATTCTCGCTGTGCATCTTCCAGAGGGCATCCATAACTGACCACCTGCCGTCCTTATTTGAGGGCCTGTCCACGGTGTCTTCACTTTCTTGAGCCGCATGGCGAGGTCTTGACTAATGATAGAAAAGTCGGCACCGGTGTCGACTAAGGCTGTTACTTTCTGGCCGTCAAGAAAAACACTCAGGTCAGCGGTCACAATGTCGTCGCTCTCACGTCTTGTCGAATTTACAGCGTCGTGTAATGGGGGCTTTTCGTCGTCATCTTCATGGCCTGCAACCTTACCCCCGGAGGTCGCCGCCCTCAGTTTCCCCGTCGCGGGCTGGGTGACCTTCTTGCGTTAAGGTCCGTGGAGGTACGTCGGTGTGACGAAGGTGAATGAGCGGGAGAAGGAGAGCGCGATTGACGTCCCAAACCTGGCTGGCGGGTAGGTATTGCCTCCTCGTCAGAAGTGCGGTATTCGTAAAAGTGAGAACGGGCTCCATGGAAAGAGGCGTCCTCCCGGCGTGGTATGTATTCTTCGTTCACACGTCGATCATCAGACCATGTTCGAAGTGGGCGGAACGAATCATTGCGGTGCCAGCAATGACGGGCAATATGACCTGCACCTCCGCAGTTGAAGCATAGTGGACGTCGATCGATTGTGCGCCACGCGTCTGTTCTTCGGAGTGGTGGACGTCTGAGCCTCCCTTCTTGCGACGATGTCTATGGTGCTGCTGTGGACGCCTGGTGGTACGTCGGTTGGCTTGGCGGTCGGCTCAGGGTCTGCTCTTGCCGCGGTGACCAAGGAGCCGTCGGCACTGGGTCATATGGCGGCGATGTACCAGATGGTGAACGTCGCAGAGCATCGGCATAGCTCATGGGACGGTGCTCGTCACCAGGACCAGCGGTAGAAAAGGCGTGGCGGATTTCGTCACGTACCAGTTCAGCGACGGACGCAACGGGGGTTTGAGCAACCGGATTCCGGAACTTTTGAAGTTCTTCGCGAACTATCTCCCTAATGAGGTCTCGCAGGGAGCTTTGATCCTCAGGTATGGCGGCAGCATTGATTGGGGCGCTGCTAGACATTCGATGATACTGCCTGCATCGTTGATGGAGCGCCCGCTCGATAGCCGTAGCCTCCTTGATGAAGTCAACTACGGTACTTGGAGGATGGCGCAGTAGCCCGGCGAAAAGTTGCTCCTTAACGCCGCGCATGAGGTAGCTCAACTTCCTATCTTCACTCATGTTCGGGTCAGCTCGACGAAAAAGACGAGTCATATCTTCAGCAAACATAGTAACGCTTTCATTGGGTTTTTGAACCCGTAGCTCCAACAGCTGCTGCGCACGGTCGCGTCGATCGACATTGGTGAACGTATCGACAAGCTGTTGTCGGAAGTCGCCCCAAGTTAACAGACTGGATTCTCTGTTTTCATACCATATTTTCGCACCGCCGTCAAGGTAGAAGTAGGCGCGTGAGAGCTTTTCTTGTTCAGGCCACAGATTAATCTTGGCGACACGCTCGTAGTGCTCAAGCCAGTCGTCCACGTCTTCATGGGCGCCGCCACTAAAGTGATAGGGAACCAGTGGTTGAAAGATGGTTACCTGTGAAGGCTGTGTTGGCGGGGGGCCTTGGGGCGCCGGTTGCGGACTGGAGTTGGCCATTTGTAGAGGTAATCGGCACTTGCGAGGTTCCGTGGAAGGCGTGAACTCTGGAGCGAGGCCTATCAGCCGCCGACTGAACCGGTGCACGGGAGTTGCAATGGGTGACAATGCGTTCGAGCTCGATGAACGGCTCCCAGTGGGAGTATGGAGCATGAGGTAGGGTTGCGTCCCAGCACCTCCACCAGTGTCGCGGTGCAGCGTGAACCAAAGGCAGATAAACGTATAAACGTTCACACAGCGACTCTCAGCAGCCGAACAGCAAGATCGCCTTCTTTTTCTACAATCAGCCAGAGCTCCACTACCTGGTGTCCGCCAAATCCCCTTATTGTTGTTTTGGCCCACCAGTACACACGCGTCAATATATATATATATATATATATATATATATATATATATATATATATATATATATATATATATATATATATATATATATATATATATATATTACACATATAGGCACCAAACTCTTCTTGAATGCCTTTTCTATTAAAGTGCTACATGCTTGTTAGACCATACCACCTACATCAACTCGAACCAACACAAGCTTTGTAATACTACATCGAATGTCTTGGACTACGCATCTCAATTACCCACAGGTCGCAACACGCAGTATATCGCAAGCAATATAAGCTGGAAAAGGAAGGCGAGCGCTGTCAACTTTACACTCTACTATTAGCGATACGTGGTGGACGCCATCGAAACAATGGGAAAAAGACAGTGCTGTTCGGATACCTCAGTGCGTCTGTTTTTCTTTTTATGATTTGCAGAACACCACGCAGCCAACGAGCAGTAATGATGTCTTTCGACGTTGTGCTCCCAGTAACTTGGTCCACCCAATTAAGGACAAAAGCACTGTGTTTTTTTTCGTTTACACAATGACATCTGTATAAAAAATAAGAAAATAGGTTGTAAGGGTGCCTTGAAATCTAATTTACAGGCGCTTCAGTGTTGTATTGAGCGCACTGCAGTAATCTATTGCTTTTATTCTGAAGGTCGCTAACATTATGCTCAATATTTCTCTTGATCAGCTTCGTTCACCGAGTCTGTCGTTCTTGCTTTTTAAATTTTGTTGAAAGTAACATAAAGCCCTCGTTATCAAAAAATGATCAGACCTTAGATCGTCATCCTCTCACGCAGCCTTTTTTTTTCTTTTTTTGCAGAATATTCCTCTCGGTTGCGTGATTACCACAGCGTTCTCGCAGCAAACAGAATGCAGCGATCCGCATGGCTACGTCTGCCTGGTAAGAAAACTATTTCGTTGTTGGTGGTGTACCTAACGATTAACGCATATCAATTAATTGGCAGTATGGACCACAGTACAATGTGGCGTTCTTGTTCTAATGAGATTCTTTATCGCGCTTCATCAGAGGACTACTTGGCATTCCACGTATACTTTGCCATTGTGACGAGCCGCGGTTCTTGGCAGCAGATGACCGAAGCGGTGTGCAATAGGGCGAAAGGAATTCGACAACGCGTTGTTCCAGCCCGAATGTTACCATGTTATGAGCAGTGAACTAGGCGACCTACGCATCCCCTCCATGTACAGCAAATCACAGCACTGTGGTGTGTGTGTGTGTGTGTGTGTGTGTGTGTGTGTGTGTGTGTGTGTGTGTGTGTGTGTGTGTGTGTGTGTGTGTGTGTGTGTGTGAGAGAGAGAGAGAGATGGGGAGAGAGGAGGTAGGGAGGGAGGGGGAGGGAGCAGCATTTGTAACTTGAGTCCGCCACCTCCAGCAAATACGTTGTGTATGCATTCACTTGTGCTGGTAACGCGAATATATGGCAAAAGTTGGCAATGAGCTGGCACCTTTGTATGACGCTGCCAAAGGTCTGTTGCACTCGACGGCATGATTCATATAATACGAAACAACCTCATATGCCACATTCCTTCCACAAGATTTGTTATTGTCCCGTTACACTAAGTAATGTTCAGTGCAAAGCATGCCAGAAGTGTTCGAGAAGCTTCGGGGCTGTAGTAGATTCATTAGTTCAGAGAAAATTACGCGCGCAACGTGAACATAACAGATTATTCTAGAACTTACGTGGCCGCTAGCCATAACGCAGGAATATTCGACGGCACATGAATAAATGCCGACTCGCTTCACCGCTTGTCAGTTGATCGACGGCCGACGCTGAGTTCACCGCTATCAATGCCAGTGTATGTGACTGTAATCTGATTTTCCTTTGAATGAAATACTACATGCGAAAGCATACTACATGCGATGGCTATATTCTGTGTTTCTGGAGCGCGATTAAGTTGACAGACAAAAGCCTAAGTAGAAGTCAAGACGGACCTGTGTGAGTGTTGACGTCTTCGTCATGAAGGCAACAATGTTAAGTTCGCTTCTATAAGGTGCATTATTCGATAACGGACCGATGATCCACCGCTGCAGCCCAGTAGCTATTCCTTTGCACTGCAGAGCACGAAATGACGACCACACTCCTGAACGGGGCAATCGCCATTCGATTGGGTCTAAAATGTGAAGATGCTTCAATTTAAGCGTGCGTTAAACCAATGTGGCAGTTTAATCAAGACATATCCAACTTTTCTGGACACGAGCACTTTAGTTCGCGCGAACGACGACTGGCGTGGCGTACCAACATTAAAAAATTCAAAAGTCCAGTCATGACGTATGCAGTGACGTACGCTTAATAAAATATAATAAAAAAACGGTGCACGTGAGCCCTGAGACCTTCACTTCACCTCAGTGCGAAATAAATGAGCGTGGCTATGTACGCTTCGCACGGCACCAATGAAACTGATAAGTGCTATGTCTCGCAATATCTCGCTGGAAAGAGGCGCGGTTTCTTGTCTAACAGGATATATTTCTTCGTGCCATTCCGATTCTCATTGCAGTTAATTATTAAGTCCACCACGTGCCTATAACTTGTTCTCGATGCGCATAGTCCGACTGCGGTGCACTGCTTCCTATAGTTTACATCTTCCCACCTCAACAAGTTCTTTTAGCTAAAGTCAACAAGGAATGAAAAAAAAATTATACATCAGCACTACAAGTCTCCAATTAGTTCAGTATGCTTCTGAGCCAAATGAAACATGCCAATATACTTTTTCCTGTCTCTCAAACTTGGCAATTCACAAATATTGCTTAATGAACATTGTAATAGTGACTCTAGAGTAAAACCTTCAATCGGGAATTGGTAGCGCTTAGATAGAAATAATAAAATTTTCATTCTGTTGTAGGACAACTCCCTTGCTTAATTTTCTTGAGCTTCGTTTTAAAGTTAGGGAAATGGAAAAATTATCACATCCCTGCGACCTCACGCGCTGCCTTTTTAGTGTCCTCAAATGTAGGTTCAAGGAATTATCAAATGCTTCAAATACTGTTCACCAAGGAAGATCGCTTGAACAGGCTATCGGTGACAAAGATGGAAGTTAAGCGAATGGAGTATGGTACCGATATAAAAAAAAGAAAACTCTGACGGTAAAGCAGCCGCCACGTGCAAATGTGATACTAGACCCCTGGCAGAATTCGATGCAGCACTGGCATCTGTTTTTAAAGACGATAGTCTTTCTTGGGGACCTTCGACGCAAAATATTTGTTCTGTCTGTTTGTCTGTACATTTGTCTGTTTGTCCACTCTTAACAGCATCGGGTACTTGAAACGGTCACCTCTATTTGAAGCGCCCACCAATGTTGCTCAAGGTTGAGCGTTCATGCTTGTGCAATTGTCAGTTAAAGAGCAAGTACTGCATATGTCTGGGGCACCAAAACAACACGTATATGTTCTGCATGTGCGTCTTTTACTAGAAAAGGCATACAATAGTAATTTCAAGGGCCGTAGCGCTTATCACACTGCGCAGATCATGCAACGCTTGAACGAAAAGACGAGTGTTTCCAACGCTTTGTTAAGATGAGGCGGTGGTGGCACCTACCCGTCGCCTTGCGTTGTACACCTTATAACCTTTGAGATGGGCGTACACACCCGTCTCAGAGCCATGCGCTTTGTTTTCTAAGAAAACTGCCAGATGGTGCTCATGTCTCACGTGTGACATAATTTGATGCGTTCGTTCCCCTCCGCTGCACGCTCGAGGCTCTCTAACGCAGCGCCTCCAGAATACCATTCACAAATTTTCTTGCGCAGAACATCAAATACATGTCTTGTTCACTCCCTCCACACGCAAGACTATCGTCTTTTGACGAAATTTGCAGGTTAACGTGCAGATATGGGGCCAATTTTTTCGTTTCATAGAAAAGTGACGAGCGCCGAGAATTCAAGAAACGGAACGCGAGCCAGCAACAAAGAAGCCGATGGAAGATATCTCTGTCGTTACTATGGCAACTATTTGCAACCACGCTTTGTTCCGCGCCGCCATACCGGGAGACGTCCGCCAGTCAGCCAGGGAAAGGGGGAGGGTACGTGTACATATCTTACTTATGCTCCTGCGTTATTTGTATATGTGCGTGTATATTCATACGAAACTTTCAAATATTGAAAGCAATCCAAACACCCCCTCCTCCGCATGCGCATGTGTTGGCTAGTGAGGAGTACACCACAGCAACGCACCATATCTGACGCTTCAAAGCGGCAAATCTACGTGTATGTACACCGTTATTGACACCGTTTTCTAACAGTCGAAGCCATCGTAGGTCGTTCGCTTTTGTCATTAATGTTGTTATGTGTTTTCTGTCCTACTTTCGCATACGCAATTGCCTTTTTTGGTACCCTTGCTGAGTACAGGAAAAGTGGAAGCGAAGTGAGCCTGTTCGCCGAGGCAGTTGGTAACGCAGCGAACCTATGAAATACCCCCGCTTCACATTCATTATTCAAGCGAATCGTCTGTAACTAGGCTCTGATTACTAGAAATTCTGCTTTTGTACCTTTGGGTAATCTTTTCAATTCCGTCATGGGCATGAATACAGGGAAATTAAAGTACTAGTGTAAGTTCCTTCAGAGTAATAGCGAGGGCAAGGAATTTTAGACAATGCATCAGTGGCACCCGCTTTTAATCTCGCTTCTGTTGCGGTGTGATTGGATATGTTGACACTGTCGTGACACCATATTCAGTCACAAAACTGAGAAGTGCAGCATAGATATTTATGAATATAAAATGTGACTTTTAATTAACGGTGCGCATTGGGGCTGGAATAAAGGGGACAACAGCGCTCATGATCGACGTGTCCTATATTATAATTAGGGCTCTGTGCCTTCGGATAAATAAATCAATCAATAAACTTACCAGTGTAAAATTTTTCACCATTCTGTATTATCCGTATACTCCCATTTTAACGCAATAGCGTTAAAGAGCTCGTTTTGCAGAAATTCCGGCAGTGATCTCACCTTCCGCGTCATTGGTCGTGAGCGAAAATTCATAATATGCGTCACCGAAATATCGATAACGATGTAAATAGAACAAATAACTAAAAATACTGGGTCAGAGTGGGGATCGAACTCGGGTCGTCTGGGTCCCATCAAAAATTGAACCCGTGTTGTTTCAGTGCCAAGCGGATGTTCTACCACACGGCAAGCCTTTGCTTGTGAATCCAATGAAAACTTCCTCTGCTTGTAAGCGGAGTGAAAGTGACACATGCTTTAAAAACACACGCGTCCTGTTTAAATGCTTCACAATGCAACATGAAATAATTCCGTGATAACGCGCGGTACAAGCGCCCATTGAAATCAGGCGTCAGAACATATGATTATTACTTCGTCGTTTAGAGCTAGTAACCCGCTACAAAAAACGCACACACGTTACTGCGCCTGTTTCCTTAATGCTATGTAAACGGTGCAGGGCTGGTTTGAAAACGTTTGATCCATGAAGTGTTTGAAGTACGCACTAAAGAAACAGAATATTGCTACCACATTGAGCTCCTAAAGGCAAAACTTTAGGGTCCTCTAAGTTTTAACAGCCATAACAACCTTGTTCTGGATTTATCAAATGAGCTTGATCTAAGCCGACATTGAAACGTCAGCCACAAGGCCGTAGGACAATTTTTTAGGGGAGAGGGGGTTGGGGGGAGCGGACTTATCTTTGATACGGGCTTTCTTCGTTGAGTATGCCGTAGCGAGAAACAAAATCAGAAGGAGCGGGGGAGACACGGTTTAGTGTAGTTCCGCGACAAGGCTACGCCATCGGTCAACCCGTTTGGATAATATAAAAATCACTCTGCTGCGATTCTACATAATTTGGCTGATGGGTCTCTTAGACTCTTTCGATGAAACGGCACCGCCGTGGTGGTCTAGAGGCCTAGGTACTCGGCTGCTGACCCGCAAGTCGGGGATCGTATCCCAGCTGCGGCGGCTGCAAACCACCGCGGCCCCAAGCGCCATCTGGAACGCAAGAACGCTATTTATCTACGGCTGGGCTCACTGTTTCGTGCATGGGCGTGGCGCGCAGCTCTGTCAGAATCAAACTGAAGTCGTCACAAGGGTGGCCGGATGCCTTAGCGCAATAGCGTTAAAGCACCCGCTCGAAGCGAAGCCCGTTTGCGCATATGCGTACGCAGGGTTCCCCTTCAGGGGGCGCGAAAGTTGGTCGGCGCGGCCCCCCTCCCTATCATGTCAATATATGGGGCTAACGTTGCGCCTCCCTCTCACCCCCACCCTTTTATGTCAATCTATGGGGCTGGCTTCGCACCCCCCCTCTCTCGCCCAACTCTCCCCATGCACACACTTATGCGTCTCGGTCAAAGTTAGAAAGAAATAGCGGCTTTTTCACTCACTTATACCGAAAAAACCTTGCAAGGTCACGTGTAATGAAATAAAAGCTTTTTGAATTCGAGTTAATGACAACTTTGAAACCAATAGGTGCCTGCCAGGGGAGGAAAAGTTCTTCATGAGATTGAAAAATCCGTAAAGTGGATATGGTTCGATGGAGTTTTAACTATAGTTGTAGATAAGTATGATGCGCATACAATGAAATTTCCCGTTGAAAGCGTGTATGCCATATTATACGAAGTTAATGTACTTAATTTGAGCTGGCCCCACCACTGTGGTGTAGTGGCTAAGGTACTCGACTGCTAATCTGCAGGTCGCGGGATTGAATCCCGGCCGTGGTGGCTGCATTTCCGACGGAGGCGGAAATTCTGTAGCCCGTGTGCTCAGATATAGGTGCACGGTAAAGAAACCCAGGTGGTCGAAATTTCCGGAGCCTTCCACTACAGTGTCTCTCATATTCATGTGGTGGTTTTGGGACGTTAAACCCCACATATCAATAAATCAACCTGCGATCATGACCTTTTATTACATAAAAAAGTAATAAAAATGAAGTAAAACGAGACTTCTCAAGATCACAGTGGGAATTCGAAACTGAAACAAAAACTTGTTTGTTTTGTTTAGGTGGCGACATCCAGTATGATGCTGAGGAACTAATTCACGGGCTGATAAAAAAAATGCTCAACCGCTAAATGAAATTACAAAAGACGGCGTACCATTTGTTTGGGGTCAGGATCAGCATCACGCCTTTGACACGCTACGAAACCATCTCCAAGCCCCACCTGTACTCGGTCACTTTGACGGAAACGCTGCCACAGAGCTACACACGGATGCCAGCAACGTCGGACGTGAAGCTGTATTGGTTCAATGGCGAAATGGCGTAGAGCACATGAGTGGCTATGCAAGTCGAACACTATCATCCGCAGAGAAAAACTACTCTGCAACAGAAAAAGAATGATTGGCCGTTGGGCTATAACACAGTTTCGGCTTTATTTGTACCATCGACCATTCAGGGTAGTTAGCGATCAACATTCTTTACTTGGCTCAACAACGCGACGACATGGAGCTAAGCCCGCTCATTGACTATCTCGAAGGACGAAAAAGCAATCTTTCTCGAAACTTCACACGTTCGCTGGCCTCGTTCTGCATCAGGGGTGGAGTACTCTATAAGAAAAACTTCGACCATACCCAGGCTACTTACCTACTGGTTGCGCCGACCTAGCTTTGGGACGATATTTTACATGCTTGTCACGACTAACCATCATCTGGTCACCTTGGCTACACGCGCACTTTGGAAAGAATTCACCGCTCATGCTACTGGCCATGGCTCACGAAGAACGTCAAGCAGTACGTCCGCACATGCCGCAACTGCCAACGCCGTAAGACTCCACCTGTCCGACCAGCAGGACTACTACAGCCTGTCCCCACGCCGAGAACACCATTTCATCAAATTGGCATTTACTTGCTCGGATTGTTTCTCACGTCTTCGTCTGTAAACCGGTGGATTTTGGTTGCCACCGATTATTTATCGCGTTACAGCGAAATAAAGGCCCTGCCTAAAGCTACCGCAGCCGAAATCGCCCAGTTCTTTGTCACCAGCATCGTACATCGTCACGCAGCACCAGCTGTGATAATTACTGATCGTGGGACAGCTTTCACAGCAGGGATGCTTCAAGAAGTGCTGAGGCTAAGTGGTACAGAAAATCGAAAACCACGGGTTATCACCCCCCAAACAAACGTAGTGACTCACTGAACGCTTGAACAAGACCATTGCAGACATGCTGTCAATGTATGTGGCCGTTGACCACAGTAACTAGTATGATATACTTCCTTACGTAACTTTCGCTTACAATACAGCAGTCTAAGAAAGTACAGGTTTCACCCCATTTCGCTTAGTTCATGGTCGAGAGGTCACTACAATGCTCGACGCAATGCCCCTACCCAACAACTTGGGCATGTTCAACGTGTACGCTGCCTTGTACGCCCAACGCTCCGAGGAGGCCCGTCAACTCGCCCGATGCCGTATTCAGGCTCGCCAAACTGCCGACGCACGCCGCTACAACCTTACACACCGAGAGGTTACCTTCCAGCCAGGCGACGAAGTTTGGGTGTGGACCCCTATTCGACAGCATGGTCACTCTGAAAAGTTACTTCGGCCCGTACAAAGGTCTACACCGATTCGGTGACGTTACATATGAAGTTCTCCCTGAGGGCACCTCAAGACGTTCCCGTCGGTTTCCACAAAGTGATGTGGTGCACGTGTCAAGGCTGAAGCCATATTTCTCGCGTCAGCAATCGAACGTGGACTGACTTACCATGCAATGGCTATTTTTGTCACTTTTGTTTCTTTTTGATTGTCTTGTGTCCTAACTCCTTATTGAGTACTTCCATGATACCAGCCCATTTTTTTGGCCTTACGACGCAATTGTTAGATTCCATAGGTATCGTCTTTTTTTCTCATTTTTTTTCAGCGCTCGTCACCAGCATCGAGACGATGCTATTCGAGGAGAGGGAATAATGTCACAGGTGATGGGTATGAGCCATAACTGTAATGTGAACTATCTTGGAAGTATAGAAAGAAGAGAACATTGCTTCCTGGTCAAGACGCGAGCCAGACGTCGATTCGTGGCTGTCTGTTATTTCGTCGTGGCAATATATACAGTCGCACATCGTCATTAAGTGCCACATGTGCCGCAGTGGCATATAGAGATTTAGGAGGTACCTGTCAGTTGAGCACTCCACAGGTCAGGGCCCTGCTGGGCTGGGTAAGGAATTGTTATATCCGGCCAGACTCGGGCCTGTGAGCTTCGGGACCTGGTCGAGCCCTGGCTTGAGTTAGGTTAGAATTAAGCCCTGCACTCATACGTATCGGTGCAATGTCCTGTGTATGCTATCTTACTTAGTTTTATAGGACTCAACGTCCCGAAGTGACCCATATTGTTTGAAAAGTTGCATATGAAAGCTCTGGGTACCCCGCCGCGGTGGTCTAGTGCCTAAGGTACTCGGCTGCTGACCCGCAGGTCGCAGGTTCGATTCCCGGCTGCGGCGGCTGCATTTTCGAAGGAGGCGGAAATGTTGTTGAGCACTCCACAGGCCAGGGCCCGGCTGGGCTGGGTAAGGAATTGTTAGATCCGGCCAGACTCGGGCCTGTGAGCTTCGGGCCCTGGTCGAGCCCGGGCCTGAGTTAGGTTAGAATTAAGCCCTGCACTCATACGTATCGGTGCAATGTCCTGTGTATGCTATCTTACTTAGTTTTATAGGACTCAACGTCCCGAAGTGACCCATATTGTTTGAAAAGTTGCAGATGAAAGCTCTGGGTGCCCCGCCGCGGTGGTCTAGTGCCTAAGGTACTCGGCTGCTGACCCGCAGGTCGCAAGTTCGATTCCCGGCTGCGGCGGCTGCATTTTCGAAGGAGGCGGAAATGTTGTAGGCCCGTGTACTCAGATTTGGGTGCACGTTAAATAACCCCAGGTGGTCAAAATTTCCGGACCCCTCCACTACGGCGTCTCTCATAATCAAATGGTGGTTTTGGGACGTTAAACCCCACAAATCAATGAAAGCTCTGGGCAATTGACTCCGGAAATTTCTACCACCTGGGGTTCTTTAACGTGCACCCAAATCTGAGCACACGGGCCTACAGCATTTCCGCCTCCATCGGAAATGCAGCCCCCACAGCCAGGATTTGATCCCGCAACCTGCGGGTCAGTAGCCGAGTATCTTAGCCACTACATTACCGCGGTGGGGCCTTCGGGTAATATAACGCACTTTGAGTGCATAAGCGTATATGGTAGTTGCACAGTGTGGAACGTCAAGCATTTTGCTCCATCGGCATGCTACACGTAGTTTCAAGAAACTGTTAATTTGCATTCACACCATTGAATGAAAGATGCTTTTAAGTGTGCTGTGTTAGGAAAGGCTTGCCAGGTGGATATTCCTGCAAGACCAACGGTATACTGCCTAGATTAGTGTATGTACATGTGCGCGTTTGTATCTAAGGAAACATTCTGAGTATGCAGCTACACTCTCACGCCCATCGCGCCTGTATTTTACCTATGTGACTCTCACTTGCACGATCAACTGATCAAATGTTTTGGTATTAAGTATCTCTATTTCCCGCTCATCTCTATTATTTTTTCTTCCGTATTTTCTGTTATGGGAAAAGCGAAACACCGCAGAGGTGACATGCCTTGAAAGTGGTAAGCTAACTTATGGCTGATCAAGCAACACGGTAATGAGATTTTTTGTTCTTATTTCTATGTGGTGTAGACAGAAGAATACTACTCTGTTAAGCAAGTTCTCTTCTCTAGAAAGGTAATTTATGATCTATTGTAAGCTGTGTGGTCATACAATTGAAGCGTATGAGATACAATAACTGAAGTGCAGTTTAATGTACTGATATTTAGACCTCCTACCACACATATCTAATCTACTGCTGCTAGCTCTTCTGAAACTTCATGGTGTTCCGCGGAAATCGTGTGACTTTCGTTAGGAGGACCATAAACGGCAGGCAGAATGAGGTCTGTGTTAGGTTGCGCAATTCTCACTGAGAGGGATTCAGCATCGCCGAAGAAAATATCCATTCATGTATCTCGTCTTAAAAAACAACTTTAAACCGTCACCTCTTCTCTTCCGCTGTGGCATACAATGGGCTTTGTAACGCTTTCATTCAAACATGTCAATGTCATCATCGGGTACATTTGATGCGAATGGAATAAATGCTTCAAGAAAGTCCTTGGCCAATTCAGCTATGATATTCTTAATTCCTCCAAGTATTTTTTTGCAGTTTGCTATTGATGCTAACGATTTGCCATGCCTACGAACTATAGATGGCACACTGTACACCGCACGTCAACCCGTTGACGTGTGGACATACGGGCCGTGCAACTTTCGCCGGATAAAGTCATCAGCTGCACGGAAATGTATGCGAGACCAAGGTATTTTCAGGAACCATGGGAAGCTCAACACCTGATTATTTGCGGCAGTGTGAAAGGTTATATTAGAGCTATGTTACCATGCATGAACGATGCTTTGTGAAATCCTGTGCGCGAACAGAAAACTGCACGTAATAGAATTGACGTGTGAAGTGAACTGGACCCCGGGGTAGTATGTACCGAGCCTGCGTGACAGATTTGTCACTGCAGTAGGCCGCTAGCGAGTACCGTCATCATGGTTCCACGAAACCGAATGCTTGACGAGTCGAGGATTTGCGCCGTCATACTTACTTGCGCTGTCAGGAACATGTAATTGCTTATTCATTGAACACAAGCGATTAACATCCTATTAAGTAGCGCTTGTGTCACAGCCATGCTCAAACTCCGAGCCATGCGTGAGTTACTGCACTTAGGTGCTGAAGGCTCCATCCGTGCGACGGAAACATCAATATCGAAAATAACACACACGTATGATTTTCAGAACGTCGAAATTGTGAAAATTCGTCGAACAATGCCATTGGAAAGGTACCGCTGAAGTACTGAACAAGTCAGCAGAGAGGCGTGGATAGTAGTCGTAACTGCACGTTTCATAGCTGTAAACATTTCGCTTCACTGGTCGAGCTCGAGTGTGTTGCGGTATGCCACGCTCCATAATCCACAATATCTGGGTCATATGTAAGTGACAAAAAACTAATATTTTACTTTGACATCGCTGAACTATATTACAGATTAAATACAATGAAAGTTACTTACGAGCGTGAAAAAACGTTAACGCACGAGGGTACGTGAAGAGCTACTCGCCCCTCGTGAGTTAGCAGCTGGTCGTTCATCGTCGCGGTCACTGCTGGTGCGTTGACATTCTTCTACGTCCAGTGAAAAAGAACTATGGACCATCTCCCCAAAAGAAACCCTGATGGGATGCGAAGCAGTGGCAGTGCGCATGGCATTGACCCGGTTGAAACAGGCGTCGACGCCGGTGCTGAAAGAACGGTTTGAAGCGAAACTCGGTGTAGTGTTTACTCGAGTGAACGTTTGTTTGATACGCAAAGACACGGAGGAGGTCTTTTGCTCTTTGGATTCTACGCTTAGTGTAATATGTTGGATGCATGTTTTTAGGAAGGGGCGGTATGAGTAATTGTTTGTGTTTGTTTTGGGGAATGTTGTATTTAGCATTGGTGAGTGAGGTGAAGTTAATTTGGGTAGACGATGAAATGTGGTGACCTGCGCTAGTAGTCGCGAGCCTTGCGTATTGAGCTGTTAAATGGGCTTCACGGATTTCACATAGGGTATTTATGACTCCTGTCTGGTGGAGTAGTGCGTTAGAAGTATTGATTGCAATGCCTAGCGCGTATTTGTAAACTCTGCGGAGGAGGGTGTTGACCGATTCTTCCTCTGCTAATTTAAGGTGAAGGTAAGGGAGGGTATATGTGGTTTTACTAATCACAAAAGCTTGTATTATACGAAGTAGCTCTGACTTTCGGAGCCCTCCATTTTTCCCTGAGATTCTTCCTATCATTCTTAGGGTGTTTTCAACAGTATTGCGTAAAGCTTCGAGTGTGTGCGTATTAGGTCGGTTGTTTTGGATAAATAAACCTAGCACACTAATGCGCGATACTCTAGGAATGAGGCACCCATTTATGTGAACTTCGATCATTGGAACGTTTGTTCCGACGATGAGCAGGTAGAAGGAGTAACTCCGATTTACTCGGGGTACAATAGAGATTCACCTGAGATGTTAGTGCTGTTATTATATCTACAGCTGTTTGTACACTCTAAAAAAAGGGAGCGAGAATGGAGAAACGGGCTCCGTTCCTCCTTCGGCGCAGCGACTTCCTCCCTTTCGGGCGCTTTACCCGTCGCGCCCTCTCGCGGCAAGGACCAAAGGAGCAACGTTTCTCCTTCAGCGTTCAAGTTTCTCCTCGATCACGGGGGTCTTGCTCGCGCGCATGCGCACACCAAGCCGATAGCCGGCCGCGGCCATAGGGTGTCTTGACTGTGTCCATCTGAGCCTCCTTTCACCCATAAGGTGATCTCATCGGCATAGATGAAGTGAAAATACACGGGAGGCGGGGCGCGTTGAGGACGCCTGCGCTCGGCTTCCTTGTCTCGAGTCTCATCGGTGTTACCCGTGCGCCGTCTGTATTCTCTAACGTGATCGGTGTTCTTGACTCGCACCTCGTCAGTGTCGCTGGTCTTCTAATTCCGACGCTTGCGTTCGGTTCCCCCGGCTCATGCCTCGTCGGTGTTGACGTCGCCATTCACTAACGCAATCGACTTCGCTAACCCTCGCAACACCGGCAACAGCGGGAAAAGATACGCGCACACTTGCGGGAAGTATGCCACGACGCCATCCCGCACATCGGTGTGATGGCGGGGCAAGCAACGGCGAGCGTTACTGCACGTTAAAAGACGGCGCCGCGAGATTCCCGGGGTGCGCGCACCTGCCGGCTCTTGTCGCCGACAGATGGAAAGAGGTGGCTCGGTGAGATGATGCCCACGTGAGGAATGGGCTCGAGCGTTGTGAGTGGTGGAGGGGCTGAAGCGAAAGTGAGGTGACAGCGGTTAGCGCGCGGCAGGCGAGGGAGGGAGATGCCACTGCGCACGGCTAAAAAGGCATGAGCTTCTTCGCACCGCTCCAACGCCTGCGGGGAGGGGAGCGGTGTGGACGGAGGGTCAGCGTTAAACCTGTTTCACATGCGATTTGAAAAAAAGCGGAGCCGCATAGCACGCCGTACTTCTCTGTCGCAGCAAATGCGGGTGGTTTAACAAATGATGAAGTTTGGTGAGACGGTGCATAGCCGATAGAGTTAAGACGTACGAGAGAGCAAGGCAGGGCCCTGCGGCAGTCGACTTGAGAAGCATTCCACGCATGCAGGTCACTGAAAATGAATTTCGTGATGTGACTCACATGGAGGGGGCGTGAAGCGTGCTGTCACAGTTCGGGAAAATAAGGCATTCACTGGGGGTCTTTACCCCTTCAACAGCTCTATCACTAAAACCCAGGCTCACTTGTCCGCGACCCCTGCAGCGCTGCACAGCGCTCACCTTGTCAGGCTGTGGCAAAGTCCTGCCACACTGGCCATCTGCTCTTCGTGACACTCATTGGCGGAATGCGTGGCTGGCAGAGCAAAGATAGATGTTTGGTCGCGAGCACAACATGCCCTGCACAGATAACGAAGAACAGCTGTTGATTTCAGGCACCAGTGCTGCAACACATGCCTAGATGCATGCAACTATACACGGCCGGAGGATACAAATCGATCCCGCAGGGGCGCCTGCGCAAGTAGGCGTTTGGTGTGTAGCGACACCACGGACCCGAGCTAACGGGGGAGTTTTGACTCCCTCCCACGCCTAGTCGTGCGTGGCTTTGCCGTGTCCGGGGAAAAGGGAATCCTGAGGGTTGAGCCGACGCTGGGTGATTGCACCATTAAGGCCCCCCGGCAGAGGCAACACACCCCTTTGGCCCCGGCTTCACGTAGACAGCTCCTTTGGGCTGACCCACCCAGGGGAAATCGGCAGTCGCCTTTTCCTTTCTCTCTCTCCCTACATCTTCGTCTTTCTTACTTTTTTAGCTTTCCTGTCTACTTCTCTCTTCTATTTACTTCCAATTTTCCTGGCGGCAAGGGTTAACCCTGTGCAAATAGCCTACCTTGGCCTAGGCGCATTGGGTTATAGTGGCGTTGTACGGCTGGCGTCTGCGGGTTTCCGCATCCGCAAACTTGCAGCGTCCCCTTGTTGGGCTCCGTGGTGGGTGGCCGCCAACGCTGCTGAACAAAAATAAGACCGGCATGCATGGAGCATTCCCCCTACTGTCTGATCGTACCGGCCTAAAGCGGGTGCGCACCGATGACATAAACTTTTTCAATAGGTCAATTGAAACATATCCTCACTTTCATGTTATCCACTGCGAAAAAACTGAAAAGCAAGCCAGGACCGTCTCTCCTTTCGTAGTTGCTAGATGTCTTACCGAAGCTCTTCGCACAGGATACAACGTAACCAAAATGGCTAGCGGAGACCTTCTCCTCGAAATATGTGACAAAGAACAATTTGAAAAGCTAGACCGTCTTTCAGATTTCCGTGGCATACCAATTAGCATAACACCACATAGATCAATGAACACAACTCGCGGAGTGGTATCTGACATGGACTTACTTGACTTGACTGAGACTGAACTTTTGGAGGGGTGGAAGAGCGAAAATGTCACTTATGTACAGAGAATCATCATCAGAATAGATAATAAGGAAACCCCGACAAAACACTTAATACTCACGTTAGCATCCAGTAAACTACCAGAATCTATTGAAACAGGGTACACCAAGACATCTATCAGGCCGTACATACCAAACCCTCGTCGTTGCTTCCAATGCCAGAGGTATGCCCATGGCTCTAAAACCTGTCGTGGTCGCCAGACTTGTGCACAATGTGGAGTCCTAGGCCATGTGTCTGAGAACTGCAAACAACCGCCACACTGTGTAAACTGCAAAGGAAACCATGCCGCATATTCACGCTCCTGCACATACTAGAAAAAAGAAAGAAATAATTACGTTGAAGGTGAAGGAGAACATTTCATTTAAGGAAGCACGGCGAAGAGTAGCACCATTCTATGGACCTACATATGCTGATGCGGCGCGTCAGGGGGCACCGCCGCATGAGCCCTCGCCACTCCTTCGGCCCGCGCATACCGAGCCGGCGGTTGTGGCTCCTGCCCCTAAGGCGGCTGTAGCCCAGGCTACACCGCCTACTCCCAAACAGAGACCGGAGACTCCAGAGTCCTCGAGTCTCAAGGCCTCACCTCACCAGGCGAGGCCCGAAATTCGAACTAACAGCCCGCACGTGCGGACATCCAGAGCCTCCGAGGAGGCAATGAATACGTTGGTACCTTTGGTGCCGAAAGAGCGGCGTGGTTCTTTGGAGCGCGCCAAGAAAACAAAAAGCAGATAACAGGGCCTAGTGACGGCCCTGTTAAGTGAACTCAAACTTCCTGTCTAAACAGCCACTCGCTTTTCATACACATAGCACTATTTTACATTCACCATGAACACTCAAATTATACATTGGAACGTCAGGGGCCTTCTTCTCAGAAACCTTGACGACATCCAAGAACTTTTACACGACCACTCACCAAAAGTGCTGTGTGTACAAGAAACACACCTTAATTCAAAACACACAAATTTTCTTCGTAAGTACGTTGTTTTCCGAAAGGACCGTGTTGATGACATGACATCCGGAGGTGTTGCCATCATAGTGAATCAAGGAATTGCATGCACACACAACTCCAAACATCCCTTGAGGCAGTGGCTGTTCGAGCGGTTCTTTTTGATAAACTGATCACAATCTGCACTATTTACATTCCTCCTAGCTATCAGCTGCAAAAACGTGATATACACTCTTTAATTAATGAACTTCCGGAGCCCTATGCTCTCCTAAGGGACTTTAATGCACATAGCAGGCTATGGGGTGACTCTCGGTATGACGCGCGAGGTCGACTGATTGAACAGTTCCTTCTCTCGTCGAGCGCGTGTCTCCTAAATCAAAAAGAACCAACCTATTATAATCTCGCTAATAAAACCTACTCCTCCATGGACCTTAGCATAGTATCTCCATCTTTTGTGCCTCTACTCCAGTAGGAAGTAGTCAGTAATCAGTACGGAAGTGACCACTTCTCCGTAGTTTAGAGCACAACTACAGTAACTGAGTGTCCACCACGTGTTCCCAAGTGGCTCATAAACAGAGCCGACTGCGAACAGTTTTATACCATCGCTTGTCTAGGTTGGAATGACATATGTACTTTGAACATTGATGTTGCTGTCAACTACTTCACAGCGTTCTTGATTGATGCTGCAACAAAATGCATCCCACAAACAAATGCACACCCTGGAAAACGGCGTGTGCCATGGTGGAACTCTGAATGCCGTAACGCGCGCAAACAGCAAAACAGAGCTTGGAGGTTGCTTCAGAACTCACTGACAGCCAAAAACCTTGACACCTTCAAGATAATAAAGTCTTAAGGCAGGAGAACGCGTCGGCAGGCCAGAAGAGAAAGCTGGCAGAAGTTTTTGTCAGGAATCAATTCATACACACAGGAGGCTAAAGTCTGGAACATGGTCGGTAGGATAGCAGGAAAACAAGTACACACTCTTCCACTCGTAAACACTCAGGATGATACCTTGGAAGATCAGGCAAACTTCCTCGGTGCACACTTCGAACAGGTGTCCAGCTCGTCCCACTATACTGACACTTTCCAAAAATACAGAACAAGAATAGAAAAGCAGAAACTCGAACACAAATGCACTAGAAACGAGGCATATAACCAAGCTTTCAGTCTAGCTGAGCTGCGAACGTCTCTAAACTGCTGCAGTACTTCTGCCCTTGGTTCTGACCGTGTGGTGTATGATATGTTAAAAAACCTACCAATCGAAACACGAAAAACCTTACTTTGTTTGTACAATGCTACCTGGTTTTCTGGCACTATCCCTACCTCCTGGAAAGAGGCTATTATTATTCCCATTTTGAAAAAGGGCAACGACCCTTCTTTACCTTCGAGTTATAGGCCTATTGCACTTACAAGCTGCTTGTGCAAAGTCTTCGAAAAAACGATAAACTGCCGACTTGTACATTTCGTTGAAACAATTTTCTGGACCCATTTCAGTGCGGGTTTCGAGAGAGTAGATCCACCACAGACCACCTTGTTCGTATCGAGGCACAGATCAGAGACGCCTTCGTCCATAAACAATATTTTCTCTCTGTGTTCCTCGATATAGAAAAGGCTTATAATACAACATGGCGTTTTGGAATTCTAAGAGACCTGTCCCACCTTGGCGTGCGCGGAAGAATGTTTCACATAATCGAAAGTTACCTGTCAAACCGGACTTTCCGTGTCCGAGTGGGCACGGTTCTTTCCCAAACATTTGGCCCCGCCGCGGTGGTCTAGTGGCTAAGGTACTCGGCTGCTGACCCGCAGGGCGCGGGTTCAAATCCCGGCTGCGGCGGCTGCATTTCCGATGGAGGCGGAAATGTTGTAGGCCCGTGTGCTCAGATTTGGGTGCACGTTAAAGAACCCCAGGTAGTCTAAATTTCCGGAGCCCTCCACTACGGCGTCTCTTATAATCATATAGTGGTTTTGGGACGTTAAACCCCACATATCAATCAATCCCAAACATTTGTCCAGGAAACAGGCGTGCCACAAGGCGGTGTACTTAGCTGCACACTTTTTCTCATCAAAATGAATTCCTTGCGCTTGTCCATCCCTCGCAATATGTTTTATTGTACATATGTCGATGACGTCCAGCTTGGCTTTAGATGTTGCAATCTGGCCATGTGTGAGCGACCGCTTCAGTTAGGTTTAAACAAGATCTCCAAATGGGCACAGGGAAACGGATTCCGACTGAACCCACAAAAAAGCACGTGTGTCTTGTTCTCCCGAAAGAGAGGCATGCACTCAGAACCCGACATTGAACTGAACTGTCAACGTCTGTCTGTTAATGCGGAGCATAAATTCTTAGGATTAATCTTGGACAACAAGTTGACCTTCGTACCGTAAAGCAAGTATTTAAAAACAAATTGTTTAAAAGCCATGAATGTTTTAAAAGTGTTGTCACGTACTACGTGGGGAAGTGACAGGCAATGTCTCATGAACCTGTATAGAAGCCTCATTCGCACCCGCTTAGATTATGGGGCCGTTGTTTATCAGTCTGCGACTCAAAGTGCTTTGAAGATGCTGGACCTCGTGCACCATTTGGGCATCCGCCTTTCTACGGGTGCTTTTCGCACCAGCCCCGTATAAAGCCTTTATGTTGAGTCAAATGAGTGGTCGCTTCATCAGCAGAGAACTTACATGTCCTTTGTTTATTTCCTTAAGCTGAAAGCAGACAAGAAGCACCCCTCATACTCTACTATTAATGATTTGTCGAGCTCCATTCTATTTCAAAACAGGCCTTCGATGAGGCAGCCCTTCTCAGTTCGGCTGAAGGGTCTAGCTGAGGAAACTGGAGTGTCACTCGAACACAGTTTAATGGCTCCTGTAGCATACCCGCCACTGTGGCAGTGGCAGACTATAGACTGCGATGTGTCTTTTCTAGAAGTTACAAAACATGCACCTATTGCTCATATCCGAACATACTTCCTGGAACTTCAACACAAATACACACGTCCTGAGTTCTTTACAGATGCCTCCAAGTCTAACTCCTCTGTGTCCTACGCTGCTGTCGGCCCATCCTTTTCGAATGCTGGTCCTCTATATCCAGACACAAGAATCTTCACAGCGGAAGCTTATGCGATACTTGTGGCGGCTAAACACATCAAGCAATTACAAATTCAAAAAGCAGTAATTTATACCGACTCCCTCAGTGTGGTAACGGCTCCGCACAGTCTTAAACAAAAAAACCCAGTCCATGTCTCACTTTACTCCATTTTGTGCACACTCTACACACTCAAACAACATGTTGTAGTGTGCTGGGTGCCAGAGCACCGTGAGATCCAAGGCAACGTGAGGACGGATCAGCTCGCTGCATCCGTCCACAAAAGCACTGCCCCTACACCCATATAAATCCCAGCCCTTGATCTTAAGCCGTCTCTCAAACGAAACCTCAGAGACTACTGGCAGAGTAAGTGGGATACACACACACAAAACAAACTACACGTTATTAAGCCACACCTTGGTCATTGGCTGCCAGTATCAAAATCGCGTCATACAGAGGTAATACTAACGAGACTCAGGATAGGACACACATACACGACACACACATATCTTTTGTCCGGTGGCGATCCACCATTGTGTGACAGATGTGGTGAAGCTATAACAGTCCTACACATGGTTATCCAGTGCAAACACTTAGAAACCCTAAGAAAACATTTTCCATTACCCTACCGACAACATATACCTTTACACCCTGCAATGTTCGTCGGTAGGGAACCGCTTTTTAGTCATAAATCATTGTTAGCGTTTTTAAAAGAAATTCATAATTTTCATATCATATACCCGGTCAATCCGTAGCACGACCTCTCCAGAGAGGTTTTTGCTGCGGTGGTTACACAAGAAAGCACTTGCCTCACGGCCCTTGGATGCAAGGGTATGAACGAGTGAGGTACTTGTGCTACTGCCATACATGTCCACCATCGTTTTTCATTATCGCCAACCTTTGTCACCTATTCACACCACACACACCTTTCACGGCATGGTCATGATTTTATTACTTCTATGCTTTTACCCGCCTTACCGCAAGAAATTTTATGGCCCTTATACAGCCACTTGTCACAATCATTGCCCATATTTTTAGTAAGATCACCTGGCGATCTTTGGCCGTGAAATGGCCCTTGTGCCACAAAACATCAAACATCATCATCAGGATACAAATCGAATGTCATGATGTTCCGACGGCAAAGATGTGTTGTGTGAAATGATTTGAACCTTCCGCTTCCCTGCTCCCCACCGCAACATTTATGGATGCGGATTCCTGTTACAACAAGAATTGCTGCGTAGTCCTCGATATGGGACACGCACAAGTTTATTATACAGTGGCCAAAGAACCGAAACAACGAGTGTATCACGTACACCATGCTACCTGCCGTCGGTGAAACTGTCTGAAGTGGTTTACAAAATCATTGAAGAACCAAAGAGGAGGAGGAGGAGGAGGAGGAGGAATAAATGAGGAAGGACAGGGAGGTTAGCCAGTTCGAAGAACCAAAGAAGCTTGCAATTCAGGGTATGAGCATGAAGAACCAAAGAGGCTTGCAATTTAGGGTATGAACATACAAATCCCAGTGCCAGAAGTGATGTAGACCATTCGGAAAATTTCGATCAAGAGTGTGCTCGCACACAACACGAGGTTACCAAAAACACGGCCGAAGCTCACCCCTGAGACATTTTTATGAACTTTTTTGTGACTCGAGCGAACAAACACAGAAATTTACGCATCGAATTTGCACCCAACGGTGGTGGTTTTGTGGACAAGGTGCGCAGCTGCTGACCCGCAGGTCACGGGATCGTATCCCGGCTGCGGCAGCTGCATTTCCGATGGAAGCGGGAATGTTGAAGGCCCGGGTGCTCAGATTTGGGTGCACGTTAAAAAAAACCCAGGAGGTCGAAATTTCCGGAGCCCTCCATTACGGCGTCTCTCATAATTATAGGGTGGTTTTGGGACGTTCAACCCCACATATCAATCATTGAATTTTGTGAGGTGAACATACTTCCCAAAAATCTATCGCTGAAAGCAAGAGCAAGGAATCGGAGAAACACAGGAAGTGCTGCGTAAAACACGCTCGCGGTTCTTAAGCTTTCACCTAGCTGGAAAAGCTGTCTAATAAAACCATACCAGCAATCTCTTGTTCTTGCTTCTTGATGGCCAGTTACATGGGTGTGCAACAAAAACCATAAACAAAAACCAAAAACCCACAAAAACCAAAAAGCCAGAACAAAATAAAAAGCGACTGCAAACATGTTTATTCATTATAAACGTCACGTTACACTTTGTTTAATCAGTGTACGGACGCGTCAACGTCGAGCGGCCATTGATGATAAAGCACGCAGCACAAGGTTGCCAAAGGAAGGATTCTAGAATCAGAGGGTGGTTTTTATCTGCGACTGAAAACAGCGGTTAGCCGGCGCATTCCGCGGGCAACACTGCCCGCCAGAGCGGTAGGTGTCGCGCAAGAGCGGCGGTATAGCAGCGGCGCACATGAAACGAACGCGCGCCCGCGCGTCCTGCTGCCGCTCATCGCCGCGACCGCCGCCGCTCAGTCGCTCGCATGTGAAACAGGCTATACACAGGATAGTCAAAAAGGAGCTTCGCATCTAAAATCATCATCGCCAAGATGGTTTCTCTCGACATCACTGCTGAGAGCGTCACTCACCACGTTTATCTGGGCGCGGAAAACATTCCGCTCTGAAACCCGTACACAAGCGAATTGCTTGGAGCGTTGATTGATTGATATGTGCGGTTTAGCGTCTCAAACCCACCATATGATTATGAGAGACGCCGTAGTGGAGGGCTCCGAGAATTTCGACCACCTAGAGTTCTGTAACGTGCACCCAAATCTGAGCACAAGGGCCTACAACCTTTCCGCCTCCATCGGAAATGCAGCCGCCGCAGCCGGGATTTGACCCCGTGACCTGTGCGTCAGCAGCCGATTACCTTAGCTACTAGACCACCACGGTGGAGCACGCTTGGAGTGTGCAGGCATCTATGAACAAACAGGCATCTATCAACAACACATATCATATATCATTGCATCCTCCTTCCTACAACTCAGTTTTATCAGGCATAAGTTAAAGCAAGCAGCTGAGGCGAACCAATTACCACATTTATCACTAATTACACCGAAGCTTGAATACGCCGCAATTTTTTAGACAAACTCACTCACACACTCACTCACACACTCACTCACACTCCACTCACACACTCACACTCCACTCACACACTCACACATTGACACACACACACACACACACACACACACATCGATGCACTCGAGAGGATTCAGCGAAAAGCTATGCGATTTACTTATTCAAAGTATCGGCAGACTGACTGCTCTACAACATTAATGAGTCGACACGGTATTCGGACATTGCAACTTCGGTGAAGGGTACACAGATTCAAGTTTCTTTTATAGGTGAAGAATGAAAAACTAGCTTTAGAACCAGAAGATAACGTGTGGTCCCTTTAAACTATACAAAATAGACTCCATCATGATGATTGCCTAATCCCGTATAGAACTGAAACTGATATTCTCGAATGTTTATTCTTTCCACGCACGATAAATTAGTGGAACACGGTCCCATCGACATGGTTACATAGCGCTGAAGCTATAGAACAAATGCCTAATTATGACATAAAATTATCCTCTTTTTTTATTGTCATAATTTGTGGTGTACTTTGTGGTGCATAGGCGATCAATATTCTTTCTTTGTTGTATACTGAGAATTGTTTTATTTTCTGTTGGCACTTACTTTATTGCTTGTAGGCACAGAGCACACTATTGGAGTTGTTCTATCTATCGATTTACTTTTTTGTTCTGTTGCTGTTGGAATGTTCTTGTTACAATGGTTGGCGGTACAGCATTTGTATATATGTATGCATGTACATTTTCTCGTTCTATCACTGCATGACATTCATTATTACTACCAATGTTTGTATCTACTCCTCCTTCAGCCCTGCGTTAAACCCCACAAATCAATCAATCAATCCTTCAGCCCTGAATGGGCTTGCAGTATTTTATAAATAAATAAATAAATAAATAAATACATAATATAAAACAAGTGGCGAGAGATTGGCCAAGTTTTGAAAGAGCGAATCCAGAGCCCGTGCGACCTTCCGCATACAATGTTATGGGATTCATGCACTACAGGAACACTGACGAATGGTATACGCACGTAAAACATAGGGAGTGTCAACTTCCAAGGCTAGACGACATTTCACTAACCTACAAGGCTACACAAAATCTCGCGAAGGTGATATGTATACCTTGCGGCCTATCATTGAAAGCCCGAGTTGCCACGCATTTGCACAAAAACTTCACATCTGGCAAGAAAGAATCATGTTTATCATGTCTCGGACGGCCCGGTTTGTTCACTGATACAGGAAATATGCAAAGTGATTAGGGAACGTTCCTTGCCCTCGCGATCTCCGACGACAGCGCCGCTCTGGCCAACTGGCTCGCCCAACACCATCGCCTGACGCCGACAAGAGCTCTCGCCGAGTGGTGCCCCGTCCTCGGACTCGTGCGACCGTGTTCACCTTTACAACCTTCTCCTTACTTCCGTATGTGACTGTCCCTGCACCTCGCTCTCTCTCTCTCTCTCTCTCTCTCTCTATATATATATATATATATATATATATATATATATATATATATATGCTTTTTAATCATATATCTTTAATTCCTCCTTACCCTCATCTATCGTGAGCTATTGTTTAGGGGTTCTCCCCCTGAGAGACAGTTATTACGGGAATTTTTATGTTCTTTTCAATTAAGCATCTTTTAAGATGCTAATGCGTTCAAACTTAGGTGACTGAGGCTAGCACAGCCGAACATGGGAGCGTCTGCCAACTGACCGTGCTTCAGAGGACGTTATTGAATTCCGCTTCACAACACGACACTCTATGGGCCTTGCCAATACTGTAAATTCGCACTCATGGTCGATGCCAAAAGTATTTTTAGGTTGAGGGAAATTTCAAACAGCGCATAAGTCCATAGCCATATTGTTTAATATCGTTCAACAATACTGTTCCCTCGAACCAGGGGCGCATTTTCGTCTTCCAAAATAATCTTTCCGCGTTTTACTATAAAAGTTTATGGCCTTTTCCTTTTGCAGTCGTTTTCCCTCACCAGGACAAAACATGGTTCATTCTTGTTAGATTATCATGAAATAAGGAGTCTTGGTAACTTTCCGTTTCGGTGCAAACGTCTTGTTTTCCTTTTTCATCAAAGCGCAAATCCCTTTCAAACGCAAAAGAAAAGCTATGAACACGGGCAATACGCCGGCAACACCCAACATGCGTGTCGAAGCGATTGCGTCATAGAGGTGATACAAAACGAAAGTAGAAAAAAACACTTCCTACGAAGACACCGTTGAATTTTCTGAAGAAGTGACATAAAAGCCATGTGTTGTAGGAGTAGTAAAACTATAATAAATTACTTCACACATCAGGAAAAACCAAATTTTGCGTGATAATGAAACCAAACAATCGTGTATACCTGAATAATTCATGGGGCTGTTAGAGGTGGTGCCGAGAGCCAAACAGATCGAAGACGCTATTCTCTTCTCACTAGAACCAGCTGAGAACTGACACAACGAGTCAGCTTCGGGACGGCTTTAAGCTCTCCCATAGTAGAGTACGTGGTACTCTAAATTGTTACCCACTTTTTCTACCCCCCCCCCCCCCAACGAGTGAGGTTCGGGACGGGTTTAAGCTCTCCCATAGCAGAGTACGTGGTACTCTAAATCGTTAAACACCATATATATATATATATATATATATATATATATATATATATATATATATATATATATATATATACAGAAAAATAATTCGGAGGTGGGTCAAGCGACTCACCACGGCCGCCTGGATTGGGCGCGCGCGGCTGCGTTCCTATAAACGCACTGCCGCGCACGCCCGATCGAGGCGGCCGTCGACACACTTCCGTGCTGAGTTGCACCGTACGGCTCGGCTCACTTGTTCGGTTGTCCACTCCGGTCCTCTGCTTGAATGTCGTCAAATGCCGAGGCTAGAGCACTGCACGGGCTCGAACTTGCCCGGAACCAGCCCGGCCGGGCCCGTGAGCCAGGCCAGCTCGGGTGAAGTAGTTTTTACGGTGGGTTCGGGCCTCAAGTTCCGGGTTACGGGCCGGGGCCAGAGTTTGAGACGGTGGGATCGAGCTTTGCTGTGATGTGTGCCCGAAAAAGGTGTATACTGCCCCGTTGTGATGTGGGCGAAAGAACACGGAGACGCTGGGGAACATGCGGATAAATGGGCACCTGCCGAGATTCGAAGTTTCGTAGGGGAAGAGAAAAAAAAATGACGGCAGTTTCCCGAGTGGGAACACTGGTTATTATGCGGGGCATATATGTTGAACTGTGATAAATGTGGTTTGTAATTTGCGACATGCGTGTGTGTTACGAGTGAACGCGCACGCACGTATGCTGCGAAAGACGATGTTTATTGATGAGATGCTTTGGGTATTTTGAGCAAGATGGCTTTATGGTCCATTAAGTCAAGGGTTTGTGGGTCTGGTTGCAGCGGTCGAAGGTCGAAATTTGCAAACACGTGGTCGATGCACGTCCCGCGAACCGTGTGCGGATGATGTTTCCGTCATGCGTTGCTCGTTTCATCGAGTGCGGCGACGCCATGAAGTCGACCACCCAATCATCCTTGATGACGCCGACATTGAAGTCGCCAACTATCACGAAGGGTCCTCGTTGCGGTCGTTATTTCAGGTATTCTTCCACGGCTTCGTCGACGTACTTCTCCACGGCGGCACGCGATAGGTTGGGCGCGAGGTACATCGTCATGACGTCGACTCCGCAGACGCTAGCGACGCACAAAACAACCAACAAAGGGCGGTGCGCCCCAACACTCGGTTATTTATAGCGAGCGCCGGCCCCGCCCTGCGCATGCGCGCGTTAGCATACAGCTGGTGCACGTGAAACTATAGGTCGCGCGGCGCGTGGAGGGGAGAAGCGAGTGTAGCGCGCGCTGTATTGAGAGGAGGAAGGGATGCACAGATGCCTGGGGGAGGAGAAGGAAGTCTGCGGACGGTGATGGCGCATGACTAGCCCCTAGTAGAACATGCTCAGCATGTAAAAGAAGATCAGATGGAGCTGGGCATTCGATGCAGTCTGGTGACCGGGCCCGTGTGTCGACGCTCTGGGACGCCATCCACGAGTCGAAGCTACGGGCTTCCCGTGGTTGCTGTAGTACTCCGCCCCCGACGATTTCCTGCGGCAACAAGTTGTTCGTCACCTCGTACAAGGTGTGGCCGAACTCTTTGAAGCCATCCCGCGTCGCTCGTCAGCTGGCGTCGCCTGATGGGTGAGCATGCAACCGCCGAGATTGACTTCAGCCAGGACCACTCTCTCCTCAGAAATTTGTCTAGTTAGCCTTCTCTGTTTGCTGTGTTTGTTCTGTTTGTTTTTACGTGTGCGTGTTTCGTTTGTCCATGTTTTGATAAAATGTTGTTCGCAAAGCAGCAAGAAGCCTCGTCGTTCGTTGGGACCATTGACGGTCCCAAACTTCTTTACGAAAAAAACCCACACGTTATATCATAACAATGGCGTCAATGACAGGACTTTGAAAGGATATAACGTGTGGTTTTCGAGCACGCACAGCACACCGTTGCACTACATCTTTTTCGGGCGCACATCACATTTGCCGAGGGTTGAGAGTTTCAGATACATTGTGCATACATTATGTGTGTTACACGTATTGTAACTCGTAAAAGATGTTACGCTTCTTTGGACGTATTAATACGAAGAAGTGTTGGACTTAATTTCCATGGCAGGAGGCTACTTGATAGACTTGAAAGAGAGACAGAGAGAGAGAGAAAGACCTTTTTATTGAAAAGCAGAGAATTTAACCGGCGTGTGTATACATCGCTGTCTTGCTTCTCTGCGTGGAAAAGAGGATTGGAGACTGAAAGAAAAAAAGAGTAGAGAAAAAATTATTGAAATTAAAATGAAAAGAAAAAAAGTAAATATAGAGACATTTTTTCTTTGTCTCTCGGGCGGGAACTTGTGCTGACAGAATGACTTATGACGAGATTTCGAGGTGCCACTACAGTTTGTTTAGCTGATCGATATTGTCTAATTACGTGAATAAACGTTTCATCGCATGCCTCTGTTGCGTGAAGCTGGAGAAAATGCCGAAGACACAATCAACTAGCTGATAAAGATCCTTGGGTTAGCAGATGCATGCAGTGTTCATAGAGCGCACGCTCATTGGATACGCTTGGTACTGAAACAAGATATGCTCTACAGTTTCTATGGAGCCACAGTTACTACAGTATGTACTTTCTACTTGACCGAAGCGGTACCGTAAGTTGTTTCATAAGCACTGTTCAGCCAGCGATGATGGTAGAGAGTTTCCAGGTGTCGAGGGATTCGGTATAGGAGCTACGAGATGCGGGTCGATACAGTGGAGGAAAGCATAATGATGCGTCCGCAGGTTCCAAAGCCTATTATTTTCTTCGAAAGCGAGCCTTTTGTCCAGCTGGGAAGCATCTGACCTAATTAAAAGGGTTCGGCTGTAATTGCGGTCTGTGCAATACGTCTGATCACTTCATTGATGCCTTGTACACACGGTTTAACATCAAAAGGTGAAAGCATCTAGGGAGGAAATGTAAGAGGCATTAACTTCTTCGGCTGTCTAATAGCAGTATGTTGCTGTATTTGGACAGCTTGGCCGAATGCTGAATTGCTGTGGGTGAGATGTACGCGGTAGAGAAAATACTTCTTCCCGCGTAAGATATGGCGTAAATTAGTGCGTAATATTTCTTGAGTGCAGGCTAGGTTTCTTGAATTTTACCAACAGCAGGTAGCATATCATGCTACCTGCCGTTGGTGAAACTGTCTGAAGTGGCTTACAGAATCATTGAAAAACCCAAGAGGCTAGCAATTTAGGGTATAAACTTACAAATGCGAATGCCAGAAGAAATGAAGAACATTCAGAAAATTACGATGAAGGACCTGCTCGCACACACCACAAGGTAACCAAAAACACGGTCGAAGCTCACCACTGCGGCTTTTTTTATGAAATTTTATTGTGACTCGAGGGAACAGGCGCAAAAATTTAGGTATCGATTTGGCGCCCCGTCGCGGTGGCCTACTGGATAAGGTACGCTGCTGCTGACCCGCAGGTCACGGGATCAAATCCTGGCTGCGACAGTTGCATTTCCGATGAAGGCGGGAATATTGGAAGCACGGGTGCTCAGATTTGGGTGCACGTTAAAAAAACCCAGGTGGTCGAAATTTCCGGAGCCCTCCATTACAGCGCCTCTCATAATTATATGGTGGTTTTGGGACATTTCGGCTCCCCTGAGGAGAGCTTTGTTCGCAACTAGTCAACAAGGCTCCCGTCAATACGAGCAAGGCTGCGTCAAGGTCACCGAAGTGGCCTTTTTCTGCATTTTTCTTCATGGTCGGTGTCCTCTTCCTTATTTCCATGGTGCACTTTTAAGGGAGCATGAAGAGGAGAATTCGCTACAGTAAATAAATAAAACGTGAATGCTAACACACATGATGTCAGTTGTCGTTTTTAAGAGACCTGATGGCCTGCAGACGTCGTGGTTTTGGCTAAACAACTGTGCTGTAGTTGTTGTTTTTTTGCAGGTGGCGGACGTTTTATCTCCTGAATTAAAAGCTTCGATCTTATGCGGGATGGGGGGGGGGGATGACAGGGGGAGTGTTCTTTGCATGGCTACACCTATGTGCGCTACATTACCTTACATACTTCGCGTCCCAAAAGTCAATCACTGAAAGCAAGAGCAATGAATCGAAAAACCCAGGAAGTGCTACGTAAAGCACGTTCGTGGTTCTTAAACCTTCACCTAGCTGGAAAAGCTGTCTAAGAAAACCATACCAGCAATCTCTTGTTTTTGCTTCTTCATGGCCATTCACATGAGCGTGCAACAAGAACCATAGGTTAAAAAGCCCGAACAAAAGAAAAAGCGACGTCAAACAAGTTTATTCCTTATAAAAGTCACGTTAGACATAGTTCAATCAGTGTACAGACGCGTCAACGTCGAGCGGCTATTGATGATAAACTACGCAGAACAAAGGTGCCAAAGGAAGGATACTAGAAGCAGAGTGTGCTTTTTAGCTGCGACTGAAAACAGCGGTTAGCCGGCTCGTTCCGCGGGCAACACTGCCCGCCAGAGCGGTCGGCGTCGCACAAGAGCGGCGGTATAGCATCGGCGCATATGAAACGAACGCGCATCCGTGCGTCCTGCTGCCGCTCATCGCCGCGACCGCCACCGCTCAGTCACTCGCATGTGAAACAGGCTATACACAGGATAGTCAAAGAGGAGCTTCGCATCTAAAATCATCATCGCCAGGATGGTTTCTCTCGACATTACTGCTGAGAGCGTCACTCACCACGTTTATCTGGGCGCGGAGAACATTCGACTCTGAAACCCGTACACAAGCGAATCGCTTGAGCATTGATTGATTTGCATGTGAGGTTTAACGTCTAAAAACCACCATATGATTATGAGAGACGCCGTAGTGGAGGGCTCCGAGAATTTCGACCACCTGGGGTTCTCTAACGTGCACCCAAATCTGAGCACATGGGCTTACAACTTTTCCACCTTCATCGGAAATGCAGCCGCCGCAGCCGGGATTTGATCCCGTGACCTGTGCGTCAGCAGCCGATTATATTAGCCACTAGACCACCGCGGCGGAGCCCGCTTGGAGTGTGCAGGCATCTATGAACAAACAGGCATCTATCAACAACACATATCAAACATATGTGCATCCTCCTTCATAAAACTCTTTTTTTCTTAGGCATAAGTTAAAGCAAGCAGCAGCTGAGGTGAAACAATCACCACATTTATCACTTATTAGACCGAAGCTTGAATACGCCGCAATTTTTTAGACACACACACATCCACACACACACACACACACACACACACACACACATCCACACACATCGATGCACTCGAGTGGATTCAGCGAAAAGCTATGCGATTTACTTATTCAAAGTATCGGCAGACTGACTGCCCTACAACATTAATGAGTCCACACGGTATTCAGACATTGCAACTTCGGTGAAGGGTACACAGATTCAAGTTTCTTTTATAGGTGAAGAATAGAAAACTAGCTTTAGAACCAGAAGATAACGTGTGGTCTCTTTAAACTCTACAAAATAGACTCCATCATGATGATTGCCTAATCCCGTATAGAACTGAAACTGATATTCTCGAATGTTTATTCTTTCCACGCACGATAAATTAGTGGAACACGGTCCCATCGACATGGTTACATAGCGCTGAAGCTATAGAACAAATGCTTAAATATGACATAAAATTATCTTCTTTTTTATTGTCATAATTTGTGGTGTACTTTGTTGTGCATAGGCGATCAATATTCTTTCTTTGTTGTATACTGAGAATTGTTTTATTTTCTGTTGGCACTTACTTTATTGCTTGTAGGCACAGAGCACACTATTGGAGTTGTTCTATCTATCGATTTACTTTTTTGTTCTGTTGCTGTTGGAATGTTCTTGTTACAATGGTTGGCGGTACAGCATTTGTATATATGTATGCATGTACATTTTCTCGTTCTATCACTGCATGACATTCATTATTACTACCAATGTTTGTATCTACTCCTCCTTCAGCCCTGCGTTAAACCCCACAAATCAATCAATCAATCCTTCAGCCCTGAATGGGCTTGCAGTATTTTATAAATAAATAAATAAATAAATAAATACATAATATAAAACAAGTGGCGAGAGATTGGCCAAGTTTTGAAAGAGCGAATCCAGAGCCCGTGCGACCTTCCGCATACAATGTTATGGGATTCATGCACTACAGGAACACTGACGAATGGTATACGCACGTAAAACATAGGGAGTGTCAACTTCCAAGGCTAGACGACATTTCACTAACCTACATGGCTACACAAAATCTCGCGAAGGTGATATGTATACCTTGCGGCCTATCATTGAAAGCCCGAGTTGCCACGCATTTGCACAAAAACTTCACATCTGGCAAGAAAGAATCATGTTTATCATGTCTCGGACGGCCCGGTTTGTTCACTGATACAGGAAATATGCAAAGTGATTAGGGAACGTTCCTTGCCCCCGCGATCTCCGACGACAGTGCCGCTCTGGCCAACTGGCTCACCCAACACCATCGCCTGACGCCGACAAGAGCTCTCGCCGAGTGGTGCCCCGTCCTCGGACTCGTGCGACCGTGTTCACCTTTACAACCTTCTCCTTACTTCCGTATGTGACTGTCCCTGCGCCTCGCTCTCAATATATATATATGCTTTTTAATCATATATCTTTATTTCCTCCTTACCCTCATCTATCGTGAGCTACTGTTTAGGGGTTCTCCCCCTGAGAGACAGTTATAACGGGAATTTTTATGTTCTTTTCAATTAAGAATCTATTAAGATGCTAATGCGTTCAAACTGAGGTGACTGAGGCTAGCACAGCCGAACAAGGGAGCGTCTGCCAAATGACCGTGCTTCAGAGGACGCTATTGAATTCCGCTTCACAACGCGACACTCTATGGGTCTTGCCAATACTGTAAATTCGCACTCATGGTCGATGCCAAAGTATTTTTAGGTTGAGAGAAATTTCAAACAGCGCATAAGTCCATAGCCATATTGTTTAATATCGCCCCGCCGCGGTGGTCTAGTGGCTAAGGTACTCGTCTGCTGATCCGCAGGGCGCGGGTTCGAATCCCGGCTGCGGCGGCTGCATTTCCGGTGGAGGCGGAAATGTTGTAGGCCCGTGTGCTCAGATTTGGGCGCACGTTAAAGAACCCCAGGTGGTCTAAATTTCCGGAGCCCTCCACTACGGCGTCTCTCATAACCATGTAGTGGTTTTGGGACGTTAAACCCAACATATCAATCAATTATTGTTTAATATCGTTCAACAATACTGTTCCCTCGAACCAGGGGCGCATTTTCGTCTTCCGAAATAATCTTTCCGCGTTTTACTATGAAAGTTTATAGCCTTTTCCTTTTGATGTCGTTTTCCCTCGCCAGGACAAAACATGGTTCATTCTTGTTAGATTATCATGAAATAAGGAGTCTTGGTAACTTTCCGTTTCGGTGTAAACGTCTTATTTTCCTTTTTCATCAAAGCGCAAATCCCTTTCAAACGCAAAAGAAAAGCTATGAACACGGGCAATACGCCGGCAACACCCAACATGCGTGTCGAAGCGATTGCGTCGTAAACGTGATACAAAACGAAAGTAAAAAAAACACTTTCTATGAAGACACCATTGAATTTTCTGAAGATGTGACATAAAAGCCATGTGCTGTAGGAGTAGTAAAACTATATTAAATTACTTCACACAACAGGAAAAACCAAATTTTGCGTGATAATGAAACCAAAAAAACGTGTATACCTGAATGATTCATGGGGCTGTTAGAGGTGATGCCACGATCCAAACAGATCGAAGACGCTATTCTCTTCTCACTGGAACTAGCTTAGGTCTGACACAACGAGTCAGGTTCGGGACGGCTTTAAGCTCTCCCATAGTAGAGTACGTGGTGCTCTAAATCGTTACCCACTTTTTCTACCCCCCCCCCCCAACGAGTGAGGTTCGAGATGGCTTTAAGCTCTCCCATAGTAAAGTACATGGTACTCTAACTCGTTAAACACCATATTTATATATATATATATATATATATATATATATATATATAATATACAGAAAAATAATTCGAAGGTGGGTCAAGCGACTCACCACGGCCGCCTGGATTGGGCGCGCGCGGCTGCGTTCCTATAAACGCACTGCCGCGCACGCCCGATCGAGGCGGCCGTCGACACACTTCCGTGCTGAGTGGCACTGTACGGCTGGGCTCACTTGTTCGGTTGTTTACTCCGGTCCTCTGCTTGAATGTCGTCAAATGCCGATGCTAGAGCACTGCACGGGCTCGAGATTGCCCAGAACCGGCCCGGCCGGGCCCGTGAGCCAAGCCAGCTCGGGTGAAGTAGTTTTTACGGCGGGTTCGGGCCTCAAGTTTCGGGTTACGGGCCGGGGCTAAAGTTTGAGACGGTGGGATCGAGCTTTGCTGTGATGTGTGCCCGAAAAAGGTGTATACTGCCCCGTTGTGATGTGGGCGAAAGAACACGGAGACGCTGGGGAACATGCGGATAAGTGGGCACCTGCCAAGATTCGGAGTTTCGTAGGGTATGAGAAAAAAAAATGACGGCAGTTTCCTCAGTGGGAACACTGGTTAGCATGCCGAGCATACATGTTGAACTGCGATAAATGTGGTTTGTAATTTGCGACATACGTGTGTGTTACGAGTGAACAAGAGTGAACACGCACGCACGTATGCTGCGAAAGACGATGTTTATTGATGAGACGCTTTGGGTATTTTGAGCAAGATGGCTTTATGGTCCGCAAAGTTAAGGGTTTGTGGGTCTGGTTGCAGCGGTCGAAAGTCGAAATTTGCAAACACATGGTCGATGCACGTCCCGTGAACCGTGGTCGGATGATGTTTGCCGTCGTGCGTTGCTCGTTTCAGCGAGTGCCCCGACTCCATGTAGTCGACCACCCAATCGTCCTTGATGACGTCGGCATTGAAGTCGCCAACTATCATGAAGGGTCGTCGTTGCGGTCGTTACTTCAGGTATTCTTCCACGGCTGCGTCGACGTACTTCTCCACGGCGGCACGCGATAGGTTGTGCGCGAGGTACATCGTCATGACGTCGACTCCGCAGACGCTAGCGACGCACAAACCAACCAACGAAGGGCGGCACGCCCCAACACTCGGTCATTTATAGCGAGCGCCGGCCCCAGCCTGCGCATGCGCGCCTTAGCATACAGCTTGCACACGTAAAACTGAAGGTCGCGCGGCGCGCGGAGGGGAGAAGCGAGTATAGCGCGCAATGTGTTGAGAGGAGGAAGGGATGCACAGATGGCTGGCGGAGGAGGAGGGCAGACTGATAATGGTGACGGCGCATGACTAGCGCCTAGTAGAACATGCTCAGCATGTAAAAAAAAAGATTAGATGGAGCTGGGCATTCGATGCAGTCTGGTGACCGGGCCCATGTGTCGACGCTCTGGGACGCCATCCGCTAGTTGAAGCTATGGGCTTCCTGTGGCCGCTGTCAAACTCCGCCTCTAACGATTCCATGCGGCAACAAGTTGTTCGTCACCTCGTACAAGGTGTGGCCGAACTCTTTGAAGCCATCCCGCGTCGCTCGTCAGCTTGCGTCGGCCGGTGGGTCCAACTCTCCGAGGGTGATCATCCATCCGCCGAAATGAACTTCAGCAAGGATTATTCGCTCCCTAGACACTTGTCTAGTTAGCTTTCTCTGCTGTGTTTGCTCTGTTTGTTTTGTACATGTGCGTGTTCGTTTATCCATGTTTTGATAAAGTGTGGTTCGTAAACCAGCAAGAAGCCTCATAGTTTCTTGGGACCTTTGACGCTCCCAAACTTCTCTACGTAAAAACCCACACGTTATATTATTACAATGGCGACCATAACGTGACTTTCAAATGATATACCGTGTAATTTTCTAGCGCGCACAGCACACCGTTGCACTACATCTTTTTCGGGCGCACATCACATTTGCCGAGGGTTGAGAGAGTTTCAGATACATTGTACATACATTATGTATGTTACACGTATTGTAACTCGTAAAAAAATGTTTTGCTTATTTGGACGTATTAATACGAAAAAGTGTGGGACTTAATTTCCATGGCAGGAGACTACTTGATAGACTTGAGAGAGAGACAGAGAGAGAGAGAGAGAGAGAGAGCTCTTTATTGAAATGGAAAGAATTTAGCCGGCGTGTGTATGTCGTTGATTCGCTACTCTGCGTGGAGAAGAGGATTGGGGACTGAAAGACAAAAAGAGTAGAGAAAAAATAATTGAAATTAAGATGAAAAGAAAAAAGTAAATATAGAGACATTTTTTATTTGTCTTGTTATGCCTGCGAGTCGACAGCGAACGTCCGTGCCTCTGAAAAAGGCAATCTGTGTCAAGGCCAGCCGCGAGCCCGCCTGACGCGATCAACAACTCAACGGCGTCAGCACGCCACGGCGCCTTTCTGTCGCCCACGTGCAGTGAGTCACCACAAGCGAGCCGTCGAGTAAACAACTGACGTCTTCCTGTCTGGCGGGTCTGACGCAATGCCTTGCGACGTCACTCGTCCTTGGATGCAGCCACCTGCAGCGCAGCCTCTCCAGATTCGATGAGAAAGAAGGACGCGGCCCAGCGGCGACCCCCATTGGGGGAGTCTGACCTGACGACCAGCGGCGCTTCTAATTGGACATTTTGTTTGGACCCGGTGCATATAAAAGAAGCCCTGCGGCGCGTCGCGATCAGTGGTCCTAGGTGAAAGCTGACATGTGTGTCAGAACGGAGCCGTTTGAGAGCAGACCAATGTGTTAGAGAGGAGAGCTCGGCTCTTCGAGTCTCTGTCGGCCCCAGTGCCGAATTTGTAACGCCTCTGTATATATGCTGTACATAAACCTTGTTTAACTCGCCGTCGTCTCGTCCGCTCGTCTAACAGCTCTGCGCAGAAGCAGTCGCGAGCTGAGAAACCTACGCTACCAAAACGGCTGGTGACCCTCCCTGTGGAGTTCGAAGCAGTGGCGCCTTCGGGACCGTGTTGGCGTCACCGTCTTTCGAAACAGTGGTTGCAGCGGTGAGATTTCGAGGCGCCCTTCGTAACGTCGTCGGAGGTGCGCGTCGCAACAGTGGTTGGCAGCTGCGGGATCGGCCGGCGTCAGCGACATCGATGCGGTGAGTGCCTGATGTTTTCCCCTCAGTTCACCAGACTACTCTAGCTCAGGTTGTAGTAGTTTAGAGAAGGGCTGTGTGAAGCATTGAAGTGAGCTTTGATCGTTTCAAGCCAAGTCGAAGCGCTTTGAAACCAAAGCTAATTCGGAGGGGGTAAACACGGGAGTGTGAAAAATTGCTTGCGCGTCTTGCTAGTAGGCTTATAGTGGGTACCGCAAGTAGATTGTTAACAGGGGCAAACAGCAAGAAGCCCCCGCAGGGGCGCCTGCGCAAGTAGGCGTTTGGTGTGTAGCGACACCACGGACCCGAGCTAACGGGGGAGTTTTGACTCCCTCCCACGCCTAGCTGTGCGTGGCCTTGCCGTGTCCGGGGAAAAGGGGATCCTGGGGGTTGAGCCGACGCTGGGTGATTGGACCTTTAAGGCCCCCCGGCAGTGGCAACACACCCCCTTTGGCCCCGGCTTCACGTAGACGGCACCTCTGGGCTGACCCACCCAGGGGAAATCGGCAGTCGCCTTTTCCTATCTCTCTCTCCCTACATCTTCGTCTTTCTTACTTTTTTAGCTTTCCTGTCTACTTCTCTCTTCTGTTTACTTCCAATTTTCCTGGCGGCAAGGGTTAACCCTGTGCAAATAGCCTACCTTGGTCTAGGCGCATTGGGTTATGGCAGTGTTGTACGGCTGACGTCTGCAAGCTTTCAGCACCTGCAAACTTGCAGCGTCCCCTTGTTGGGCTCCATGGTGGGTGGCCGCCAACGCTGCTGAACAAAAGCAAGACCGGCATGAATGGAGCATTCCCTCAACTGTTTGATCGTACCGGCCTAAAGCGGGTACAAACCGACGACATAAATTTCTTTAACCAGCCAATAGAAACTTTTCCCCACATCCACGTCATTCACTGTGAAAAAACCGGAAAGCAAGCCAGGACCATATCTCCTTTTGTAGTTGCCAGGTGTCTTCCTGAAACTCTCGGGGCTGGATACAAGGTAACCAAAATGGCTAGCGGAGACCTCGAAATTCGGGACAAAGCACAATTTGTAAAGCTAGACAGCCTCTCAACGTTTGGTGACGTACCGATCACTGTAACACCACACAGATCCATGAACATCACTCGCGGAGTGGTATCTGATGCAGACTTACTTGAACTCACCGAAACTGAACATTTGGAAGGGTGGAAGAGCCAAAATGTCAATAATGTACAGAGAATAATCATCAGAAGAGATAATAAGGAAATACCAACGAAACACTTGATACTCACGTTTTCATCCAGTAAACTACCAGACTCCATTAAAACAGGGTACACAAAAACATCTATCAGGCCGTATATACCAAACCCTCGTCGTTGCTTCCAATGCCAGAGGTATGGCCACGGCTCTAAAACCTGTCGTGGTCGCCAGACTTGTGCACAATGTGGAGTCCTAGGCCACGTGTCTGAGAACTGCAAACAACCGCCACACTGTGTAAACTGCGAAGGAAACCATGCCGCATATTCACGCTCCTGCACATACTGGAAAAAAGAAAAAGAAATATTTGCATTGAAGGTGAAGGAGAACATTAGGTTAAGGAAGCACGGCGAAGAGTCGCTCCATTCTATGGACCTACATACGCTGATGCGGCGCGTCAGGGGGCACCGCCGCACCAGCCCTCGCCACTCCTTCGGCCCGCGCATACCTAGCCGGCGGTTGTGGCACCTGCTCCCAAGGCGGCTGTAGCCTAGGCTACACCGCCTACTCCCAAACAGAGACCGGAGACTCCAGAGTCTTCGGGTCTCAAGGCCTCCCCTCACCAGGCGAGGCCCGAAATCCGAACTAAAAGCCCGCACGTGCGGGCATCCAGTGCCTCCGAGGAGGCAATGAATACCTCGGCACCCTTGGTGCCGAAAGAGCGGCGTGGCTCCTTGGAGCGCGCCAAGAAAACAAAAAAGCAAATAACAGGGCCTGGTGACGGCCCTGTTAAGTGAACTCAAACTCCCCGTCTAAACAGCCACTCGCTTCTCGTACACACAGCATTATTTTACATTCACCATGAACACTCAAATTATACAATGGAACGTCAGGGGCCTTCTCAGAAACCTTGACGACATCCAGAACTCTTACACGAGCACTCACCAAAAGTGCTGTGTGTACAAGAAACACACCTTAATTCAAAACACACAAAGTTTCTTCGTAAATACGCTATTTTTCGAAAGGACCGTGATGATGCCATGACATCATCCGGAGGTGTTGCCATCATAGTGAATCAAGGAATTTCATGCACACACTACAACTCCAAACATCCCTTGAGGCAGTGGCTGTTCGAGCGGTTCTTTTTGATAAACTGATTACAATCTGCACTATTTACATTCCTCCTAGCTATCAGCTGCAAAAACGTGACTTACACTCTATAATTGATGAACTTCCGGAACCTTATGTTCTCCTTGGAGACTTTAATGCGCATAGCAGGCTATGGGGTGACTCTCGGTATGACGCGCGAGGTCGACTGATGGAACAATTCCTTCTCTCGTCGAGCGCATGTCTCCTAAATCGAAAAGAACCAACCTATTATAATCTCGCCAATAACACCTACTCCTCCATAGACCTAAGCATAGTATCTCCATCTCTTGTGCCTCTACTCCACTGGAAAGTCGCCAGTAATCTGTACGGAAGTGACCACTTCCCCGTAGTTTTGAGCACAAATACAGTAACTGAATGTCCACCACGTGTTCCCAAGTGGCTCATAAACAGAGCCGACTGGGAACAGTTTTATACCATCGCTCGTCTAGGTTGAAATGACATATGTACTTTGAACATTGATGTTGCTGTCAACTTCTTCACAGCGTTTTTGATTGATGCTGCAACAAAATGCATCCCACAAACAAATGGACACCCTGGAAAACGGCGTGTGCCATGATGGAACTCTGAATGCCGAAACGCGCGCAAACAGCAAAACAGAGCTTGGAGGCTGCTTCGGAACTCACCGACAGCCGAAAATCTTGACACCTTCAAGAAAATAAAGTCTCAAGCTAGGAGAACGCGTCGGCAGGCCAGAAGAAAAAGCTGGCAGAAGTTTTTGTCAGCGATCAATTCATACACACAAGAGGCCAAAGTCTGGAACATGTTCGGTAGGATAGCAGGGAAACAAGTACACACACTTCCACTCGTAAACACTCAAGGTTATACCTTGGAAGATCAGGCAAACTTCCTCGGGGCACATTTTGAACGGGTATCCAGCTCGTCCCACTATACTGACACTTTCCAAAAATACAGAACATGAATAGAAAAGCAAAAACTTGAACATAAATCCACTAGATACGAGGCATATAACCAATCTTTCAGTCTAGCGGAGCTCCGAACATCTCTAAACTCCTGCAGTACTTCTGCCCCAGGTTCTGACCGTGTGGTGTATGAAATGTTAAAAAACCTACCAGCCGAAACACGAAAAATCTTACTTTGTTTGTACAATGATATCTGGTTTTCTGGCACTATCCCTACCCCCTGGAAAGAGGCTATTATTATTCCCATTTTGAAAGAGGGCAAAAATCCCTTCTTTAGCTTCAAGTTATAGGCCTATTGCACTTACAAGCTGCTTGTGCAAAGTATTCGAAAAAATAATAAACTGCCGACTTGTACATATCCTTGAAACAAACAATTTGCTCGACCCATTTCAGTGCGGGTTTCGAGAAAGTAGATCCACCACAGACCACCTTGTTCGTATCGAGGCACAGATCAGAGACGCCTTCGTCCATAAACAATATTTTCTCTCTGTGTTCCTCGATATCGAAAAGACATGGCGTTTCGGAATTCTAAGAGACCTGTCCCACCTTGGTGTGCGCGGAAAATGTTTCATATAATCGAAGGTTACCTGTCAAACCGGACATTCCGTGTCCGTCTGGGCAGTGTGCTCTCACAAACATTTGTCCAGGAAACAGGCGTGCCACAAGGTGGCGTGCTTAGTTGCACACTTTTTATTATCAAAATGAATTCTTTGCACTTGTCCGTTCCCCGCTGTATGTTCTATTGTACATATGTCGACGACGTTCAGCTTGGCTTCAAGTCATGCAACTTGGCCATGTGTGAGCGGCAGGTTCAGCTGGGTTTAAATAAGGTCACTAAATGGGCAGATGAAAACGGATTCTCGACTTAACCCACAAAAAAGCACGTGTGTCTTGTTCTCTCGAAAGAGAGTCATGCACTCGTAACCTGACATTCGACTGAACGGGCAACGTCTGTCCGTCAAAGCCGAGCATAAATTCTTAGGCTTAATCTTGGACAACAAGTTTACCTTCGTCCCGTACATCAAGTATTTAAAAAGAAAATGTTTAAAAGCCATGAATGTTATAAAAGTGTTGTCACGTACTACGTGGGGTAGTGATAGGCAATACCTCATGAACCTCTATAAAAGCCTCATACGCACCCACTTAGATTATGGGGCCATTGTCTATCAGTCTGCTACTCAAAGTGCCTTGAAGATGCTGGACCCCGTGCACCAATTGGGCATCCGCTTTTCTACGGGTGCTTTTCGCACCAGCCCCGTAGAAAGCCTTTATGTTGAGTCAAATGAGTGGTCGCTTCATCTGCAGAGAACTTACATGTCCTTTGTGTATTTCCTCAAGGTGAAAGCAGACAAGAAGCACCCCTCATACTCTACAATTAATAATTTGTCGAGCTCAACTCTGTTTCAAAACAGGCCTTCGATGAGGCAGCCCTTCTCAGTTCGCCTGAAGTGTCTAGCCGAAGAAACTGCAGTGTCACTTGAACACAGTTTAATGGCTCCTGTAGCATACCCGCCACCGTGGCAGTGGCAGACTATAGACTGCGATGTGTCTTTCCTAGAAGTTACAAAACGTGCACCAATTTCCCATATCCGAACATACTTTTTGGAACTTCAAAACAAATACACACGTCCTGAGTTCTTCACAGATGCCTCCAAGACTAACTCCTCTGTGTCCTACGCTGCTGTCAGCCCATTCTTTTCGGATGCTGGCCCTCTACATCCACGCACAAGTATCTTCACAGCGGAAGCTTACGCGATACTTGTGGAAGCTAAACACATCAAACAATTACAAATACAAAAAGCAGTAATTTATACAGACTCCCTCAGTGTGGTAACAGCTCTGCACAGTCTTAAAAAACAAAAAAACCCGGCCCTTGTCTCACTTTACTCCATTTTGTGCACACTCTACACACTCAAACAACATGTTGTAGTGTGCTGGGTGCCAGGGCACCGTGAGATCCAAGGCAACGTGAGGGCGGATCAGCTCGCTGCATCCGTCCATGAGAGCACCGCCATTACATCCATATCAATCCCGGCCCTTGATCTTAAGCCGTCTCTCAAACGAAACCTCAGGGACTACTGGCAGAGCAAGTGGGATACACACACACAAAACAAACTACACGTTATCAAGCCACACCTTGGCCATTGGCCACCAGTATCAAAATCACGCCTAACAGAGGTAACACTAACAAGACTCAGGATAGGACACACATACACGACACACACATCTTTTGTCCGGTGGTGACCCACCATTGTGTGATAAATGTGGTGAGGCATTAACAGTTCTTCACGTTTTAATTCAATGTAAACAGTTAGACACTCTAAGAAGACAACACTTTCCATTACCCTACCGACAACATATACCTTTACACCCTGCAATGTTCGTTGGTAGGGAACCGCTTTTTAGTAATAAATTATTGTTAGCGTTTTTAAAAGAAATCATAATTTTCATATCATGTACCCGGGCATTCCCTAGCACAACCTCTCTAGAGAGGTTTTTGCTGCGGTGGCTACACAGGAAAGCACTTGCCTCACGGCCCTTGGACGCAAGGGTATGAATGAGTGAGGTACTTGTGCTAAAGCCATACATGTCCACCATCGTTTTTTATTATCACCAACTTTTGTCACCTATTCTCACCACCCACAACTTTTACGGCATGGTCATGATTTTATTACTTGTATGTTTTTACCCGCCTTACTGCGAGGAATTTTATGGCCCTTATACAGCCGCTAATCACAATCATTGTCCACATTCTTTGTCCTATGAAATGGCGCTCTTTGGCCATCAAATGGCCCTTGTGCCAAAAACCACCACATATCATCAACAGCAAGAGGCTAGTGTGAACGATGGAGAACCTTAAAGTGAAGGAACTCATTGAAGTTTGTGAAGAACTCGGCATTACTTTGGGTTGTGCGAAACGAAAGCAAGCGATCCTTGAGATCATGAAGCATGAGGGAGTGTCGGCTGAGGAAGTCGATGAGGCCTGGGTGGATATCAAAGCACGCCGCGAGGAGGCTGAAAGGCGAGAAGCTCGTGAACGTGAAGAAGCAGAAAGGCGAGAAGTCCGTGAAGAAGCTGAAAGGCGCGAATGTCGCGAGCGCGAGGAGGCCGAGAGACAGGAGCGCCTCGAGTTGAAACGACTAGAATTGGCAATCCTACAATGTTCGCAGGCGCCTAGCGTAGCTTCTCCGACGATTCAGGTCAGCGGTTATAGAATTCGGGACCGATTGCCACCGTTCGTAGTAGGCGAGGACCTGGCGAAGTATCTCGTCAAGTTTGAACACGTCTGTGAGACGCTTTGGAGCGGTCTCTTTGGGCGCAGAACCTATTAGCTCTTCTTCCCGGCGAAGTGTCCGACGCGATAACTTGCTTGTCGAGGGAAGCGTTTGAGAGCTATGACGAGGTTGAGGAAGTGCTCTTAAGACGTTATAAGTTGTCACCCGAGGCTTTCAGGCAAAGGTTCCGGTATGCTAAAAAGGGGAATGAGTCACACGTTGACTTCGCGTTTCGTCTTAAAGCCGATTTAATTGAATGGCTCAAGGGCGAAGGTGTTTATGACGACCGCGATAAAGTGGTGGAATGCGTTGCATTGGAGCAATTCTACCGCTGCATCGAGGAGGATGTCAGACTTTGGCTGCAGGACAAACTTGGGGAAGTACAGCTAAACAAGGCAGCAGAGTTAGCTGAGGAGTATTATACTCGCCGAAAGTTGCACAGCAGGGCAGTGCGCGTTGGAAAGGATGAGAGAAAAGAGGGCTTTTCAAAGAAACCTGAACAACGGAAACCCGCTCCGCACCGTAATTTCAAGAAGGACCCGTCTCTTACGAAGAACACTGTAGGGGAAGGGCAAACGGAAGCGCAGAAATCGAGCGAGGTTTCTACCAAACGGGCGTTTGAATCACGGAAGCCGCTAATCTGCTACAACTGCAAAAAGGAAGGGCACATCGCGAGAAACTGTCAGGAAAAGTTTGCCTTCGCAACCATCCGAGAATCAGAAAAAAACATGCGGTTGTTGGAGCCGTATCTCCAAGAAATTAGGGTGAATGGGAAAACGTGCCGAGCACTTAGAGACTCAGCGGCAACCATGGATGTTGTCCATCCTTCATTGGTGTCTCCGGATGACTTTACAGGAGAATGCGCGTGGATCAGGCAAGTCGCCGAGGAGCAGAGTGTTCGCTTACCAATCGCCACGGTTGTCATTGAAGGCCCGTTCAGTAAGCTTCGCACCGAAGCGGCTGTGTCTGCCGCGCTAAACGATCGTTTTCCTTATCTTTTCTCCTACAACTCAGAGCAGCTTCTCAAATAGCAGGGCAAATCGTTCTTCCCCAACTTAGCGTGCATGGCCCTCACGCGATCGCAAGCGCGGAAGCTTTCGCGGAAGCTTGATCTTGTTCAATGCGGTGAACTCTCAAGTGACCTTGTCGGCGGGTCGACGGAACCCCAGAAAGGAAATTTTCCGCGTGAGTCATGTGAGCAGTCATGCGAGCGGCCCGTCGCCGAAGCGACCGGCGCGGTATGCGTAGGGGGAGACGACATGGCGCCATTGAGTCAGAGCGAGAGGGTTGCAACGCTCTCGCCTGTAGCGGAAAGTTGGAGCGAGCTGTCGACGGTTGATCGAGAGACGCTCATTCAAGAGCAGCGCGAGGACCTCTCGATTAAAGCGCCAGTGGAATGCCACACGAAAGCGTCACAAATGTTGTCGAAGGAGTACTACGACAAATCGGCGAAGAAGCGTGCTTTTGAAGTAGGAAGTCAGGTAATGCTGCTGCAGCCGTCCAAAAGGAACAAGCTTGAGGTTGATTGGGAAGGGCCTGCCAATGTTATATTGAAGCTTCCCGATACGAATTATGAAGTGAAATTAGGAAGGCGGCAGAACAAAATTTACAACTTGATGAAACCCTACGTTCAACATCAAGCGGTCGTAAATCAGCCGTTGAATGCTTCAGAGGAAGGGGAAGCAGAAACTTTTAGTTCTTGTGAGGTAATCGAAGGGGGATCGCAGGTAATCTTGGAGCAGTTGAACATAGAGCCTAGGTTAAGTGAAGTCCGGAAGGAGGACCTGAGAAGGATTGTTTCCGAGTTTGGAGACGTGTTTTCGGACCGCCCCGGAAACACGAGGGTGATCGAACACGATATCAAGCTAAGTGGTGGGGAGTCAATCCGTGGCAAGCCGTATCGTTATTCCCCTGTGCAACGCTCTTGGTACCGCATAGGTATTGTCGCCTAAAACTGGCCGGTTACTGAGGTGGAGCATGATGCTCCAATTGCACAACTTTGACGTTCGCTAAAAAAAGGAACGCCTAACGCTAATGCAGGTGCATTGAGCAGTGTGTTCTAGCTAGTACCTTGTCCACCTTTCGGTTTCACGCTGGCGATTCGGGGCAAAATTTTGACCTCATCACAACCTGAGCTGAGCGCTCTCGTCCAGAGTGAGATCAAGGAGCCAACTTTATGTTCTATTCTAATTCGTTACGTTGTTGTACGTGATAAAAATTTGAGTTGTCATTTTTAGAGTCTTGTGTCCCACATGTGCCTCTTGATGTAGAGGGAACGAAATTCCGATAGACACGCAGCTAGGTATATATTGTACTATACTTTGTCTGGTGTTCTGTTGGGTGACCGAGGGCACTTGCTTGTGTCGTGTGTTGTCTGTTGTCGAACCGTTCTTGACAAGTTGCAGAACCATCGACAAGTGCTGAAACCAAGGATCGTCAGAGACGAGCGAAGCTGGTCGACAGGTTGTGGCGACAAGCCAGTGGGGCTGGGATCTGTCCTCAAGAATGGGATGTGTTCCCGGAACAGAGTCTGGAGCTGTATTCTCCCCATGGCCCTTGAGGCGAACCTGGAGGGATCTGGCGAACGAGCGCGCCTGACATACGAGCCCCGTGGAAGCAGCTCGTCTTTTCGGCGCATTGTCTGGCGGCGGGGGTGCTGTTATGCCTGCGAGTCGACAGCGAACGTCCGTGCCTCTGAAAAAGGCAATATGTGTCAAGGCCAGCCGCGAGCCCGCCTGACGCGATCAACAACTCAACGGCGTCAGCACGCCACGGCGCCTTTCTGTCGCCCACGTGCAGTGAGTCACCGCAAGCGAGCCGTCGAGTAAACAACTGGCGTCTTCCTGTCTGGCGGGTCTGACGCAATGCCTTGCGACGTCACTCGTCCTTGGGAGCAGCCACCTGCAGCGCAGCCTCTCCATATTCGATGAGAAAGAAGGACGCGGCCCAGCAGCGACCCCCATTGGAGGATTCTGACCTGACGACCAGCAGCGCTTCTAATTGGACATTTTGGTTGGACCCGGTGCATATAAAAGAAGCCCTGCGGCGCGTCGCGATCAGTGGTCCTAGGTGAAAGCTGACATGTGTGTCAGAACGGACCCGTTTGAGAGCAGACCAATGTGTTAGAGAGGAGAGCTCGGCTCTTCGAGTCTCTGTCGGCCCCAGTGCCGAATTTGTAACGCCTCTGTATATATGCTGTACATAAACCTTGTTTAACTCGCCGTCGTCTCGTCCGCTCGTCTAACAGCTCTGCGCAGAAGCAGTCGCGAGCTGAGAAACCTACGCTACCAAAACGGCTGGTGACCTTCCCGGCGGAGTTCGAAGCAGTGGCGCCTTCGGGACCGTGTTTGCGTCGCCGTCTTTCGAAACAGTGGTTGCAGCGGTGAGATTCGTAGCGCCCTTCGTAACGTCGTCGGAGGCGAGCATCGCAACAGTCTCTCGGGCGGGAACGTGTGCTGACAGAATGACTTATGACGAGATTTCGAGGTGCCACTACAGCTTGTCTAGCTCATCGATATTGTCTAAATACGTGAATAAAAGCTTCATTGCATTCCTCTGTTGCGTGAAGCTGGAGAAAAGGACCAAGACAGAATCAACTAGCCGATAAAGATCTTTGGGTTAACAGATCCATGCAGTGCTCATAGAGCGCGCACTCATCGGACACGCTTGGTACTGAAACAAGATATGTTCTACAGTTTCTATGGAGCCACAGTTACTACACCTGGGGTTCTGTAACGTGCACCCAGATCTGAGCACATGAGCCTACAACTTTCCCGCCTCTATCGGAAATGCAGCCGCCGCTGCCGGGATTCGATCCCGCGACCTGTGCGTCAGCAGCCTAGTACCTTAGCCACTAGACCACCATGGCGAGGCGCGCTCGGAGTGTGCAGAACTCCATGAACAAACAGGCATCTATCAACAACACATCAAATATTTGTGCATCCTCCTTCCTAAAACTCTGTCTTCTCAGACAGAAGTTAAAGCAAGCACCAGATGAGGCGAAACAGTTACCATATCTATCAATTCTTAGACCGAAGCTTGAATACGCCGCAATTTTTTTAGGATCCACACATACGCACACAAAAAAAACATGAATGCACTCGAGAGGATTCGGTGAAAAGCTATGCAATTTACTTATTCTAGGTATCGGCAGACTGACTCCCCTACAACCTTAATGAGTCCACACGGTATTCAGACATTGCAACTATGGTGAAAGGTACGCAGATTCAAGTTTCTTTTTCAGCTGAAGAATATAAATCTAGCTTTAGAACCAGAAGATTACGTGTGGCCCCTTTCAACTCTACAAAATAGGCACCATCATGAAGAATGCCTAACCCTGTATAGAACTGAAACTAATGTTGTCGAATTTTCATTCATTCCCCGCACGATAGATGAGTAAAACGCGGTCCCATCGACATGGCTACATAGCGCTGAACTCATAGAACGAATGCCTAAATAGGACATAAAATTATCCTCTTTTTTATTGTCATATTTGTGGTGTACTTTGTTGTGTATAGCCGATCAATATTCTTTCTTTGTTGTATACTGAGAAGTGTGGTATTTTTTGTTGGCACTTTATTTATTGCTTGTAGGCACAGAGCACACTGTTAGTGATTCTACCTATCAGTCGATTTACTTTTTGTTTCTCTCCTATAATTGCTGTAACAATGGTTGGTGGTTAGGCGTTTGTAAATATGTATGCAGGTTCATTTTCCCGTTGTATCACTGCATGATATTTATTATGATTACCAATGTTTGTATCCACTCCTGCTTCGCCCTGAAAAGGCATCCAGTATTTCATAAAGAAATAAATAAATGAATAAAATACTACAAAAACTAGCGGCGAGACATTAGCCACCATTTGAAAGAGCAAAACGCGATCCGGTGCTAATTTCTGCGTACAATGTTATGGGACTCATGCACTACAAGAACACTGACGAATGCTATACGCACGTAAAACAAAGGGAGTGTCAACTTCCAATGTCAGACGACATTTCACTAACCTACATGGCTACAGAAAATCTCGCGAAGGTGTATGTGTATGTGTATGCGAAGATGTATGTGTATACTTTGCGGGCTATCATTGAAAGCACGAGTTGCCACGCATTTGCATAAAAACTTCACATCTGCAAAGAACGAATCATATTTATCGTGTCACGAACGGTCCGGTTTGTTCACTGATACAGGAAAAATGCAAAGTGGTTGGTGTTCGTTTCATGCCCCCGCGATCTCCGACGACAGCGCAGCTCTGCGCGACTGCCTCGCCCTACGCCATTTGCTGACGCCGACAAGCGCTCTCGATGAGTGGTGCCCCGTCCTCGGACGTCTGCGACCGTGCCCACCTTTGCTATCTTCTCTTTACTTCTGGATGTCAATGTCCCTGTGCCACACTCTCTCCTTCCCATCTCTTTGTCTATACCTTTCAATCCAATTCATTTAATCCCTCCTTGCCCCGCCGTGGTGGTCTAGTAGCTAAGGTACTCGGCTGCTGACCCGCTGGTCACGGGATCGAATCCCGGCTGCGGCGGCTGCATTTCCGATGGAGGCGGAAATGTTGTAGGTCCGTGGGCTCAGATTTGGGTGCACGTTAGAAAACCCCAGGTGGTCAAAATTTCCGGTGCCCTCCGCTACGGCGTCTCTCATATGGTGGTTTTGGGACGTTTAAACCCAACAAAACAATCAATTTAATCCCTCCTTACCACATCCCTCTTGAGCTACTGTTGAGGAGCCTCCACTAAGAGACAGTTACGGGGCATCTTTTATCTTCTTTTCATATAGGAATTTCTTAAGATGCTCACGCGTTAAAACTGAGGTGACTAAAGCTAGCACAGCTGAACAATTGAGCGTCTGCCTACTTATCATGCTTCAGAGGACGCTCCTGAATTCCGCTTCACAGCGTGACAGTTTATGGGCAATGCCAGCACGGTTAATTCGTACTCATGGTCGACGCTAAAAATATTCCGAAGGTCAGAGAAATTTCAGACAGCGCAAAAATCCATTGCCATGGACTTTACGAACTTTTAATATCGTCACCTATATTGTTCCCTTGGATCAGGGGCGAATTTTGTCTTCCAATACTAATCTTTCCGCGTTTCACTATAAAAGTTTATAGCCTTTTTCTTTTGCTGTCGTTCTCGCTCGCCAGGACACAGTTTGGTTCATTCTTGTTAGAGAATATCATGAAATCAGAATTCTTCGTAACTGTCCGTTACAATGCAAACGTCTTGTTTTCCTTTTTCATCAAACCCCAAATCTCTTTCAAACGCAAAACAAAAGCTATTGCCACGGGCAATACGCCGGCAACACCAAACATGCGTGTCTCAGCGAATGCGTTGTAGGCGTGATACAAAACACATGTACAAATAAACACTTTCTATGAAGACAACGTTGAATTTTCTGAAGCAGTGACATAAAAGCCATGTGCAGTAGGAGTAATGAAACTATGGCGAGGTACTGTACAAAACAGGAAAAATCAAATTTTGCGTAATTTTGAAACCAAATAAACGTGTTCCCCTGATTGTTTCATAGGGCTGTTAGAGATGCTACCGAAAGCTGAACAGATAGATAACGCTGTTCTCCTCTCACTTTTAAAAACGCTAGCAGCCAGGCTTCGGGACGGCTTTAAGCTCTCCCATAGTAGAGTACGTGGTACTCTAAATCGTTACCCACTTTTTCTACCCCCCCCCCCAACGAGTGAGGTTCGAGATGGCTTTAAGCTCTCCCATAGTAAAGTACGTGGTACTCTAAATCGTTAAACACCATATATATATATATATATATATATATATATATATATATATATATATATACAGAAAAATAATTCGGAGGTGGGTCAAGCGACTCGCCATGGCCGCCTGGATTGGGCGCGCGCGGCTGCGTTCCTATAAACGCACTGCCGCGCACGCCCGATCGAGGCGGCCGTCGACACACTTCCGTGCTGAGTTGCACCGTACGGCTCGGCTCACTTGTTCGGTTGTCCACTCCGGTCCTCTGCTTGAATGTCGTCAAATGCCGAGGCTAGAGCACTGCACGGGCTCTAGATTGCCCAGAACCGGCCCGGCCGGGCCCGTGAGCCAGGCCAGCTCGGGTGAAGTAGTTTTTACGGCGGGTTCGGGCCTCAAGTTTCGGGTTACGGGCCGGGGCTAGAGTTTGAGACGGTGGGATTGAGTTTTGCTGTGATGTGTGCCCAAAAAAGGTGTACACTGCCACGGTGTGATGTGGGCGCTAGAACATGGAGACGCTGGGGAACGTGCGGATAAGTGGGCACCTGCCGAGATTCGAAGTTTCGTAGGGGAAGAGAAAAAAAAATGACGGCAGTTTCCAGAGTGGGAACACTGATTATCATGCGGAGCATACATGTTGAACTGCGATAAATGTGGTTTGTAATTTGCGACATGCGTGTGTGTTATGAGTGAACACGCACGATCGTATGCTGCGAAAGACGATGTTTATTGAAGAGACGATTGGGGCATTTTGAGCAAGATGACTTTATGGTCCGCAAAGTTAAGGGTTTGTGGGTCTGGTTGCAGCGGTCGAAGGTCGAAAATTTGCAAACACGTAGGTCGATGCACGTCCCGCGAACCGTGGTCGGATGATGTTGGCCGTCGTGCGTTGCTCGTTTCAGCGAGTGCCCCGACTCCATGTAGTCGACCACCAATCGTCCTTGTTGACGCCGACATTGAAGTCACCAACTATCACGAATGGTCGTCTTTGCGGTCGTTATTTCAGGTATTCTTCCACGGCTTCTTCGACGTACTTCTCCACGGCGGCACGCGATAGGTTGGGCGCGAGGTACATCGTCATGACGTCGACTCCGCAGACGCTAGCGACGCACAAACCAACCAACGAAGGGCGGCGCGCTCCAACACTCGGTTATTTATAGCGAGCGCCGGCCCCAGCCTGCGCATGCGCGCGTTAGCATACAGCTGGTGCACGTAAAACTAAAGGTAGCGCGGCGCGTGGAGGGGAGAAGCGAGTGTAGCGCGCGCTGTGTTGAGAGGAGGAAGGGATGCACAGATGCCTGGTGGAGGAGGAGGGGAGGCTGCGAATGGTGACGGCGCATGACTAGCCCCTAGTAGAACATGCTCCGCATGTAAAAGAAGATTAGATGGAGCTGGGCATTCGATGCAGTCTGGTGACCGGGCCCATGTGCCGACGCTCTGGGACGCCATCCACGAGTTGAAGCTATGTGCTTCCCGTTGCGGCTGTCGTACTCCGCCTTCGACGCTTCCCTGCGGCAACAAGTTGTTCGTCACCTCGTACAAGCGGTGGCCGAAATGTTTGAAGCCATCCCTCGTCACTCGTCAGCTCGCGTCGACCGGTGGGTCCAACTCTCCGAGGGGTGAGCATCCATCCGCCGAGAATAACTTCAGCAAGGACCATTCGCTCCTCAGAAACTTGTCTAGTTAGCTTTCTCTGCTGTGTTTGCTCTGTTCATTCCGTACGTGTGCGTGTTCGTTTATCCATGTTTTGATAAGGTGTTGTTCGCAAAGCAGCAAGAAGCCTCGTCGTTCGTTGGGACCATTGACGGTCCCAAACTTCTTTACGAAAAAACCCACACGTTATATCATAACAATGGCGTCAATGACAGGACTTTGAAAGGATATAACGTGTGGTTTTCGAGCACGCACAGCACACCGTTGCACTACATCTTTTTCGGGCGCACATCACATTTGCCGAGGGTTGAGAGTTTCAGATACATTGTGCATACATTATGTATGTTACACGTATTGTAACTCGTAAAAAATGTTACGCTTATTTGGACGTATTAATACGAAAAAGTGTGGGACTTAATTTCCATGGCAGGAGACTACTTGATAGGCTTGAGAGAGAGACAGAGAGAGAGAGAGAGAGAGAGAGCTCTTTATTGAAAAGCACAGAATTTAGCCGGCGTGTGTATGTCGTTGATTCGCTACTCTGCGTGGAGAAGAGGATTGGGGACTGAAAGACAAAAAGTGTAGAGAAAAAATAATTGAAATTAAAATGAAAAGAAAAAAAGTAAATATAGAGACATGTTTTATTTGTCTCTCGGGCGGGAACGTGTGCTGACAGAATGACTTATGACGAGATTTCGAGGTGCCACTACAGTTTGTTTAGCTGATCGATATTGTCTAATTACGTGAATAAACGTTTCATCGCATGCCTCTGTTGCGTGAAGCTGGAGAAAATGCCGAAGACACAATCAACTAGCTGATAAAGATCCTTGGGTTAACAGATGCATGCAGTGTTCATAGAGCACACGCTCATTGGATACGCTTGGTACTGAAACAAGATATGTTCTACAGTTTCTATGGAGCCACAGTTACTACATTATGTACTTTCTACTTGACCGAAGCGGTACCGTAAGTTGTTTCATAAGCACTGTTCAGCCAGAGATGATGGTAGAGTTTCCAGGTGTCGAGGGATTCGGTATAGGAGCTAGGAGATGCGGGTCGATACAGTGGAGGGAAGCATAATGATGCGTCCGGAGGTTCCAAAGCCTATTATTTTATTCGAAAGCGAGCCTTTTGTCCAGCTGGCAAGCATCTGACCTAATTAAAAGGGTTCGGCTGTAATTGCGGTCTGTGCAATACGTCTGATCACTTCATTGATGCCTTGTACACACGGTTTAACATCAAAAGGTGAAAGCATCTAGGGAGGAACTGTAAGAGGCATTAACTTCTTCGGCTGTCTAATAGCAGTATGTTGCTGTATTTGGACAGCTTGGCCGAATGCTGAATTGCTGTGGGTGAGATGTACGCGGTAGAGAAAATGCTTCTTCCCGCGTAAGATATGGCGGAAATGAGTGCGTAATATTTCTTGAGTGCAGGCAAGGTTTGTTGAATTTTACCAACAGCAGGTACCATACCATGCTACCTGCCGTTGGTGAAACTGTCTGAAGTGGTTTACAGAATCATCGAAAAACCCAAGAGGCTAGCAATTTAGGGTATAAACATACAAATGCGAATGCCAGAAGAAATGAAGAACATTCAGAAAATTACAATGAAGGGCCTGCTCGCACACACCACAAGGTAACCAAAAACACGGTCGAAGCTCACCACTGCGGCTTTTTTTATGAAATTTTATTGTGACTCGAGGGAACAGGCACAAAAATTTAGGTATCGATTTGGCGCCCCGTCGCGGTGGCCTACTGGATAAGGTACGCAGCTGCTGACCCGCAGGTCACGGTATCAAATCCTGGCTGCGACAGCTGCATTTCCGATGAAGGCGGGATATATTGAAGCACGGGTGCTCATATTTGGGTGCATGTTAAAAAAAACCCAGGTGGTCGAAATTTCCGGAGCCCTCCATTACAGCGCCTCTCATAATTATATGGTGGTTTTGGGACATTTCGGCTCCCCTGAGGAGAGCTTTGTTCGCAACTAGTCAACAAGGCTCCCGTCAATATGAGCAAGGCTGCGTCAAGGTCACCGAAGTGGCCTTTTTCTGCATTTTTCTACATGGTCGGTGTCCTCTTCCTAATTTCCATGGTGCACTTTTAAGGACACATGAAGAGGAGAATTCGCTACAGTAAATGAATAAAACGTGCCTGCTAAAATACATGATGTCAGTTGTCGTTTTTAAGAGACCTGATGGCCTGCAGACGTCGTGGTTTTGGCTAAACAACTGTGTTGCTGTTGTTTTTTTTTGCAGGTGGCGGACGTTCTATCTCCAGCATTAAAAGCTTCGATCTTATGCGGGATGGGGGGGGGGGGGTATAGGGGGAGTGTTCTGTGCATGGCTACACCAATGTGCGCTACATTACCTTACATACTTCGCGTCCCAAATATCAATCACTGAAAGCAAGAGCAATGAATCGGAAAAACCCAGGAAGTGCTACGTAAAGCACGTTCGTAGTTCTTAAACCTTCACCTAGCTGGAAAAGCTGTCTAAGAAAACCATACCAACAATCTCTTGTTTTTGCTTTTTCATGGCCATTCATATGAGCGTGCAACAAGAACCAAAGGTTAAAAGGCCCGAACAAAAGAAAAAGCGACTTCAAACAAGTTTATTCATTATAAAAGTCACGTTAGACATAGTTCAATCAGTGTACAGACGCGTCAACGTCGAGCGGCTATTGATGATAAACTACGCAGCACAAGGGTGCCAAAAGAAGGATACTAGAAGCAGTGTGCTTTTTAGCTGCGACTGAAAACAGCGGTTAGCCGGCTCGTTCCGCGGGCAACACTGCCCGCCAGAGCGGTCGGCGTCGCACAAGAGCGGCGGTATAGCATCGGCGCATATGAAACGAACGCGCATCCGCGCGTCCTGCCGCCGCTCATCGCCGCGACGGCTACCGCTCAGTCACTCGCATGTGAAACAGGCTATACACAGGATAGTCAAAGAGTAGCTTCGCATCTAAAATAATCATCGCCAAGATGGTTTCTCTCGACATTACTGCTGAGAGCGTCACTCACCACGTTTATCTGGGCGCGGAGAACATTCCGCTATTAAACCCGTACACAAGCGAATCGCTTGCAGCGTTGATTGATTGATATCTGGGGTTCAGCGTCTCAAAACCACCATATGATTATGAGAGACGCCGTAGTGGAGGGCTGCGGGAATTTCGACCACCTGGGGTTCTGTAACGTGCACCCAAATCTGAGCACACGGGCTTACAACTTTTCCACCTCCATCGGAAATGCAGCCGCCGCAGCCGGGATTTGATCCCGTGACCTGGGCGTCAGCAGCCGATTATAATAGCCACTAGACCACCGCGGCGGAGCACGCTTGGAGTGTGCAGGCATCTATGAACAAACAGGCTTCTATCAACACACATCAAACATCTGTGCATCCTCCTTCCTAAATTTCTGTTTTCTCAGGTATAAGTTAAAGCAAGCAGCAGCTGAGGCGAAGCAATTACCACATTTATCACTTATTAGACCAAAACTTGAATACGCCGAAATATTTTTCGACACACACACACATGCACACGCACACGTACACGCACAGGCACACGCCCACGCACACACACACACCCACACACACACACACACACACACACACACTCGAGAGAGAGAGAGAGAGAGAGAGAGAATTCAGCGAAAAGCTATGCGATTTACTTATTCAAAGTATCGGCAGACTGACTCCCCTACAACATTGAGTCCACACGGTATTCAGACATTGCAACTTCGGTGAAGGGTACACAAATTCAAGTTTCTTTTATAGGTGAAGAATAGAAAACTTGCTTTAGAACCAGAAGATTACGTGTGGCCCCTTCAAACTCTACAAAATAGACTCCATCATGATGATTGCCTAACCCCGTATAGAACTGAAACTGATGTTCTCGAATTTTTATTCTTTCCACGCACGATTAATGAGTGGAACACGGTCCCATCGACATGGTTACATAGCGCTGAACTTATAGTGCAAATTCTTAACTATGACATAAAATTATCCTCTTTTTTATTGTCATAATTTGTGGTGTACTTTGTTGTGCATAGGCGATCAATATTCTTTCTTTGTTGTATACTGAGAACTGTGGTATTTTCTGTTGGCACTTACTTTATTGCTTGTAGGCACAGAGCACACCATTAAAGTTGTTCTACCTATCGATTTACTTTTTTGTTCTGTTGCTGTTACAATATTGCTGTTACAATGGTTGGCGGTACAGCATTTGTATATATGTGTGCATGTACATTTTCTCGTTGTATCACTGCAAGACATTTATTATCACTACCAATGTTTGTATCTACTCCTGCTTCGGCCCTGAACGGGCTTGCAGTATTTTATAAATAAATAAATAAATAAATAAATAAATAAATAAATAAATATTGTAGGGAACTATGCGAACGACGACGAAGAAGCAAGAAACGGCAAGCCACAGCGTTGGTGCACACGCGCGACCCGAGCTTGCGCTTGTTTTGTATTTTCTGCCTGTTGACGTTCCTCACTTTTCTAGCATTCCTTGGCCTTTCAGTTGGTCTGTACGTAAATAAACTACGTGACATCTGGAGGAGGTGCTGGGTACCGGTGTTAATATGGTGCGTGATGTTCGCTGTGCGACCCAAAGATGGTTGAGCGCAATCGAACGCAGAACGGAACTCTCGAAGAAGGGTCAAGAGTTCGCGTCTTTGTGTCGGTGATAGCTGAGCAGCAACACAGGGCTGGAATGAGTCTGGCGCGGGCAGTGTGGCCGCAGGCGGCGTCATAGCGTGGAGCTGGAGGTCAGGTGGGTGTTCAGCACAAACTCCAGAGGGCGCAAGAGGTCAATGTCTTGTATGTTACCCAAACATTCTCCGCGAAGTAAGGTAACTGGAAACGATAGCGAGTTCGCAACGAGCATGGCGGTAGCACCGGATTCTACGGTGAGTATGGCAAAGGGCAGGTGTAGAATACGGCGGCGGGTAAATACGTCAGACGGAGTGAACAAAACAGTTCCGGCAGGAGCAGCCGTACAGGTCAGGGCTACAAGGGTGGATGTTCTCGGTGCTATTTCTGTGTCTGCAACAACGACAACTTTGTAAGCTTCAGAAAGAGAATCTACCAAACAAGAGCTTGGCAGCGGTGTAAGGGCAACTTCAGCACGTGAGCAGTCTATGATGGCCCGATGACGCGAAAAAAGTCCCATTCAAGAATTACTTCGAGGGAGCATGATGCCAGCACAAAAAAATCAATGGCATAAAGTTCACCTTGGATAATGACACGTGCAGGGCACACAGCTGTAGGTTCTATGCACTGCGAGTTGGCCGTGCGGAGCATCAGGCCCGAAAGAGGCGTCGGCACCTTTTTGAACTTGCGGCATAAGGTCTCACAGGTTATGGAAACGGCGGCTTCTTGTCGATAAGCCCTTGTGCGGCAGTCCCCTCAACATTGACGTCGATGACGTTTTGTGGCGAGAAAGATGGAGGCCTTAAGCAGTTCGAATGGTATGCAGCTGTTGCCTCCGGAGCTGCAGCGATCAGTTTCCCTCTTCCGTAGCAGGTCGGCGACGCATACGTGACAGGGAGCGTCGTCGGGGCGATGGTGACAGATCGTTTGCGAAGGGTCGATGACCGTCAGTGGTGTACCTTGATGGCGTCCTAGACGACGAGGCAATTGGCCTGCCCATGGTATCAACTGGAGGGGGATCTCGGCGACAGTGGCGGGCGACGTGTCCAGCGATACCACAGGCGAAACAGATGGGCCTATTATCCGGCGTCCTCTAAGCGTCTGCTCGACGGTAAAATGGAGCTGAAGATCTCGTGTGGGGATACGGCGCAGCAATTGGGGTTGTAGGCACGACATAGGGTGATGTGTCAGGTTGAGCATATGGCATACGCTGTTGCGTAGGCCGAGCAGCGACGGCGGCGTATGTGAGCGGCGTAATGACTGGTGGTTGCTGATGCATCGGCGTAAGGGCCTCAGCGACTTGGGTCCGAATGACGTGTTGGAGGTCCGCTTCCAAAGCTTGCGTGGGCTCATGTGTCAGTGGCAGAAGTGACGGCTGGCGCGCTACCTCTTCGCGGACGAAGTCCTTGACTGTCGAAAGCAGCGGCTGCTGATCGGTAGGATGGGTAGCTAGGTGCAAGCTTGCGAGCGTGTCTGGCGTCGTGAGGGCTTGACGAGCAATCGCGCGCTGCCTACGCAACTCATCGAAGCTCTGACAGAGAGAAACGAGCACAGCAATTGTGGGGGCATTTCTCGCGAGCAACATCTGAAAGGCGCCGTCCTCAATGCCTTTCAAAATGTGCCTGATTTTTCTTCCTCACGCATGGTAGAGTACGTGGTTGCATAGATGCAACACATCTTCAATGTTGCCCGTGTAGGTCTCGCCTGGTTGCTGCGCACGGTGACGGAAACGGTGCTCGGCTTGAAGCGTGCGTGCCGCAGGTCGTCCAAAGGTGCCCGTAATAGCAGTCTTGAATGCAGACCACGTAGGAATGTCAGCTGCGTGGTTATTAAACCACAGTTGCGCAGTGTCCGCAAGGTAGAACGTGACGTAGCCCAGCTTACTTGGGGCGTCCAATTTGTTACTTGCGCCGACTTTGTCGTACCTCGCCAACCAATCTTCGTCATCCGACTCAGTGGAGCCCGTGAAGATAGGAGGGTCTCGTTGAGGATACACGGCGCCGCAAGTGACGTGGAAGGTCCATAGCCATATTGTTTAATATCGTCAACAATACTGTTCCCTCGAACCAGGGGCGCATTATCGTCTTCCAAAATAATCTTTCCGCGTTTTACTATAAAAGTTTAGAGCCTTTTTCTTTTGATGTCGTTTTCCCTCGCCAGGACACATGGTTCATTCTTGTTAGAATATCATGAAATAAGAATTCTTTGTAACTGTCCGTTTCGGTGCAAACGTCTTGTTTTCTTTTTTCATCAAAGCGAAAATCCCTTTCAAACGCAAAACAAAAGCTATGAACACGGGCAATACGCCGGCAACACCAAACATGCGTGTCGAAGCGAATGCGTTGTAGGCGTGATACAAAACTCACGTAGAAAAAAAACGCTTTCTATGAAGACACCTTTAAATTTTCTGAAGCAGTGACATAAAAGACATGTGCTATAGGAGTAGTAAAACTATATTAAAGTACTTTACACATCAGGAAAAAGTAAATTTTGCGTAATATTGAAACCAAACAAACGTGTTTACCTGAATAATTCATAGGGCTGTTATAGGTGCTGCGGAGAGCCAAACAGATCGAAGACGCTATTCTCCTCTCACTGGAACCAACAGAGGTCTGACACAACGAGTGAGGTTCGGGACGGCTTTAAGCTCTCCCATAGTAGAGTACGCGGTACTCTAAATCGTTAAACACCATATATATATATATACAGAAAAATAAGTAGGAGGTGGGTGAAGCTACTCACCACGGCCGCCTGGATTGGGCGCGCGCTGCTGCGTTCCTATAAACGCACTGCCGCGCACGCCCGATCGAGGCGGCCGTCGACACACTTCCGTGCTGAGTGGCACCGTACGGCTCGGCTCACTTGTTCTGTTGTCCACTTCGGTCCTCTGCTTGAATGTCGTCAAATGCCGAGGCTAGAGCACTGCACGGGCTTGAGATTGCCCAGAACCGGCCCGGCCGGGCCAGGCCAGCTCGGGTGAAGTAGTTTTTACGGCGGGTTCGGGCCTCAAGTTTCGGGTTACGGGCCGGGGCCAGAGTTTGAGACCGTGGGATCGGGCTTTGCTGTGATGTGTGCCCGAAAAAGGTGTATACTGCCCCGCTGTTATGTGGGCGATAGAACACGGAGACGCTGGGGAAATGCGGATAAGTGGGCACCTGCCGAGATTCGAAGTTTCGTAAGGGAAGAGAAAAAAAATGACGGCAGTTTCCCGAGAGGGAACACTGGTTATCATGCGGAGCATATATGTTGAACTTCGATAAATGTGGTTTGCAATTTACGACATGCGTGTGTGTTACGAGTGAATACGAGTGAACGCGCACGCACGTATGCTGCGAAAGACGATGTTTATTGATGAGATGCTTTGGGTATTTTGAGCAAGATGGCTTTATGGTCCAATAAGTGAAGGGTTGTGGGTCTAGTTACAGCGGTAGCAGGTCGAAATTTGCAAAGACGTGGTCGATGCACGTCCCGCGAACCGTGGTCGGATGATGTTTGCCTTTGTACGTTGCTCGTTTCAGCGACTGCGGCGACTCCATGTAGTCGACCACCCAATCGTCCCTGATGACGTCGACATTGAAGTAGCCAACTATCACGAAGGGTCGTCGTTGCGGTTGTTATTTCAAATATTTTTCCACGGCTTCGTCGACGTACTTCTCCACGGCGGCACGCGATAGGTTGGGCGCGAGGCACATCGTCATGACGTCGACTCCGCAGACGCTAGCGACGCACAAACCAACCAACGAAGGGCGGCACGCCCCAACACTCGGTTATTTATAGCGAGCGCCAGCCCCGGACTGCGCATGCGCGCGTTAGCATACAGCTGGTGCACGTAAAACTAAAGGTCGCGCGGCGCGTGGAGGGAAGAAGCGAGTGTAGCGCGCGCTGTGTTGAGAGGAGGAAGGGATGCACAGATGCCTGGCGGAGGAGGAAGCGAGGCTGCGAATGGTGACGGCGCATGACTAGCCCCTAGTAGAACATGCTCCGCATGCAAAAGAAGATCAGATGGAGCTGGGCATTCGATGCAGTGTGGTGACCGGGCACGTGTGTCGACGCTCTGGGACGCCATCCACGAGTTGAAGCTACGGGCTTCCTGTGGCCGCTGTCGTACTCCGCCCCCGACGATTTCCTGCGGCAAGTTTTTCGTCACCTCGTACAAGGTGTGGCCGAACTGTTTGAAGCCATCCCGCGTCGCTCATCAGCTCGTGTCGACCGGTGGGTCCAACTCTCCGAGGGTTGAGCATCCATCCGCCGAGATCGACTTTAGCAAGGATCATTCGCTCCTCAGAAACTTGTCTAGGTACCTTTCTCTGTTTGTTGTGCTTGCGCTGTTCATTTCGTACGTGTGCATGTTCGTTTATCCATGTTTTGATAAGGTGTTGTTCGCAAAGCAGCAAGAAGCCTCGTCGTTTGTTGGGACCTGTGACGCTCCCAACCTTCTCTACGTAAAAACCCACACGTTATAATATTACAATGGTGACCATAACAGGACTTTCAAATGATATAACGTGTGGTTTTCGGCGCACACAGCACACCGTTGCACTACATCTTTTTCGGGTGCACATCACATTTGCCGAGGGTTGAGAGCTTCAGATACATTGTGTATACATTATGTATGTTACACGTATTGTAACTCGTAAAAAATGTTACGCTTATTTGGACGTATTAATACGAAAAAGTGTGGGACTTAATTTACATGGCAGGAGGCAGGAGGCTAATTGATAGACTTGAAAGAGAGACAGAGAGAGAGAGAGAGAGAGCTCTTTATTGAAAAGCACAGAATTTAGCCGGCGTGTGTATGTCGTTGATTCGCTACTCTGCGTGGAGAAGAGGATTGGGGACTGAAAGACAAAAAGAGTAGAGAAAAAATAATTGAAATTAAAATGAAAAGAAAAAAAGTAAATATAGAGACATTTTTTATTCGTCTCTCGGGCGGGAACGTGTGCTGACAGAATGACTTATGACGAGATTTCGAGGCGCCACTACAGTTTGTTTAGCTGATCGATATTGTCTAATTACGTGAATAAACGTTTCATCGCATGCCTCTGTTGCATGAAGCTGGAGAAAATGCCGAAGACACAATCAACTAGCTGATAAAGATCCTTGGGTTAGCAGATGCATGCAGTGTTCATAGAGCACACGCTCATTGGATACGCTTGGTACTGAAACAAGATATGTTCTACAGTTTCTATGGAGCCACAGTTACTACATTTTGTACTTTCTACTTGACCGAAGCGGTACCGTAAGTTGTCTCATAAGCACTGTTCAGCCAGAGATGATGGTAGAGAGTTTTCAGGTGTCGAGGGATTCGGTATAGGAGCTAGGAGACGCGGGTCGATACAGTGGAGGGAAGCATAATGATGCATCCGGAGGTTCCAAAGCCTATTATTTTATTCGAAAGCGAGCCTTTTGTCCAGCTGGGAAGCATCTGACCTAATTAAAAGGGTTCGGCTGTAATTGCGGTCTGTGCAATACGTCTGATCACTTCATTGATGCCTTGTACACACGGTTTAACATCAAAAGTTGAAAGCATCTAGGGAGGAAATGTAAGAGGCATTAACTTCTTTGGCTGTCTAATAGCAGTTTGTTGCAGCATTTGGACAGCTTGGCCGAATGCTGAATTGTTGTGGGTGAGATGTACGCGGTAGAGAAAATGCTTCTTCCCGCGTAAGATATGGCGGAAATGAGTGCGTAATATTTCTTGAGTGCAGGCAAGGTTTCTTGAATTTTACCAACAGCAGGTAGCATATCATGCTACCTGCCGTTGGTGAAACTGTCTGAAGTGGTTTACAGATTCATTGAAAAACCCAAGAGGCTAGCAATTTAGGGTATAAACATACAAATGCGAATGCCAGAAGAAATGAAGAACATTCAGAAAATTACGATGAAGGGTCTGCTCGCACACACCACAAGGTAACCAAAAACACGGTCGAAGCTCACCACTGCGGCTTTTTTTATAAAATTTTATTGTGGCTCGAGGGGACAGACACAAAAATTTAGGTATCGATTTGGCGCCCCGTCGCGGTGGCCTACTGAATAAGGTACGCAGCTGCTGACCCGCAGGTCACGGTTTCAAATCCTGGCTGCGACAGCTGCATTTCCGATGAAGGCGGGTTTATATTAAGCACGGGTGCTCATATTTGGGTGCATGTTAAAAAAAAACCCAGGTGGTCGAAATTTCCGGAGCCCTCCATTACAGCGCCTCTCATAATGATATGGTGGTTTTGGGATGTTTCGGCTCCCCTGAGGAGAGAGCTTTGTTCGCAACTAGTCAGCAAGGCTCCCGTCAATATGAGCAAGGCTGCGTCAAGGTCACCGAAGTGGCCTTTTTCTGCAGTTTTCTTCATGGTCGGTGTCCTCTTCCTAATTTCCAAGGTGCACTTTTAAGGACACATGAAGAGGAGCATTCGCTACAGTAATTAAATAAAACGTGCCTGCTAAAATACATGATGTCAGTGTTCGTTTGTAAGAGACCTGATGGCCTGCAGATGTCGTGGTTTTGCTAAACAACTGTGCTGTTGTTGTTGGTTTTTTTTTTCGCAGGTGGGGGACATTCTATCTCCAGCATTAAAATTTTCGATCTTATGCGGGATGAGAGGGGGATAGGGGGAGTGTTCTGTGCATGGCTACACTAATGTGCGCTACATTACCTTACATACTTCGCGTCCCAAAAATAAATCACTGAAAGCAAGAGCAATGAATCGGAAAAACCCAGGAAGTGCTACTTAAAGCACGTTTGTGGTTCTTAAACCTTCACCTAGCTGGAAAAGCTGTCTAAGAAAACCATACCAGCAATCTCTTGTTTTTGCTTCTTCATGGCCATTCATATGAGCGTGCAACAAGAACCATAGGTTAAAAAGCCCGTACAAAAGAAAAAGCGACTTCAAAGAAGTTTATTCATTATAAAAGTCACGTTAGACATAGTTCAATCAGTGTACAGACGCGTCAACGTGGAGCGGCCATTGATGATAAAGCACGCAGCACAAGGGTGCCAAAGGAAAGATTCTGGAAGCAGAGTATGGTTTTTAGCTGCGACTGAAAACAGCGGTTAGCCGGCTCGTTCCGCGGGCAACACTGCCCGCCAGAGCGGTCGGCGTCGCGCAAGAGCGGCGGTATAGCATCGGCGCATATGAAACGAACGCGCATCCGTGCGTCCTGCTGCCGCTCATCGCCGCGACCGCCACCGCTCGGTCACTCGCATGTGAAACAGGCTATACACAGGATAGTCCAAGAGGAGCTTCGCATCTAGAATCATCATCGCCAAGATGGTTTCTCTCGACATTACTGCTGAGAGCGTCACTCACCACGTTTATCTGGGCGCGGAGAACATTCCGCTCTGAAACCCGTACACAATCGAATCGCTTGGAGCGTTGATTGATTGACATGTGGGGTTTAGCGTCTCAAAACCACCTTATGATTATGAGAGACGCCATAGTGGAGGGCTCCGAAAATTTTGACCAACCTGGGGTTTTTTAACGTGCACACAAATCTGAGCACATAGGCCTACAACATTTCCGCCTCCATCGGAATTCAGCTGCCGTAGCCGGGATTCAATCCCGCGACTGTGCATCAGCAGCCAAATACCTTAGCTACAAGACCACCGCGGCGGGGCACGCTTGGAGTGTGCAGGCATCTATGAACAAACATGCATCTATCAACAACACATATCCAACTCTGTGCATCCTCCTTCCTAAAACTCTTTTTTCTCAGGCATAAGTTAAAACAAGCAGCAGCTGAGGTGAAACAATCACCACATTTATCACTTATTAGACCGAAGCTTGAATACGCCGCAATTGTTTGGGATGGAACATACTCACAAAAAAATATCAATGCACTCGAGAGGAGAGGAGGAGGAGGAGGACACACACATCCACACTCACTCACTCACACTCTCACTCACACTCTCACACACACACACACACACACACACACACACACACACACACACACACACACACACACACACACACACACACACACACACACACACACACACACACATCGATGCATTCGAGAGGATTCAGCGAAAACTTATGCGATTTACTTATTTAAAGTATCGGCATACTGACTCCCCCACAACATTAATGAGTCCACACGGTATTCAGACATTGCAACTTTGGTGAAGGGTACACAGGTTCAAGTTTCTTTTATAGCTGAAGAATAGAAAACTAGCTTTAGAACCAGAAGATTACGTGCGGCCCCTTTAAACTCGACAAAATAGGCACCATCATGACGAATGTCTAACCCCGTATAGAACTGAAACTAATGTTGTCGAATTTTCATTCTTTCCACGCACGATAAATGAGTGGAACGCGGTTCCATCGACAAGGCTACCTAGCGCTGAACTTATACAACAGATGCTTAAATAGGACATAAAATTATCTTCTTTTTGAATGTCATAATTTGTAGTGTATTTTGTTGTGTATAGCCGATGAATATTCTTTCTTTGTTGTATACTGAGAAAGGTGGTATTTTTTGTTTGCAATTACTTTATTGCTTGTAGGCACAGAGCACACTGTTAGAGTTGTTCTACCTATCAGTCGATTTACTTTTTGTTTTTCTCCTATAATTTCTTGCTGTTGCTGTAACAATGGTTGGTGGTTAAGCATTTGTAAATATGTATGCAGGTTAATTTTCCCGTTGTATCACTGCATGATATTTATTATGATTACCAATGTTTGTATCCACTCCTGCTTCGCCCTGAAAAGGCATCCAGTATTTCATAAAGAAATAAATAAATGAATAAAATACTACAAAAACTAGCGGCGAGACATTAGCCACCATTTGAAAGAGCAAAACGCGATCCGGTGCTAATTTCTGCGTACAATGTTAAGGGATTCATGCTTTACAAGAACACTGACAAATGCTATACACGCGCGTAAACCAAAGGGAGTGTCAACTTCCAAGGTCGGACGATATTTAAGTAACTTACATGGCTAGAGAAAATCTCGCGAAGGTGATATGTATACGTTGCGGGCTATCATTGAAAGCCCGAGTTGCTACGCATTTGCAGAACAACTTCACATCTGGCAAGAACGAATAATATTTATCGTGTCACGAACGGTTCGGTTTGTTCAATGATACACGAAACATGCAAAGTGGTTAGTGTTCGTTTCTTTCCCCAGCGATCTCTGACGACAGCGCAGCTCTGACCATCTAACTCGGCCTACGCCATTTCTTGACGCCGACAAGCACTCTCGCTGAGTGGTGCCCAGTCCTCGGACTTCTGCGACCGTGTCCACCTTTGCTATTTCTTTTATTGATATGATACATAAGGAGATGTTGGCGCACCATTATGGCGCCGGCTACTCCTTAGCCGTTGATTGAAACTTGAACGCGTATCTTGAAGCAAAACATACAAAGCAGTGCATGGAAAATAGAAAACTCGGGCACAGATATGCAAAGACACACTTATACGCACATATGATTGGGCACGGCGGCACCGGCGAAATGACGGTCACTAACCCGTTTGTCTTCATCGTGCAGTTGTCCATCGGTCTTCTTGCATCCGTGGGTGATGTACGTGCTATGCCAGCACGATTGCCCGGGTACGCGCCGGACACAAGCTTCGTCAACTTCCACGTGACGGAGATAACATGCCCAGCGCCTTGGGACTGCCAGCCCAGATCCGTGACCAGGACCACGTGTGATGATCTACGTCACCAGCACCCAGCGCCGCCTCACAGTGCGCCTATAAGTAGCCTGCCTCCTCGCAGTGCGTCCATTGGGCACGGCGGCACCGGCGAAATGACGGTCACTAACCCGTTTGTCTTCATCGTGCAGTTGTCCATCGGTCTTCTTGCATCCGTGGGTGATGTACGTGCTATGCCAGCACGATTGCCCGGGTACGCGCCGGACACAAGCTTCGTCAACTTCCACGTGACGGAGATAACATGCCCAGCGCCTTGGGACTGCCAGCCCAGATCCGTGACCAGGACCACGTGTGATGATCTACGTCACCAGCACCCAGCGCCGCCTCACAGTGCGCCTATAAGTAGCCTGCCTCCTCGCAGTGCGTCCATTGGGCACGGCGGCACCGGCGAAATGACGGTCACTAACCCGTTTGTCTTCATCGTGCAGGTAAGAAGACAATACGATTACTGTATACGTTCTGGTGACCCATTTTTACTGGTGCTGCCGTGCCCTCGGCTTTGCTGTGCATTTGCGAGTGTGTTGCTATTTTTAAGAAAGCTTCTTTTGCTAGCAGGAGATATTGAAAGCAATCCGGGACCTGATCTAGCACAAATCGCAAAGCAGTTGAAGGAAGTTGCCGTCGATATCAAAGAAATTAAAGAGGGGCGGCTTGCCGATATGGATAAAAAGTTAGATGCCCTGTCGCGCCTTGAACCGAAGATAACTTCATGCGTAAAACAAATAGAAGACATGCATCTGATTACCAAAAATTTGGAAAAACGAATGGACGACCTGGAAAACCAGAGTAGAAGGTCCAATATTATAGTATACGGCTTAGCGGAAACAGAACAGGAGAACAGTGAAAAGTTAGAACAAGCTGTAAATAAAGGCATTGTTCAGGACATACTCGGCTTGCAGCCTGTGACCATAGAACGAATTCATCGTCTTGGAAAACCGGCCCAGAACAAAACGAGACCAGTAATGTTGAGGCTACTTGACTCTAGACAGAAATCAATAATATTGCGGGAGGGACGCAAGCTGAAAAATACGGGTCTCTCTATTGGGGAAGATTTCTGTAAGAGAACACGAGAGATAAGAAGGTTGCTGTGGAATAGCGCAAAGGCAAACCGGGAGCATCATGACAAAGTGTCTTTGTCATTGGACAAACTTTACATAAATGAACAAGTATTCACCTGGGATGAGGGCAAGGGGGAGAGGGTCCCGCTGAGAAAAAACGCCGAAGCAAAACGTCCAAACACGCGAAGCAAAACACAGCCGAGGAACTAACACTACTAAATGTAAACGCCAGAAGCATTTTAAATAAGACTGAAGCGCTTGAAAACCTACTCCTTGCACATAACCCTGATATAGTAGCGTTAACTGAGACGTGGCTTTCCCCGGCTATCTCAGATCACGAAATAGTGCCTCCAAATTATTGCATCATTCGAAAAGACCGACCGTCACGTGGTGGTGGTGTGGCGCTGTTGATAAAGAAATCCCTTCCATTCGTACAATTGCCAGATGTGAAGGAAGCTGAGGCGGTGTTCTGCAGAATCATCTGCAACAGCACTGCCATAATTACAGGCTGCGTTTACCGAAGTCCTGACTCGAACGAAGATTGCGTAAGGAACATACATGAGTTTCTGCAGAGCCACGCCCCAAGCCTAAGAATTATCATTATGGGGGACTTTAACTTACCAGACATTAATTGGAACACAAGGAATATTCATCACATGCTTCCGAAGCGCTGATTGATCTGATGCTAAATTTTAGTCTAGAACAAGTAGTTAGCCAAACAACGCGCTCACAAGGTACTGCAAACAACATACTTGACCTAATACTGCTCAGTGATCACTTTCAACTAAATACATTGCAAACTGGCATTATTGAAGGAATATCCGACCACGATATCCCGATATGCCACCTACCATTATCATGTTCTATTTCGAAAAAGTCCTTTGAAAGCAAAATCATTGACTTTGAGAAATCGAACGACGCTGGCGTTTTGACGTCCCTGGCACATGAGTTCACATCATTTTCAGAATTTGCTTCTGATCCGTCGGCAGATATAAATGTCCTCTGGATAAAGTTTAAGGGCATAATACATGACTGCATTACCAAATTTATACCGTTAAAAACTAGGAAACCAAGAAAATACAGCCCATGGGTAACGCGCGAGGTTATACATGCCAAAAGGAAAGTTAAGAGGTTACGTCGTTCACTGAAGCATACAGAAAGTCAATCAGTCGAGAAATCTAAGCTGATAGGTGCCAAGCAAGAGCTGAAACAAAAGTTGAACCAGTCACGGAAACAATACTTTAATACAATCCTACCAGATTTCCTAAAAAATAATCCACAGAGATTTTGGAATCACTTTCGTGCACGCAATACTCTGGCGCCAGAACGCACTCATGATGAAAATGCTGTCCAGGCTGATGTATTCAACAAGTACTTTCAATCTGTATTTACTACAGATAACGGGTTTCTTCCATCGGTCGTTTCTACAGGCTCCAGCATCGACCCACTTATCATATCTGACTCGGGAATCCTTAACCTTCTACTTGGATTAGATGCTAAAAAATCAAGCGGCCCTGACAATGTTCCAAATGAATTCCTGAAACGATACGCGGAATGGTGCAGCAGATACCTGGGTATTATCTATCGTTTTTCACTATCAACTGCACGTGTGCCAAATGACTGGAGGAAGGCAAAGGTGATACCAATTCATAAATCAGGTGACATAAACTCTCCGTCTAACTATCGACCCATATCCCTTACCAGTACATCATGCAAGATCCTAGAAACATATAATTTTAAAACACCTGACAGTATATCTTGAACAAAATCGCATATTAACACCCAGCCAGCACGGGTTTAGACGCGGAATGTCAACAGTGACGCAATTAACGGAAGTTGTTCATGACCTTGCACAGATAATTGACAATCGCGGCCAAACAGACATTATATTCTTGGACTTTAGCAAAGCTTTTGATCGCGTATGTCACAACAAGTTAATAGCAAAACTAGAGGCAATAATTGGCATCGGAAATATTCTGCTTGGATTGGCGATTTTTTATCCCAGCGTTCGCAATTCGTCCATCTCAATGAAGCATCATCCGACATTGTTCCCATCTCATCTGGCGTACCTCAGGGCTCGGTCTTGGGGCCCTTGCTGTTTTTAATTTATATTAATGACATCATCACTAACATGGAATGCAACATAAAGCTGTTCGCAGACGACTGCATTATCTATAAAGAAATACTGTGTTACGAAGACCACCACACCCTGAACAGACAACTTAACGTGATAAACACCTGGTGTGAACAATGGCAAATGTCTATTAATACCAGCAAATCTGTGTCAATGACGGTGACAAAAAAGAAGAACCCGTCAGAATTTACTTACTCACTTAATGACACTGAACTAACTAAAGTTTATGAACACAAATACCTAGGACTTACTCTAGCAACCGACCTCAAGTGGAACAAACACATTGCCAACATATCCTCAAAAGCCATCCGTAAGTTGTTCTTTCTTAAAAGGTGCTTGAAGTCTGCTCCCACTCCTATCAAACTCCTCAGTTACACAACCTTTGTGCGGCCAGTGCTAGAATATGCTAACACTGTTTGGTTCCCTCACAATATTACTAACATAAATCAACTAGAAAAAGTTCAAAGAAAAGCGATACGGTTCATCCATAACAAATACAAACGTACTGACTCGCCCACTGAACTTCTAGCATCATCCGGTTTAGACACACTGGCAGGCAGAGCAAAACAAGCTCGTTTAAAATTCATGCATAGCCTTCTGCACAACCACTTCAACATAATTTCTTCCAAATATATCACCTTCTCTAGATCCCGGATATCGCGTAATAAACACGATAAAATGTTAACTGAATACTTTTGCAACTCCAACACGTTTAAATACTCATTTTTTCCTACAGCAGTTAGGGAGTGGAACAACCTCGACCCAACAGTAGCTGCCATAGAATCATCATCAATATTTTGTGACGCGATAGGAAATAAGCCCCAACCATGAAAAGGGAAAGGAAAAAGTTTCATATTCATGCAAATTCTTTTTTTTAAAGGCTTCTTTGTGTTCCATTGGATTGTATTAACCTTGATTCTTCCGTTGTATATACTAATGTTGTATTAGAGAGAACACTTCTTTGTATGACATGCCATTGTACTGTGCACTGCGTGTATTCTGTTGCACTCACGTTGTTATCTGTATGCCCACCTGCTTTGGTCTCCAAGTGAGACTGGCAGTATTGGAAATAAATATTGGAAATAAATAAATATCACAATGGTAAGTAAATATTCGAAAGTCAATGTAAGAAGTCTCTGGATATGTCCCTCGTTAATCTTCTCTTTACTTTTGGATCTCGCTGTCCCTGTGCCACGCTCTCTCCTTCCATCTCTCTATCTCTATACCTTTCAATCCAATCCTTTTAATCCCTCCTTGCCCCACCGTGGTTGGTTCATTCTTGTTAGAATATCATGAAATCAGAATTCTTCGTAACTGTCCGTTACAATGCAAACGTCCTGTTTTCCTTTTTTATCAAACCCAAAATCCCTTTCAAACGCAAAACAAAAGCTATTGCCACGGGTAATACGCCAGCAACACCAAACCTTGCTGTCTAAGCGAATGTGGTGTAGGCGCGATACAAAACACATGTACAAAAAACACTTTCTATGAAAACACCGTTGAATTTTCTGAAGCAGTAACATAAAAGCCACGTGCAGTAGGAGTAGTAAAAGTATCACAAAGTACTGTACACATCAGGAATAATCAAATTTTTCGTAAATTTGAAACCAAATAAACATGTTTCTTGATTCTTTCATAGGGCTATTAGAGGTGTTGCTGAAAGCTAAGCAGATCGAAGACGCTGTTCTCCTTTTATTCATAATAACGCATGCTAGAGAGCTTCGGGACGGCTTTAAGCTCTCCCATAGTAGAGTATGTAGTACTCTAAATCGTTAAACACCATATATATATATATATATATATATATATATATATATATATATATATATAATATATATATATATATATATATATATATATATATATATATATATATATACAGAAAAAGAATTCGGAGGTGTGTCAAGCGACTCACCACGGCCGCCTGGATCGTGCGCGCGTGGCAGTGTTCCTAGAAGCACTGCCGCGCGCGCCCGATCGAGGTGGCCGTGGACACACTTCCGTGCTGAGTCGCACTGCACGGGCTCGAGCTTGCCCGGAACCAGCCCGGCCCGTGTGCCAGGCCAGCTCGGGTAATATAGTTTTCACGGCGGGTTCGGGCCTCAAGTTTTGGGGTTTGGGGCCGGGCCAAAGTTTGAGATGGTGGGATCGGGCTTTGCTGTGATGTGTGCCCGAAAAAGGTGTATACTGCCCCGGTGTGACGTGGGCGCTAAAACACGAAGACGCTGGGGAACTTGCGGATAAGTGGGCACCTGCCGAGATTCGGAGTTTTGTATACGGGAAGAGAAAAAAGATCAGACGGAGCTGGGCATTCGATGCAGTCTGGTAACCGGGCCGCAGTGTCGACGCTCGGGGCGCCATCCACGAGTTGAAGCTGCGGGCTTCCCGTGGCCGCTGTCGTACTCTACCTCCGATGCTTCCCTGCGGCAACAAGTTGTTCGTCACCTCGTACAAGGTGTGGCCGAACTCTTTGAAGCCCTCCCGCGTCGCTCGTAAGCTCGCGTCGCCCGATGGGTGAGCATGCAACCGCCGAGATTGACTTCAGCCAGGACCATTCTCACCTCAGAAACTTGTCTAGTTAGCCTTCTCTGTTTGCTGTGTTTGTTCTGTTCGTTTTTACGTGTGCGTGTTCGTTTATCCATGTTTTGATAAAATGTTGTTCGCAAAGCAGCAAGCCTCGTCGTTTGTTGGGACCATTGACGGTCCCAACCCTCTTTACGTAAAACCCCACACGTTATATCATTACAATGGCGTCCATAACAGGACTTTGAAATGATATAACATGTGGTTTTCCAGCGCGCACAGCACACCGGGGCACTATATCTTTTTCGGGTGCACATCAAGTTTGCCGAGGGTTGAGATAGTTTCAGATACATTGTGCATACATTATGTATGTTGCACGTATTGTAGCTCGTAAAAAATGTTTTATTTATTTGGAGGTATTAATACGGACAAGTACTCGACTTATTTTCTATGGTACAAGGCTACGTGATAGACTAGAGAGACACAGAGAGAGAGAGAGAGCTCTTTATTGGAAAGCAGAGAATTTAGCCAGCGTGTGTATATCGCTGACTTGCTACTCTGCGTGGAGAAGAGGATTGGGGACTGAAAGACAGAGAGAGAGAGAGAAATTATACAAAGCTAAAATGAAAAAAAGTAGATATACGGACATTTTTTCTCTCTTTCTTGGGCGGGAACGTGTGATGACAGAATGACTTATAACGAGTTTTCAAGGTGCCACTACAGTTTGTCTAGCTGACCGACATTGTCTAAATACGTGAATCGCATGCCTCTGTTTCGTGAAGCTGGAGAAAATGCATGCAGTGTTCATAGAGCACACGCTCATTGGATACGCTTGGTACTGAAACAAGATATGTTCTACAGTTTCTATGGAGCCACAGTTGCTCCAGTACGGACTTCCCACTGGACCGAAGCGGTATCGTAAGTTGTTTCCATAAGCACTGTTCAACCGGAGACGATGGTAGAGAGTTTCCATGTCTCCAGGGATTCTGGATAGGAGATAGGAGATGCGGGTCGATAGAGTGGAGGAAAGTATAATGATGTGTCTTGAGGTTCCAAATCCTCTTCTTTTCTTCGGAAGTGAGCCTTTTGTCCATGTGGGAAGCATATGATTAAGTTCAATAGGTTCACCTGTAGTTGCGGTCTGTGCAATACGCCTGTTGACTTCATTGATGCCTCGTACGCACGGTTTAACATCAAAAGTTGAAAGCATCCACAGAGGAAATCTTGGAGGCATTAACTTCTTTGGCTCTCTGATAGCAGTAAGTTGCTGCATTTGGACAGCTTGGCCGAATGCTGAATTGCTGTGGGTGAGATGTACGTGGTACTGAAAATGCTTCTTCCCGCGTAGGGAATGGCGGAATTGAGTGCGCAATATTTCTTAAGTGCATGCAATACTTCTTGAGTTTCACCAACGGCAGGTAGCATACAATGCTACCTGCCGTTGGTTAAACTGTCTGAAGTGGTTTACAGAATTATTAAAAAAACCCAAGAGGCTTGCAATTTAGGGTATAAATATACAAATCCGAGTGCCAGAAGAGATGTAGACCATTCGGAAAATTTCGATGAAGAGTGTGCTCGCACACAACACGAGGTTACCAAAAACAAGGCCGATACTCACTACTGAGGCTTTTTTATTAAAATTTTTTGTGACTCGAACGAACAGGCACGAAAATTTAGGCATCGATTTCGCACCCCGCCGCGGAGGTTTAGTGGATAAGGTAAGCATCTGCTGTCCCGCAGGTGACGGTATCGAATCCCGGCTGCGGCGGCTGCATTTCCGATGGAAACGGGAATGTTGTAAGCCCGGGTGCTAAGATATCGGTGTACGTTAAAAAGAACCAGGTGGCCGAAATTTCCGCGCCCTCCACTACAGCATCTCTCATAATTATATGGTGGTTTTGGGATGTTCAACCGCACATATCAATCAATCAATTTTGCGAGGTGTACATACTGCGCGTCCCAAAAATCAATCGTTGAAAGCAAGAGCAGTGAATCGGAGAAACACAAGAAGTGCTGCGTAAAACACGCTCGCGGTTCTTGAGCTTTCACCTAGCTGGAAAATCTGTCTAATAAAACCATACAAGTAATCTCTTGTTTTTGCTTCTTCATGACCATTTATATGAGCGTGCAACAAGACCCACACGTTAAGAAGCCAGAAGAAAAGAAAAAGCGACAGCGAACATGTTATTCATTATAAAAGTCACGTTAGACTTTGTTCAATCAGTGTACAGACGCGTCAACGTCGAGCGGATATTGATGATCAATTACGCAGCATAAGTGTCACAGGCCTCGTTAGTTAGGGAGGCGATCGCCGGGCTAATTCCAAGGGCCGAATTATCGGCCTCCCCCGAACTGCACCACGTAAGCGTGGACCATTAAAAGTGGTCCTATTTGGTGCGCCAGCGGACGCCGGCTGTGGCCCAAAGAACAAGTCAGAGCCGAAAGTTGATAAACAAAACTATATTCTCAATAATAGTAGATCAAAACGATACACAAGTATGCACACTCGACAATAGTTGAATACAATATGACGCCAATGAAACAATGTACTCCACAGTACAATCAGCCACACTCATAACAACGGACACAGACAACAATACACACTAAAATGCAGTCGCATGCATCGAACAACCAAGACACTTAAAGACTAAAGAGTTAGAAAACTTATTCAGTCCAAAGTTCTTGGAACAAAAGTCTGAATGATACTCTTCCGAGAATCACTCACTCAAAGTCCAGCACTGTTGTCGTTCCGCTGCCCGCGAAGTTTCTCTTCCAGGAAACCTCGCGTCTTCAAGGGGCCGCTCTCCAAGCACCAAATTTCTTCGCCGGTAACACGTCGGCTTCCCACACGCAGCTGTTGCTACGCGTAATCGCTCGCTGGCGGTAGACACGCACTCTTGCCTGTAGCACGAGTCTTCACCCCTCAGGTGGAAATCCTCTTCTTCTGCTTTGTCACTGAGGACGAAAGGCTTCGCTGACAAGGCGGAACACCCTACGCACTCTGGCGCAATATTCCTTCTTCTCCTGCTTTGTCACTAAATACAAAACCTTCGCCGGCAGACACGGGGGAACACCCTACGCACTCTGGCGCGAAATTTCTTCTTTTTTTCTTCCATCTCTGCTGCTTGGTTAAATACCTTCCGCGCTAGATTCCAGAAAGTTTTCAACGTTTCGTCGGCGCGATACGCAGCGAAGGCTGGGGAAAGCGCGAGACAGTTCCAGGGCTGTCCGCGATAGATGACGTAACCATGCATCACATGCCCCTTTCCATCGAGAACCTTCCAGGGCTTGCTCGGCCGCCCATGTGAGGAGGTTCGTCGGCGAACCTACGCTTCCGAGGGGCGAAAGACGCGCGCCCGGGGAGTCTTTGGATGCTTGTTTTCTTCTTTATTGTTGACCTCGAGGCGTCTCTTCGGCGCTTCGGCGCTCGAATTTGGCGGCGCGCCTTTTTTTCAGCGCTCGTTTTGTGACAATAAGGGTGCCAAAGGAAGGATACTAGAATCAGTGTGGTTTTTAGCTGCGACTGAAAACAGGGGTTGGCGGGCGCGTTCTGCGGGCAACACTGCCCGCCAGAGCAGTCGGCGTCGTGCAAGAGCGGCGGTATAGCGTCGGCGCACAAGAAAGGACGTGCGTTCGTGCGTCCCGCTGCCGCTCATCGCCGCGACCGCCGCCGCTCAGTCACTCGCTTCTGAAACAGGCTATACACAGGATAGCCAAAGAGGAGTTTCGCATCTGAAATCATCATCGCCAAGAATGTTTTTGTCGACATCACTGCTTAGAGCGTCACTCACCACGTTTATCTGGGCGCGGAGAACATTCCGCTCTGAAACCCGTACACAATCGAATAGCTTGGAGCGTTGATTGATTGACATGTGGGGTTTAGCGTCTCAAAACGACCATATGATTATGAGAGACGCCGTAGTGGAGGGCTCCGAAAATTTCGACCAACCTGGGGTTTTTTAACGTGCACCCTAATCTGAGCACATAGGCCTACAACATTTCCGCCTCCATCGGAATTCAGCCGCCGTAGCCGGGCTTCGATCCAGCAACTGTGCATCAGCAGCCGAATACCTTAGGCACAAGACCACCGCGGCGGGGCACGCTTGAAGGGTGAAGGACTCTACGAACAAACAGGAATCTATCAACAACACATATTAAACATTTGTGCATCCTCCTTCTTTAAGCTCTGTCTTCTCAGACATAAGTTAAATCAAGCACCAGCTGAGGCGGAACAATTACCACATTTATCACTTATTAAACCGAAGCTTGAATACGCCGCAATTGTTTGGGATGGAACATACTCACAAAAAAATATCAATGCACTCGAGAGGAGAGGAGGAGGAGGAGGAGGAGGGGAGGAAATGAAAGGCAGGGAGGTCAACCAGACGCACGTCCGGTTTGCTACCCTGCACTGGGGGAAGGGTTGAGGGGATTAAAGGAGAAGAGAGAGAGAAGTGAAGGGAAACGTGTGTATAGATGTGACCTTGTCCATTGCACGCTTATAAGCGGTCGCGTAGTCCGGTCGTCTTTAGAAAACTTAGCAATGCCCGCGTCGCTTTGCTGGCCAGCGACGCGTAGAGCCATGAGCCAAGTATCTTCTCTTCGGAAAAAGGTCTACTGTCTAGTGTCTCTAACATTTCGCGTAGCAAGTTGCGTTCGCTCGCAAAACGTTCACATGAACGCAGTAGATGTTCTATTGTCTCGTCAGTGTCGCACGATTCACATCGGCAGCTATCCGCCATTCCTATGCGAAAAGAGTACGCCTTTGTAAAAGCTACTCCTAACCATAGGTGGCACAGTAAAGTTGCACCTTGGCGGGAGAGGTCCGATAGAACTTTAAGCTTTCTCGATGGGTCCAATTTGTGTAAGCGGCGGTTCCTGACACTGGGGTCACTCAGCCAAGTTTCCGACATGGTGTTAGCGAACGAGTGAAGGCCCCTTGCAGCGTCGGTTCTCGACAATAGAATTGGAATTGTCTGGGCGTCCGTGTGGGCGGATCGGGCAGCATTATCACCAAGGTCATTACCGACAATACCACAATGTCCCGGTAACCACTGGAACACCAAGTCATGTCCTTTTGATAAAACTTCGTGAATCCCTTCTCTTATTTCATTCACTAGTTGTTGATGCTCCCTCTGTCGTAAAGCTGATTGCAAGCTCTGAAGGGATGCCTTGGAGTCGCAGAACACAGCCCATTTTTGAGGTCGGGCTTCCGCGATATAAAGTATAGCAGCACGTAAGGCGGCAAGCTCCGCTGCTGTGGATGTTGTCCTATGCGACAGTTTGAGCTTTATAGTGACCTGGTACGCCGGGATGACAACAGCACCTGTGGAGCTGTCAGCCGAGACCAATCCATCGGTGTAAATGTGGGTCCTCTGGCCGTATTTTTCGTTGAGTAGCGACAATGTCACCTGTCGTAGGACCACTGTAAATGATGGCTCTTGTTCGTTATTCCCGGAATAGTGAGGCACACCTGTGGTTGTTGTAGGCACCACGGGGGTGACGCTGGTCTTGTTGCTGGAGTGAAGCCAAAAGGAAGGCATTCTCTATGGGCAGAAATAATCTTTGAGAACATCGCGTGTGGTCTTTGAAGTGGCAACACTGCAACATGGTGACCAGGAACTCGGCAGAGCTGTCTTATGTGGGCTCTCAAATTGTCAGTGGTGATGTATGTTCGAATTTGATGCTCTCTTGCGATCATAATTGCCCCGTAGGTTGAGGTGCATCGCGGCAATCCTAAGCACACGCGTAGTGCTTGTCCTTGCAGACTTTCCAGAGTGTGGATGTTCGTCTTGCACGTACTTGCCAGTAACGGTAAGCTGTAGCGCAAAAATCCCAGAAACAGTGCCCTGTATAGCTGCATCATTGACCTTATCGATGCGCCCCAAGATTTTCCGCAGAGGAACCGCATTATATGGACGATGGAAGTTAGCTTTCTCTTCAGGTAATTGCAGTGGGCACTCCACGAAAGGTCCCTGTCAATAATCACACCGAGGAAGCGATGGTTCTTCTGGTATGGAATATTTTGTCCATTGATGGTAACGTGGTATTGTGTCATGGCTCTGCGAGTAAACGCAACCAATGCACATTTCTCCGTTGAGACGGAAAGACCTTGCTTGCGGAGATATGAGCATGTGAGGGTGGCAGCCTGCTGGATTCTTGCACGTACTTGTAGACGAGTTACAGCCGAAGTCCATAGACAAATATCGTCAGCATATATGGATATGAGGATGGTACTTGGCAAAATTTCACGAAGTCCTACCATCACGAGGTTAAATAAAGTGGGACTTAATACGGCGTTCTGAGGGACGCCACGGGAGGTATAGTCATTGGTGGTAGGTCCATCTGAGGTTTGTACAAAAAAGGACCTTCTCGTCAAATAATCCTGGATTCATTGGAACATCCGACCACCACTTCCAACAGCTTCCAACGAGTCTAGGATGGCTTTATGTGTTACATTATCATAACCCCCTTTGACGTCGAGGAAGAGTGCCAGTGGTATGCGCTTGAGGCTCTTCTGTTGCTGGATAAATGTTGTGAGATCAATCACGTTGTCAAGAGATGACCTACCTCACCGAAAACCCGTCATGCAGTTTGGGTATATTTGTAGCGGTCGAGGTACCATTCTAGGTGTGTAAGTATCATCCTTTCATGACTTTTCCTACGCAACTTGCGAGGGCAACAGGGCGAAATGATGTCAATCAAATGGTGACTTTCCTGCTTTGAGTAGTGGCACAAGTTGACTTATCTTCCAATCCTGGGGAACATTGCCCGCAAGCCTTGAGTGGTTGTAATAGCTTAGCAACTGTCCCCTTGCCTCCTGTTGAAGGTTGGCTAGAGCGGCGTAGGTGATGCCATCGGGTCCTGGTGAAGATGATCGTCGGGAAGCCGCCAAAGATGCCTCAAGTTCTTCTATAGTGAAAAGATTGTCCATTTCGTAAATGCGGGGTTCAGGGATAACACTCCTAATGGTGCCAGCGGACAAGGCGGACACACCAGCGATTCGCGTACAAAACTCATTTGCCACTTCAAGTTGGGTGTGGCCTGAATGTAGGGCTAAAGCCATGAAAGGATGTCTTTGTTGGGGAGTCGAGCGCAGGCCACGAATAGTGCTCCAGATGCGTGACAACGGCTTTCGGGGATCCAATGATTCGCAGAATGATTTCCAGCGTCCCTGTTCTAGTTTGTCTAAACGTCGTTGAACTTTTTTCTGAATGCGTCGTGCCAGCCTCAAGTCGCACATTGCTTTCGTCCGCCTGTATCTTCTTTCCACCCTACGGCGAAGCGCGCGCAGTTTTTCCAGTTCAACGTCGAAATCTGAACGCTTGCCGGTGAACGGGAGGAGACAGGAAGCTTCCCTCATTGCCTCTTTGATGACATCCTCCAAGTTCTGGTCAGGGTCTTCACGCATGTATTTTCCATGAGTCGCTGAAATTTGGACCAATCAATTCTTCGTATTGTGGTCTTAGGAGAGGAGTTAGTAAGACCCCTTATTCGCATATAAGTTGGAATGCGGTCACTCCCATGCGTTTCGATTTCTGAAAACCAGTGCAATTGCGACCGGAAGTTTCTGGATACCAGAGTCGAATCGAGGCAACTGCTGTACGTAAGGCCCCGCAGGTATGTAGGACTGCCATCATTTAAGAAACATAGGTCATGCTTGGAAGCGAATGACACGAGGTTTCTTCCTTTAGCGTTGATCGTCGAACTACCCCAGATTAAGTGATGTGCATTGAAGTCTGCAGTTATAACCCACGGGCCCGTAGTTGTTGTCAGTATGTCTCGTAGTCGGTGTTGTTCAAATCGTCCGGATGGTGATATGTAGACACCAATGAGTGTGAATGACACTTTTTCTTTTTTAACACGTAAGCAGACATATTGATTGTCATCATGCGGTTGAAACTGCATGATGCACATATGTGAAATCTGTGCGAATGTAAACAACCACCTTGCTGCGTTCCTCGCACGTTGAAGAAACGAAAGATTCATACCCTGATAGTTTAGGAGGTTGTTGCACGTTTGGTTCACATATAACTATCATAGGAATACGATTCATGAATATATACTGACGGAACGAAGAGATGCGGGATCTCAGGCCTCTCGCGTTCCACTGCATTATTGACGCTTGTCGGACCTCGTTGCGGAAGGAGAAAATTGGTCGAGCCATGGTTGCTACTGGAGATTTGCAAATACTGGACTTAGAGCATCCAGTACTTGTAGTGCACTCTGAGCGAGTGGAGACTTCAGGCTGCTGCACAGCTTTCGCATGGCATCCAGCAGTGTTCGGAACATTCTGATGATTTCTGTGTCCTCCTCAGGCAGCTTGTCAGCGGCTGGCTGGAGTGATGTGACTGTCGATGTGCGCTTGGGATTTGTAGGTGGCTGTGATTTCGGCAATGAAGGCCAAACTGATTCATCTGCAACAGTGCTGCTCGTTGGTTTGTTGACCGCGCTGGCCGCCTTCGGTCTGGGAGGCAAGGGTGGTGGAGTGGTGCTTTCGATGTAGCGTCTGCGGCATTCTTTCATGAACTGCGGTGACGATGACGCCTCTTTCGGGCGGTCCTGGCAGCCTCTCGATGCGACGAATTGTCTCTGACCATTTGTTTCAATACCGCTATTTCTCTTTGGATTTTAGGGCATTCTTCTGACGAAGCTGCATGTGACCCATGACAATTCGAACATTTGAGGGTAGTTGCTTCGCAGTCATCCGCAGAATGGGCTTCCGCGCAACGAGCACACACCGTCCTATTTTCGCATACGCTTCTCACGTGGCCCATCTTCATGCACTTATAACACTGTAAGGGCTTTGGTATGAAAGGTCGCACTGAATGCCGAAAATGGCCCACCTTTACGTTTGAAGGAAGAGAGTCGCCTTTGAACATGATCTTCAAGCAGCGTGAGTTTCCCAAACGGACAACTTTTGCGATGACGCTGGCTTCATTTGCCGGTTTGACCAGAACATCGAAGTCGGAGCTGGGAATGGCAGTATCCACATCGTAGATGACCCCAGTGACGACGTTAGAGCTCACAGGAATGTAGGAGCGAACTTTCATTCCCCCCAACTCGTTGACGTTGCGCAGTACATTAAGTGCCGCAGCATGCAAAACGTCGATGGCCAATACGTTCTTACGCGTGTTCACTCTGTCTGTGATCTCGTTTGGCACGAGTCCTTCCAGCATCACCAAAACAGACTGCCTGTTGAGGTGCTTCATGTTACCATCCGGTAACTCAGGGACAAAAAGGATAGTGTTTGTCACGGGTCTCCCTGGCACTCTGTCGTTCAACGTACTCGATGACGAAGATGTTCTGACGTTCCGCCTCTTCGCTTTACGGCTCAGCACCAGCTTAAAATCGTCGTCGTCAGAATGCTCTTCACTGCTCATTGAGTAAACAAGAGTGCCCTCGCTGTCGTAGTCGCGGTAGAGTCCCGTACGCTTCCTGGATGCGGCCACCGCCGACGCCGCCGTAACTGGCGGCGTCGTCCTACTGAAACTGCAATCTGCTAAGCAATCACTTCGTCCCACTCGAGAAGATTCAGCGAAAAGCTATGCGACTTAGTTATTCAAAGTATCGGCAGACAGACTCCCCTACCGCATTAATGAGTCCACACGGTATTCAGATTTTGCAACTTCGGTGAAAGCTACACAGATTCAGGTTTCGTTTTCAGCTGAAGAATATAAAACTAGCTTTAGGACCAGAAAATTACGTATGGCCCCTTTCAACTCGACAAAATAGGGACCATCATGAAGAATGCCTAACCCCGCATAAAACTCAAACTAATCTTGTCGAATTTTCATTGTTTCCACGCACAATAAATGAGTGGAACGCGGTCCCATTGGCACGTCTACATAGCGCTGAACTTATAGAACAGACGATGCAGGACTTAATATTATCCTCTTTTTTATTGTCATAATTTGTGGTGTACTTTGTTGTGCATAGGCGATCAATATTCTTTCTTTGTTGCATACTGAGAACTGTGGTATTTTTGTTGGCACTTACTTTATTGCTTGTAGGCACAGAGCACACTTGTGTAGTTGTTCTACCTGTCAGACATTTTGCTTTTTGTTTTTCTCCTATAACTTTTTTGTTCTTGATCTTGTAACAATGATTGGTGCTTAAGCATTTGTATGTATGCATGCATGTACATTTTCTTGTTGAATCACTGCATGACATTGATTATTGTTACCAATGTTTGTATCCACTCCGGCTTCGGCCTTTAAGGGGCTTGCATTATTTTATAAACTGCGGCGGCTGCATTTCCGATGGAGGCGGAAATGTTGTAGGCCCGTGTGCTCAGATTTGGGCGCACGTTAAAGAACCCCAGGTGGTCGAAATTTCCGGAGCCCTCCACTACGGCGTCTCTCATAATCATATGGTGGTTTTGGGACGTTAAACCCCACAAATCAATCAATCATTATTTTATAAATAAATAAGTAAATAAATAAAATATACAAAAACAAGCGGCGAAACCTTGACCAAGTTTTGAAAGAGCAAATCGTGAGCCCGTGCGACTTTCCGCGTACATTGTTATGAGATTTTTGTACTACAGGAACACTGAGGAATACTATACGCACGTAAAACAAAAGTAGTGTCAACTTCCAAGGTCGGACGACATTTCAATATTTTACAAGGCTACAGAAAATCTCGCGAAGGTGATAGCTATACTTTGCCGGATATCAATGAAAGCACGAGTTGCTACGCATTTGCACAAAAACTTCACATCTGGCAAGAAAGAATCATGTTTATCGTGTCACGGACGGTCCAGTTTGTTCACTGATACAGAAAACATTCAAAGTGGTTAGTGTTCGTTTTTTTTTTTTGGCCCCCGCGATCTCCGACGACAGCACAGCTCTAGCCGACTGGCTCACCCTACGCCATCTCTCGCTGAATGGTGCCCCGTACTGTAAGCAAAAACTATCTGAGTTTGGGGTTTTTGCGGCTCATGACCTCTGAAAACTCTCTCGAGTTTAAAATCGCTACCTTGTGTAGGAGTAAAAGATGGTACATGACATAGTTTTACCACCACCTCTCAAGCAAGTAGTAAAAGGATGTCAAAATCCAGTTTTACCACGTAGGGAGTTTTCTATCATGTGATTTTTAACCTGCGTTTCAGAGTTTATTACCACGTGACTGCAAGGTGCAGCTGATTCGGTGCCTTTTGCCCCATGCCCCCCATTGTGACGCTCTCAGTGAATCATGAAGGTACGCGAGGACCACAGGTCTTTTTTTTTTATATCGCCGTGCCTCAGGACTGCCCTCGAGTCAAAGCACTTTGACTGGAACTGGGGGCAGCGTAAGCACAAGCGAGAACAGCATTCTGTGAGCGAAAAAGAAAAAAAGACGGGGGGGGGGGATTTCAAAACAAGGAAAAAAAAGAAAAACCTGCTGTAGAAAGTTGTCCTGCATATTTTCGCAAATTGTTAGCTTTTGCTCGGCGGTGGCCTTGGACACAGACGGTGCAAGAAGCTCGGTATCTGTGTGTCTCGTTGGGCTGATGGATCTCACGTGTTTCCTACATCATCGAGCGATTGTGCGCTTCCGAGTGCCTCCGAACCTGCACGTCGCGGATATCTCGCTTCCGAGCCGAATCGCGAAGATCTGTCAGTGGTAACAAAATCAATCTGGTGTCATCGTTCGTGCTTCCCTACTGGAGAAGCAATAAGCGAAATGCTTCACTCTGTCGTCGGCAACGAGCCGCGGCCGCCAGTGACCAGTGGGAGTGTGTCGCCGGGGCAGGTAAAAGAAGCATCGCATATATCTTGTTCCACAGTAGGCGATGTCTGCATGAGTAAAGAGATGCCTGAATTGCCCACATCATGCACCAACTGCTCTCAAACATATAGCGCAAAGCCTATACGAGGCAGACGGAACCAACAAGCGGCGGCCGGTGAGCACGAAGAAAACCCGGACGGTGGTCTTTCGTTGGAAATATGCATACATTGCCCCGTCCCCGTAAGATAGTGGTCACGTGTTCATTTGTGTCTGAAATGACGACAAAATTCGCACAGGATATGTGTTCTGTGATCGCCAGCAGTGTTTCACCGGATAGCCGTGCTCCTCGAAAAGGCCTAGAACGCCGTCGGTAAGAAGCTTGTGTGCAGGCGTGCACCACTCCTCTACGCACGTTGTGATGAATACGTGCTGCTACTGCGTTTGTGCACCGTCGCTCAAAGAAAATCATTAAGCTGCCATGGTTTGTGCGTACTTAGGTATGTTTTATGGACTTGTGCATCAGCAGTGATAACACGAGTGGGGCAAAGAGCCCGGTGTGCCAAGTACTTATTGGATACTCAAAACGGTGAGATCGGGTAGATTTACCATAAAAGGTCGGTGTGACATTTAGTGCCCTGCAGCCCACCTTAAGTTTACGCTTGCACCTTCAACCGTTGTTGTTGATCAATGCAAAAAAAGAGCTCTCCTACCGGTACTACAGGGCTGGTCAAAAAGTCGTGCCTATATATACCGAATTCTGAAAGTGTATCATTGAGCAACGCGTGCAGTCTGTTCGAGTGATGTATTATTCTGCATTTGTTGTGTGTGTGCGTGTTTGGCTGTATGTGAATCTGTGTCACCAACTCTGCCGTTTAATAAATTCAATCAATTCTGCTATTTAATAAATTTGTCGACTCTGGGCGAATGCCCCCGTCAATTTTTATTTTTTTACCACCGGAAATAACTCCCAGAAATCACCTCAAAAACCTTGCGAAGGCAGTAAAAATTTACTCTCTCTATACTCGCTCAAGACCTCACTGGGGTAAATAATTACTACTGTCTCTACGTTCAAAAACTCAGTTAGCACGAGAGTAAATTTTTACCTCGATAGTAGGTGGTAAAAAAAAACCAGGAAAGGTAGTGCGCTAGAGGACAGATGGTTTACCCAATTTGTGAGGTTATTTCAGGTCATTTTCGTTTAGTGTGCGTCCTCGGACTTCTGCGATCGTGTCCATCTTTCCTATCTTCTCTTTACTTCTGGATGCCGCTGTCCCTGCGCCACGCTGTCTCCTTTCCCTCTCTCTATCTCTATACCTTTTAATGTTATCCTTTTAATCCCTCCTTACCCCCATCCCTCGTGATCTTCTGTTGAGGTGTCCTCCCCATGAGAGACAGTTATTACGGGACTCACTTTTATCTTCTTTTCATTTAATAATCTCTTAAGATGCTAACGCGTTTCAAACTGAGGTGACTAAGACTAGCACAGCCGAACAAGAGAGCGTCTGCCTACTGAACATGTTTCAGAGGATGCTCCTGAATTTCGCTTCACAGCGTGACAGCCTATTGGCATTGTCAATACTGTAAAATCGTACTCAAGGTCGGCACTAAAAATATTTTTACGTTCAGAGAAATTTCCGACAGCGCAAAAGTCCATTGCCGTGCTGTTTACGAAATTTTAATATCGTCAACTATATTGTTCCCTCGGATCAGGGGCGCATTTTCGTTTTCCAAAATTATGTTTCCGCCTCTCAATATGAATGCTTATAGCCTTTTTCTTTTGCTGTCGCTCTCGCTCGCCAGGACAAAATATGGTTCATTCTTGTTAGAATATCATGAAATAAGAATTCTTGGTAATTGCCCGTTTCGGTGCAAACGTATTGTTTTCCTTTTTCATCAAACCCCAAATCTCTTTCAAACGCAAAACAAAAGCTATTAACACGGGCAATACGCCAGCAACACCAAACATTGCTGTCTAAGCGAATGTGGTGTAGGCGTGATACAAAACACATGTACAAAAAACACTTTCTATGAAAACACCGTTGAATTTTCTGAAGCAGTAACATAAAAGCCACGTGCAGTAGGAGTAGTAAAAGTATGGCAAAGTACTATACGCATCAGGAATAATCAAACTTTTCGCAAATTTGAAACCAAATAAACATGTTCCCTGATTTTTTCATAGGGCTATTGGAGGTGTTGCTGAAAGCTAAGCAGATCGAAGACGCTGTTCTCCTTTCATTCATAATAACGCATGCTAGAGAGCTTCGGGACGGCTTTAAGCTCTCCCATAGTAGAGTATGTAGTACTCTAAATTGTTAAACACCATATATATATATATAATATGCAGAAAAGGAATTCGGCGGTGGGTCAAGCGACTCACCACGGCCGCCTGGATCGTGCGCGCGTGGCGGTGTTCCTAGAAGCACTGCCGCGCGCGCCCGATCGAGGTGGCCGTGGACACACTTCCGTGCTGAGGGGCACCCAAGGGCTCAGCTCATTTGTTCGGTTGTCCACTCCGGTCTGATTCGGTGTCGTCCGATGCCGAGGCTAGAGCACTGCACGTGGGCGAGCTTGCCCGGAACCAGCCCGGCCAGCTCGGGTAAAGGAGTTTTCAAGGCGGGTTCTGGCCTCAAGTTTTGGGTTTGGGGCCAGACCAGAGTGTGAGGTGGTGGGATCGGGCTTTGCTGTGATGTATGCCCGAAAAAAATGTATACTGCCCCGGTGTGATGTGGGCGCTAGAACATGGAGACGCTGGGGAACGCGCGGAATAGTGGGCACCTGGCGAGATTCGAAGTTTCGTAGGGGAAAAGAAAAAAAATGACCGCAGTTTCACGAGTTGGAACACCGGTTATCATGTGGAGCATATATGTTGAACTGCGATAAATGTGGTTTGTAATTTGTGACATGCGTGTGTGTTATGAGTGAACACGAGCCCGCCCGTATGCTACGAAAGACGATGCTTATTGATGAGACGCATTGAGCATTTTGAGCAAGATGGCTTTAAGGTCCATAAAGCGAAGGGTGAGTGGGTCTGGTTGCAGCGGTCCAAGGTCGAAATTTGCAAAGACGTGGTCGATGCACGTCCCACGATCCGTGTGCGGATGATGTTTCCGTCATGCGTTGCTCGTTTCATCGAGTGCGGCGACTTCATGAAGTCGACCACCTAATCATCCTTGATGAGGTCGACATTGAAGTCGCCAACTATCACGAAGGGTCGTCGTTGCGGTCGTTATTTCAAATATTTTTCCACGGCTTCGTCGACGTACTTCTCCACGGCGGCACGCGATAGGTTGGGCGCGAGGGACATCGTCATGACGTCGACTCCGCAGACGCTAGCGACGCACAAACCAACACACGAAGGGCGGCGCGCCCCAACACTCGGTTACTTATAGCGAGCGACGCCCCGGCCTGCGCATGCGCGCGTTAGCATACAGCTGGTGCGCGTAAAACTAAAGGTCGCGCGGCGCGTGGAGGGGAGAAGCGAGTGTAGCGCGCGCGGTGTTGAGAGGAGGAAGGGATGCACAGATGCCTGGCGGAGGAGGAGGGGAGGCTGCGAATGGTGACGGCGCATGACTAGCCCCTAGTAGAACATGCTCCGCATGCAAAAGATCAGATGGAGCTGGGCATTCGATGCAGTGTGGTGACCGGGCACGTGTGTCGACGCTCTGGGACGCCATCCACGAGTTGAAGCAATGGGCTTCCCGTGGCCGCAGTCGTACTCCACCTCCGACGCTTCCCTGCGGCAACAAGTTTTTCGTCACCTCGTACAAGGTGTGGCCGAAATGTTTGAAGCCATCCCGCGTCACTCATCAGCTCGCGTCGCCCAGTGGGTCCAACTCTCCGATGGGTGAGCATCCATCCGCCGAGATTGACTTTCGCAAGGACCATTCGCTCCTCAGAAACTTGTCTAGGTACCTTTCTCTGTTTGCTGTGCTTGCTCTGTTTGTTTCGTACGTGTGCGTGTTGGTTTATCCATGTTTTGATAAAATGTTGTTCGCAAAGTAGCAAGAAGCCTCATCGTTCGTTGGGACCATTGACGGTCCTAAACTTCTTTACGAAAAAACCCACACGTTATATCATAACAATGGCGTCAATGACAGGACTTTGAAATGATATAACGTGTGGTTTTCTAGCGCAGACAACAGACCGGGGCACATCTTTTTCGGGCGCACATCAAATTTGCCGAGGGTTGAGTTAGTTTCAGATACATTGTGCCTACATACTGTATGCTGCACGTATTGTAGCTCATAAAAAAATGTTTTATTGATTTGGAGGTAATAATACGGACAAGTACTGGGCTTATTTTCTATGGTATCAGGCTACGTGATAGACAAGAGAGACAGAGAGAGAGAGACAGAGAGAGAGAGAGCTCTTTATTGAAAAGCACAGAATTTAGCCGGCGTGTGTATGTCGTTTATTTGCTACTCTGCGTGGAGAAGAGGATTGGGGACTGAAAGACAAAAAGAATAGAGAAAAATTAATTGAAATTAAAATGAAAAGAAAAAAGTAAATATACAGACATTTTTTTTATTTGTCTGTAGGGTGGGAACGTGTGCTGACAGAATAACTTATCACGAGTTTTTGAGGTGCCACTACAGTTTGTTTAGCGGATCGGTATTGTCTAAATACGTGAATAAACGTTTCATCGCATGCCTCTGTTGCGTGAAGCTGGAGAAAAGGCCCAAGACACAATCAACTAGCTGATAAAGATCTTTGGGTTAACAGATGCTTGCAGTGTCCATAGAGCGCATGCTCATCGGATACGCTTGGTACTGAAACAAGATATGGTCTACAGTTTCTTCGGAGCCACAGTTACTCCAGTATGTACTTTCTACTTGACCGAAGCGGTACAGTAAGTTGTTTCCATAAGCACTGTTCACCCGGAGATGATGGTAGTGAGTTTCCAGGTGTCGAGGGATTCGAGATAGGAGGTAGAAGATGCGGGTCGATAGAGCGGAGGAAAGCATAATGATGCGTCTGGAGGTTCCAAAGCCTCTTCTTTTCTTCGGAAGCGAGGCTTTTCTCCAGCTGGGAAGCATAAGATTAAGTATAATAATTTCACCTGTAGTTGAAGTCTACGCAATACGTCTGTTGACTTCATTGTTGCCTCGTACGCACGGTTTAACATCAAAAGATGAAAGCATCCTGGGAGGAAACCTTGGAGGCATTAACTTCTTCGGCTGTCCATTAGCAATATGTTGCTGCACTTGGACAGCTTGGCCGAATGCTGAATTGCAGTGGGTGAGATGTACACGGTACAGAAAATGCTTCTTCCCGCGTATGACATGGCGGAAATTAGTGCGCAATATTTTTTGAGTGCAGGGCATATTTCTTGAATTTTACCAACAGCAGGTAGCATATCAAGCTACCTGCCGTTAGTGAAACTGTCTGAAGTGGTTTACAGAATCATTGAAAAACCCAAGAGGCTAGCAATTTAGGGTATAAACATACAAATCCCAGTGCCAGAAGAAATGAAGATTATTCGGAAAATTTCGATGAAGAGTCTGCTCGCACACACCACAAGGTGAGAAAAAACACGGCCGAAGCTCACTACTGAGACTTTTTTTATAAAATTTTATTGTGACTCGAGCGAACAGGCACAAGAATTTGGGTATCGATATTGCGCCCCGTCGCGGTGGTCTAGTGGATAAGGTACGCAGCTGCTGTCCCGCAGGTCGCGGGATCGAATGCCGGCTGCGGTGGCTGCATTTCCGATGGAGGCGCGAATATTGTAAGCCCGTGTGCTCAGGTTTTGCTGCACGTTATAATGAAACCCAGGTAGTCTAAACTTCCGGAGCCCTCCATTACAGCGTCTCTCATAATGATATGGTGGTTTTTGGGATGTTTCGGCTCCCCTAGGAGAGCTTTGTTCGCAACTAGTCAAGATGACTCCCGTCATTGTGAGCAAGGCTGCGTCAAGGCCACCAAAATGTCCTTATTCTGCATTTTTCTTTATGGTCAGTGTCGTCTTCCTAATTTCCATGATGAACTTTTAAGGACACATCAAGAGGAACATTCGCTACAGTAATTAAATAACACGTGCCTGCTAAAATACATGACGTCAATGTTCGTTTTAAGGGACCTGATTGCCTGCAGATGTGGTGGTTATGGCTAAACAGCTGTGCTGTTGTTTTTTTTGCAGGGGGCGGACGTTTTATCTCCAGCTTTAAAAGCTTCGATCTTATGGGGGACTGGGAGAGAGGGGGAGTGTTCCATGCATGGCTACACCAATGCGTGCCACATTACCTTGTTCAGGCAAATCAGTTGATTTTGTGAGTGTTCACTAATCACGCAAATGACACAAATGAAAAGAAATAGGTACAGGATAATTGGCCCTTACTCTATTGGACAAGCGGTGCTCCTATTGTATCTTCCCTCTTATAGTAGTTTGCTTGCTTTATCGATAAAAACTGCGTTTCGGTCACATTACTTCCTGCTTCGATTCATTACTAGACCCGCAAGCAGCTAGTAGTAGGAGCCTTGCTGGTATAAAGATGGTTAATGTATACTAACAGTATAAGCAAAACTGCCCGAAAATGTCGTGCATTTGTAGCCTTGTAGGTACGTGTGTTCAGATTTGGGTGCACGGTAAAGAACCCCAGATGGTCGAAATTTCCAGAGCCCTCCACTATAGCATCTCCTAATCTTATGGTGGTTTCTGGACGTTAAACTCAAAAAATCTGTCGAATTCTACTAATACATCTTCTCTGACATTTATATTACCAATGGCATAATCTCCAACTGCGTGATCTGCAGCCTGCTTCTCCAATACCTTGGCATTGAAGTCACCCACTAGTATAGTATACTGCGTTTTTACCTTACTCATTGCCGATTTCACGTCCTCATATAAGCTTTCAACTAGCGCGGGATCATGGCTGGATGTACGCGCGGATGCTTGTATCACCATCTTGCATGTCTTACTGAGTTTTATTAGGACACCTTACCACCCTTTCATTAATGTTATAGTATTCATCTACGTTAGCAGGTGTATTACTGTGGATAGGAAGCCCTACGCCCAGCTCTCCTCTCTGAGTCAAGCCACTATAGCAAAAGACGTGTGCATTCTGTAGCACAGTATAGGCCTCATCGGTCCTCCTATAACCTCACTGAGCCTTACTACAACCCATTTACCACCCTCTACCTATCGAATAGTACAGCTATACCTGTTTCACTAGATAAGATTCAAGCGTTAAATGCTGTCAAGTTCTGGTTCTAATGCCCACCTGTCCGGATACCCAGACACTTAGCACCCTCTACTGCGTTGCAGATCTGACCGCCGCCATGGTCAGCTGCTTCGCAGCCGCTGGGAACTGAGTGCCATGCGTGGATTTACGTATGGATGTGGGAGGTAGTGGCCAGATACGGCAACAGGGTGGCCAATCCTTCTCTGGTGAGGGAGTGTGTTACCGGCTGTAGTCACCGGTGAGGCCACACCCCTGGCCTTTTAATGCAATTCTATTATCATCAGGTGGATAATTCTTTAATCCGGTTAGGAACTGCATGGCCCCGGGATTCAAACAACCGACCTCATGCATGCGAGGCTGATACTCTAACCACGACGCCGTTGCTTGAATTTTGCCATAGTTTGGAGGACGGTTGCCAAATGGACGAACACGGTGCAGCAGCAGCGATTCGGGATGCCCCAACATGTCATAATTTTGTGCCCAGCCGACTGAATCCGCCGCCTCTGTTGCCGCTGCATTAGCTCGTGTTGTTTCTGCTGGTGTATCACCCGAAACTATGATTGAAAAGGTGCGAGCAGTTTCTATTCAGTATTTTACGTGAATAGAATTCGGCACAAATTTTGGTGCTCAGAAAGCATACAAAATGGAGCGGCGGTGATAGCATCACCCAGAGGCAAAACGAATGTGAACAGTTTTCATGCACGTGGTCGTGGTTTTCCGGCCTCTCTGGCGTTTTTGTTTTCGCTTCACTTCTCAAGTGTGAATGTGGCCTTAGGGTCAAGCTCAATCCGGTGTGCGGCATGAGCACCCTTAAAGCCCAAGCGCGCCCCTCCCACTCTCGCTCCTCTCCTACGGCCCCCTCTCTCTCTTTCGAGTCAGTGGTGAATGCAAGGAAAGGCTTGCTCAGCAGTGCCGCGTCCCCACCTCCATGTGCATGTGCGTCCCCTCCCCTCTCTCCCCCCTCCTACGCTTCCGGTGGTAAGGCGTTCTACGTTTTTGTGAGACAGAGCGCGTTTACATTGTTCGTAGTCAATGGTTGTCGGCTCTGTCTTATGTTAGCGTGTGGAGATGGGAGGACAATCTTCTCGCGTGAGCGGCGCGCACCTCCCGTTCAGCTTCGCATCGCGTCATGGTCACCTTAAGCGGGAGATGATGCTTTTTTTTTGCCCAGTGCTGTATGTATGTGAATGTGTCTTCAATAACCATATAGTTGTTTTTCCCTTTCCCGCCGGGTGTGACTGCCAGAATCGGTTCAGCGTGGCACTGTCGTGGCACTCTGCGGTGTTCAACGCCGTGTGCGCACTGGTCCTCGTTTTGCTGCCGTCGCCGCCGTACAGCCAGCCGGATCACGTTCCGCCCACGCGTTTTCATGGCTACTGGCTGACCGCCCTTGATTACGGTGAGCTTTATGTAAAAGCTATGTGTATAATTACCCCTGAATATTTTGATATATTTTTAAATCAATTAAACAATACCTGATTTAGAGACGAGAATGAGATCCATCTTCTACTTTTCTAAACACTAACGCAAAACTCTCTATATCCCACGTGCCATTGAGATCGATGTCGTTCGGAGGTAAGGTGACTGTGGTGTAGTTTTTTTTTAGCAGAACTTCATGAAATGACGCTGAACATACGTACAAATGCTATACGCACAGACATGTGCGTTGAACAGTTACATAAGTTTTGTATAACCAGTTGTTTACAGTTGCGACGCAATTTCTAGAGCAACACGGATATTACCAACACCAGAAGCGGTAATCAACATACTTGCACAGTGCAAGACTACGAGTAGTTACGACGTAACTACAGAAGAAAAGACAAGGACAGAAAGAGCGCTGACTTCAACTGAAATTTTATTAGCGAAAACGTTCGAAAATATATTCTCGTGACAGAACATCACCACGCAATCGCTCAGCCTGTTGCATCACAGCAAGACAATCATCGTCTCATTATATGGTTACGACGCCACAGCTCAGCACAAGCTCATAATTTATTGTGTCGAATGAATTTCTGGCGTTTCTGTCGAAGCCAGAAACGCCAGTTTTTGGCTTCGACACAATAGATCGTGAATTGGTGCTGAGCTGTGGCGTCGTAACCATATAATGAGATGATGATTGTCTTGCTGTGATGCAACAGGCTGAGCGATTGTGTGGTGATGTTCTGTCACGAGAATATATTTTCGAACGTTTTCGCTAATAAAATTTCAGTTGAAGTCAGCGCTCTTTATGTCCTTGTCTCTTCTGTAGTTACGTCGTAACTACTCGTAGTCTTGCGCTGTGCAAATACGTTGATTTACAATCGCCAACTAGCCCAAGCGTCTGCCTAATCAAGAAGTGGTAAGCTGAAATGTAGCACTTGTGCTTGCGAGATGACCACTTATGTGGATGGCACATTAGTACTATTAACGTTAAGCCGACGGGACGGCTGTATCACTGGAGTACATACATAATGTTTATAAAATTATACGAGCACTACTCAGACCACAATTGACGTTTCACCAAAATATGCCTGCATATGGTCTTTTTCCAAAGAAATTTCGAAACATGACGTGGCTATGTGCTAGAATACTTGATCGCCACGGAGAACGCTTGGGTTCAATGCCTGCTGGAACTATAACATTTATTGTTTGCGTTCATTGGGTCAGCGCTGCCGATGTTAGTTTTTTTTACGCCCTCGCATTTCAATTACCATTTTCTATTCTCTCCGTTCTTCGGTTGATATAGGTGGCCAGACACTGGTGGTGTATATCTGTATACCGCGGCCCATTGCATACGGATATGTGCCACACGTTCCTGGAGGAAAGGTCTTGGCGTCGTACGCGATGGGATTTTCACGTTATTCATGTCACCACTAGAAAAACTCTTACCCACCAACACTAATTTTCGTCTTCCTCGTGTTAATTATGTTATTCCTTTCATTATTATACACTCTTACCCTCCAACACTAATTTGGGTCTTCCCCAAGTTAATCACGTTATTTCTTTCATTATTAGATGCTCTTTTATCATCCCACGTTAATTGTGATTTTCCCCAAGTTAATCATGTTATTCCTGCTATCACTAGACAACCTCTTACTCTACCACCCTAATTTCGGTCTTCAAGTTAACCACGTTATTCCTGTCATCTATAGGCAACCTGTTGCCCTCCCGCACTAATTTTGGTCTTCTCCAAGTTAATCACGTTATTCCTGGCATTATTAGACATTCTCTTACTCTCTTACCCTATTTTTGGTCTTCTTCAAGGTAACCACGTTATTCCTGTCATCTATAGGCAACCTCTTACTCTCCCGCACTAACTTTGGTCTTCCCAAGTTAATCACGTTATTCCTGTCATCACTAGACAACCTGTTACCCTCCCACACTAGTTATGATCTTCCCCAAGTACATCATGCTCTTCCTGCCATCATTAGACAACCTCTTACTCTCTTACACTAATTTTGATATTCCCCATGTTAAGGCTGTCATGACGAGAGCACCAAAATAAGAATTGATGGGTGGATGTGGAATAAACAAAATGAAGAAAGTACTGTTTTGATAAATATTTACGTTGCAGTTAACGATGGTTTAAAATTTAGTGCATTGAAGTTCATGTACGATGCCATTAAAAACTTAAATCTAAGTTGGAAAAGTTTCTATTCCTAAAAGCGCACGAAGAGAATGCGCTAGAGCTGAAGTCAAAACGTAATTTGGCGATTGGCCAGCAGAAGGCTTTCAGATGTACTCACACATGTATGGTAATGCGAAACACACAAATTATAAAGGGTACCAATGTCAGATTGATGGAATAATAGCTAAAGTGAAACATTGTTTATTTTGGGTTCAGATAAATTGATAGCTTGAGTTTTGTGCAATTGAATCGAGCAGACCATTTGGATGACGTCTAACAGGGAATAAATAGCAAATCTACGCATCTCCCCGAAGACTCGTGACGAGTGGGCAAAACACTGGTTAGTTTTAAATCACCCGGCCACTCGTACATGTAAACGAGTGACAACGTGTGTTTGCAGTATATACAATGCTTTATTGCTCATAACTCGTATGTTGTGTCGAGTTCTGCATCTCATTTTGCATTCATTATTACTGCTTTGTTGTCCATGAAATGAAAACGCAATGGTTCTTTTATGGGATTCTCGCCTGAGGCTCGCAAAGACAAGGTTTATACGAGTTCTCTTTATATATGAGTGGTGAGTCTTTTAGGTACTCCAACCACGCGTGAATGTTCAGTTTCTTCCCTAACCCGGACAAGTATGAGTGCTTGCCTATCAGCTTCCGCTTTATGTGCACGTGGAGGGCTGCGTCATCAGGTACGTTTCAAGGAAGGAAATAGTTTTCTGGAGATTTATCGGGACGTCGACCATTTGACTTTTGATTCTGTACTGCCAGCTGCCGTGCATTAAATGCATGATGCTCATAAACTGGAGATGTGCAAGTCTTACTCGCTGCTTCGATCCCGATCTCTCACTGTAGAGTATCTTGCTGTTTGTGGACACGTACCACACTATTCTACCAAATTCCCAAGTACGACATTATTCACCCCGATAGTGCAAAAAAGAAGGCAAAAAACATTTCACCCTTTCTTGGGTCAAAGGACCTTATTGAAACACTAGACGCGGGCTACAAAGCCACCAAAAGAACCAGTGATATGCTCCTATAATGAATAAGCTTTCTACAATGTCAGTGACTAGGTAACCTAAAAGCATTTGGCGATCAGCCCATCATCACCACACTACGTGGAACCGTGAAGAGAGTCGTCACAGATGGCGACCTGGTGGATCTCTACGACGAACTCTTGAGAGGCTAGAAGGACCAAGTGTAGCGCATAACACGAGACAACGAGTAAATTCCCACTAAACATCTCATACTAACCTTCGGATCTACCGCACGCCCCACCGGAATAGTAACAGGTTATCTCAAACTACTAGTGGGACCGTATATTCCAAACCCACGGTGCTGCTTCAAGTGCCAGCGGCTCAGCCTTGGCTCTGAGAAGTGCCGAGGACAGTTTATCTGCACAAAATTCGCCCCATAGAACACTCCACTGATGAAGAATGCGAATCTAAATTACACTGCAACAATTGTGAAGGTTTCCAAGTCCTGCGTATTCCAAGTCCTGCGTGTTCTGTAAGAGAGAGAAAAAAATAACAAAAATTAAAGCGAGCATAAGCTTTCGTGAAACGTGGCAGCATGTTTCCCCGCATTTTGCATCATATGCCGAAGTGGTGCGAGGGGGGTCAGCACACCTACAGTTTTCGGTGATGCCCTGTACAACGCCTGGCATGCCGAGGCAAACGCCACCAGCCATCATGGCGGGAGCAGCCTTGGTTGCCCCACCCTCGCTGAACACGGCTCCACCGAATACCCCTGTGAACCCTTGTAGCAGGCAGCACAGCACACCAACTATGGAGGTCCCATCTAGCGCCGGCCAGGTGGGTTCGAAGGCTCCGTCCATTATGACGAAGCCTACCATACTGGATCACGGCCGGGCCAGACTGCACCTGCGCGCGCTTGTTTCTTCACGGCCTTCTCAACCATCGCGAATACAGTGGGAGAGTTTCTGAGTATATTTCACCACCCGTCGGCGGTGAAGGTGTGCATAATTTAGGTGTGCGTGTTCTCGTCGATAATACAAACGTTTGAAATGTGAGAAGGTTCAGCATCTGTTGAAAGAAGATCAAAAGGCGTACGCGTATTATCGCGAAGCAAGCACCATGCGTGTGTTAAGAAAGTTGAAACAGATGCACAGAAAGGATAAAAAAACCCATGTTTCTTTTGCATCGAATAAAATTTTACAGAGATAAGCATTCAGCGTACCCAGTAGAAGTTGTTAAGGAGTGTGTAATAAGGCGCTGTCTGTCCACAAAAGGCTACGATCACGGTCGCACTTCGGGGATTCTGACACTGCCAGAAAATTGCATTCTTCAGAGGTATATAGGTCCAAGCTCCACATTATCGGGTATGAGCAATGTTATGAAGGACCGTCTGGTTCACTAGGCCTCGCTACTCAGCCGCAAACTGCATATGGCCTCCTCAATAATAGATGAAGCTAGCATAAAACAAAAGTGCATCTATGATAGAAAGGCTGATGCAGTATTTGGCCTCAAGGACAGGCCAGAGATTAGCATGGCGAATACAGCGAAAGAAGCCCTTGCGAACAGTCCTCTGCTTTGTGCTGCATGGTACCACTAGTCGGTACAAGATTACATTCTCGTACTATTTCACGAAGCAACTGAGCGGTAGAGACCTTTTTGCATGGACGAAAGAGGTCATTGCTGCTGGTCGGCTCCGTCGTGGTGTTCTAGTGGCTAAGGTAGTCGGCTGCTGACCCACACGTCGCAGGATTGAATCCCGGCTGCGGCGGCTGCATTTCCGATGAAGACGGAAATGTCGTAGGCCCATGTGCTCAGATTTGGGTACACGTTAACAAACCTAAGGTGGTCGAAATTTCCGGAGCTCTCCACTACGGCATCTCTCATAATCATACCGTGGTTTTGGGACGTTACACCCCACATATCAATCAATCAGTCATTGCTGCTGTGGAATATTGTGGCTTTATCATCATTCGCGTTGTCACGGACATATATTCATCAAACGTGACGATCTTTAAGCACATGGGTAACGGCAACCTCAACACAGTTGTACGTCATCCACACCACGCCAGCCGCGTTATCTTTGAGTTTTGACCCGTGCCACATGCTCAGAAACGTTAGAAACGAGGTCCTCGAACGTGAACTTACAGATGGCACATGAATGATTACTGGTGCGTTTGTGCAAAAATTATACGAGCATCAAAAACACAAGACTGTGAAGCTGGCCTGAAATTTGACGATAAAAGATGTTTACTCTTCCCATTTGAAAAAATTGAATATGCTGCGAGCAGTTGAAGTTTTCGCCCCTCAAGTTTCTGCAGCCGTAGAGCACCTTCAGCGAAATTCCACGGGTGCTACTAGAGATTTCAAGGAAGCAAGTTCCGCCCCGCAGCGGTTGTCTAGTGACTAAGGTACTCGCCTGCTGACACGAAGGTCGCGGGTTTGCATCCCAGCTGCGGCGGCTGCATTTCCGATGGAGGCGGAAATGTTGTAGGCCCGTATGCTCAGATTTGGGTGCACGTTAAAGAACCCCAGGTGGTAAAAATTTCCGGAGCCCTCCACTACGGCGTCTCTCATAATCACATGGTAGTTTTGGGACGTTAAACCCCACATATCAATCAAGGAAGCAAGTTCCACCGTTTTCTTCATGAAATTCATGAAGAATTGGTTTGACATCTATAACACTTCATCCAATGGAAGCGGCCACAAAGCTCCCATTTTTAGGAGCAATGACAATCACCTACTGTGGTGGTAGGATGAGTTTATCTTATATGTGGAAAAAATACAGAAGAGTTCCATCGGATCAGTCAGTGCTGGCTTCACCAACGAGACGTAAAAAGTATTGTTTTTACAAGGTCGACGATGGAAACAACACAATTCCTCCAGGAAGAAGGCGTCAGTTATATTCTGACAAAGAAATTAAACAGTTACCCCAACGAAGCAATCTTCGGAAGGGTGCGATCAATGTGCGGGGGGAATGACATGTTGGATGCTAGAGCTGTCACCGCTGCTCTGAACCACATCGTTAAGTTGCCCATGGCAGGACCGTAAGAAATGAAGTTATCAAATGTGGAAGTTGAGGAAGACGCTGCCATGATATCAGATATACTTGATAAGGGCCTGAGGTCTTTGTTGGAGTACGAGGCTTGTCCGTCTCCATCTGTCACCTTCTCCGGCTTAGCATACCTCGGCGGTTACATCGCCAAGCTTATTACAGACCTCGGATGCGACTCTTGCGCTGCGCTGCTGACGACCAAAAACAAGCAGCATCAGCTGTACAAGCTGCTGCGAGCACAAGTGAGGGGCGAACTACACTACACGAGGCCTGAGTTTTTAACTTTTTCGACAAGATAGGGGTTTTTATAAGGCCCCTGAATACCTACAACGCAGAAATGTGCTAGACGTTTTGCAACCAGCAGTCCAGCCCGACTTTCAACGCGCTCCCATCTTAAGCTGCCTTGAAAGCGTTGACGACCACCACTCCCGATGATCTGCAGATCTCATAGCTCAAAAATTCCTAAGGATTCTCCTTGTCAACCACACAAACCAACTGACTGGCGCAAACGACAAGCCTTCCACCTACACACACAAGCCGAGTAGGAAGCATTTTAGGCTGTGAACAAGACATTTGTGAAGCCCGGCAAAGCTTTTCACTTGAATTTCTTCAACTATTGCCAGTTCTTATGAGTAATGAATATTTATTTTCAGACCTCAGAACGTCTACACGTTTATTTCTGGGAGCTGTACTTCGGACTCTTACATTTACATATTTGTTCAAGAAACTTAAGCTCGATGCACCTTGTGCAAATAAGAAGTCACAACAAACCATTTATGTGTCTTCAATAATTAGGCAACTCGTTTTTCAACGCGCGGCCAGTAGAGAAGCGAGCCCTAACTCATCTGTTCGCGCGATGTACTGAATTAGATCCAATGTACTGAATTGATCACATAAAAAAGTACGTTCCTTCAGTCCGAGAACAAGTGTCACTCCATCCATCGACGCTTATAGGCAGTGAATGAGTTTTTAAAAATCTGTCATTGTTTTCTTTTTGAAACAAGAGTTTTAATGTCATACACACAGGCTACCCATCGCACGACCTCTCAATAAGGTTTTTGCTGAGTTGACTACATAAGATAAAGCACCAGCCTCCCACCCTTTGGCCCCAAAGACCTTGATGAGGCAATGTGCTATGATTTATTTGTCACCTGTATATATCATGATCACTTGTAACTCATTACACACCCATAGATCACATCACGCATCATTGCCATTACTTTACTGCCTATACACCGCTTTTATGCTTGCTTAGAGCGCGTGATTCAGGCCCCCTTACAGCCATAACACACCCTGCCATTGAACATCGTCACTGCCTACGAGCCTAAGAGACATGGCGCTCTTTGGCCACTCATGGCCCTTGCGCCACGAAACGTCACTAATCAAATATTTTATAACATGTCCGTTTATTTTAACCCTATTTTAAACATAGCTAGCCTTCTTTTAGCTCTATGGTGACCACGTGAGTTTGAGTGTGACCATGCGACATGTGACACTAGGACAACAAGCCGGTTCCCTAAAGTGTTATCTTGAAAGTATCAGTGTGATAAAGCAAGCACAAAATAAGACGAAAGAAATCAGATTGAAAAATTTGTCAGTATAAAATAAGGACTCGGCTGGTGCGACTGAATAATAATCGTTAATGGCTGGTACAGGCCCGCGGCCAGCTGCAGATGTTATTCTTGCAGTGACATGGTTCCTGTTTGCTTCACGCAATAATAAATTTTTACTCTCTAGGTACAGCTAGCATAAAAACAGGTACAACTCAGCTGTATAAGGGTTCCCTTAGGCCACTTATAAGTCAAGGTTATAACTATAGTCGGTTACAACTTTAGAAGTCAGCAGCATTTCCTCCTCAAATACGGATGCACACAATTAAAGCTGTACCAATAGGCACGTACTCCAGACTGACGTCATGAGCCACACGGCCGTTGACCCCGCCTGCCGAGAAGAGCGCGTCTATTTCCTTAGTCGCTGAGGTCGTGCTTCGGACGTCTGTGCGGCGCCTCCCCTGACTTCTTTAGTTATGTCCGACTATATCAAGCAGTGAGAAAGGACTAGTCGGTATTCGGTTACGATATGCTCAGCACACTCATGCAAACACACAAAGACCTACGGCACTAATCCTTGCCGCTCTTTTTAGATTTGTTTGCTGCGCGCTAAATATGTCGTAACCTAATATTTTGGGGTAGGACAGCTATCTCTGATACGAGGCGCATAACGACCCAAACACGGGGAAGTTTTTGCTCCTGGTTCAGTGGGGCCATCTTAACTTGTATCATATCAGTTTCAGTTACTTAAATTAGCGTTTTCTCATCCATCTATAATTGTCGACCCATCGCTCTTTGAGAGGCTACCTCTGACACCTGAGGCATTCTTGAAATCGAGTATAAAGACGTAAACGTATTTATTCGGAGGGCTTGAATGCCGCACAGAAGGTTGTACGAGCGTGATAGCAGTCTACAAACAGAAAGATGCTGGACGAAAGCAGCATAAATATCCTTAGAAAGTTGCTCAGTGAAGTCTCTTAGAGTAATTTCAACACATCACTGAGATAACTTGTAGAACATAATGAGCGGTTCCCAACAGTGACACGCAGGAAGTTTTGGTCCACAGAGACGTTGATATCTCGGATACAATCGCTAGACATGCCACTTAGTAAAACTTGTTGCGCTAATTGGTACATGCTTACTGAAGCGCAATAAAGGCGCGTAACCAACAACTAAAGACTCAATAAAGGCGCCCTTTTTCTCTTAGGTCTCCTATATGCCCTTGTTATTGGCGTGTCTGTTTTTTTTTCTTTCAGTAAATAACGGATGAGGGGTGTTCGTCTATAATGGACGCTATCGAAATTTAACGTCCGCTTGTGAAGCATGTAAAATGAAAAGTCGCCCGTAATTTTGATGTTTACAGATTTAAACTGAACACTCGAAAAATATTTAAATATACCTTCAAACCGGCCCTCGCTACAGTGACACAACCAGTTGCAACCGCTGTATGCATATCACATTCAACAAGACATAACTTCACTTCATACACAACTGGCCTAACGGCGCACATTTATTAAACGTACAGACAAAAAAATAATATGCCTTAAGGGCAAGTCTAGGTAGCAATAAAATAAACCTGCGTAAAAGAACAACAGAGACAAACACTTTGTATCCCTTTACATGCATGTACATATTTTTTGTTCCAATTTCTCCAACAACCATCTGTGCTCCAGCGTTTGCTGTAAGCCTTACGGAAAATACTTGCAAGACAATGTCAGTGTTGGAATACTATAATCTTGCCCACATACTCGACTACCTGGGACTTCTGTGTCTGCGTAAACCGGACACACAGGTCCTGTGTATCATTCTTCCTTTTGTCTCTCGTTTTTTTTTACTGTTTACAATCATTCGCACCGGTTTCTTCTCGCGCTTGTTCATATCCTTACCGCGTCTTGAAGGCTCTTATCCGTATGCAGTTTCCATGGCGTCCGTGGTGATTCCGGTGATCATCGTTGCACTGTCCTTCTTCTGCCTGCTGACACTGACAAGAAGTCCCCTACGGAATGTAGTGCCCTCTACGGAGTCAGTTGCCTTCGTGCAGGTGTGAAGTCATTATATAGACACCACTATGTAATCACTATACGCTATAGATAATCACAAGAACTGTTCCATTTGTCCATCGCTGTACAGGTACGAAATATAAAAGCACAGTCTGGCGCATTAGTGCCCTGCAATGTTGCTTTAACAGCACCAGAGCCATGTTCCAGATACCCCAATGCTTACTCAATGTGATGGTAAGTGATGACCACTTGGAGGAAAACAAAATTGGCCCCGTATCTGCTTGTTTCAGTGCAAATGTCTTCCAAAAACGATAGTCTTGCGTGTGTAGAGAGTGAACAGAACGTTTATTTGATGTTCTGCGCGAGAAAACAGGTGAATTGTATTCTGGTAGCGCTGCGTTACTCTTGATTCGTGCAGCGAAGGCGAACGAGCGCGGTACGTTAGACACGAGCGCTATCTGGCAGTTATCTTCGGAAACGAAGGAAGGCGTGCGCGCCCACGGAGAAAGATGCGTGCCTGTCTCGGAAGCGATAAGGTGTAGAACGCAAAGCGACGGGCAGGTACTACCACCGTGTCGTCTGAGCCAAGGGTTCGAAGCACTTGCATTTTTGAGCATTGCGTTGCACTGTCAGCGCAGCGTGATAAATGCTATGGTCCTTAAATTTACTTAGGTGTGCCTTCTCTAGTTCAAAGCCACACATAGGAAATATCAACGTGTTGTTATGGTGCCTCAGGTATGCGCAGTAATTGCTTTTGAATTGACAATCGCATAAGTATGAACGCTAAACCTTAAGCAATATTGGTGGGCGCCGCAGATGGGGCCAGCCGTTTACAATATCGTTTAGTGCCATTAGGGTATCATTAAGGGTGGACAAACAGACAACTGTACAAACAGACAGACACAAACCAAAATTTTAGCGTCAACGGTCCCCAAGAAAAACAATTGTCTTTGAAAAAAAAAGAAGGAGCATGATGTCATGCATCCGGCCGCGGTAAGCCAAGTCATTATGCAGCCAGCAGTATCGGCCCAACATTTGACCCTTTGGGCAAAATCACGCGAGCAGCGAAACTTGCCGACAAGTCGGGTTCTGGCTCGCGATAGCTTTTAATCGAAGATTGATAGTTCGGTGCATGCAGGAAGGTCAACAACGAGTGGTAACCAAGACTGCTAAAATGTACCGCACACTCGACCTTTTGATCACGTGTTGGGCCAACACGGTGCTGCTAAAATGTACGGCACACTCGACCTTTTGGTCACGTGTTGGGCCTACACGGTGAACTTCACTCGTGTTACGTAATGCTCCCTCCTTTTTTTTCTCTACATGGGTGACAGGGAAGAGACCCTTGGTGGATTTCACAGCTGATGGTTGTCACGTCCTCAATGATTCGACGACGGCGGGCCGATCCGTCGTCGTCGAATCCCTTCCTTTCCCTTGTGAACCCCTGCTTAGGTGTCCCACATTGCTGGAGGCAGTTGCGGGGTTCACTTTTTTTGCTTTCTGATTTGAAACCACTCCTCAAAGTGATTACAGGTGACTGAGATGATTGTGTGGCATTGTTAGCGTGGTTTCTCAAATGAGCTTTGTCGACTTCTATGGGGTAGAAACACGGGTGGTTTTCACCTATAACTGGCCCTCGCTTTTGGCGTACATCAGGCACTCCCCTGATATGCCTTATATACGATGATTTATAGCAGAGGACCCATACCAGATTAAATTATTTGTACATTTGATCTCATATTTGCCAACTTCCTTCTAAGTACACACTGACCCTATACGTAACCTTATGCTTCACAGCAGGGTACACTGGTTTTCGGCGCCGAGTGTTTCTGTGCTTGTTCTGCGCATCACAAAATTGTTAGTCTCAGCTCAAGTTCGCAAATCTGTTTGAACACTTGCATTACTGCAGGACAGCAAGAGAGAGGACATCACTCTGCGTCCTTACAACTGGGTCTACCACAGCACCGACCGCAGCTTGTCGTCTCGCGACCTTGTCGTTCATGGCAGGAGGCCGCAGTCCACGCACGACGACAGCATTCGCTATCCCCCACCAAGGCAAGTGCGCTGAGAGCTTAAAATGTTAGCCAGTTTATTTGTATATTGCTATTTATAACGCTCGTACATTAGCTTCATGTCTGTTCGCCGCTGTGGAGCAGTGGTTAAATTTGCTTGGCTGCTGATCACCCGAAAGTCGCAGGTTCAATATCGGCCGTGGCGGTCACATTTTAATGGAGGAAAAATGGCAGATGCTGTCACTATTCCCTGCCAAGGCGTTTATTGGCGGACACTCGGCGATGATGAACGACAGCGACAGTCAATGCGGGGACCAACTCTCTGTACGAGCTGCTCTTCTTCTTACGAAAAGGGCAACCCACTATAAGGTGCTGGAGAGGACGACCCACTGTTCGAAAGCTTCGCCACATCCTTTATTAGGAAAGCAATCGCCGAGCTAACTAAGCGGCGCAAAAAAGCATGGAAAATTTAATTTTGGTCCTTTAAGTGCCTCAGCGAACGCCGGCTCAGTCGAGGCAAATCGAGGGACGAAAAAAAAATTCTGCTCTTTGCAGGCTGTCAATTGCGTCATCTACCCGCGGTAGTGCGCACACGTCCTTTCGAGTGATCTTGTTGAAGTGTTGGTAGTCCACACAGAACCGTCCTTCATTCAGAGGGTCTGTTAGAGGGTCGATTAATATCGTGGCCAAGCATGTCGTCGACTTGCTCGTTGATTGCACGGCGTTCTGTGGGAGATAAGCGATATGGACGTTGCCGCAGTGGTGGTTGTGCGCCTGTGTCTTTGCGATGCGTAACGGGGAATTCGTGGCCGAGAGAAGGTTGAGCGACATCGAAAGAAGAGCGGAATTCTTATAATAGGCCCAGAAGCTGAGAACGCTGGCCCGGCGTAAGGTTGTCGGGAATTAAGGGACTGAATACACCAGCGGATGATGAAGCAGATGTAGAAACAGCACTAAGCGTACTGGAACTTGGGCAGTGCGTGTCATCGGGTTGATCCATAACTCGTGCATCTTCAATGGGTTGCACGCTGCCGAGACATTCCCCTCGCACCAACGTAACGCTGTACGGGGATGAGTTCAGAACGAAAATAGTGGTGCTGCCATGAGTGACTTGCACGGTCGCGAAGGAACCAGCAAGCCTTTTCTGATGAAAACACGATGAGATGGTGAGAGGAGCGCAGCGGTGTCGGAAACACTTGCGCAATAGACTGACACCACCACGGACGAGTTTGCAGGCACTTGCGCGTCGTCTCTGACTAGTAACTTACTTGCAGCAGATAGACTGTTAGCCCGCGTCAAAGGAGAGAGTTGTGTGAGCTCTGTTTCTTCTGGTGCGCAATGAATAAAGGCGTCGTGGTGGGAGAGAAAATTAAATCCTAGGATGACTTCGTGAGAGCATGAAGGAATTACGATGAATTCGACAGCATACATCACGTCCTGAATCATGAGGCGGGCTGTGAACATCGCTGTAGGGTGAATGCTTTGGGCACTGGCTGTACGGAGGGAGAGCCCGGAAAGTGTCGTGGTCACTTTGCACAGTAATTGGCTATGACGGATACGGCGGCTCCAGTATCTACAATGGCAGATGCACGAACACCATCCACAAGCACGTCTATCACGTTCGATAGGCTTTCCTGAGGGCTTCCGCAATTCGACAGCGTCGCAGCCCTTGCTTCGTGGACTGCGACGACTAGTTTTCCTGCTCGCCCTCGAGTGGACGTGGCCGCATCGGCGACAGTGAGCGACGTCGCGGAGATGGCGAATGGTGGGTAGACACAGCCGAGCGGCACGACGGTGACATATAGGCGGCGGTTGGTCGTAAGAGTGGCTCGATATGCTGGGAAAGTTGGAGGCGACCTGTGGTTGCTGCACACGATTGCAATAGCGTGCTACCGACGCAACCACAAGCAAAGCAGATGGGCCGATTGTCAGAGGTGCGCCATCCGTTCGCAGATCCCATTCATGTCGCAAAACACGATGGGCGAGCCGGCTGCTCTTATGAGTGCATGGTGGGCGGCACTCGGGGCACGTGGATGACGTCGGCGTATGTAGGCGGCACAGTTTTTTTGAAGGCCTGGGGCCTGGCGATGGTTTTGGTGTAACTAAGAGGGCCAGCCACAAGAATTGGTGGGGGTGGCCTGGCAACAACTTGGGCGTAGCTGAGTGGCGCAGATACAGGAAGCGGCTGGTAGTATTCAGGAACGACCTCTGTGATTTCCTCCTGAATGGCTCGGTGGAGGGGAGACAGAAGTGTACTCGACAGCTGTTTTGCGGGGAAGCAAATGCCAGTAGAGAGACCTGGCGGGCAACTTCCTCACGCACGAACGACTTGATTTCGGCGAGCAAGGTTGTGTGGTCAGGAACTGCTAACAAGGTCGAGATATCAGCGTTACGTGATGGCGATCGACGGTTCATCAAGCACTGCCGCCGCAGCTCGTCATAACTTTGGCACAGTGTAATGACCTCTGCCACAGTGCGAGGATTCCTGGCTAGGAGCATGGTGAAGGCGTCGTAGGCGATACCTTTTAGAACATGCGTGATTTTGTGAGCTTATGACATGTTCGCATCCACTTTCTTGCACAAGTCAAGGATGTCCTCGATGTAACTTGTGAAAGACTCACTGGTCTACTGTGCTCTTTCACGTAAACGCTGTTCGGCCTGCAGCTTACGAACGGCAGGATGACTGAACACGTCGACGACGGTGGTTTTAAAAGCGGTCCAAGTCGAAAAATCGGACGCGTGGTTTTTGTACCACATGCCGGCCACACCCGCGAGAAAACCAGGTTACCGAGTCTACCTGTATGCCTCATCCCAATGATTGGGGACGCTCACGCGTTCGTACATTGCGAGCCAGTCCTCGACGTCGGTGCCCTGCGCGCCGGTGAAGACAGGAGGGTCGCGGATGTGGGGGACACCGGGAGATGGCGGCCGCGCAGGAGGAAGCGTTTGCTGAGCGGCGTCTTGGTGCATGGTAGAACGGTTGGAGGCGGAAATGTTGTAGGCCCGTGTGCTCAGATTTGGGTGCACGTTAAAGAACCCCAGGTAGTCAAATTTCCGTAGCCCTTCACTACGGCGTCTCTTATAATCATATGGTGGTTTTGAGACGTTAAACCGCGCATATCAATCATATCAAATAAAAGCATGGTAGAAGGTACGGTACGGGATCGAACCTCCAAGGGCATCGAATGCGGACCAAATGGGTTTGAAGGGCACAGCACTCTCCACCAAATTATTAAGACGTTTATTGACGGACACTCCACGATGATGCACGACACAGACAGTCAATGCGGGGACAGACTCTGTGCACGAGTTGCTCTTTTTCTTACGAAAAGGGCGACCCACTAGAAGTCGCTGGAGAGAACGACCCACTGTTCGAAGGCTTCGCCACATCCTTTATTAGGAAAGCAATCGCCGAGCTAACTAAGTGGCGCAAAAAAGCCTGGAAAATTTAATTTTGGTCCTTTAAGTGCCTCAGCGAACGCCGGCTCTGGCCCAAAGAACGAGGCAGAGCCGAGAGTTGATAACAAAACCAAAAATCTACTTTTAGATAAGGAAAGACAAACACACAAACGTGTAAACTCGACAATTATCAAATACTACACCACTTGGAAGGTATCCAGTAAAAGCCGAACAACGGGCACAAACGACAACACGTGCTACAAAGCAATTCTATGTATTAACTAACCAAGACACTTGTTGACTAAAATGGCCCCGCCGCGGTGGTCTAGTGGCTAAGGTACTCGGCTGCTGACCCGCAAGGCGCGGGTTCTAATCCCGGCTGCGGCGGCTGCATTTCCGATGGAGGCGGAAATGTTGTAGGCCCGTGTGCTCAGATGTGGGTGCACGTTAAAGAACCCCAGGTGGTCGAGATTTCCGGAGTCCTCCACTACGGCGCCTCTCATAATCAAATTGTTGTTTTGGGACGTTACACCCTACATATCAATCAATCAATCATTGTTGACTAAAATGTTCGTCAAACGTATTCGGTCAAAAGTACTTGGAACAAAGCTTTAACGCTTCTCTTCAAGTAAAACACTCGCAATGTCCAGCGCTGGTTGTCGTCCTGCTGCGTCTGAAGTTTCTCTTCAAGGAAATTCTTGCGTGATCAACTGACCATATTTCAATAACAAAGCTTCTTCACCGGCAACACATGGCTACTCATGCGCTGCTACTGCTGGGTACTTATTCGTACACTGGCAGAAAATACTCACTTTATTTCCTGCTTTGTCACAGTAGGACAAGCCTTCGTCATCTGGCGGAAAACACATCTACTCCGCCGGTTGCTTATCTACGTTCGTCCTGGGTTCTCAGTTATACTAGGCGCACCGCACAGCCAGTGCACGTTAAAGACACCAGTGCACGTTAGACACCAGATGGCTGAAGTTTCTGGAGCCCTGGACTCCTATCTACTCGCCTATCAGCGTGACTATCAGTCTGTGTTCGTTATATCAGCTTACGTTTGTTCTCAATTCGATTTATACATCTCCACAAACTAGCGTTCATGCGCCAACTCGTACAGTAAAAGCTGTTACGAGATCCCTAGAAGGGAGCCGAAAAAAACAAATAGGGAAAAAATATCCAGGATGAACGGGTTTCGAGCCAGGGTGCCAGCCCAGGGTGCCAGCTCTGTGCCAGCCCAGGACTCTACCACTGAGTCAGGTGGCTTTTATTTCCTTCTTTAATAATAGCAGAGACACGCCACGGCTCGAACATCAGTACACAAAAAAACTCTACGCAAGCGTTCGGTCGGGTATTCACCGCATTTACATGCGCAATATAACTTGGTAGAAGACTGAAATAACAACCAGTCGTCACAAAATACGAATTGTGTAACCAGGCGTCACACAATATAAGCTGCGTTACCATGGTCATTGAGTGCTTCATAGCCACAAAAAGCTCAGCCATATAATTCTTTTTCATCAGTCACCGAATTGATTATTGGAATAACACGTACATTGCAAGCGTATACATCTTAGTAGCCCCAAGAAAGTTTGTAATGGGTTCTAGATTTGGGACTCTTACAGCTTTTGCTCTGCCTGCGCTGCTCTAGCGCACTGTAGCTGCGCTTTTCGCGCAGGCCTGATATTCTTTAGGAGAGTAGCTTCTTAAACACGCCCACTGCCTTCACCGCAGTCGCCGTCCCTGCGCCGGGCAAGTGCGCCGAGTGAAACAGGTACGCGCTTCTGGCGCAGCCGTAGCGCTGGCGCAGCAGCAGGTGTAGGATTTCTCGATGCGCGCGCCCACTCCGGTGCTTTGGAGGGTGGAGACTACCGCGTCGTCGGCTACGGAGCTCGCCATTACTATGCCCTCTCCGCAAGCCCCCTATAGCCAAGACGGCCAGCCAACGAGCGTTCCACGGCTGCATACAGAGTTTGTCGCGTCAAAACGTGTAATACTCAAGCAACATAAGTGAAATACAAATTTTTGTTTTGTTTTTTTTTTCATCGGGAGTGTGAAGGTCTTAGATATCTAGTCTCTAATCTTCATTTTTAAAGTGACATTAGCTACTGGAGTTGCTCGCAGCAGAAAAATATTGTCTATGCAAGCCGCGTAAACACCTTCAAATAGCGTCTTTTCGAACTAGTCGCTAGCTATTTATACAGGTTAAGGATGTAAAGCCTCTAAATCACATGACCTTTCCATGTTTCTGTGTGTAGTGTGCATTCCACAAAGCTGTAAAAACAGTTTCTTCCAGCCATTTGCCAGCTGGCTGGAAGAAAAGAAAAAAAAAGAAAAATCGCAGCATATCCACGGAGTGTATGGTCATGTGGTGGGCGAAGTGTTTATCCGTGCTTTCATTCATGCGTCTGTCCATACATCCATTCATACGTCCATCCGCCCAGGATATCCACGGAGCGCAGCATAGCACGGACAGACGAACGCTTCCTTCCACACATCATCATTCATGATGAGTGGGCCAAGCCGTACGTCCGTTAGCCTGTTCTTGCTTCCATCCGTCCGTGCATCTGTCTGTCTGTCCAACCGTGTGTCTGTCACTCACACTAGCGCCACATGCTGAGTGAGTCATACAACTAGGTGGTTACAAACCGGTCACAGATATGCATGGACAAACTCACGGCTTTAGAAGCTTCACCCCTAAAACTGTGATTGCGGACCATACATTCATATATTGTTCTTCAATTATTCAATATCTACCTCATTTACAGACCACACCCTGCAACGCACAGTATATTTTACGTTGTTTTCATATCTTATACCTTACTGCAACAAGCAGATTGGCAAAAATTGTTGAAAACTTATACGTATCATGTGATTCACATGTGGACTTTATGGCATTAAATCATGTCTCGAACGCAGACATTGACTGTGAAACCAGGTTTAGCGTGTTTTCAATAGGAATATATTGTAAATTAGCAATCTTTAAAGCGTTTACTGATATCAATAAAATGAAGCGACCAAACTGCTTTACAACAATGAGCAAGCAAATTGCATTTATTACACAGCAATTGTGGATGCCACAGCTTTATTTGGACGATAACTTTATTATACTTCAAAAACAAGCGTTATAACGTACTGCAAGTTGACCGCAGCGCATGTCTTGCTTCCATTTCCGCTGTTTCTCGTTCTTTCGAGCTGGTGCAGGTGAATGCGCAGCTTTACTCGTGCATAACTTGATATCAAGGTTTTTTCCAGAGAACCTTTCTATTGCTGGCATGCTGCACGCTGCATTTCCCCCTTTTGATTGAATATTCAGCTACAGCTTTAAGAAGGGTTATTTAGGGTGAACAGGTTATCTGCTCAAGACGTAATTCCTTTCAAGTACTCTTCACAAGATATGAGCGACCTCATAACCTCACCGCTCGAATAACACAAGTTCTCGCCATCCTGAACATGCTCCTTCGGTGCAGTTAAATATGCGTGTTCGTGGCTCGCCGAGCCCTTCATTGCAGCCTTGCACTGCCCACAGTCCGTTTTCTTCAAGATTCCTTACACAAGAAATCCACCTATAAGGTGCAAAATGCTCCCCGCCGCGGTGGTCTAGTGGCTAAGGTACTCGGCTACTGACCCGCAGGTCGCGGGTTCGATTACCGGCTGCGGCGGCTGCATTTCCGATGGAGGCGGAAATGTTGTAGGCCCGTGTACTCAGATTTGAGTGCACGTTAAAGAACCCCAGGTGGTCAAAATTTCCGGAGCCCTCCACTACGGCGTCTCTCATAATCAGAAGTGGTTTTGGGACGTTAAACCCCACAAATCAATCAAGGTGCAAAATGCTGCATTCTAATGAAGTTCACACTTCAATGAAGAGATTTTCTCTATCATCAATTTTCTTTTCAGCCTTTCCACGACACTCTATATTCTCTTGGGAAATGGTGTCAACCAGGAGTCATCATTTTCATAACTAGAGGGCGCCGGCATGTGCAAAAACTTGCTGACGCATACACGCTTTCAAGCGCATTTCATGTCGTAGGCGTTAGGAACGGCGGCACGGACGGACGCACAGACGGACCGACGCACGAACAAATGCAGGGATGCCGAATGAACGGACGCATGGACAGACGCACGCAGGTAAGCACGGACGGACTGATGGACGCTTCGGCCCACTCATCATCATTCACTCCGTGGATATGCTGTGACGCCGTTTTAATTGACATACAATGCAATGCAACTGACTACGACGACACGCAACCCCCAGCGTAAAGGGCTCAAAAAGAAATAGTTGAAGGCGCCGGCAGTAACAAGCGCACAGTGTATGCGCACATCTTAGCGCAATTGCAGCTCGTGGACAAGAAGCGATTGAGAACAACGCATTTTGTGCGATCCAAATTGAACGAGTTAAATACGCATGTGCACAACATGCAAATGAACGTGTATTGCAACCGGTGCACTGGTGATTACAATTAAGCCTGATCAGTATCAAATTTCTCAAGTGATTGGCGTCGTTCTGCAGCTGGTGTAAGAGAGTCCATCACATCAAGCTTTATCACGATCAAAAGTTCCCGTGTGACACGGCTTTAAGTTGTAGGTTGCCACTTCTCGCACTTGATCTTTACAAGCCACAAGAGTCGCGTTTTCAGATGTTTCGGGAAACTGAACATCCTGTAGCCATTTCGCGAGTGGTTTGTGCGCTGTGGCACGCAACGCCCAGGCATTAAGCCCAAGAAAACGCCGCACACGTGTCTCACTCAACCAGCCGCGACGAGACGGGGGGGGGGGGGGGGAGCCGAATGGCGGCTGCCGATCGAAAAGCGGCACTCACCCCTTGGAGGACTCCACCCTCTAATGGAGCGCGCGCATCGAGGAACCCTAGGCAGATGGCTCGCGCTGCGCCACGCGCGCCGCACATCGACTCGCTCAGTCGTTCCAACCACCGTGCGCAGCAAACGCTCTGCCCCCCTGCTCCCGACCCTACCACCTTCGTGAATGCCAGCAGCGGCATAGAATGCAGTAGTTCGCGTTCCATTTCCAAGGAGCTTCGCTCATCAGTTGTATTCGTACACGAAACAACTGCTAGTTTTTATTGATCACTGCAGTCCTGAATTACGAAGGTTTGCGAACACCTGTCCCCCCAAGCTCTTTCACAAAATGTTCTTCATATAAGTCCTTACTGAATTATAACTATTGATAACTCATATTTAAAACTACAAGATCAAGAGGCATATTGTTGAGCACCGATTATGCGAAATATTGCTGTTAAAAGAGTTTGCACCATGATCGGGAAGGCTCAATTTGCCCCAACGGACTCATTAGTTGACTCATCAGGCTCACTGACTCGGGTCAGGCAGTGAGTCCGAGTGAGCCAGGTTGAGAAAAAGTTCAGTGAATACGAGGCCGAGTGAGTTCAGTTCAGAAAATTTCTTCAAGTCGGAGTCAGGGTAAGCTCTCTCAAATGTATTTTCAATGAGTGAGTGAGTGAGTTCTGCCGTTCAGTGCCCCTATTACTACCTTTCGCTACAGCATGCCTCAAAATCCCCTTGCCACCGAAAACATTCCTTGCTAGGCTATGCATACTCTAGTACTCGATTATACGAGCATACTGAAAAACAAGCTTTTCTTTCTTCCTGCGCAACATAACGAGTTGTTGAATCACCTTAGCGGTTGTGGGTCTCCTAGAACTGTCTCGTTTGCGCAGGAGTGTCGGTTTTAGGCCACAGCGGCTTTCGAAGCGGTGCTTTCCAAAATACGTTCTCTGTAAAGAGTGCTTCACCGTCTTTTGTTTTAAGAAGACGGTGAAGACGGGTATCTGAAGATATGCATCACTTTTCAAACCTTATTGCTTGCATCCCCCACTCCAGTTTCTCCTGCTATCAATAGCATAGAAGTGAGTTGTACCTCGAAGTGCAATTAGCATAGCTCTGCACAGGCTCTCCGCGACGCCACTGTGTAGAGCCCGTGCTGCTTTCATAAATATGAAAGCAGCACTGGCTGCTCTGTCATACTGCTGCTTTGCCATAAATATTAGATTGTGATATATTGTGTTGCACAGAAAGGAACTCTATAGGCACAAAATTTAGATAAGCCATTCAATTTCGTGCTCCGTTTTTTTCATCTACTTCAGTGAAAAACTCATAAACTTTGTAATACAGAACGAAAAAAAAAGTTAAATGGGATTAGGGCGCACATTTCAAGACGCTGTCACTCTGTATCATTCAATAGGGTTCCTTCTGAAAGTGTACCAACTGATTCTGGCGTTCTCAAAGGGTCTGTTTCGGGCCTCTGCTTTTTCTAGTGTTTATGAACGACATTGTTAACGTTTCAACGTGTATTAGGTTGTATGCAGATGATTGCGTGCTGTATAAAATTGTGAGTTGCGTACAGGATCAGGTGAAATTAGCAGGGGCAAATGTTCAATCATTTTGAAAGAAACTGTTTTTTATATAAAGAATCACTAACAAAACTAAAACACTGCCCTTCACATGATCTTCGGGGGACCAAGTGTTCATGGTTGAGCCCTATATATACTTGGGAATGCTAGTCACAAATGAATGCTCCTGAAACACGCACATTGATAATGTGGTAGTCAATGCCCTAAGGAAGTGTTTCTTTTAAGGCGCACACTCAAGCTATAGCTACCCCTCAAGTACGCTTGCTTACCTACAAGTTTGTTATCCACCCGTGCTAGAGTAGTCCGCAATAATTTGGGACCTCTTCACAAAATCTAATGTCGGAAATCAGAAAAAATAAGAAATAGACTGTAGGATTCATTTACAACTCATTTGGTCACAGCCCTTTCAGCGAATTGATAAAAGAAGAAAATTTATTTCTAGTTACTGGAAGAAACCGTTTCTGTACACTGAAGCTTTCGTCAGTCGGTCAGCGGTCATTACAAAACTAACACATTACATATCTTAATTTCATCTACAGGTTACGCAACTAGAATGGAACACTCACAATTACGTCCTTAATGCGATGAGTGAATTCTTTCAAATATTCTTTGTTTCCTCGTATAAAAAAACGTATGGAATAACTTGTCTAACGAAGCCGTAATCAAAAAATCCTTGGTATGGTTTGAAGAGCACTGGATTTGAAGTGTTCGGTAACCTGTTCCGACTGCTTCGCCACTATTGTATTGTCTTTTTTTTTTTGGCCAAATGTACGCGTTCTCTTTTTTTATCCCTCTCCTGCCTCGCCGTGGAGGACTAGTGGCTAAGGTATTCGGCTCGAGGGATCGAATCCCGTCTGCAACGGTTGCATTTCCGATGGAGGCGAAAACACTGTAGACCCGTGTGCTCAAATTCGGGTGCACGTTAAAGAACCCCAGGTGGTCAAAATTTCCGCAACCCTCCACTTCAGCGTTTCTCATAATCTAGGGTGGTTAAACTACACATATTAATTAATGAATTGCGCCACTCTGCTAAGGTCCAAGTTAGACCGCAGAGTTTATAATTAAATAAATAACTAAATCAATTTTTATTTATTATTTATTTATTTCACAATACTGCAGGCCAATGTGCTGGCCCAAGCAGGAGTGGATACATCAAAACGTAATTGTAGAAAAGAACAGACAATACAAAAGAAACAAAAGGTTAAGAAAGAAGGTGACGCTCAAGGTCACCAAGAAACTTATTAGAATGAAAGATGTCACACAGCAAACAATTCCAGTCATCGACAGTTCTAGGAAAAAAACTATACTTAAAAGCATTTGATCGGGCAAAAATTGGGGTTAGGGCATGTTCATGACCATGACGAGTACGTCGTACTGAGAGCGGTTTAACACAGTCAGGGAGGTCAATTTTTACAATATAACACAAACAATTGTAAAGAAAGGAAAGACGACTGAACTTTCTCCGAGCTTCTAAGGTAGAAATATCGTTTAATTGCATTAAGGTGGTCGGAGAATCAAACCTACGATATTTGCCAAAAATAAACCTTACAGCCTTTCTGTTAATACGTTCCAGATTCATAATATCTTTCTTGGTATGCGGATCCCAGATAATAGAAGCATACTCAAGCTTAGAACGAACACAGGCATTATAGGCTAGAATTTTAGTACGCGAGGGTGCAGATACTAGTTTTCTTCTTAGAAACCATAGCTTACGTAATGCAGAAGTGGTAATGTCAGTTATGTGGGTCCACCAAGTTAATTTGCTTGAGAGTGTGACGCCCAAGTACTTATATTTGTCTACATTATTTATGTTAGTGCCTCTTAGAGTATAGTGGAATTGACTAGGGCTTAGCTTCCTGGTGATGCGCAGAAGCACAGTTTGTTAGTGTTTAACTGCATGCCCCCGTTCTGACACCAGTTATCGATAGCGATAAGTGCATCTTGTAAAGCCACATGATCACACGGTGAGGAAATTTGCTTAAAAATGACGCAATCATCCGCGAACAAACGCACAGACACATTTTCAGGAATAAGAGAAGCTAAATCATTAACATAAATTAAAAACAAAAGTGGCCCTAGCACACTTCCCTGTGGTACTCCAGAAGACACACGAAGAACAGTCGATGAAGAATTACCAATCACTACATACTGACGTCTATCTTGAAGATAAGCCTGAATCCACAGAACAATTTTTGTAGGTAGTCCAATACGCTGTAATTTGTGTAACAATTTCCCGTGTGGCACTTTATCAAAGGCTTTACAAAGATCTAAAAACAGTACATCAGTTTGCCCAGTAACATCAAGCACACGTAAAAATTCATGGACAGTTGTAACTAACTGGGTAACAGTAGATAACCCCCTTCTGAAGCCATGCTGATGCTTTGATAGTACATTGTGTTCACTGAGAAATTCATAGACGTAATTATCAATAACGTGCTCAAGAAGCTTGCAACATCTGATCGTAATAGAAATAGGGCGGTAATTCTCAAATGATAAGGGGTCACCTTTTTATGAATTGGTTTCACACGTGCGATACCCCAATCAGCCGGTATTTCCTCCGTAGCAATTGAAAGATTAAAAAGTCCAGTTAGGAATTCCGATAAGTATTCAGCGTAGCGGTTAAAAAAAGCATTAGGAATGCCGTCAGGCCCCGGAGGTTTTTTGGGATCAAGTTGTAATAGCATGTGCAAAACGCCTTCCTGCGTCACTAATAGGTCATTGTCTTAGTCAACGAATGAATTCTCAAGTTCATAATCATCGGTTTGAGAAAAAAACGCTCTGGAAGTATGCATTAAAATGTTCAGCAATAGTAGGAGCGTCCTTTATTATTACACCATTAACCTTCATTTTACTACTCCGTCTTAGCCTCGCTTAAATACCTCCAAAATTTTTGAGGGCTATTCTGAAGAAATTCAGTCAGCGTATTACTATAAAAAGTGTTTCTTGCTTGTGCCAAGCTTGTTTGTAGTTTGTCTTTCAGTACGTTAAGCTGGGGTGTCATTGGCACATGCTTCTTGCGAAGCCTTTTAATTTTACGCTTCATGTGGATTATTTCTCGGCTAATCCAAGAGTTTGCACGATGCTTATAAGTTTTTCGACACGGTACAAAATTTTCAACACAATGACGTATGGTTCTAACAAACGATTGCCAAGAGGTCTCAACATTGTGTAACAAGGATCCGATATGCGTTTCAAGGTAGTCAATTATAGCTACATCATTCGCCCTAGTAAATTCCTTTATAAGTGTGGCAGGCTGAGTATTTTTAGCATGATGTAAAGCCTTATTCCAAGTAAAAAAAACAGTTTATGATCAGAAATGCCCGGTTCGATTGCAACATAGCCATCAGAAAATATTTCACTTAGAAAGAGTAAATCCAAAATCGACCCGCCTCGAGTACAGACATCCACTGCTTGCTTGAGGTTGAGCAAAAACATGATGTCAAGAATTGTGGCTAATAAAAATTAAGACTTGAGTGAGATCAAATCCCAAATTTTGATGGCGGCAAAATGCTAGAGGCTTGCGAGATCAGATTTTAGTGAGTGTTAATAAACCCCGGTTGATCGAAATTTCCGGAGCCCTCTGCTACGGTGCCTCTCGTAATTATATTGCCTTTTTTGGAACTGAAAAGCTAACTGGCAAAACTTAATTCCTGATTAGTTTTTAACTCTCCCCCTCTAACCCACCTTTTCATTTGCACCCCTGATACGTAACCTTTGAAAACTGGCCCCGTATCTGCATTATACGCTGCGAATGTTGTCGAAAGACGATAGTCTTGCGTCTGGAGAGAGTGACCAAAATGTTTATTTGATGTTCATCGCAAGAAAATCGGTGGATGGTATTCTGAAGGCGCTGCGTTAAAATGACTCGAGCATGCAGCGGAGGCAAACGAGCGCCACGTCACACGTCAGACATGAGCGCTACCTGGCATTTATCCTGGAAAATGGAAGCGCGCGGCGTGCATGCCCGTCTCTGAGGTGATATGGTGTAGAACGCAAGGCAACTGGTAGGTGCCAACACCGTGTCGTCTTAGCAAAGCGTTGGAAGCACTTGCTGTTTAGTGCAAACGTTGCGTGGTCAGTGCAGCGTGATAAACGCAATGGTCCTTAGAATTACTTATGTATGCTTTTTCTAGTAAAAAATACATATACATATTATTGATGTGTTGTTATAGTGCCTGAGATATACACAATATTTGCTTTTTAATTGAGAATTGCACAAACATGAACGCTGAACCTCGAGCAATATTGGTGGGTGCTGCGGATGGGGTCGGCCGTTTGGAGTATCATTTGGTCACTTTGGTACCATAAACGGTATACCGTTTATGGTACCATTAAGGGTGGAAAAACAGACAAATGTAGACAGACAGACAGATGGACAGACAGACCAAAATTTTTGTGTCGAAGGTACCCAAGAAAGACTAGTCATTAAAGAACTTGGACCCTCTCCCCGAAAGGAACTCTTATCTGATGCGAAGCAGCAGGGGTACGCACGGTGTTGACCAGGTTGAAACAAGCGTCGACTCGGGTGCTTGAAGAACGGTTTTAAGCGAAACTCCGTGGAGCGTTTACTCGAGTAAACGACTTCGTAATTCGTAAACGCGCTCGGCTTCGCTAACTCTCGCAATGTCGGCCACGGCAGGTTACGCGTAATCTGATCGGTAGATGTTTTAGCGGACGAAGGAGCATCGTCTTTCGACGTTCTCTCCATCGCAGGTAAACGAGCCAAAATAGGGCTTCCACTCGATGAGCGGTCGCTCGTTGTGAGCAGAGGAGAGGCTGGCGCGGGAGAGAGGTGACACGCACATACATGTTTGAGCGCGTACGTTAGGTGCGCGTCAGGTTTATCACGTGAACCGACGAGCCGGCAGTATTGCGAGCGCCGGTCGCCGTAACGAAGCAAGAGCATGGCAGGCGAGGGAGAGACAGGAGCGTGACGTCACTCGTATGGAGGGACAGCGTTACAGAGGATAGTCAAAGAGCTGTTTCGCATCTAAAAACTGCATTCCAAATATGCGGTATGTCAAGCAAACATAACACACTCAGTTTTATTGCGAATGCACTGATATGGACACGCTCGACTGGATTTTGCCGCTGGTGTCGGCGTCACCGTCACTCACGATATATATATATATATATATATATATATATATATATATATATATATATATATATATATATATATATGAAAACACAAGAAAAAACATTCCACAAAGCGACTCCGGTGCGTGGAATCGAACGTGGAACTTCTGAAGTGAGAGTGCGAGGCGTTAACCTCCGAGCTGCGAAGGAGCCCCCTCCTTCAACGTTCAAATGGCAAGCTATTTATATCTACCACTTATCGCTAGTGACGGGTATCTTGGGGGAACTCCCATTCAGCATTACCAGCAAGATGGCTCAATGAGAGCGCGTGCCACATTGTCACGACGTGGCGGCTCGCGCTACCACCTTCCACGCGTACTTTGCCCCGCGAGGAGGAGGTGGGAAGATGCTAACTTGCACGCTCTTACCTGCCAGTGGGGGGATCATACGTCTTGGCAAGCCTTGGGCTTTTAGTGGAACGATCCTGTTGTAGTTACCAGGCTCACAAAGGTCACTGCAACGATTGCACAGTCTCGGTTTAAACAAATGGCGCGCTTTTCAGACACAGCGAGGTGACAACTGAGGCGCTTATTCGCGTTTATTTGTACCTGTATGTACGTTTCATGCGTCATTTGTACGTGAGAAATGTCGGGCACGTTTTGATCTGCTGTCCATTCTGCACGTGACCTTCCAATTTGTTGCTCTCGCGTTCATTGCTTTGCCTTTGCGGCAAAGTTGTGACCTTTTTTCACACTCTATTCTCATTTCACTTCGTGTTTTAACCTTTCTTTTCAGGTTTACATTCAAACGCTGCTCGGGGACGTGCGTCGAAAACTTGTCGCGGCCTGGACCCTCGCACACCGACAGTGACCGGTCGCATGCCAGCCGAACCGGTGGGTCACGTGTGCAACGGACCTCCACTGCCGACGCTTCGACCGGATGTTCCACCGATGACTTCGACGAGGACGGTGTCATGGACAGCTTCATCAGCAGTTCGTTTGACAAGAGCGTCTGCGCTGCCGCCGCTGATCATCCCCCGCAAACCCGCTGCACTGGCACCAGCCTCGCCGAGAACGCTGGGTGGGCTCTGTTCATGCACCGTACTTAAAATATTAATTTTAAAGTTCGGGAACTTCAGTAGGTTTTAAGGAACGCCGTAGTTCGAGCGCCCCAGCTTAATTTTTAACGCCTATTGTTTTTAAGGTGCAGTTATAGTGTAGCATATACGAGCACGAGGTTATCTAGTGCGGTCGTCCCTTCTCCATAGCGGTACGATGTACCAGCTTCTAGTACACTGTACCTTGGAGGCGTGTGTAGCCAGCCGATCTTGGTGGTGTGGTGGCGTCCGGGGCAACGACTAATGGATACAACAATATTTACTAAATACAATATTAGTACTTCGTTACCTGTGCCCAACTCGTTCGCGATCTAGTTTCCTTCGAGATGTTTCATCTAAATATCTATTGAAGAAAATGAAGGCGCGGATAATTTTAAAGGTCGCCGAACGCATTGCCGTGAAGCATTAACCCAAATGCGTGTTTTCCTGCGTTTATTCCAATGCGCAAAAAAATTATTTGAAATGGAGATGCCGTGGTACTTCTGGAACAGATTACGTCACCTAAATCTGCAGCTAGCGCACTGACGAACGTACAGAACTCCACACCCTAATTTAAAAACTGGAGTGGTGCGCTCCGGACTGTTCGGAAGGCGCTTGGTTGGTTGGGATAGGGTACATTCGTGCGTGCATCATTGGCGGCTACGCTTACCCCTAATTTAATGCATCTCAGAACACGTGTCACCGGTAGGCACCATTCGCTCTGTCCTAGAGACGCCGTTCCAGAGCACATTCTGAGACAGTAAAGCCCTGTACATTGTATAATTATTGCAATGCAGCAAAACGAGCGCGTACCGCCTATGACAGACATGCGTAAAAAATGAGTGCATCGTAATCCACAAAAGCACAGGGAGTACCGGCAGAGATGATCCCGCACGTCGCTATATCCTTCGTGTTTGCAGCGCTGTGCACTAAGCTACGCTACACCGGTAAACCGAAGCATTCATTGTATTAGTGAAAATGGGCACCCTAAGTCAACTTTGCCATAAAAGTTCAGACTGGCTCACTCAGACCTGGTATGGAATACGTACACTGTCTAGTGATATTCCTCGCCAAACAAATGTTCGTCAACCGGTTGATTATATTCTCACACGTTAAGGCATTGTCGCGCGTTAAACTATTCATGCAACGTGTTAGCCTGTTGTCTTCCCAACGAAACTAAATTTTCACCAAATGTTATCTACAGGTGATTCCACAATAATTGTCCTCCAAAAGGCACTGGGTCACTCGCCCATAAAATTAAGCTTTCCGTCAAGCTTGAGAGCTAATGCTGCTGCAGAGGAAGAGATTTAGGCTGGCAATCTGTTCAGAATTACGTTTCATATTAGGGCTACAATTCTTTTTTGATAACGCAACTTCAAGTTTCGGCCTAAAGCCTACACACACGAATCTCCCTACAATTTGCCCCTTTTCCATCTCTTATAACAAAACTAACACACAGCTTTTTCTTTCTTTTCTCGTTTTTCAGCACCACGAAAGATAGCAGAGCAGCCAATATCAGAGGTAAGAACGAATACTGTGAAACAGCACCTCACGCTCATTTTCAGGTTTGAAAAGAAATGTAACCCAAAAGCGGGTTTGCATGCAGTTTTTTTAAACTGCCGCACTCGACATTAAAAGCCATAGACTTTCTATGAGATGTGCTATTGGCCGTCTTATAAGATGCCCTATCGGCAGTTATCAGCACACCCAGGAAATGTAATGGTCCCGGCCCTGTCAACAAAAGAGACCACTCCGTGCGCTCCGATACAGGACGCTCGAGCACACAGTGGCGTCAGAGCTAGACGCATCGAGTACCGGTGGCTTCAGAGGTACGTTGAAGTTGTCGTCATGCCAAACCAAGTTCCGCGGTGTATGAAGGATGTACATGGGTTTGGATGGGAGGGATTTCATCGATTGCGCAGCGCAAACTGCTTTAGATGGTATCGGGGCGTCCGGCACTAGCACGGCCATTGACAGACGCTGACGCGCAAAGTGGCCCTATAGACTGTGTCGATAAAGAGAGCGAGTGTTGCTACATTTAGCAACGAATTGTCCATATTGGTCCGAGTGACGGTGCACGTAGTAGGACGGCAATGTTGTGGTAATTAATTACGGTGGTAAAACCACCATAATCAAATCGTGGTTTTGGGACGTTAAACCCCAAACATCAATCAACGAAAGACAAGAGGGAGACATCGAAATCTTTTATTTTTCTACATACACATGAAATTCTCCATTTCTTATTTGAATTTGTGGTGAGGTGTAAGGGTCCAGTCTCGTTGTCAAATCCCGCTCACTCCTTGGGGAGCTCCTCCGACTGAAGCAATAGATGACAGGCATTGCAGACGCCAGCGCACGCAGCTTTCTGCCGGATGTGTTCCCACGGCTGCACGTACAATAATATAATAAAAATAGTTAGACACACGTGACAGAAGATGAAGATGCACGCATACGACAAGTACGTGCACGTTAATATAAAAAGCGTTAAAATATGACACACACATAACTTCACCTTCATATCTCGCACAGTCCTTCTGAAGCTGCTCTGACGAAAGAGATTGATGACAGACATCGCAGACGCCAGTGACACAGTCTTCAGCACGGAGTGTGCCCACGACTGCACAATAAGTATGTAAAATAGTGAGTCACACGTGACAGAGGATGAATACAAATGCATATGAGAAATATACTTGTAAGGTGAAATGAAAACATACGTGAGATATGCCACGCTAATAATTTCACCATGATGTCACACATCGTCAAAGACTCATTTCGATCTCCGTAGCGCAAGAGCTTAGGAGCGGTGGCCGCTGCCACAACTTCGCGAACCACCGTGCCGCCAACAACTCGGCGAGTCCTAAGCGAGCGACGTCGTTCAGCTCCAGCAACCGAACGCGAGACAAAACACGGCGCCGCACGCGGAGTGTCTGCCGCCAGTGAACTTCGAACAGGAGAGCGAGCGTACGCTTGGCCGCCACCACGAAGAGCGCCGAGCTGGTTTGGAGCTAGCGCCGAAGAAATCGACAGTAATGCGGCCCTTTTCCACAAACTCGAGCGAGTGCTGCGCGCAAACGCGAGTCCGCCGTCGCGGCCAACGGACAGCGCCGAGCTGCTGCGACCAACTGACGGGGAAGCCAACTGTAATGGGAACCAATTTTCACTGAGTTCTGACGCTAGCGAAAGCCCCGCCAGACCGTGCCGGTGCACTTACAGCACGCGACATACTACAACCAAGCTCGTTACGAGAACCCGCAACGTGTTTTCAACGACTCCCGGCACTGCGACGAGGTCTCAGTCCTATATCGTCAGCCCGGAACTCATCGCAGCGGCGAAGACAGGCGAGCACTCGGCGAGCGAGTGTACGGGAGGCCGACGGCCATGGCGGCCAATTTCCAGGCGATCGCAAAGCACAGGCGAACTGTCGACGCCGAAGCTGACCTTCGCGATGCATTTCGTGCGTGCGGTACACAAACGGCCGAGCCCTTTGCCGGCAAGCGCAATCCGTATCGCACACGCGACAAGTAGAGTAGAATAAAGAATCATAACCTACTTGCCTTCGAATCCAGCGCTGTTTTCTACCCTGAGTTGGACTGAAGTATATATCCGATAGGCCTGTTGTTTTTTCGGCCGCCATATTGGCCTTCCCAACTGTTGCTGTCGTGTGTTGGTCGTGACTATCTTGAAGCCAGATATATACAGCGCAGCGTGGTGACATGTCGAGACTTGCTCCAGACTTCATGGATGCAGCGAAACGCAAAAGCCGCAGCCCATTCTCATCCAGCCTTACACACAAGCACCACGTCGTACTATTTAGATTGTCGAATCCAGGCGGCCGTGGTCGACCACTCCGAGCGCGACGCAACGCGAACCATCGCCGGCAAAATACGTGGAAAGACTGAGCCAGCAGAGGAGGAGAGGGAGGCCTGGTCACCTTGGCAACGCTTTTCGCGCTGCCTGCAACGCCCGGGCGGTTCATCCCTCGATTTCGCTCGCCACGCTTCCCTCTGGGGTTGCTCCTCAACGGTCTATCCGTTAATCGTGCGCCCCTATTGGGCTCCGTTACTCCTTTTTCGGGTTATTTTGCTTTAGAGTGTGGCGCCATTCAGCGTGAGAACTGCATCGAGCTGCGTGAACAAGGCTCGGCTGTAGCTCGGTTGGAAAGACTTCACTGGCGGGAAGAGTCGCGAAAGCGTGGCAGCGAGTCGCTCGTCGAAAGAATATTGCGGAGGTTTTCGTTTTCATGCCACCATAAGATTGAGAATGCGTAGTGATGGGCTTGAGAAATTTCGACCACCTGGGTTTCTTTAACGAACACTTGAATCTAGGTATACGGGTGTCATGCATTTTCGTCTCCATCAGAACTGAAACCGCCACGGCTGGGATTATATCCCGTGACCTGCGGGTAGTCTAGTACCATTACGACTCTACCATGGTGGGTTCACTCAGCGAAATACATGCTCTTCGACTCACCCGTGCAGCAAGCCAAAGAGCAGTGGCGGAAGAAATTACGGTAATGACGTTATACGGGGATGGCGTCACTCCATCTTAAATAAATTTGGTATGGAAGGTTAGAGCTGTGCACGGGCTCGTTGACTGTTTCGAACGCGTGCCCGAACCTGAACCTGAAGTGCTGCAAGCCCGCTCGGTCCGACTCGAAGTACAAAAACAAAAGCCCGGGTCTAGCCCCGTTAACTCGACATTATCAAGCTTTGCTGTAGTGATAAAATATCGTTTTCTGATAATATGGTACTTTTATTAACAGTAGGGTCATATGCAGAATTTTTATGAGGGGGGGGGGGGGCTTGATCTGGAGGAGGGAGCTAACAGGCAGATGACCAATTCAGCGATAAAATGTTCGGAGAGGGGGGTGGGCATGGGATGGGTGTGCCACTTCTTGGCTGGGCCGATGATTCAAAGTATCAAATTTAAACTATAACGAGATACATACGACAGCTTCCATGAATAGACAAATTAGCGTCTAAAAAACTATGTCTAATAATCTAGGCTTCAGTGAAGCGTGGTGTTCGTTCCTGCGTCACATATGCCGTCGGACTTAAGTTCCGTACGCTGCTCACACTAGTAGCCCGAACTGCCAAGACATTTTTTTCCACGTAATACAATTGCTTGAAACATTTTGACTTGTTCATCCAAAAGCTTAGTACCAGAAATGCAGGACAGCAGGATGTTTTCATGAAGAGATCATAACAATGTCCATATTGTGTACTTATCGCCACGTGCTGGAAAACAATTCCAGCACAACGTCTGTATTTCTAAGCATGATTCTGGCTTTGCAGCTGGTCCTGCCCACATGATAAAAAACATGGTTGCCCGAACCCGGTCCCGGCCCGACATCAGAAGACGTCACGATGTACGCACACCTGGCCCTCGGGCAGGGCCGGGCTCGGGCCACCTGGAGTCCGTCCACTCATCTAGCAGAGATATTGCACGGAAGTTCGGATCAGCGATCACAGCATTGCTCTCTTCAAGAAAAGTGTGAGAACAGCTACTCTGCGCATTCGAGTGCATCTGAGCATCAAGTGCTGCCTGAGAGAGAACAGTGGTGGTGGTAGTGGTTAGAAGAGGAGAAAGACGCCTAAATTCTGCCGCCCGGTCGGGAGCACGGCGCAGTGCCCCGGGATAAGTTAAAGCGCACATGAGAAATGAGGCGGCGACTGCCTCCTTCAGATGCCATTTATTTCCGTCGAAGATTTGCTTTCGCCATATTTCTCATAGCTCCAGAAGAAAAAGAGACCAACGCCCAAGCACTCCGTACGGATGGTTAACCAACGAAGCTGAAATGTGTGACCACAGGTGGTTGCATACATTGCAGCCGAAGCCGAGGTACCGCTCCAGAGACTCCCGCTGAAAGCGGGCCTTGGCCCCGACCAACGCATTTTAGCATTGCCACGTAAACTCTGTTCTACCCGCAACGCCGCCTCTTCGGCTGGCCATTCTCGCTTGCATTCGGGTCGGAGGCGTGCCGAATCCCCGGGGCGCAGCTCCTGTTTGCGCTTAGCCACCCTGGCCTTCTGTTGTGCCCTGAATGCTGCATTTGATCAGGGAAAGTTTATTCTCTCGCGGATCAGTTATCAGCGCTGCCTTTGGAAAGTTTTTTGGTGTTCGAGAGTCATTCACTCCCTCCCCACGTGAACGTTGTAAGTTGAAACTGCTGCGCACGGGCTTGGCTGCACGGCTGCATCAAGACGAATGACGTCATTTATGACCCCGCCAAGAGTGCGCGTGCTTGGGTATCACGTAGAAAGTGCCGTCAATAACGGTACTGTCAATGGAATGCCCTTGGGTGTGACGCAGAGAATGATGCAACAGATTGCGCAGCCAAATGAGGCCACTATCAAAACTCGTAGTGAGCGGTTTTTCGTTTCGCCTAGTCATATGCAGCTTTCCCTGGAAAAAATATGTGCTGCTTAAAACATTGAAAACTCCAGTATTCAGTGAATTATTCAGGACTACGAGCTAGTATTTGGCGCGTAGCATGCTTGAAAAGCATCCTATTCAATTGCTTGAAAAATCTTGCTTAAAACATTGCAAAAAACACAAGTGACACCGAGAGGAAACTTTAAGTCGCGTTCATTGTAAAACTGGTTTAACGGAAAACATTTAATTTGTGCATTTCTTTACATTCAATTATTACACGTCCAAACTTGCAGCACAGCTTTAATCAAGTGCTATAGTTGCTGGTGCAAGGTTTCACCGGTATTTTACTCACCATTTTTTCGAGCACAATTGTGTACAGCAAACAAATAGCTGAAGCCAGGCGAGACCACGGGAATGAAAGAACTGAGCTTGCGTACCCTATATTGCGCGGAAGTGCTAGGGAAGTACAATGGCATTGACGCCCGATGTGAAAATGCTCAGCAGGGCGAATTGGGCGCCGTGAAAATACTGCGAAGACATGTGCGCCTTTCCACATTTCTAAGTGCAATCGAATATTCCTCAACCTTGATAAAGCATTGAGCCCTTTGTTTTCAAGCGGCACTTGCGGTAGCTCGAAAGCCTTACCCAAAGCCTAATTATACAGCTCAGGTTCTAATACAAATGAATGAAATTTTTGTTCACATTGACGCAGACTTGGTTCGCTCCGAGCGTGACAAGGAGCGGCGCTCCCAGTTGCGCCGCGTAGCTCCTGCGTACCGTGGAGAAGATTCTCTGGCCAACCTGACCAACCTCGAGCTGATCGCCAGGCAGTGGAGGACGTCCGCCATGCTCCGGGTACGTACGTCACTTCCTCGACACTTTCCTAATGTGATCACGTCTATCGAAGCAGGGCTAATGTATCTTCTGGTTTTCTTGCATGCGCGTGCAGAGAATTTGGAGAAGTTCTGAAAGGGCTTCATCTCGGAAACCCATCCACCTGGATCACCCTGTGACCGACTAGTGGCTTCGTTTTTCGAATAAACTGTCTGTTTCAAAACAGTTTTCTTTGACACAAACTCATCCTGAATATGCACGCTGCTTAAGATAATATACGGCAGTGAGAAATTGCTTGTTACATCTAGAATGCGAAAAGTAAAGCAAAGAATTGTGATTTTCGTTGTACAAATGGTCGAGTGGTGGAGCCATTACATATGTTAGCGGGCAATGCAGGCACCCAAACACCCCCTCCCCACCATCCTTCTTAGTATGTATGTACTAGAGCACATGGCAATAACTTTCTAGCGCAGACTGACACATGGACGAAGTCTCTCAAGGCTTCGTCCATTCCCTCTTTCCTTCCCTCTCTTTCCGATTCTGTCCTCTCTTCATCCTTCCTTCCTGCAGCAGCTTCCTCCAAACATCTCAAACTACGAAGGTGCAATAAATACTTCCCTGCTACCCCTCTCTCTCTCCTTGCCTCCTAACAACACTAAGGCTACAGACGCGAAAAGTGTGCCGCACTTCTGCCAGCTTTTGTTGGTTGGCTCGGTACATATTTTTTTCTTTTTTCCCGTTCATACCGAAAAAAGTGGGGGGCAGGGCAGCCCCTCTGCCATTCTTTTTTATATAAAAGAAAAAATGTGATGGTGAAACGAAGGTTCGTTGACAAAAATATAAAGAAGTGAAATGAAAAAGGTCTGTTGAAGAGAGATAGATAAGACTACGCGTGGGCAATGTTCATAAGTAGGTGTCCATCTCTATTCATTCTCCTGGATTTCAGCGCAATATGTACCGACGAATCTCGTCGTACACGGAGATCAGGAAGGAAAATGGCAGTGCGGGTAAATACGATTTCATCTTCAGTGGGTACATCCTGAGACCTTAGTCCATGCCAGGGCAGTAGGTGAGGAACGCAGCTAAGGCACTCTCAAAAACTAATCCAAAGTTCAGGACATGGTTCTTTATTCCTGGGTAGACAATAAAATTTCGACTCTCTTTACAGGTGATCAACTTTGCTCATTGTACAATAACAATGGAAACGAAGAATGCTGTGTCACAGGTGTATTTGTGTGTCATTTTGCGCTGGAGAAATTAAGACGTATAAGTACCAACTCACTCGTCTTTCAGTACTACTAGAGCCCCGCCGCTGTGGTCTAGTGGCTAAGGTACTCGGCAGCTGATCCGGAGGTCGCGGGATCAAATCTCGGCGGCGGCGGCTGCATTTCTGATGGAGGCGGAAATGTTGTAGGCCCGTGTGCTCAGATTTGGGCGCACGTTAAAGAACCCTAGGTGGTCGAAATTTCCGGAGCCCTCCACTACAGCGTCTCTCATAATCATATGGTGGTTTTGGGACGTTAAACCTCACATATCTATCAATCAATTTCAGTACTACTAGAACCCTGCACGGGCCGTGGTTCACAGCCCTGAACCCGGAGCTCGTTCAAGTTTACCCACTCGAACCCAGCCTGCTGACTCAAAACAAGACCCCCGTCCAGCACGAGCCCCCCCCCTCCCCCCCAAAAAAAAAGTCGCCTATCTGTCCCGCGGGCCGCGGACCAGATAGACAACGAAACCACGGTCGATCACAGAAGGGGCTCAACAGAGCTCCGAGCCAATGACCTGGATATTTTCACCATGACATGAAATCGACAGCACAGCATTTTAAGTGGTAAATGTCTACGTTCTCCAAGCTTACGCTTCGCTCACAAGAATATATCAACCTACGGAATTCATTGTGCTAAAGGGTCTCACCATGGAAGCAACTGAGCGGATGAGGGTGCAATTTGGGATTGTTGGTGTGGTAGCTGAGCGGACACACCCGATACTAGGAACGTTTGCTAAGGCACGCTGCCGGGCTAGTTGGATGGGGTTCATCATTCATAAGGGTATAGCGCACCACGACAAGGACACAAAAAGGGAGACGCACACAAACACAGCGCTAACTTGCAACTAAGGTTTTATTTGCGACCACACATGGCTATTTATACAGTAGCAGTAGACCAATAAAACCTGGAACATATCATGTTAAGATACAGCACGCCTCATGCACGCTTCGTCATTTATTGCGACAATCTGCACTCGCCAACGTCAAAGTGAAGATTTCAGATACTTTTCTTTAGCTCGCACAGCTATGGAAGTTGCACTTACACATTCTTCTTTCATTTTGTCGATTTCAAAGGCTTCAATAATTTCACGCGCAGTTGTGTCACGGGCCGTAAAAAAAAAATACGGGTGTTTAGAAACACGGGGACACAACCACACCTCTGAGAGTGAGAGGCCAAATGACCAGATACAGCATTTTCTAGGTTGTACTTGTGTTCCCTGCGTCTTTCGTTCACACACCTTCCAGATTGGCCAATTTACACGCAATCACAAGTAAAGGAGTCCCATAGACAACACCACGACAACAATTCACAATTTTCCCCCGGTGCTTGATCTTTCACTCACGTGTCCCGCAGCTGTCTGCATTAACCTTTTTGCCCATTCCTTGCAACTGTTCGGGAACAGAAAACACTACATCCGCACCAGCCTTTTTCGCTATTCTTCGCAAGTTATGCAAAATGACATGCATGTAGGGCACTACAGCAACCTTGGCTACCTTAGGGGCGGCTGCCTGGTCTCTCACGTTTGCCCGGCAGTGGTATGCTGCCCTATTTTATTCTGCAAATACAATGGGGTTCATCTTTATCATTTTCTAGCACACATATAGCAAAGAAAGGAACTTGTAGCATGTTTTCTTTTTCGAAAATAGAGGATACCGGTAGCAGAACGCTCTCTTCAGTATTTTTTATTACACTTCCTACTGAAATTTGAAGCAAGTGCTAACGACACAGCCAATCCTGCACTCTTTTATCACCTGTTTTTCTTATAGTAGCACCTTGCCACAGCAAGAAAAATACAGAAAAAAAGCCAGATTTGCGACCATTGTTGTGATTACACCAGCCTGAATGATAACGAGGGCCGTGTATGCTATACACTCAAACCTCGTTATAACCGGGTTGCATTTTACACGAAAATGTGTTCGTTATATCAGAAAATTATTATAAAGGTATATTCCAACACTATTGCAAAACTATTCATTCACTTCGCTATAATCAATATTTATTTATCGAGTTTTGTTATATCATGGTTTGAGAGCTTTAGAAATATGTGCAGGGGTAAAAACTATTTGTCATTTCTTTTTTCATTATAAAGTATTTGTGGCATACCTTGTAGCGAGATGTCTCTCGTGTTATTTTGCGAAAATTCAAATTATCAACATATTCTCGCTTTGAGCAACTCATGCGCTGTTGCACAACATATGCCGCGTTAACAATTCTGGTACTACCTCCACCAGCTACCGGCGCATAATCTAACGTTATGAGAAATAATGTTAAAGAAACGTTGTACGCAGAGGCATATCTTGAGCAGTCAGTCCCATATGATTCATATAGACAATCACTTAGAGTTGCGTAACAATGCCCTCAGCAACATAAGTATTACCAACACCAGATGCGGTATCCACCTTGGGAATCATGAAGGTGTCGGCAATGGTCGTTCCATCATCCCCTACGTCGGACTGAAAGTTCACGTGCCAACATAAAAAAAAATTGGCAGATCCCACGTAAAGTGCGAATCGATGATATGTGAAGCACGAATGAGAAACGTTGATATGTCACTTAAAATTCAGCACAATGTTACGAGCTGAAGGTAAGTGATAACATCACTTACTTGTCATGATTATCATGTTCAGATGTGTGCTTTACCTTAGTCATCTATTCACGTTACGTGATACCAAATTTAGTATATGCGAAGCTAGCGAAAAGGCCGCGAGCACGCTATGAGCGTGGTATGTTGTAATGTTCTTACATGACATGCTTGTCAGAATTATCATTTTTGCACCAGTCATATACTGTCGTCATCCATTGACGTCACGTAACACCAAACTTGGTATATCTGGAGCTAGCAAAACGGCCGCGAGCACATCATGAAGGGCCCAATATACCCTAATGTAGCGTTGCACATTAGGGTATATTGCGCGCGCGCTGGGCACAGTGACACTACGTTAGCAAAACGCGAGCACTCTACAGTCTGACGCCAGACGCGACTGGCGCGATCAGCGTCCGTTGGTGCGGCCCGATGGCAACCAGCGCGAAATGCGACATCCTGCATTTCGCGCCGATGCGTTACGCAGACAACACTACGCCTCCCTCTTTTCGTGACGGAGAGACGCCGGACGTGCTGAAGCGCGCATGCGTCAAAGCTACGCACTGTGACGCGCGCCTGCGAGTATATGGCAGGACCAGCGTGCGACGATATGAGCGCTGGTGACCACGCGCACCGCATCACGTCGAAATGTATTGCCACCTTGACTGTGGCATGTAGTCATGTTCTCAAATGACACGCATCTTATTACAATCATGTTTGCACCAGTCGCACACCTTCGTCATTGATTGGCGTCACGTAATACAAAATTTGGCATATGTGAAGCTAGCGAAACGGCCGCGAGTGCATCATGAGCGTAGCATGTAGTCATGTTGTTACATGAAACGTGTCCCATGTTTATCATGTTTGCACCAGTATCATACCTTCGTCATCCATTCACGTCCCGTAATACCAAATTTGGTATAAGTGAAACTAGCGAAACGGCCGCCAGCGCATCATGAGCGTGGCATGTAGTCAGGTTGTTACATGACACGCATCTCCTGATTATCGTGCTTGCACCAGTCACATACCTTCGTCATCAATTGACGTACCATAATACCAAATTTGGTATATGTGACCTTAGCGAAACGGCCGCTAGCGCATCATGAGCGTGGTATGTAGTCATGTTACATCACACCCATGACAAGATTTTCATGTTAGTCTGTCGCTTGTGTTCGCTATGCAGTCATGTCACACCATACTAGTTTTACAACATAACATGTGAACGAAACCACCGGAAGACGGATGGATGGATGGATGGATGGATGGATGGATGGATGGATGGATGGATGGATGGATGGATGGATGGATGGATGGATGATGGATGGATGGATGGATGGATGGATGGATGGATGGATGGATGGATGGACGGACGGACGGACGGACGGACGGACGGACGGACGGAGAAAGGAAGGGCAAGCGGGAGGGCGGGTGGGCATCACCGATTAGTTTTACGTGAATGGCGCTGCATGCTTTGTCATTCCTGTGCAGCCGTACCTTACAATGCTTACCAGGTCTGGTTTTGCAATCGCATTTTCGCGGAGAAAAATGCTCGGGCTTTCTTTTGCTCTTTCTACCATTTTACTATTGCAAAATGAGGAGTGGACCAGAAAAAAGTAATATAAATTGTGGACAGCTGTTTAAGTTACCTTCACCAGTTGTCAATGACAAATTTGGTTGGCATGTCGCGTATTCAACCTCAAATATATCGTGCTCTGCCATGACGGAGTAACAAGGTTAGAGAACTAGTATTTTGTGGTAAAGCTTTTTGCAACTGCTCATTTCTTGCTTACACATGAATGACATCACTCAGTGGAAGAGTATGACTTGCTTGAAAGTGTCTGGAATGCCTGCTGGCATCGGCTACATAGATGGGTCATATCCTAGGACACAGTGCCTAGCCAAAAAAGTTGCCCCAGCCTACTGCTGCAGACACCACTACTTTGCGCAAACGCTGCGAGCCATCTGTGACCATAAGGGGCGCTTCTTTGATGCGAAATGCATGATTCTCACGTGTTCAGCCTGTCGCCACTGTCAAAGAGGAAGCTTCCTTATGTCAAGGTATTTACCACATATTGGGGGAGGCAGCTTATCCACTGCGACGACACCTCTGACACCATACAGAGATTACGGTGCCACCCATCCTGGTGGTTTAGTGGATAAGGTACTCGGCTTCTCACCTGCAGGTCGCGAGATCAAATCCCGGCAGCGGCGGCTGCATTTTCTATGAAGGCAAAAATTCTGAAGGCCTGTTCACTTAGATTTGGGGGCACGTTAAAGAACCCCACGTGGTCTAAATTTCCGGTGCCCTCCACTGCGGTGTCTTATACATAATCATATGGTAGTTTTTGGACGTTGAACCCCGCATATCAATCAAATCAAGGGATTATGGTGTCATGACGGAAGTAATAAAAAGGATTTAATTTTCAGTTTTCGTAAACACTAGTTCTAATCGGAAATGCATTCAGCACACTCAAGAAGCGATTTGGGCAGCTTGTGTGCCTTGGGTTGCACGCTATTCACTCACTCAATGCTTTTATCATCAGCTGCTGTTCTCTTCATAACGTGTGCATATGTTATGGTGATGTAGAGCCAGATGATGATCATGATGAATAAGGAATACAAATTCAAATTCAAAGTTTTTTTTTTACGAGACAAAACTGGAAGGTCGCATGGGCTAAAAGCAATATGGCTAGACAAAGGCTTTGGTGATCTGTACATGCACATGGCAGTAGCATGGAAATGATGACAATAGATAACATGTGATTACAATATGAAACATGAACAATACGTAGTATTTTACAAATGATTTCCCACCTGATTATTTTACATCACCTGTTATAACTGTTAAGAAAACGGTTTTCCAAAAAGTGATGTACACCATGCATAAACCATCGAATACTTTGACATTTATAAGTTTAAAAACGCACATATATACGTTTACGTGAACTAATTACGTAAATATCTAATGCTATTCAGTGGCAAAGCAGTACTGATAACATTGATGAAAGTTTTGAAGAGCACGCTCTGCGCAAGCTTGGTGAAATTAGGCGTGCGAAGGTCTTGGTAAAGGTCTTGCAAAAAGGTTCTGGGAACTAATTCTATATTAAGCTTCTTCCGGCGTGCTATTCTATTTTGTTACTAACATACCAACCTTATTTCCCTAGTTTATGTATATTATAAGCAATATTCATGAATTTTTCAATTTTTCGTGTAGTTGCAGTGTATTAATAGGTGTATCCTCATTCATCTCACAGCAGCATTTCTCTCCGCCATTTCTGAGCTTTTACGTGCCAAAACAATGCTATGATTATAAGCATGCTATCGGAGTGCTCCAAAAATTTCGACTAGTTGCCTGCTCCAACATGATTAACCAACACCAACTAGCCCAATTAACGGTGCTAATGAAGTCTCATTTCTCAACACATGACGTTCTACTGAAATTTCTATTCGGTCTCCGCGCCAAAGGCTCTTCATCTTCTCAGCATGTCCCTGTGTGTTTTCAAGCCAGCAGCGTTCTTTGTAAGCCTGCTTTTCAATATGATGCTTCTTTTTTTTCTTCTTTGCGTTCTTCTCATCTTTTTTATTTCTTTTTCTTCGTGAAGTTCGGCCACTTCATTGAAGAAATGCTGCATTTTCAGCTTTTCGAAGCCTGAGAGCTTGGGTTTTTGTGCTCGGGTTCCTTTCTTAGGCTCGTCGACTCCTGGCTCGACGACTCTTGGCTAGTCAACGATATGCTGGTGGATGATTCACTGGTGGTGCAGGCTTGACTCGGTGGTCTTTTTACAGGGACAACACCCGAGCTGTCCCTCATTTCTTCGGGCTCTAGAATGTCATCGAGCTAACAGATCTTAGCAGTATCATCTTGGTTTATTATTGTGTGCTGCGGCACTCCTTTGGCGTCGCATGCCGGTCTTGTAACAGCTGCAGCACTGTTCTTCCGTTTTGTGAGCACCAATTGCCTTTGTGATGGTAGCCGCAAATTTAGCGAACATTTGCTTCGTGTTCTTGAACTTTTTTATTGACCCTATTTCTGTAAAGTATTGTTGGTACTAATGTAACAGACGTTTTGACTCTCCGCTGGTTCACTCTCAGCCTGGACATGCAAAAAAAAGGGCTTGAAGGAATTTACAAAATTTAGCAGTAGCATGTGATCCCACATATAGGTGCTTCAAGAGCTGTGGCGACCCAATGTGTTGGTAATTACTCTAGAATTTATAAGCATATATAAATACCCTGTCTGAGTTTCTATCTTGATGTAGATTTTTCTACCCAATTTCGATCGTTACATGTTTGGTGTTCTTTGCTCTGATTTAACTGCACATTTAAAGTATAATAATTATTTGGTTACATTTGCGTGCACTTCTGCAAGGGCCTCTCCTGCAGTATTCTCTAAATAATTGAAATAAGTCATTGTATTCACTACGTCACCCTCTTTTTCGACTGTGCCCCGGCATTGTGGATGGAAACACTAAATGCATTGTTATTAATAAAGGTGGCATACATGAAGTGGCATAACTACGAACAAATATTGTCATGTGATTCAATTGCTGTACAAAGTCTATTGAACCACCAAGATAATTTCATGCAACAATGCGAGTATTTAGGCTAACCCGCGTGAGGCTTCCCAACACACTCAGAAGACAATAACTATTTTTAAAAACTATGCTACATTATGGTGACATAAAATTGATTGATTGATTTGTGGAGCTTAACGTCCCAAAACCACCATATGATTGTGAGAGACGCCGTAGTGGAGGACTCCGGAAATTTCGACCACCTGGGGTTCTTTAACGTGCGCCCAAATCTGAGCACACGGGCCTACAACATTTCCGCCTCCATCGGAAATGCAGCCGCCGCAGCCGGGATTTGAACCCGCGACCTGCGGGTCAGCAGCCGAGTACCTTAGCCACTAGACCACCGCGGCGGGGCGACATAAACTTTCAAAAAACTATTTCACATAGGCGGACATAGTGGCATGCAAGTCCTTCAACATTAGCTGAAGACATGGTGCGCTATTTCTTGAACGGAATCATTCCGGCCTAAAAAAGGCAGGGACGCTGCAAGAAAAGTATTGTAGTTTGGTAACCTTTATACCATTATAACCCCAATAGATAGAAAACTGCACTCACGCTGTTAACTCTGCAACTAAAATTTCGTGCGGGTGAAATTCTCAAGATTGCAACACAAGTTGATATGCTTCTTCGCGACATATAAATGCAGGCAAGGGCTTCTGCACCGCTTCCAGTGAAAGACGAGTGCACTGGAACTCGATACATAGTACAGTACTGCGTTGGCACAGTCGCACAGTTCACACTGCGCTCGTACAGCAAATGAATTACATTAAGATGTTTCGCCACAAATGCATACTTTCCAACCAATAGGAACTTCTAAAGTGCGGAGAATCACCGCGGGAGCGAGGTAGTGGTGCAGAAAAATATTGTTTTGGATGATAAGTCAACAAAATTGCCCGTACTAAACGCGCTTCTCAGCAACACGATTTGTTTCTGCGGCTACAATCTGAAAGAACTGCAAACCGGGTCACGACGCAGTTTCTTGCAATCACAGCGGTGACGTGTGCACGGTTACTTTTGGCTGCACATTTCGAGTGCTCTTTGTGAAATTTCATGTAAAAAAAACATATGTCAATGCGGCGTAAGTTTTTCTTTCCCACGGACACAGGCAGACGCATGATCCAATGAAGGAAGCGATGTGTCTTAATGAGCAGCAGCAAAGCAACGTAGTAACAGCAAAGTTGTAACAGCAACGTTGTAGCAGCAAAGCATCAGCAGCAAATCAACGTTGTAACAGGAAGATTGCGCCGACGGACAAGCGCTTCACGGAACACGTGTGTTGCATTGAACTCACATTTAAAGCACTGTGTTGAAATTGAGGAGGCACACATCCTGTTGCTCCGTACCCTGCGTGGCCTCCGTAGTCGATAACTACAAAGGTAGTTATCAACGGTCTAAGACGCGAGGAGTGTTTGAACATACACTAAAAAAGCCATAGCATGAAAAGAAAAAGAAACAACTGCTCAAGATTACAAAAATCAAAACCGAAATGAAAACTACTTTTTCTTAGTTTTGGCGGCAATTTCTTGTGCGGTGCGTTGGAACTAAGTCACGGATGGAAAAAAGGGAGCTCTGAAGCGTGTAATCGAACCAACGATGATGCGGTGATTCCACTCGTCAACGTTAGCGATTAACTAACTCACCCACAGACGACTTTTTTTTTTCAGTGTGCTCGGCTACAGACAACGGTATGAAAGATCGCATTTCAAAAAAACGTGTTAGGGAACTATGGTATGCCAGCTGCGGAAAGTTGAGAATGGCTTCAATCGAAAGATGAATGTCCGGACTGTATGCAATGTTCTTACCATTATTATAAATTGCTTAGTTTTACCAGAGTCAGGTTTTTGTCTGAAAAAATACAGGCCACTTTTTTCACCTTTCCATACACTTCCATCGTACAATTTTTAGCTGCTCTGGGAACAAAATTGAAGCGTACCGCAACATGACCGCTGCTTTTTGCGGTGAACCACCGCACCGCTGCTGCGCCGGACCCGTGGGCTTTGCGTGCTGGCGGAAAGCGAGCGTCCCCTGCTTCGCGCTCTAGTTTTTTGCGCTGCGTTTCCACAAAGGGCACTTGAAGTCTACTAAGCTTTAATAATGTGGTGTAGGATGGAGCTTACCAACCTTTAGGCGTTGCTTCAGTGCCTAGCGCCACAAGAGAATGCCAAAACTCACGTGTCAAGCGGCATCAGCGTGTCCTAGCTCTAGTGATAGAGCTTGAGACTTGAGAACGTTGGCACGTGCGTAAAAAAGCGCAAAAAGAACAGGCATTTAGAAGAACAAAAATAAACTTGTTCGCGTGGCTAATCGAGCTGAAAAATTGCGCATGCAAGGATTGAGAGTAATAAAAAAGGTAATTTGCCTCACGCAGTGACGCATTCGCTCAACACTATAAACGAGGACTGCTGCTCATGGTGGTGTGGTTTTCAAGCCAAATGCCCGCCGCTTTACTCGACAGTTTGTTAGTTGTGAGTAGCGTTTTTTTTTTTTCGGAACAGAGCCGATTGGGAAGACCTAAGGGAAACAAAAGAAGGAGTAAGGGCGGATGTACGACCGCCATACTGTTGGCTTATTTTCGCTCCCGGTGAGCTCTGATACGTGAAAGAAAAGGAATGTCACGTAAAGTTACATTGATACACAAGTTTGTTCATAAAAGACGTACTATAGAAATTGCGCTACCAATATCCGCATACCATGAAAGCTGTGAAAATACCCCTATTCTTGCTGTACAAGCTTATTGGCCGGGAAGTTTACAAATGTGGCCCCGCCGCGGTGGCCTATATAGTGGACTCCTACTCGGCTACTCACCCGCACGTCGCGTGCACGATCGAATTCCGGCTGTGGCGACTGCATTTTCGATGGAGGCGAAAATACTGCAGGCTCGTGTGCTCAAATTTAGGTGCACGTTAAAAAACTCCATGGCAGGTGGTCGATATTTCCGGAGCCCTCGACTAAGGCGTCTCTCATATTCATATGGTGGTTTTGGGACGTTAAACCCCACATATCATTCAAGTTTGCAAACGTGAAAGTATAATATTTCAAAATATTTTGCAAAATGGTCATAGTGTTTGCATGGCTAAGCGATTTTACAAAAAGGTGTATACGAGTAACTACATGAAATGCAATTATTCCCGCGGCAATTAAGTGTGAGTTAACAAGGAACCTGGCTGAAACTTACGGATTTTTCTTGAGAAGCCAATTATAGCGTACACTATTATTTTTTTTTTCTTAGGCTCCATAGCACTGACACAGATTAAAGTGAAACCATGAACTGAGACATGTCTGTCATCTATTTCATCAATTAGATGAATGGCCTTAATAGAACAATCAAGCCTCTTGTGTTCCATGGGCGTGTAGCTGATTATCACGTTTGTTTAAGGTTGATCACTAGTAACAGGAACTGACGCGTACATGGTGGTGCACTGCTATCGATCAATTTACTATATGTTGTCCTGCTTTTTTTCAAGGTGAATACCTTAGCTTCCTCCTCAAATACACGTATTAACCACTCGCGTCCCATGTCATAACACGAATGATGCAAAATGTTATTACGTTATAACGTCATAGATCGATAAAATTTGTGACGGCATCATGCCGCCATTCGGCGTGTGTCATATGTTGACGTCATCACTTTACGTCGTCAGTTTGCGTTGCCTTCATGGGCCGGTCACGGAGGCCATGTAAGACCTTGCAATGTCTTCGATCAATGCGAAACCATATTAGATGCGGAAAGCTTTCGAAGGAGTGGGAGATGGAGTGGCTCAAGGAAGACGAAGAGGAACAGGGCTTTCGCCGTCAAGCCGTCCTAGGAGAATGCATAAGGTATTTGTGAGTCGGTTTTTTGTTCATTTTACCTACGCGGTAATTTCTCCAAAGTACGTAGGCAAGTCTTAAATCTTGAAATATTGTGTGTTTCCTCGAAAAAGTACCAAGCAATAAACAATTAAAATGAGTTCCATGCATTCCCAGCTAGCACAGTATTGTTCTTAGCTGTAAGTAGCGCGTCAGAATATTTTTGATCCACCAAGCACGGTAATTAAAAAAGATTGCTTAATTATTCAATCCTGACACAAGAAAAAAAACTTCAATACAACACTTGTAGCTCTTATCCGGAAATAACAAAATTTTCAAGTTGCGTTAAGATAACAACGCTGTTAATTTTTTCCAGGGTTTGTTTGAAATGCGCGAAATTCAAACAATACCACGTGATTGCCGCCTAACACGCGGCGCTTTGAGTGTCCTCAAATATAAGTTGAACGAATTAGCGAAGGCTTCTCACGCACGAAGGTCGCTCTAACAGGCTATTGGTGACTACGATGGACATTAAGCGATTGTTGGAAGGTACCAATAAAAAGGGGCGGAGGGCGAAAGAAAGAAACGAAAACAATACACTTCGACTAAATAGCGGCAGCCACCTGCGTTGCGATACGAGACCGGAGGCAGTTTTCAGTGCTGCGCCGGCGTTTTTTTTTTCTTTTCGGGCCAATGATAAACATAATGGTGGAGGAGAGGGTGACATTATCATAGGTGAAGGATCTAAGAAGCACGATGAAAATATCTGGTGTGCAGTTTTTTTTTTTTTTGACCTGCTTCGACAAGGGAAAGTCCTAGTCTGGAACGATGCGTTTCACTAATGAAAAACGTACAAATATTGTCCTCGCCCTCGGCCGAGCGAATGGAAACAGGAGAGATGCGGCTAGGTTATTTCGCAGTTGGCACCCGGAAGTTAGGGTAAATAGTTCGACGTTGGGGCGAAATTATGGAACGCTCAAGGAGACAGGCACGTTCAAAAAGCAGCGTCAGCGCACAAAGCTGTGGCAGAGTTTCTTAAAACAGACATTCTTGCTTACATGGCAGCCCATCCCCACGCAAGCGTGCGCGAAGTCAGTGCTGAGACTGGCGTTGCCAGCAGTAATGTTTGGCGCGTACTGAAGAGCGGAGGACTTCACCCATACTATGTTCACCTGCATCAACTGCTGGAAGACAGGGATTTGCAAAGCCGTCTCGACTCCTGCAACTGGATACTCATACCGGAAGAAGGTAATCCCGGCTGATGCTGGTATCAGGATGTTTCGTAGGAATGTATATATATGTTTTATTACACCGTATTTGGTATTGCAATGTTAGCTTATGGTCTTTATTGTTATACACATCTTTGTCATTGTCCCACCTGCCTTGTGTTGGATTCACTGGCCTCGTCAAGCTGTCCATAAACAGCTTTTAGCCAGTGAAGCTCTCCAGAACCTGTTTCTTTCTGGGAAAATGAAAGGATTTGATTTGATTTGATTCCTGAAGAACATAATCTGGTCTCATGAAGGTCGCTTTTCGCGCAATGCCCAAGTCAATGTTCACAATGTTCCTTACTGAAGCGCTACAATTCCTCACCGGCTGTTGCAGTCACAACACCAGATTCAGTGGTTTCTCAGTGTTTGGTGTGGCATTTACGACGGCAAAATTATTGGTCTGGTGTTTTTTTTCAATGGAACACTCACCGCAGAACGCTACATTAGCGAAATACTAAACGCTCCACTGAGTGACTTCACCTGCAACCACCCTCTAGCAGATTGGCAATATCTAGTTCCAGCAAAACGGAGCTCCTCCGCACAGCTGCACGTGGACTCGAACGTGGCTTGATCAAAAATTTTCCGAGAAATACATCGGCCGTCTTGGACCTGTAGAGTGACCCGCAAGATCCCCATATTTGACTCCGCTAGACTTCTTTCTGTGGGGATACATCAAAGACCACGTCTACACCGAAGCGACGACAACGCCCGCAAGACTGAAGTCTGAAATAGCAGATGTGTGCCACCCTATTACTCCAAAATGTTACCAAACTCGGCAGAAAATGTGCTGACTCGATGTAGATTGTGTATTTGCACCTAACATGAAATCCAGGGGGCGTTCTGCAGTTGGGCAACACTGTCAGTAATGGCGGGTGCAGTGAGGTCGGTGCGCAGATTTTCACTGGGAGAAATACTGCGTTTCTTGGATTGCGACGCTAATTCGGGATCTTTTGTTGGAGGCTAGCGAGTTCTTGGCGCTGAGCATGGGCGAAGCACAAATTTGACGACAAAATGAATGTTTCTGCTCTGTGCGTCCGGCGTAAATTTGGACCCACACGAGATTGTAGTGCGGCTGCGAGGTGTTTTTACGGAGTCTGAAAATACCGATGGTCAGTGCACCTGCACTGCAGGTCTCCCTGCAAAGTGCAAGCACGTATCAACCGTGCTGATCCACTGCTACAGGTAAGTGCTGCGGCGCTTTCAGATGCGCAGTCATTCTTCGACAATGGGCATGAATAATGCCCAGAGGAACGCAGGGGCTTCTTACGGATCTCAGCTGACCCGCACTCTTTCATGGAATCATGGTGCCCTCAAATTTTATTGTTTACCCACATTTATCACTGTATATCCCACGTAAGCCACGATCATCCGACGTAAGCTCAAAAGTCAAGAAAGCTGAGTGCGCAGTACCTAAAGAGCGAGGCACGGGCAGTTCATTGCTCGGCGGGCGTAATCGAACAAACACCTCTGAACTGTACGACATCCTCAGCTATGTTTTCGTCGAACGTGGACGCCTTGGTAAGGTTTCCTGATGGAACAGCTGTCTGTTTCAGCCTCCTTCTGTTGCAGTAGAAATCTAAAAAATAAAGTTGTTTTCCTGGCATCCTTCTCTATGTGACCATTTTAATCAAGGTAAAAGTTTAAATGCGTGAACAACGGTCTAGGGCGAGTTACTTTTGCTTTGATGTTGCATTGAGGCAATCCCCGCAGCCAGGAATTTTTTTACGGGAGGGGGGGGGGGCACAAACTTTTACTTTAAACACCAATTTTTATTAGTGATTGTTAACAAGTACCGCTCATTTCACCTGCACCATTCAATATATATACATATATCTGTATATATCCCATGATCACTTCCAAGCATATGTGCTACTCGCTGGCTTTCAATACCAGTGCCGCACAGATGCGAACGCAGGATACAGTAGTTTCTAGACACCGCGAACATAACGCCCCGCATTGTCGAGAATGGGGCCCTTATGTCCGCAGTGTCTCGAAGGGCGACGACGACGATTGTCGACCTTCGTTCCGCTCGCTGTACCCTAGCTAGTCCCTCGAACGCCCAGCAAATAAAATAAACTGCATTTTTTGATAAGAACGCCTTTACTCCATCTACGCTGAAACACGGACTGTTAATTAGAAAACACACGCTACGCCGTAAGCACGCTCACGTTAACCATACCACAGTTCCGATTTATTCATACCCTGTCATCTATAAGACTAGTAATTGTCATTTGAATAGAGCAACGGATATGCAGCGCAGCGACACACGCCTACTCACCTGGCAGAAAGAAATCGCTTTTCTTGAAGTGCCGTGAACAAACAGCCATCATCGGAGTCACTTCCTTGCCGATGCGGAGTTTGGATATCCGCGCTGTTTTTCACAGTTCACTCAGAATAGAGGGAAACTTGCGAAAAGACACTGTTTCATCTTTCCACCTCACCGATGTGCATTGCGGCACGCTGCAAAACTGCTCGGAAGTTATTTTTTCGTGGCTGAAGACGAGGCCATCAGGCGCCAAGCCAATGCGTCCGCGTGTGCGACACCACCCGCTCACCGTGTGGGAATCGAGAGCGCCCTCCTACCTGGCGCCTCGTTCCCAGCTGCCGCATGCGCGCCAACAGCGTAGCCCGGTCGCACATAAGCACCGGCATCCGCCAAGATGACTGCCAGGGCGCCTCTTGGTCGGGGCGAGTCAACTGTCGCCTCCTTCCCGCGCTGACATGTCCGGGCACGCTACGCTGGCGCGCTGCGCGGGCTACGTCACAACGCAGCGCCATTTCCCTTTGGGCGCGCGTGACATCCTCCTCTCCTACGAGCTGTGTTGCGCCGACGATTCGCTCGTCGCGGCAGATGCTCTGAGGCCTTCACGAAGGGTTGACGCGTTGCTAATCAGGTGGCTTCTCGTTCGTGCGTTGGACTTCGGCCCTTGTGCGGGAGTCGTCGCGCCCTAGGCAAGCGTACTTGCTCGGTCTTGCGGAGTTCCCCATACGACCTGCAAGCCCGTGAGTGTCGCACTGTGCTGCATCTTGGGTAAATAAACCCGTTGTTGTTGTTATCCTGCCTCGTGCGTGGTTTCTGCGCCGAGCTGGAGAAACCGATGAACCCGGCAGCAGCGTCTTTGCACGCAGCGGCAGTGGAGGACGTCGCATCCTTACACTGTTGCGCTTAGTAGCTAAGCCTAGTGCAAACCTATCTCTACATAACTGGCGCCCATCTTGGCTTCGGCATGGCTTCAGAGCAGACCTTTTCGAGGCGCTCGTTCCTGTTCGATCTTGTGGCGACGGACTTGATCTCGTTCGAGGCGGACGGCTGCAACAGCATGGGGTATGGCCCTCTCGGCGACCCTCTGCGTTCGTTCACCGGGAGAGATCCCTTTTTCGGCATCCCCTGCGGTGATGCGAATCGCTTGAACGATGACCACAGTCCTAGCCAAGCCAGTAATGGGCTGTATCAGCTGTTGGTGACTCACGCGCTTACGGGCCCGTCCCCGGCGCAGTCTCCGCTCGCTGGCCTTTCCCCGTCAACAACACGGTTGACAGCTCAAATTGCCGCACCCAGTCCTTCCTACCGGGGGCACTCAGGTGTTGGCGGGAACGCGCTTACTGACCCGTCGTGGTCGCGAGCGCAAAGGGTTTACGATGTCGTTCGTGAGCCTGCTCGCTTAAGCGACAACGTCGCCGCGTTCACCGACGCTCGCTGGCCTGAGACTCGCGTTGGCGACGTTTTCGACGGGCGTTGGGCACCGTGCTCCGCTGTCGACCCGTTCGCCAGTCTCGTCAGGCCTCAAGCACCAGTCGGAGCGCAAACCCTATCCTCCTCCATGCCGTGTACTGGCCCTTCTCGGTCGGACGCGCATGTTGGAGAACCGGCGCGCGCACCTGTTATGGCCGCGCCCGTCTCGGAGCAATCACCGCTGCACGCAACTGCGGCACAGCTCCTAAACGTTCTGTTGGAAGCGGTGCGCTCGCAGCCTTGTGCTTTAAAGGGAGACCCCGAGTCCTCTCAGCCAAGCGTTCCGAGTGGCTTAAGAGTACCTCTGCCTGAGTACAGCGGTTATTCGGACCGCATCAGTGCCACAGAGTACCTCGAGGTGCTGCACCGCTATCAGCAGGCTACGCGGCTGAGCGACAGCGTTATGCTAGGCTCTGTTTGGCCCGTGTCGCTTACAGCCCAAGCGGCGAGGTGGTACCGGCTCGTCGGCCACCAAGCTCGCTCGATGGAGGAGTTTAGGGCGCTCTTCCGTAGCGAATTCCTTCCTCCTGAATATGAGCGCCACATGCGTCGCGAGTTAGAGCTTCGCACACAGAATCCCGACGAATCTTTTCTCGAGTACGTTCGGGCTTTGCAGGAGCTCTACCTCCTTGCCGATCCTACGGCATCAGACGCCGAGAAGGTGGAGCGAGCCATGCGACAGGCTCATCCAACCTTCGCCGCTTACCTTCGGAGCACCCGTTATCGTGACCTAAACGAGCTGGCATTCGATGCGAAGCGTATTCAGGGCGACATTTTGGCAGCGCGAGCCTATCGCCCGCCGCCACCGCCGTACGCGTCTCTCGAGCCTCGTTGCGCGTGGTCTGATCGGGACTCGTCACACTGGGGTTCCCCGAACCATGAGGCGCCCTTTGCCGCGAGAGACCGAGACGTGCTCGATGTGTCGGACGGCGCTCTGCACCCGTACTCGTACGCCCGGGCGGTCACCCTTGCCCAGCAGCGTGAACAAGAACGGAAGCCCCGTGCTCCAGTGCACGAGGGGATATCTGATCGTGGATCTCCCACTGCGGCTAGCGAACGGACACCTCATAGCTCTAAAGTACCGCCAAAATCCCCCCCCCCCTGTTGAAGGAAAAGGTGTTCTCTGCTTTCGTTGCTGTGAGCGTGGTCACACCGCGCGTAAGTGCAACGCGCCTCAACCGATACAAGGGCCTGCTCGTCCGTCAGGAAACGGGGTGAGCCGTCGGTGAGCTCCCCCTTGCCGGCGGCTGCAGCAGTAAGAGAGCACGGAAGTGTAACACAACCTCTGGCACCAGTGGCGTGTCTCGCTGAACATGACATTCCAGCCTCGCCGGCGCCGTTCATCGCCCTTACGATCGCTGGTCGAGAATTTGCGGCGTTGCTGGAGCGCGGGGCTTCTATCTCGCTGTTCGGCGAAGAGGTTGGGGCTCATTTGCGCGACCGCTTTGTCCGCATTCGAGCTTGCGACACTACCTTCCACCTCGCCAGCGGTACCGCCACCTCGTGCGGCGCTGCGTGGTTGGAAGTGCGTTGGGAGAATCGCGCGCGCCGACAGCGCTTTGTGCATCTCCCTGGTCTTTCCGTGCCTGTGATTCTCGGTCGCGACTTTCTCGCGCGCACAGGTATCGTGATTGACGTCGCAAGCGAAGGCTACAGGGACGGCCCTTCCGGCGCCCTGCGGCCTTTCGCTGCACCTCCCGTGGTCTCGGCTGCCAGTAAGTGGCCGGACGCCACGAGGAGGAAGGGGGAAAGCAGACCAAGCGTTGGCCGTCACCCCCGGAAAGCTTCCGGGGGTGACGGTTGGCCCCGCGGCCCGCGTCTCCCCCTCCGACTCCGAAACTGGTCCTTTGGCCAGCGCGGTGGAAAACGGTCCGTCTGTACAGCTTTCCCTCGAGTATAATGCGGCCGTGTGTGTGTGTTGGTGGTTCGTGGAAGAATGAGACGCCTAATTTCTGCAGCCCATTAGGGAGCACGGCGCAGCGTCTTAGGGGGGGGGGAGTGGGAGAAAAGTGGATAGGAGTGTAGGTGTTAGAGGTGTAGTGGCCAGGCGAACATCAGCACAGGTGGCAGGCCGGCAGCAAGGGCGGGGGTGGCAGGGGTCCCGGTCTCAGCGGTAGGCCGCGATTCCCGTCTCGTCGAGGAACACCACCAGGCTCCGCAGCGCTGGCAGATGAGGACGGGACGGGAAGATGAAGTGTTCCAGTGTGGAGGCAGGAAGGCCCTGTCTCCTGTAGGCTGTGGTGAGCCTCGAACGTTCCTGTGCCAAGCCAGGACAGGCACAGAGGAGATGTTCGAGGGTCTCGGGATCGCCGCAGCGGTCGCAGGCCGGGGAGGTGCAGCGGCCCTTGGCGTGGCGGCGGGCCGCGGTCCACACGCAGCCGGTCCGTAGTCGCAGCAGGGTGGCTCTTTCCCTCCTGGTTAGGCCCTTCTCTGGTAGAAGCTTCGGTCCCCGTCCGCTGGCCACCCGCTGGTCTGGGTGGACTGTGATGAGAAGCTTCTTAAGACGAGCCTGCGTAAAGTCCCTGGCCGCCACGGCCCGGGTGATGGGGGTGCCAGGCTGATGGGCTGCCTTAGCCAGTGTGTCCGCCTCCTCATTGCCAGCTATGCCCACGTGGGAGGGCAGCCAGTGGAAGGAGACGGACGTCCCTGACGTCGTGAGCGCCCGGAACTTAGAAGCCAGGAGGCTGCCATTGAGCCCGCCCCGGCGATGGTTGGACAGGGTCTGCAGGGCTGCTCTGCTGTCGCACACTACTGCAACCGGCTCAGCAGGGGGGTCTTCAGCCAGGAGGTCCGCTGCCAGGTGGAGTCCCGCCAGCTCCGCAGCCGTGGAGCTCGCTGGGAAGGGAAGCTGGCATTGCCTGCTGCTGGCCCTGGAAGGGATGACACACGCTGCTGCCGCAGTCCCGTCCGCCAGGACGGATCCATCGGTGAAAACCTGCAGCCGCCCCGCCAGCTGTTCCTGGAGCTTGCAGGTGGCAGCCTGCTGCAATGCGGCCGCAGGTGTTCGATGTTTGGTTGCGCCGTCCAAGAAGAGGTGGACCTCTGGCGGCCGGTGGTGTGGCGGTGGTGAGGCTACCGGGACTGGCGGATCCGGGACCATCTCGTGATACAGCTGGCATAGTCCTCCCATCCGTGACTGGGGCTGGTTGCGGAGACGCTCCAGGAGGGCCCTGCCGTCGGCGGCCCGGTGCAGGCGGTCTATGTGCCCCAGCGCGCGTTGAAGCATGCGGAGTGACAGGGGCCACTCACCTGCCTCGGCAAGAGTTGCTGCCACGGGGGAGCACTTGGGCAGCCCCAGGATGGTTCGAAGTGCTTTCCGGTGTAGTCCCTCCAGCAGGTCCCTCCTGGCCGGGCGACAGGGTCACCAGTGGGAGGCCGTACAGTAGCACTGAGGACGCCGCAGCCCTGGTTGAGCCGCAGAGCCCACTTGGCCGAGCAGCCGCGACCCTCGCTGCTGCAGCTTGGTGATGGCCCCCTGGACTCGTTTCACCCTTGTGGCAGCAGCCTTGGCAGCAGGGATCCACGTGAGCCGGTGGTCCACGGTGAGCCCCAGGTACTTCACCGTCAGCCTCCAGGGTAGGTTGCGGTTGCCGACCTTCAGCCGTCTCACGTAGGTTCGTCCCGCAGCCAGTGGATGTATCAGCAGGGCCTCGGTCTTGGTGGCAGAGACCTTGAGCCCGATGCCTCCGAGGTAGGTGATCACCCGCATCCAGGGCCGCCTGCAGTGACCTCCGGATGGCAGGGATGGACTGCCGTGGTCCCCGAGCCCAGAGTGCCACGTCGTCGGCGTACACCGAACAGCGGGCTGGGAACCTGGTGTCTGTCGGGAGGGAAGCTGGAAGTCCCGCCAGCGCCAAGTTGAACAGGAAGGGGCTCAGCACAGAGCCCTGTGGTACACCTGCAGTGATGTCCCTGGGTTGGCTGGTCTCCTTTCCGACTCTGACGCGGAAGGTCCTCCCGGACAGGAAGGCAGTCACAAAGCCTCGGAGGCATCCGCTGATGCCAAGTCGGTCGAGGGCCGCCTCGATGACCACGTGTGGGAGCCCGTCGAATGCGTTTCTCTACATCCAGCAGCAGCAGCATGGCCACGTCCCCGCTGTTCCTTGCGTCCTCGAGGGTGGCAACGACGTCTGAGATGGAGTCTGCTGTGCACCGGTGCCGCCTGAAACCCGTCTGCTGCTCCGGGAAGAAGCCAGCTGGTCGGCGATCCACTCCAGTCTCTCTAGGGCCACCCTCTCCATCACCTTGCATGGTGCAGAGGTCAGAGAAACTGGCCTGTATGAGGAGAGGGCCGTGGCTTTCTTCCCGGGTTTCAGGATTGGCGCCACCACTGCAGTTCGCCAGGATTCCGGCAGGGTCCCAGCGCTCCAGATGTCGTTGTAAAGCTCCAGGAGGCGTTGTTCGACCAGTCCCATCCAGGTTTCGGAGCATTTGGAACGTGATGCCATCTGCACCTGGAGCACTCCGCCTCCTGGATCCCTCGAGGCAGCCACCAGCTCGTGCATTGCAATGGGCTCGCTGCAAAGCTCATGTACCTGAGCAGCCACCCATCCAGGATGGTGGCAGAGGCAGGGCATGGTAGGGCAGCAGGTGGAGGTTGCAGCAGGCAGTTGGGCGACATCCCTGGCAGCGAACTGGTCAGCGAGCTGTTCGGCCAGTCTGCAGCCTGGATGGAAAAGTGCACAGCCAGTGACCGCACCTGATTGAAGGCCCGGGGCACCATCAGCAGGCTCTTCAGCAGGCGCCAGGCTCGTGTCCCATCTCGTGCGTCGTTGATGGAGACGCAGACGCCCGATCCAGCCCTGGTTCCTGCGTCTGCGTGCATGGCGTCTGCAGACGGCGTCGACCCTCCGGAACGCTGTCCAGAGCGCCGGTTCGCCTCTTTTTCAGAGCCTGCCCGCTCTGCTCGCCGCCGCGCCGCTCTCAAGGGACCAGGTGTGGGATGTCTGGCACAGGCTTGCCCTGCTGGACCCTGGTGATGACGGTTGCCGCCTTTGCGTTGTCGGCCACCAGTTGTAGGAGGGTCCCTGTCACTCGTTGTCCTGCCTGAATAGCTGCCGGTAGACTTGCCAGTCCACCACGCTGTACTGCCGGTCCCGGGGGGCCCTGCCTAGGAAGGGGGTGAGCAGGAATGGGCAGGTGGTCACGAGCCCCATGTGTCCGGGAATGGTGACCAGGCGTACCGGCACCCTTCCGTGGCCACGCTGAGATCGATGGCAGTGCTGGAGGCCCGGCGCCCACGACGAAGGAAGGTTGTCGGACCCGGTGTTGAGGATGGTGAGGCACAGCTGCTGTAGCATGTCCCGCACCTCCCTGCCTCGCGGGTCCATCCTCCGGCTGCCCCAGTCCGGGTGATGTGCATTGACATCGCCGCAGAGCAGGAACTCCTTCCCCAACCGATGCACGAGTTGTCGGAGGCATCTGGGGTCCCAGGGCTGCTGCGGCCGGATATACACACTGGCCACAGTGGTGTCCCTCTCCTCGAGGCGTATGCGGACAGCACAACACTCGAAGGGACCACCGACCAGATCAGCCACAGGCACCTCTGCTTGGACGCGGTGAACGAGGTCTCGGCTATGCCGGTGACCCCCCCCCCGCTAAGCAGCAACTCGAATGGCTCGCTGCCTCCTTTGCCACGCAGCTTGTCGAATCGCGAGAAACCGCGCCTGTGGTCACTGTTGACACGTTTCAGCGACACGTTCACAGAACGCCCAGGTTGCACCTTTCTGGTGAGGCACCGGATTGACACATGCGACGCACAACCATGGAAATGCAATCCTCGCCCCGTTAGTGCGGCAAAGAGGAAAGCAATTGACCAGGCACTGGATGAGTTGATTGAGACCGGAGTTGTCCAACGCTCAAACAGTCCTTGGGGTTCACCGGTGGTAATGCTCCCCAAAAGATACGGCTCTCACCGGCTCTGTGTGGACTGCCGCCGGCTGAACGAGGTCACGAGGAAGGATGCTTATCCTATGCCTAACGTTGACTCGATCGTGGCTGCTCTAGGCGGTGCTTGCTACTTCAGCACCTTGTATGCTAGCCGCGGTTACCTACAGGTTCAGATGGAGCAGGCTGACACGGAGAAAACTGCGTTCACCTCTCACAGAGGTTTGTACGAGTTTACCCGCATGCCGTTTGGCTGTTCTGTAGCTGCAGCTACGTTCCAGAGATTGATAGACCGCGTTCTAGGGGACGCTAATGGCAACACGCCATGGCGTACCTCGACGACATCGTCATCTTCTGTCGAACGTTCGAGGAACACCTTCACCACTTGGAGCATGTCCTCGGGAGGTTGTATGCCGCCGGGATGACTTTGAACCCGAAGAAAACTCAAATAGCTGAGACTCGCATCTCCCTATTAGGCTTTACCATTCAGAGCGGTCGTGTTCTGCCGTGCGAAGAGAAGGTACGTGCCATTGTGGAATACCCGACGCCGGCAAACATTCACGGCCTGAGGCACTTTTTGGGGATGGTGAACTGCTATCGACAGTTCATCCCAAACTGTGCGGCCCTCCAAACGCCCTTGACTGCACTCTTGAAAAGTCGGCACGATGGAGCGGGGGGCCAGAACAAGAGCGAGCCTTCAAGGCGCTTTCCGAAGCTCTAGTGGCCACAGCCAAGTTAAAGCTGCCCCAGCTGAACAGGGAGTTAGTTGTCCAAGCGGACGCGAGTGACCTGGGTCTCGGCGCGGTACTGCTTCAGAAGCTCGACGGCGTCCTCCGGCCAGTCGCCTTTGCGAGTCGGTCACTTAACGCCGCCGAGCGTAACTATAGCGTCAAAGAAAGGGAATGTCTCGCTATAGTTTTTGCTCTCCGGAAGTTCGACTGCTATGTCGACGGCGTGCCATTTGTGGTGGAAACGGACCACATGGCACTCACCTGGCTTAAGCGCTTGCGCGAGCCCTCGGGCCGCCTCGCGCGCTGGGCGTTGACCTTGCAACGGTAAAACTTTGTTGTGCGCTACCGGAAAGGGAGTTCGAACGTCGTGGCTGACGCTTTGTCGCGTGCCCTCGTTTCGGCGTCCGACACTTGTGTCCGCCACCCCCGAGAGGAATCGCATCAAGTAGACCCCGGGCCCTCTGGCTCCAAAGGGTCGATAGGCGTGAACCCCGATGGCGAAGTGACTTTCGAGTCAACAGCCTCGGGTGAGGACGCATACCTCGTAGACCCTGTCACGTCCACCGGTATCGTCTTTAGCAGAGAGGAGCTGCTGAAGGCAGAGCAGGACGATCCGTTTTGTGAACACATCGTTGACAAGCTCAAAGAGCTGAGCTTCCAAGTGTAGCGGGACGTTCAAGCCGCCGGGCGCGAACAAACAGCTGGTATTGCTGTCGGCACCGAGTGCCGTACGCAGGCTGGTATCGCTGCGGGCACGTTGGACTCGTACCTGCTTGATGCCGACGGCGTTTTCCTGTGCTACGTCCCCATCTGAAGAAGCCCCCAGGAGTCTTTTGAGGTGGTGATACCCCGCAGTCTAAGGAAAGACACCCTAGGTTATTTCCACGACACGCGGTTGTCCGGACACGCGAGTGGCCTTAAGACTTTTCAAAAGTTGTGCCACTCCGCTACCTGGCCTGGCATGAAGCATGATGCCCTTCACTACGCCCGCTCATGCCGCGTGTGCCCATGCGTGAAACCTCGCGGAGCCAAGCCTCCCGGGCTCATGCAGCCGATCGACAGCCAACAACCTTCGCAGGTCGTGGCCTGTGACATTATGGGACCTCTCCCAAGAAGCCGGAAGGGCCATGTTTTTCTCCTGGCTGTCACAGATCACTTCACGAAGTGGGGCGAACTGTTTCCCTTCGGAAGTTAACGGCACGCACAATATGCCACAAGTTGACCAAGGTCTTTAACCGCTTTGGCTTTCCGGCGGAGTTGATCACGGACAATGCGTTCTATTTCACGCCCAAGGTGTTGGTGGATGCGTGAGCTACCTTTGGCATTAAGCACCATAAAACAACCAAGTATCACCCACAGGCCAACCCGACCGAGCGGATGAACCGGAACCTCAAGCCCTTGCTGACAGCCTTTGCGCAGCAACTCGGGGATTGGGATGTCTGTCTCAATTAGATGGGCTTCTCCTTGCGATCTATGGTCAATCGCTTGACAGGGTACACGCCCGCCTTCCTCAACTTTGGGAGAGAGCTGCCTAACCCCATGGACTGTGTCTTACGGGGCGGCGGCGGGGCAAGCGCCACGAAAATCAGCCCGTCTGGCTACGCGGCGGAACTGTGCTCACGGATCGACGCGACCCTCGACCTGGTGCGTTCCAACCTTGCAAAAGCGCGAGCTAGTAAGAAGGCTCAATACGACCATTCGCATCGGGATGTCCGTTACGATGTCGGCGATCTCGTCTTCAGGCGCAATCACGTTTTGAGTGACGTCGCCAAAGGCATCTCGGCTTCTCTTTCGGCCAAGTGGTTGGGCCCATACCGAGTGCACGCTAATGTGTCGCCCCTGATATACAAGCTGGCTGACTCCCAAGGGAGACCCGTCGGCGGTCCAGTTAACGTCTCTGACCTCAAACCTTTCATTGCCCGCAGCAACGACTTCGCGGAGGGGAAGGCGGTCACCGAACCGCAGGGAAACCGGGATAAGGCTGGTTCCAAACCACGCCACCGGTACAACCTGCGAAAACGCACTTAGGCTGATTTTCGCCTCCGGCATGTAGCGGGACGTTATCCCCTCCATGTAAGAGAGCAGAGATTGATAGCTGCTGTGCGAGAGGCCCATTCAGCAGTAACCGTAATGGCTACCTCGCGAGCTTTCTCCCTGGGAACACCATTACACGCGCTGCGCGCGGAATATCCATCCAGTTCCCAGCGCTCCCGGCTGCTCGAGAGAGAATAGCCCTTTCCCCGGTGGCTCACTCTCTTTCCCCGGTGGCTCACCAGGCCCGGGCCTTCCACCGGCCCTGTCGACCGACTCCGTTCAGGTGGTCGTGGTGGTGCTCTTCATGGACTCTTCATTCAAGTCGGCCATCGCGGCTGCGGTGTCTGCTGCCCTCCCGCGGCCCCGGGTTCCTGACGAGACGCCGCCGAACGAAGACACCGGGACCCCCGTCAATCTCATGGACGGCACTGAGCTGGACCTCAGTTTTTTCGGTGTCGGTGGATGTTTTAATTACGGCGCCTTCAAGGCGGCCTTGGTCTTAGGAGGGGGGATGTGGGAATCAAGAGCGCCCTCCTACCTGGCGCCTCGTTTCCCAGCTGCCGCGCACGCGCCGACGGCGTAGCCCGGGCGCGCATAAACCCCGGCATCCGCCAAGATGACTGCCAGGGCGCCTTTTGGTCGGGGCGAGTCAACTGTCACCTCCTTCCCGCGCTGGCTTGTCCGGGCACGCTAGGCTCGCGCGCTGCGCGGACCTACGTCACAACGCAGCGCCATTTTCCTTTGGGCCGCGCGTGACATCCTCCTCTCCTACGAGCTATGTTGCGCCCGACGATTCGCTCGTCGCGGCAGATGCTCTCAGGCCTTCGCGAGGGGTTGACGCGCTTCTAAGCAGGCGGCTTCTCGTTCGTGCGTTCGACTTCGGCCCTTGTACGGGAGACGTCGCGCCTTAGGCAAGCGTGCTCGGTCTTGCGGAGTTCCCTATACAGCCTGCAAGCCCGTGAGTGTCGCACTGTGCTGCATCTTGGGTTAATAAACCCGTTGTTGTTGTTATCCTGCCTCGTGCGTGGTTTCTGCGTCGTGCCGGAGAAATCGACGAACCCGGCCGCAGCGTCTTCGCACGCAGCGGCAGTGGAGGACGTCGCATCCCTACACCGTTGTGCTTAGTAGGTAAGCCTAGTGCAAACCTATCTCCACAGTCGCTAGGTGGCGTATCGGCTAAAATTATTCACGAATAAAGGCTTACGGAGGGCTGTTTGAGCACGCTATGTAGCCGCCCATGACGTCTCAATAAAAGAGCTTAGTACTTAGCAATTACGCTGATCTCTTTCCAACGCCAAGCTTACTGAGAGTTAGCTATAAGAGCGCAGAACACTTTTTTATGCGTTCTGTTTATTTATACGCACTCGCTCTAACAGATGGGTACTAAACATGAATTTCTAAATGGAGACGAAGTACGAGCAATAAACTTTTGAACCCACAGCCAATCGTGCTGTACTTCCAGTAGAGAAATCGCACGTAATCAATGCAGATATGACCAAAAGAAAAACTTGTGGAATAATTACCGTTGAAGCTTTTGTATCCTTGCTTTAACAAAATGTCACCTTCTGCCCCGCCATCATGTTTATTGTTGGCCCGAAAAGAAAAGCCTGCGCTGCGTCAAATGCTGCCTCCGCTCTTGTATCGCATTACACATGGTCGCCGCTTTTTTGTGGAAGTTTATTGTCTTTCTTTCTTTCTCCCCCCCCCCTTTTTTTTCCATGGTACCATCCAACCATCGCTTAATGCCCATCGTAGTAACCGATAGCCTGTTTAAGCGACCATCGTGCGTGAGAAGCCTTCGCTAATTCGTTCCACTTACATGTGAGGGCCCTAAAGGCGCCGCGCGTTAGGCGGCAATTCCATAATATATTTTTTTCTATTTCGCTCACTTTAAACAAACCTTGGCAAAAAATTAACCATCGTTAATATGTTATCATAACTTGAAAGTTTTGTTATTTCTGAATAAAAGCAAAAAGTCTTGTATTGAAATTTTTTCTCTACAGTTAGTATTTAAAAAGTTCTTCAGGCAATTTTCGTTAGTTATGATGCCGATCAGAAAAATATTCCGACGCGGTGCATACAGCTTAGAAGAAAACCACGCTAGTTGGAGACGCGTAGTGCTCATTTTTTATTTTTATTGTTTGGTGCTTTTTAGCTGAAACACCTTGTATGTGTGGGAAGCGCGTTAAGGCGACCCAGGGAAGGCGTACGGCAAAGCGGCCGATCGCAGAAAGGTAAGGAAAAGGAAATAACTCGTTATTCAGAAAGACAACACAAAAGGGGGGGGGGTGAAAGTTCACCGCGAAAAGCCCTTACTTCTCCATGTTATGTATTCGCGTGTCAATTTGGACACTCTCCCTTCTCTAGGTCATTCTGCCCAAGCCGGCACGCCAGTCAACGAGGGGAGCACGGCGCGCGTAAATCGTCATTACGATGGGTAAAAAAAAAGAACGGCATTCCGTGACAATTATGCCCATTATTATTTTCAAATAAAAGTTCTTTGTAGCTTTTCAGATTATTGTGTTTGACTAAAGAACAAAGTCAGAATACCAAACATGCTTTACAAAAACATTTATGTATTTTTGGTAAAACTAGTACCAACACTAAGAACCTGTATTAACAGACGTTTTAGGTAAGTAGCATACAGGTTAACTTTTCTAACACTCTCCTGTCAGTCATGCCACCACTAGGGACGGCTTTATGCTCTCCCATAGTAGAGTACCAAGTACTCTAAATCGATACCCACTTTTTCTACCCCCCCCCCCATTTATCTAACCCATTTATCTAAGCACACACTACTGGGACGGCTTCCGGCTCTCCACAGTAGACTACTCACACTCTAAATCGACAAACGTTGTTCTATAAGCACAGTTCTCTCCTGGTTGAGTACGGAGTATACGAAGTCCGTATACACAATTTCTAACCCTAAAAATTTCTTCTTTTCATTGCGGGAGTGCAACACTATTTAAGAAGGTACTCTATATTTGCCAGTGCGTAGGAAGCATGGAGAAAGGAATGCTAGGATAGGCCCTCTTGATAGGAACTGCAGAGCAGAAAAAAAAAAACAAAAAAATACATTACCGCATACTCGCGAAGGGAATTATGACGAGTGGGCGAAGGAATGAGGATTATCGGGTAACTAGGAATCCCCATACATTGGCCACTCTACATCACATAATGAGTGAAAACGTTTGTGATCACATTGACTTTGCTATCAAACTACAAACGATCGCACACTTTGAAACTGTGTCCGTAGCTACGGTCAAGGAATTCGCGCTTGAAGCGGACGTCAGCACCATTCATGTCGAGGAGCGTACGCTTCTTGCGTTTAGCCTCAGCTTCTCGAGCTCTCAACTTCGGGTCCGTTTGCCTTCGCTGTCGTTTCGCCGTGGCTTCCAGCGCTGTCACCGCGTCTGGTCCCGCTTGCCTTCGTTGTCGTTTCGTGGCCGCTTCGCACGAGGGCTCCCTTGCCGACACCTTGGCGCCGTTTCGCCTTTGCGATCCCTCAATGCTTGCGGCCGAGCGTCGTGTTCGTTTATGGTGAAGTGACAAGTATCCATGGTCGGTGGGTGAGAGACAGAGAGCGCCTGTGTTGCTAAGTCTGACTAGGTGGCGCGGGCAAACGCCAGAGAAAGGGTAGCCCAAGTGTAGCCAAAGGCGAAAAATGGCAAGAAATTTTGTAGCCAAATATAGTATTTTACTCCCAGTTTTATTATGGCATATTTTTGCATTCGACTGCTAGGATTCTTTTTTCTACAACCCATGCATCGTTAGTGAAAGAAGCAGCTTGTGTTCATAAAGCAGAAAGTAACGTTATTGAGGTGGGCCTTACAATATTATTTATTTATTTATCTTTTTATTGCCTTATTTATTATTTTAATAATTTATTTATGGCTAATACTGCTGCTCTCATCTAAAAGCATAGCAGAAAGACAGTACAAAAAGTAAGTACAATGTATTGTCATGTGGGTCATGACGGTATCGAAGGCAGTAGCCAGTACATCCAAGATGAAACTTTATTAGGCTGAGATTATGGCCGGTAAACGGATGGTCCGATTACAGCCATACACGCTGGCCCTGATAGCGGCGAACAAAGCGTAGGCTGTCGATCAACTGACAATGATATCTTTCCTGTCGAGACGAACGTTCAGTTGCTTTGGTCCGGACATCTATCCACACTGCCATGAAGAGTATTTCTCATTAGCTTTCATGCTACAAAATTGTTCAGTGCTACAAAATGCCTTTTTGAATAACCAAGAGGACTGGGAGGAAGCCCTCAGACGCGGCGATCGCCATAAACAACTAAGGGCTGTCCGAAGGGCCTAGATAATGAGATCGTGTCGCTCGCTGGCGTTGGGGCATGTGCACTGCTCCTCGGCAAGAGCCAACGTGGTGGGAGGGCCCGATCTTCACCGCGGGCGTCTGTCTATCAAACTGATTCAACCGTGAACTCGGATACGTACTCGTTGACAATCACAAGATCAACTCGTGACTGTCATAGTACCGGTGTGACTGTCAAGCATTTCAAGCGGTGGACGATAAGCAGCATCTTCATTGCATATAATTTTTCGAACTTGCACTACTTGAGCAAAGCAGCAGCTATCAGTGGAGCTTGTGATCACCTAGCTTGTTCCACCTGTTAAAGTACATATAGGTCATCCACACAGTCTGTTTCGATGTGAAGACCGCATCAGCTTTTTGATCATTTTGATTGTACTTATTAGCTTGGCATTATTTAGCATTTATGATCTATTTTGTCTTGATTTGACAGGTTTTCATTGTTTGTAATGCGACTAAATAGGCTGGCTCGTTCACGTTAGCTTTTGTTACATGCTTTCGGTATATAGAATTTACAAAGTACACAGTTTTCTCTCATAAAATGGAAAGTTGGGCGAGTTGGTTTGACGATATTCTTGGTAACATTCCGGCGCGCACACAGTGGACGGGAGAACGAAAGGTTAGCAGACAAACGTGTATTTTTTTTTCAATGAACTGAGTTGTGAGTTCGCGCTTGTTTGTCTTCTAGCCTTCCGTTCTCCCTTCCACAGTGTGCGCGCCGAAATGTTACCAAGAATACACAGTTTTCGCTCGCTTGTGCTCTTGACACAGGGTCATGTGCTCATTGTCACATTCTGTATACCGTAGGCGCATTGCGAGAGCACTTGTTTTACTAACCTCCCTTTCCTTCCGCCTAATCTTTCCTCCTCCTCTATTGTTCTAATTACAACGACAATAATAGCGTCAGGTGCAAGAACGAAGGTATAGAACGGTATGTAGCTAATGATTATGATTCTAATTGGCGAGATGCTAATCAGCTATAAATGAGTAATATCTAGTTAGTGGAATTTTACTTTGCATCGCGTTAATTAGCACTGTTTCATTTTTACGTGACTTCATTGGCATTGTCTTGAGATATCACTTAATGACCTCGGTCTTAGCATGAAGGGACATTCAATGGCAAAACAATTTTTCTCGTTTTGGTAAGCTTGGTATGCGAGAAAAAAGGTGGAAAGAAAACGCAGGTGGTGACGCCACCTTGACATTCCCGCACTAAACCCCATGACGTCATAGATTCAAAGGTTCCTGCTGGTTCCTACGTAGCTTCCAATCAACAAAAAGGAAGTACATTGACATCTCTGTGTGCCGTAGACTTGGTATACAAAGTTTCAAAAAAAATCATCGAGCCAATGTTGTAAAAATACAATAAATGCATTTTGAAATTTTGAACGCCACGCATGGAGATTTGGGCACAAAATTTATAAACGAAACTTCAACCTCGGCTTTGTCCGCTACTAATGAACTTACGATAAGGACACATGTGCCATTAGAGTTCTCAGAACTACATTGGATAAGTCTAAATCAAGTCATTGTTTCTGTTTAGTGCCCTTAATTAAGCATGGTCACGGCATGTCCTGACCAACTAGCAAAATATAACGCCCAGCCACTTGGTTATTCAACCGGCCGCCTGAGCTCGGGGAGCAAACAGACAATGAAGACTACGAAGAGGCCCGGGTGCGCTCCGGCTAAACAGCGTCTATGTAAAGGCGAGGCATTATAATTGTACACGTGACCTAGAGTTAATTCTGGTCGCTATGTTGTAGGGCACTCGGCCGGAACAAATCTCGGAGGCCACGGTGCTGATTAGTCTAAAGTATATTTAGCACAGACACTAAATGGTTCAAAATGAATTTAACTGTAGCACGTGCCTTCAAAGAAAAATATCACCAGCAAACTTTTCAGCCACTTTTGTTGCATGAGTGCACTTCTGCACTAAGTGGAATGACAAACGCAGGAAAGAAGGTGCTTGGTTTGCAAACGCCGCCCAACTTTGTCGACCGTCCTTGACGTCACATGCGTTCCATCATAACCAATGGAACGCAGCGCTCGCTTGGGGGTGAATTTGATCTTTTTGTACAGGTGGCTCGTTCAAAAAGAAGTCCGGCCACAGCTTGTTATGATTTCAGCTTTCGCCAAGCTCGCGGCATCCAGCATAGCGCCCCAGTACGTCGCGTATTCAATGCCGACACCAAAGTATACCTATTGTAGTTCGGTTCATTACGTGAAGCTTGTAGGGACTCTCAGCGTTCCACATTGCTTTCGTTGTAAGGAAGGCCAGGCATAGTACAGGTAGTGGAAGGACATACAAGCTTTCTCAATAAATGTAGCCACCTTGCCAGCAAGCTACTCGGCCTTGAAAACAAGCGTAATAAATGTTAGTCACAGGTAAGAATGGGTCATAAGAGAGATAAATATCTGTATTTGCACATTTCTCATCTTTTTGGAGGGGCTATAAAATTTTTATAATAATTGTGTCCGCAAGTACCACTGCATCCTGTATGTTACACACAACCAACATACAGTGACACAACCAACATATAATCCAACACGAAGCCAATCGCAGAAGGCGTAAGGGACCCTGTCGGGGCGGTGCAGTAATTACAGATAAACGTAAAGTAATTGAAAGTGGATGAAAATTAACTTTCCAGCATTGGGGAATGAACCTACAACCTTTGTATAATGCGACGCGTGCTCCATCACATGAGCAGCGCCAGCGCTTAATTTTCCGTTCACTTTATGGGTATTTCCGTTTTTATTTAACACGCAATATTGCCAGAATTTCTTCAACCTTGATTCTGCCCCATTTATTTTGGAAGTGTTATCCTATATATTTAGGAACTACAGACAATGTATCTTAGTGACTTAATTGTCAGTTGGTTTAAATAGGTGGCGTTTAATTTAAAAGACGAGCCCTTAGTGCACTCCCTTCCGTTATTGAATTTTACAGTTGTATTCCTTCGATGAAATTTCAAGCAATCATGGAGTGCTGGACAAGGAAAGCATTGTCTTAAAGATGCTCGAAAACTGAATCATTATTGCAGGCAAAATTGCAAAAAAACGAGGTAAAAATGAACAATACAGCCAAGACACTCACAAATAGGTCGACCAAAACGACAACTACGCACATAGCAAGGACTAGCTTAATACAGAAAAAAAAATTGCAAACGTATGTGTGAATTGACGCCAGGCAAACACGCAGCCGTCATATCCCAAAAGCAATCTCAAGGTAACAAAAATCACAGGGTAACAAAAACCAAACAGTACAGTTAATACGCTCAAAAGAACTAAAAAATTGGCTGAACACGATGACAACAGACACAGCAATGAGTAGTAAGTACAGAAAAGTGTAAACAATTCTCAAGGAAACACGCAGTCGTCCTATCACGAAAACAATCACAAGCACTACGTTCTAGCGTCTCATCTTAAAATATTGCACACCTTTCAGATCAGTGAAACTGGCGACGAAATTCGCAAGTCGCATATTGTTGTCTTGCCTAAAAATAAACAAACGAATAAATAAAAGGCACTTTAAGTTTTAATTTCATAACATAAAGCTTTTATAAGTAAATGACCAAGATGCCTTGTTTATCAAGATAACCGTCAGTCAGCAACCACTTCAAAAGCATCCGTGGGCACAATACCCCACTTCGTTACACAATCTTGAACGCCAACAAACTATATACCGTGTGGTATATGACTATCAGGATCTGCTATTATCGGGGTCTACTCGTATGATTTCATCAAGCACTAGAGAATAATTACATGACTAGAGTATCCATATTTCTGATGGATGAAACACTACTTAAGAACACATGAACAAAACTTCAAAGATAAATAAATGGGCACCACTTGCACCAACTTAACGATCAGTAAAAAAAGACAAAGCACCTCTTTTTTTTTCTGCAAATTGTGCGCTTCCCGCCTACTGCATGTGCGAGAATTTCGGCAAAAATTATAAAACCTGACACACCTAATGACCACAATTAAAACGAAAATGATTGTTACCAAAAAACAAGTGAAATGCTGCTTCTCACAAATGCAATGTTGATAAACACAAATTCGGGCTAAATGTAAATAAATAGAATAAAGAAAACTTCCAATATACAATAAATACTGTTGTAGAGTATGACTAGCGCTCGCAACAGAAATGACAGTCATAAACCATAAAATGTTGATGAAGCAATTTTTGTACATTAAAAGCTCGTTAATTCGGGCATTTGGATCGGACGTAGTATCTGGTTCTGCCCATCATTTGCATCGTGTAAAGTCATCAAACCTTCGGTAATACTATCACTATTAGTGACCGTAGTATAGGCTGATTTGCATCGCATTTCTGGCCACATGGGGATCCGACACTTGGCAGCTTTGTTTTAATGGAATTCGCCCGTAATGGAATTCGCCCGTGAATGGAACATGCCCTAAGGTACGGGAGATGAACTACGCTGTTGAATGAATCACTTGCATCGCAACAAGTAGGTAGAGAGTGGCGATGATAAAAAGTGACACGCTGGTCCCGCCCCCTATCCTACCGAATTTTTTTTCTTCACCGATACCTAAAGAAAACGCCCCCCCCCCCCCGGCGACATCTCCCTGCATGTACAACATGAAAAGGTGTCAGGCGTGGTGGAATAAAACTCGTTTGTCACGTCGTGATGGAGGAACTAGTAGTTGCCGGCCACTTTGCGTGCGAAAGAACTATCGTCACGGGGTGGTGGTAGCGGTAATAAGTCAGGCGTTCTAATTAAACACAGGAGCGTGGCTAAACAAGGGGGTTTCGCGCTATTCAAACATTGTCGCGTTGATAACGATGTCACTGCATAAAGAATATCGTGAATTTATTACTGATCTTGGGCAATATAACTATAGCATTTACGTATTCGCCAAGAAAATGAGTTGGTTCTGATTTATAAATATTATTTTTTGTTACTTCCAATAATTCGGTTCATTTGACTATTTTTTCTGCTCCTGTGCAATCTGATTAAAACGAGCTTTTACTCTATATAATTTTTAAAAATGCCTGTGCTTGCGCTACAATGATTCATATTTTCATTCAATTAGACATTGCTGTAACATTTAACAGGCAATTAGAAGAAAAATAGGGCTTAACATGTCACCAGTCCGTGGAAGTACGTGATGTATCTGCCATTTTCAGATACGAAAACATGTGCATCTAACACCATATGCTCAGAGTGTGAATTTGTGGCGCACCTTCTGGGTGGGGCCAGCAAGTGACTGGTACCTCGGATACTCCCGCGATGACAAACAGGTTTGTGGTAATGTGTCGACGTGCATAGCGCATGGCCTCACACGCACGCTCTAGGCCGGCAACCCTGGAGAGATGGTTTTGGTAGGTTTGAGTGTCGCAGACCTTCTCAAAAATCTCCGCCGGCTGGCGGTCGATGCCAAATTTTTCCACATCCAGGGCAAACTCGACAGCTCGGTTGAGGTAGGAAACGTTTCGGCGAAGAATCTCGTTGATTTCAGAAATGTCTTCCCCGTATCCAGGCTGCTCCCAGATCTTGAGAGAAGTGAGGACACGATGCGCACGCAGCTTTTCAGCAATCAAATGTAGTTCTGACATTTTGGTCGTAATGTGCCCCAAGTAGGTCAGTGTCTCACTGCCTTTCAGCATGTCCACAAATGCATTGGTGCAACTGTGGGTGGCCGAGAAGTCCATCTCCATGTGCGAAACAGACTGGTTCACTTTCAAGCCTTTCATGACTATTTCTAGGGCACCTTTTCTGGCGTTGCAGTCGTTTATCTGAATGCGCTTCAACGTCTTCGTTTTGATAAGTAAATGGGCAAACCTCCTCGCAGTTGAATCGTCCATTCTTATTCGGGACTCTATGCAGAGGGACTCGGGGCGCGAAAGTTTAGCCAATGAAACAAAGAGTTGCTTGAGGCAGTCACCATTTACGTAGACGTTGGCGTCCAGGTGTATTGATGTTATTCGTTCTGCATTTATGTGCAGGCCCTATGAAAGCTGGAACACATCCTAGAGCCGGTTGTATCCCAGTTCCACCCGGCTGTGAGTGGCAGTGCGACTCAAAGCTGTCGCGACAGCCCTCTTATCATCTGCATTTTGTGCCAGAAAAAAAACCTAGCCTAAGCTTTTTCAGAACTGCGTTGCTTGCAAGTGCTTCGACGAGCGTTAAAACCCCTACTGAGGTAATGTAGTTAGCCTCGAAGTTCAGCGTCTCGAGGTGCGTGTTGAACTTCAGTGACGTAGCCAACCACATTGCTTCACTCTCGTCGGTATCGTTGTCCCTAGAGTTCACGTCGAGAAGGGTGGAGTTGAACTCCAGAAAGATTTCGAGAGACCTAGCTGCCGCTTGTGCAAGGCCGTACACGGACACCACCAAGCTCTTGAGAGCGCTGTTGGACTTTGGAACTTCGGTGAGCCTGTGGATGCCGGTTGGAGTAATATGGCCATATTGAATCTTCAGTGTTTCGAGGCTGCGATTTGTCTTCAGCCCTTCCACGATGAGCACAAGCTGCACTTCATCGAAGCGTGACACATGACAGAGTGACAGATCTCTCAGCTTCGAAGACGTGGAGAGGTATTCGCCGAGGATGCATGATCCACCGAATCGAAGGGCGTTGTATATGAGCCATAGAAGCTCCAGGCTACTGTTGCGACACACACCCTTCATAAGTTCTGTGCCAGCCTTGGGTAGCATGTCATATTCCAGGAACTTGATGGTGCGTACGCACTCGGTCCTTGCTACCATGTCCCCAATGCGCGCAGTTTCACTTGGCCTTATAAACAGAAAGGAGATGGCGATCGAGTCTATTTACACCGGTATCTAGCAGAGTGAGTGGACGAGCGTGTACTCAGTGCCGGACGAATGGTTCTAATAACCAATGGGCAGGTGCTTGAGGCCCCTGTAGCAGGAGAGTGCATTAAAAAGTATCTCGGGGAAACGGGTCCCTGTGGTCCTTTTGCCTAGGAGCAGCATCTGCACGCACTTGTGCTTGTCAAGGGAAATGTAGAGCAGAATGCAGGCATTCAAAATTCAAGTTGTGGTTCAAGTGTTCGATCCCATCAAGGAAGCAGGCACTGAATTTTCGAGGCTCTTCTTCTTTCACTTCAATGTTAGCCCCCAGGAAGATGCGGTTGAAGGTCGTCAGATATTTGGAGATCCAACAAGGCTCAGTGTCTGTCATTAAGCAGCGCGTGTCCACTCTGAGTCCTGCACGTTGAAACCTCTCCTGTAAATTTTGTTGGTACTTTGCGATATCCTCGACTGGCGGCAAACCTGGACAGTTCTTGTGCAAATGGAAAGTGTTCAGATGGCCAATGCTGGTGGTCACAGTGGTGGCAGCAGGTCACTCATGTCGTGCCTCACTAGAGTGGGGCAGGCTTTTGTGCATGTTCGGGGATGCTGCAATTAGTTTGACACGTGGACTTTGTTTGGATGGTCAACCTGGGATGGTTCGATACTGGGAGCTACAGAAGAGGGCCCGGCATTCGCCGAGTCGTTTCCGTCAGAAAAAGTCATTTTGGAGGCTTTCCGCAGCTGGCTTGCGCTTTTCTTGGTCGGCTTCCTGGTGAGAAACAAGCCTGGAGTAGTACCCCTGCCACGCGTGGCCAAGTATGGCTGACGGATTGTCGAAACACTTGCTTCGTCGCACCGAATATGCTGCCTGATGGCCAGTTCAGCGCCCTCTTGTTGAGAACACCAAGTGTCACGGCAGGGCAACCGCCTTTCTCACAACCGGAAACGGAGTGCTCGTGTGGCAACTTCTTATAAGCGGAATCACAAGAAGAAATTGAAGATGCTGATGTGCATGATGCACTCTGATCGGAGAGAGCCCCAGGCGGCTTGGCATCATTTGCTTCCATCGAGCCGCTCTTGGAAGTCGGGATTGGCTGACTGAGCCTGAAAGAAAAAAAAAGAAGGAAGGAATATATAGCATGCAGAACAGTGGAAAGGTGGACCAGCAGGTAACGGTTCGTGGCTGAACAGTGCAAAAATAAACGTGTGAGAATAGAAAGGAGAAGAATACAGAAAAGGCGCCTCTACCACCTCAAGATTTATTCGAAAAAAAAACAACTCTATTTGAGGGGCAACTCTAGAAAAAAAAATAAATTATGAAAGGGGTGGAGGGAGGTTTGCAGTCGGGACCCACATCAAAAAAAAAAAAACAGACGTCGCCTGAACCGTGGCCATCCTTCAAACATGTGCACCACACGCTGTCCTTCATTCAGTGCACGGTGCATTGCGACAACTGTAGCTGCAGCGCATCGTTATTTTGTAAAACCTTGGTTTTGTTTCCACGCGGAAACCAGAGCGCTCGAACTTGTTCACGCTGCGACTGCAGATAAGAATAGCTTTGATACTTCAGCGTCCCCACTGATTTGGACTTGTTTGACTTGTACATGTTTGGAAGGTGTGCCAACGTTGATGCGTCGTCGGTTTTCGTTCATGTCCTCCTCGTTATTATCTCATCCCCCTTTTTCCTGTCATGCAATTTATCTTGTCTTCAGCAGCCTTTATATCGACTTCTTCTTTGTAATGAACATTCACTCCATAGTCATCTCCTGTTTGTAAATTGTGCTCCTATTTTGCCTTCTTGTCCTTTTCTTTATTTTTCGCTGTTTCATAAGAAATAGGAGATGTGCATTTGCAATTTTTTTAATTAGCACACTGAGGAATGGTATCTTCGGTCCCTACATCTGAAAACGTGGATATGATTACGATAAATTCCCCCGTGGAGGACTGCAGAAATTTTGATCACATGGTGTTCTTTGATGTGCACTGACACATGGACCGCTAGCTTTCGCTTTGAACAAAATTCAGCCGCCGCAGCCGAGATCGAACCTGCTACTTTCGTTTCGGCAGCCGAGCTCGGTAATTATTTTGCTAATGAAGCGGAGACTGCAATACTGAGTGGGCTTCAGGGCTACATTGAACTTCACGTCCAGCCGCAATTGTTTTCAGGTTTTAATGGCTCATGAATTATTATTACATCAATTTCGCAACGTATGGCTTTTCTTGGTAGCGCATAACCGTCGAAGGGGTAAAACTGTCCAAGCTGCATGTCTGAGATCTTCAATAATCAAGCAGCAAGCCCTTCTATGAAATTCCATGAAGAGAAAAGTGTGTTCTATTTTTTTGGGGAACTTCCAGCACAGCAGTATATTTAGCCAATACTTCTGCTTGCCAGGTACCCAGAAGGTAATTTTTTTTCGTTTACACGGCAATCTTTAAGAAGTATGATGCAATAGCAAGGTCATATAGTGCCTCGTAAGTACTTGTAATCGCTAATTTGATGAACCAGTGCGATAAAACTGATCTCAATAAATATTGAATATCGCAGAAGCATTTTCATCGTGCCGTCATTTGAGAGGAAAATATCAACCGGTTTCACGTCACTTCAATCATTCATCGAATGTGCCGAAACGATGGTCAGTGATGAAATGGAAGATACTTTTTTTTTGCTTTCTGGAGCGCCCTTTGAAACAGGAAAAGTACAGCTTTGGAGCAACAGAAAGTGTTTTCGCAGCAGAAAAAAATTCAAGTTTCGAGCAGCTGTTGGTGTTTTAGGAGCAGATCCTAATTTTATTACACAATATTTGGAAGTCAGAGTGCTGTCAAAGCATTTCGCAATAGTAGTTTAAATTATGCAATATATTTAACCGACAACAATCACTGTAAATTTCATGAAGCAAAAATGGCGGGTAATCGAAAAGTGCCCTGAAATGAGTTATAATTTGAAATGCTGGTATTAGTGGCAAAAAAGAAATCATACCAAAAAAGCTGAGTGCCACTCTTCAGGCGTAACCCCAGCACCCTACAACTGTTTCCAAATCAGCAATAGATAACACGTATGAGGTCAAAGCAATTCTGCTTATTTTCGCATTTCACCACACCAGCCTCCATGTCTAGCTCAGAAAAAAAATAGCCAAGTAAGCGATATACCTAATATACCAAGTGATGTTGCATAAATGAGATCTGAGCTGATAATGCTGCACATTGGTAGCACACTGGGATGATGTATTCAAACTATTACCACTCCCCCTTAGGCATGTAAAGGGGGGGGGGGGTAATCACAAAAGACAGGACCGCGTGCGCTATTACATCACAATCGGTTGCTGTTGCATTCATCGCTTCGTAGGTGAAATTCATCTTTTGTTTCCATTTTTTATGGTTCTATAGTCTCACTCACACAGCGCTTGACGTGCTCGGCGGTTTATCGGTAGTGGTCTGTGACTTGCGGCTCAGCAATCGCGCGACTTGCGGGTCAGCAGCCGAGTGCCCTAGCCTCTATAGAACACCGGCGGGTTTGACTAACAGCTTTGCTGCTTAACTTTTAACATGTGCATAAGGAGGTCCTGTGCATACGGAGGGATACAAACGTGTATTATCATGTGCATAAGGAGGGACACAAACGATCCCTTAACAAGATTCATGCATTTTTTTCACGTGGCGCAAGATTCGTGCATTGTGTCAAGTTCACGCAAGGGGCGAGCCTCATGAATGAAGCGACGTATACGACGTTACCATACTTATCTAACGCGGGTAGCTCGGTTGATGACAAGACTCAGCTAAATTGGGTGTTGTACGCGCAAATTGCCGTTTTTCTTTATCTTTTATGTATAACGTCCTCAAACTACCATATGATTGTGACAGACGCCGTAGTGCGGGGCTACGGAAAATTCGACAGCCTGAGGTTTCTTAACATGCACCTAAATCTACGCACACGTGCCTCAAGCATTTTAGCCTCCTTCAAAAATGCGGCCGCCGCGTCCAAAATTCAATCGCGCGACTTGCGGGTCAGCAGCCGAGTGCCCTAGCCTCTATAGAACACCGGCGGGTCGCCAATCGCCGTTCAGGTGCAGCGGGTCAGATTGGCGCAGATTGGCGCTATTGGCGCAGCGCTTCCACCCCTGTCATTCGCAACAGCACTCGGAAGTGTGAAGAAGTGCAAACATGCATTGTGGAAAGGCCTAATCAGTGCGTTATCTATCGATGATAGATTACGCATTTATGTCACGTAGGATGTATGACAAGTGAAGTGTGATAAACATAGATGCATTTGCCACAAATTCTAAACACTCACGTTCGCGCTACTGAATTATCTCGCAAGAAATTTAAAATGTATTTCGCTAACTTGTAAGCATGTATGCGGCATATTCAAGTTTAGCAATGTAATCCAAATGGTCGTACTTTTTTGAGTGCTTTGCAATTTATGCAAATATTTGTAATATTGAATTTTTCACTTCTTCTATTCATGCATCTCTGTGTCCTTTTTTCTTGTACTAAAATGTTTATGTTCTCGCGCCGTCGTGTATAACGACTCTTGGGCCCAGTCAAGCTGCTGACGGCAGCTTTTAGCCCCGGAGAACGTTTCTGGTTTGTACTAGAAGAAGTAATAAAGTTGAAGTCCAAGTTTGAATAAAGTTCCAAAAGTTTAGGTAGTGATCACAAACGTATCAAGCTGAGTTTTGGAAAAAAATTAGAATAGGAGGCAGACAAGATGGGCAACCACAAGGTAACGTTTAGGAAGGCAATATGTGGCCGACCATTATGTCATGCGCTATACGCCATTTGAAAATATTTCGAGCAGGGGGGCGGGGCTTGGTGTGCAACCTGCTGGGTTCACCACTGGTGGACGGAAACCCGTGTGGCTGGGTACACAGATGGGGACAGACACCCGAAGAGAAGAAGGCGGGCGGGATGCAGACTGTGCTAAACGTCTGAAGCGGACGTGTATATATGATGTAAGAAAAAAAGTTTCGTCGAACGCGCTGGCAGAATACGCAGAAAGAACTGGCCACGAAATGGACCAAAATATGGTAAAATAATAAAAATTAAGGAACGAACTGGACTTCCGGGCTTTATCTTGACTCTCTGACGATTTAGACGACGTCGCGCATTCTTAAATTATTGAAGGCAACTTCCCCCACATGTACGCACGTACGTCGTATTTTAAAATATAGATAATAAGGCTTATTGCACATTCATTTTTTAGTGTGAACAAGACTCCCGTGCGGTGACTGACACGTTCTACTTTTATGTGAACAATCGTGGTCGGTGCTCATTCTAACCGCATCTGCTTGAATTACCAACCACCACGACACAGAAAGAGAGAGGTGACGGTGGTACTTCCACCGGCTGCGACAGTGGCATCGCGTACGTAACAGCGCACTGTGGCGCGCCGCCGATAACGTTTACTGCAACTTTCCGGATTGTGTATTCTGTAGAAGTCCGCACACATGCAGTGAGAGCATAACAACGCTCTTGAAAAGTTAAAATACCGCAAAGTCGCAGTTAAAAACAGCCCAACCAACCGCCAGCTTGCCTTCGCCAGAGCGAGGTGGTATCACGTGATCCAACCCTGCACGTCACTGCGATTGCAGCGCTCGCGCCACCAGTGGTTGGCCTCGCACCCAATAGCTCGTCTGTGCGAGTCGAGTGGCTTATTGGCCTAAACAGGCAACCCCTTTCACGACAATTAACGCTAGCACTACGCTGACTGTTCCCATGACTATAGACCTTATCGCTGTTTACAAACGCATGTCCTGGAGGGCTTCAGTTTTGTGCGCCGACGCAGTCTGGTAGCATTGGCGGGGAAGGAAGGCCTTAGCGAGTAGCCCACTCATTTTCAACACGTTTGTCCCTGTGACTTGCCAAGTATTTCAAATACAGTTTTTTTGTAATCTGCACACATTATATGTTATAGCCGTTCACTTTTATAGCGTATTCCTTTTTACCTGAAAGACAAAGAAGAGCTTTTTCTTACTCTAGCACAACCTATAAAAACGTTTCTGCTTCGGTATGGTATGAAGAATTACATGTTAGAGATATTTGAAGTGAAAGGAAGTTTCTTGGGAAGCAACACGTGCTTGCTGCTATTTCAGTCTTGATACCGAGTGAAAAGAGCAATACATAGTGTGCACGTGCGTCACGCAGCGCCCCTTCCTCACTTCCGGAATGCGCCACCGACATGCCCGTTGGCGCATTTGTCGCCGACCGATGTAGTGTTTTTTGCCCGTGCTGGCACACGTTTAATTGTACTTCACGATGCAAGTTTCAGCAATAATCACGACCTAGCGAGGCAAGTTGATTTAGCAGCCCAGGAAGAGGGTGACAGAGCAGAGCCTCGGGGTGTTCTCTTTGCCGAAAGTTATTGCCTAAAATGGAGAACGCCCATTGCGATTTTCCGAAAAGCGCCGGCGTGTTTGGCTGCGCGGATTAACAAAAACGAATTGAAGAACTTCGGTGACATTTGCGTCTTCAGATGTAACTTCATTACGGGTAATTGTTATATCCAATCACGTACTTGCAGAGACAGTTTATACCTTGATTCCTTACATACAAACTTGTCCGCGACCTCTGCGTGCACATTCAGCGTGTCAACGAGGCGGTTAAAATCGTGATGATCGAAGATCGCGGGAATTCATGTATTGCATTAAAAAAACCGTGAAAATGGATGCGAAAAATTCTTTGTCCACTCACTGTTTGACATAGCACTAATACGTCCCCAGTATAGATTAACATTCCGATCGGTTCGAGTTGGGAGGGTATAGGGCAGCGAGGTTCTTTTTCATTGGTCAATTGATTCCCTGAAACAGTCTCCACAATTTTCAGGGACTCCACTGTACATTAGCGCACAACACCAAAAGTTAAAGAAAGTCAAAACGTACGTGAAATAAAAAGTGACTAGCATTACCACGGTATCTACTTCATACAGTTGTTTTTTTCGACTGTTGCCACAAATTCTGATTAAACAGCCGCAACATCAGCACAGTTTCAATCACTTGGGGAGCCGCGCTGGATGAGCTACTTTGGTGGCGTGGGCCGCAGGAATATTATTAAAATTACTACTAATATTATACCCTATGTAAACTTTCAAAGCTCTGCACAATGACTCGTTTTCAATGGAAGCTGCTTCACTTCACTCATTGACTCTTAAAATTGTAGCTCGAGAAACTTCAGCCTTTCACTTGTTCTTGAGTCACGCAATTTGTAGTGAAAGCGAGATATTGTAATCTCGTTGGTCGTGGTGGGCAGCTGGAGTATGCGGCGGCATCGGTGTTGATCAAAATTCAGTATAGGTCGACATGTCCCCATCTTGGTTTTCTGGTATTGTATAGAGTGGACAAGTAAAGCTCCGGTAAGCTCTTTAAAGTAGAACAAAAATTATCAATGCTTCCCTTTCAACATCCCGAACAGCAACAGATGATGAGCCCTCGAAAAACCGCGCTGCAGCACGTCAACTTCTGTGTGTGGAGGTGGGGGTTAGAAGAAGAGAGTGCCTAATTTCTGACGCCTGGTAAGGAGCACGATGCAGCGCCTGTATAGGTACGCGGGGAGGTACCCGGGCCACGAGTGTTGAAGATAGCGCTCTGTCCTCTTGTGTCGGTCTGCTTGGCCATTTCTTCTTTCCCGCAATGCGCTATAAAAGTTTAAGTACCCGGGCATGGCGGGAAAGGGCGACAACGGCGGAAGTGACATCACATGAACAGTGTATATACCAGATGCGTGCAACCTGCATTCAGCCCCAACAACACCCGGGTTAACACGAACGCTCGACCTCGATGAGCTCACCTGGGTGAGAGGGAAAATGAAGCTGTCATACTCCATCCCACGTCGTCTCCATCACTGGGACCGGCGAGCGAAACCGACGCGAACTGGAAACTGGCGATTTCTCGCCGTTATTGTCAACGCCACAAAACGACCGACCCTAACTCGAGCGGAATTGATGCAGCCAGCCGGTCCTGCAAGCACTCTACAAAGCCACGTCAACGCCGGGGCTGCCGCAGCTTCGAACGCTCCTGCTGCGCCGGGAGACGCGGCCGGCGTCTCACCGGCGCGAACACAATAGGATGAAGTGATCGCCGATTTGCACATGATGGGTTCTACTGAACATCTATACCATTCTGCAGAACATGTGCAGCTACTAGACTTCACTCGATCGTTCACGCACGCTTGCGAAGTGGAACTCTGCTGAATTCACCGACTATCGCCTACGCAGCTTGGATGGCAATCTCCAGCTCCGTCTTCCGTCAGAAGTATCTCGAGTTGAAGAGACGCTTCTGTGCTGCATGTAGTCTGCAGGCGCTGTCTTCGCGAATGGGTATACTCCTGTAGGGTTTCAACAGCCGGGCTTACAAAAGCACTTTCCAATACTTTCGATAAACTTGATAATCGCCCTTTTTTTTCGGTGAGGTTGAGAGCTCGGCTAGTTGGTGAGATATAATTTTAACAAATGGTGTAATAGCAAGAATTCGACGGGAACACAGAGGACAAGAAGAAACACGACGTAGCGAGTGTCGTGTTTCTTCTTGTTCTCTGTGTCCCCGTCGAATTTGCGCTTCTACATCATATGTTAAATTGATAATCGCCCTTTATCGTGAGAAGACCTTCTAATACACTGGCGCAGTCCGTTCTCGACAGAGAAGGCGCTCAAAACGTTGTTTCGTTTTTACAGCAAAAGCTGTTATGAGATCTCAAGAAGGGTGTCCTAGTTGTTCTTTCTTGTCGCCACCGGTGTACGTTACCGCTATCGGGCGAAATAAAAATAAATAAGAAACAATAGCCAGGATGAAACAGGGTCCTCTCTATGGCAACCCAGTGTTCTACCCAGGCCCAATGCTAGGAAGATGGAGCGGGTAACGGAGGCTATAAATCCACCCCTCTGAAATTTTGTATGATTGGGGTGTTTTACAATGATAAAAATAGGTGTACTTCAAAGTCTTCGAAAAGTGTCCCCCCTTGCCCTGCCCGAAAAAAAAAATCGTGGCTACGGGCTTGCTTCTGCCACAGCTACGTCAGTTTAAATGAGAGAGCGTTAGAGAGCTTGCTTTGTAGAAATCCCGGTGTCTGCTTCGGTGTCGTTGGTTGTGATAGAAAGATTATCACCTTGTGCGTGACCAAATATCGATAACAATGCAAATAAAATTAGTAATAAAAATTCTTAGTTTGAGCGCGGATCAAAAGCGGTTAGTTTTCGTAGAAATCTAGCCACACGTATATTTTTTTTTCTTTCGTGGTATTTATTATACTGCGTCTTTGAAGTACTTATATTTGCTTTGACATAGTGATGTATTCACCCAGCAACAATAATCACATGACAACTACACAAGCATTCGAAGGCTCACATACATACATACTTAGCAAGTCCATAAAAAGAAGGAAAAAAGTTCTTCAAAACGTTGGTAAGGATGAACACCTCTTCAAGATGGCGTGCCAGTCTGGTTTGAAATCATTTTCTTCGTAAATTATTTTCAGATGGCGAGCCATACGCATGAAATGTACACTTGAAGCAGCCGTTGGTTCTGCATTATGGTCTTCTTTGTTATTGGTCTTGCATGCACGTTATCCACAGACTTTTAAGTCCCATTAGAAAGAACATATAAAAGGGCACTTCATCAAGACATGTTGGGAGACGGTAACCTAGGTTATGTGATTAATTGTTAAAATCTTTTTAACAGTTATTTGAAGGATGTCCCAATATATAATGGCATCTTTGAGCCTATAAAGCAGTGTCCTATTGTCTCTGGTATATCGCAGAGACGACGGTTAACTGAAGAAACAAAAAAAAACTTTCTTTTGCAACCATGGTTTCACCGGCAGTGCATCTGTATAGAGCTTATAAAAGAAGGTTTTTGTATCTGAAGAATAAACATTTTCCCAACTTCCTTTAATACATCATGTCCTGGAAGGTTTTATGTCCGCGACCCGCTTGGCTTTCTTGCCCTCGGCATCACGGGCCCTTCGCCGCGCTGCTTTGTCTTCAACAAGCGCAACATCTTCAACGACGCGTGCAATGCTCGCATTCGATTGCGTTGTACTCGTTATTGGAGGTATCGCAGTCGAGGTTGATGCCTGCGATAGATCCATACCTATGACGACTTGCCGATCTCGAGCAAGTCGTGGGGGCGGCGCGGCCAAGGAGCGGAGGGCAGAGTGCGCGCAATGACGTGGTGTGTGACGTCGCTGCGCCGTTGCTCCAGACGCTCCTCTCCACTCCTCGCGCCGTTGCTAGGGGAGAGGAGGAGGCACATCGCGGATAACGGATTCAGATTTGATATGATTGATATGTGGGGTTTAACGTCTCAAAACCACTATATGATTATGAGAGACGCCGTAGTGGAGGGCTCCGGAAATTTAGACCACCTGGGGTTCTTTAACGTGCACCCAAATCTGAGTACACGGGCCTACAACATTTCCGCCTCCATCGGAAATGCAGCCGCCGCAGCCGGGATTCGAACCCGCGCCCTGCGGGTCAGCAGCCGAGTACCTTAGCCACTAGACCACCGCGGCGGGGCTAACGGATTCAGGGTCGCTTATAAAGTGCATTCTCACTTTAAAAAGTCGTTTTATCTAGGGACAAGAATGGACATGTCGAGATGCGCGCACCCACCTGCTAGCTGCCGGCTCGCGGCTAGTCTTCTCCGCGACAGACACAGAAATAAAAAGGCATGAGTGAGGAGGCGCCATCGACGGGAGAAGGAAGGGAGGAAATACAGGCGCTCATTGGTGGTTTGCTTCGTTCGCGGGAGCCGGCGGCAGCGGCAAAATTAGTCCAGCGAGCGATTCAGTCGGTGGCAGAAATTTCACGATGCTCGGTGTCAGAAAGAGAGAAAGGCGGCGTCCAGCGAGCGGCGTGCAGCGCCGCCAGTGAACCCAGATTCGCTCGCAGTATTTCAAGCTGGACGGTTGTGCCCTCGCGATCTCCGACGCCAGCGTAGCTCCCGCCGACTGGTTCGCCCTCCGCGGTCTCCTGACGCCGTGCAGCTCTCGCATTGTGGCACCCCGCCCTTGGACTGCTTCGACCGGATCCCCACTTTCCTATCTCCTTCTTTTTCCGTCGCTTGCCTGTCTACTTCTTCGTCTATTTTCCTTCTATTCTTTTTATCCCTCCTTTCCCCCCCACCCCTATAAGGCACTGCGCCGTGTCGCCTGAAGGCAGACAGAAATTAGGTGCCTTTTTCCTCTTCCTTCTAACCACTACCACCACCAGTGAACCCCTAAATGGACTTGGATTGCACACGGCGCCCGCCGCCGCTGTCAGCTGTTTTCGCTCTGCAAAGGCGTAATCAAAGCCGGGTCGAAGTTGGTCGAAGGTGGTGCTTGCGATTTCGTGCTACGATGGTTTTAACGCTGTACCCTGATTATTTTTCTTTGCCTGTTTGAAAAAGTTCGCTCGAGACCGATTGCTCGCGGGAAGTTTGAGATGACGACCCCTTTAAGTGTTGCGCTCTGCGGTTCACGATGTGTCTCAAAAACCCGACGTAAATGATTGTCGCACAAACACGACACTGGCACGGTAGAGCACAACAGTACCGATCCAAGCACAACAGTACCGATCAGCAAACCAAAGCACAACAGTACCGATCAGTATTTACCATGAATTGGCCACTTTGCACGCAGCGGTCGAATTCCCCTAATCGCGAAAACAATCAGACAGAGGCTGAGATACCATATAATCATAAAAGCACGATGACAAAAAGTGAGAACATTGAACGTTGCTATTTACTCGCAGCTAGCACTTCAAGCGCTCTTTTCTTTTCAGGTACAATTTTCGTGGAGTCTTTCTAATGGCACCGGCGTTTGCTGCTCGGGCAACGACGTCGGCGGCCGTTCACAAACTTACAGTTTCGATCCGCATGGATCAACGCTGCACCCCGCTTGCATCACGACTTACCGCTCGCTATTTTGCCAAAATGTAAACATCGTGGGCTCTCCACATGAATCTGGTAAACTACCGACTTTGCTGCACCGTCCATTACACTGTGCGGTAAAAATAAAACAAAAACACGTTCACCGCAAAAACATGCCACAATATTTAGTTATTTTTTGCCGTCAGAAGATGACGCGACAATCTGTTCACTCCCACAATTTTGGCCAATGTTGTGTTCGGCTATTGATATATTGAGCCTATGGTGAGTTTCGCAACTCATATCATTGAATAACTCTGAGAGAAGAACACACCGACCCCGAATGAGTTAAAATTGCGGCCGAACTAGTTAATGTTAATTTGTGGAAAGCTAAAATCATCGCTACAAATTCTGCTACAAAATGGGTACGAAATCTCACAAAAGCCTGAGACTTAATTTTTTTTCGTCGTCAGCCACAGCATCAGCACAGTGCTAGTAATGCACTAACAAGTCTGTTGCGGGTACTACACTTCTCCGAAGAGTGACGAATGATTGCACAGCGGGCACTTCATATACTTTATGTCTGAGCGGTTACCATGCAGGTATACTTGTGGTATATAATTGCCCCTAAAATGTGTAAAAAAAAAGCTCTAGAAAGCCCGCTCTTCCAGCTTTCGGTGTGAATTGGCTGCACGTTCCGTGCAGGTCTGCTGTTTTTTTTTTGTTTTTTTAGTAAAGCGGGCCTTCAAGACAGACTGATAATCAGTTCTCGGTTTTGTTGAAACTACTATAGTGCAACGGAAGCAGGAAGTGATGGAACGGCTGGGAAAGAAGGCATCAACGCATTAGATGTTTTCTGGGGGTATAGAATCTACTTGTATTACAAACGCCGGCTTCTTAGCCAGTGTCTTGTAGTGGATAGCTCCCGTTGCTTGAGATTAAGAGCATTCTCTATTGCCGGAATGAAAAAAACTGGTATACAAAACAGGGCGGAAGAAAAACAAAGCAAGAACGGGAAGCCAGGTCGGTCGGACAAGAATATACTCAATGATGTTGAAAAACTTGTATCCTACTGAAATAGTTTCACTTAAAATTCTATCTTATGTCACACTAGTAAAAAATCTTTTATCATTCGGAGCTTACGCAAAAAAGATTATGCTCAAATTGGGATCTATCATAACCAACGCTTCATAACAAATACATCTGTAACCTCTATTAGCACTTGAAAAATAGTAATAATAAATCTAGTCTGTATGATCCATCTGTCTTGGCCGATCCACCGGTGTGAGTCGGTGCCAATCACCCAAGCATCAACATCATCAGGTTTGCCGCAGGTAGCGAAGAGAGCAGGGCTCGGGGCCTTCAACAAAAATACTGCGGGCATCCATTCCAGGAACGGGCGGCTGATAAAGAAAATTATACCCGATGGAAGTGAACAAGGAGCTCGCTGAGAAATGACGGATCTCGGCGCTGCATAGTAGATATTCAACCATCATATCAGATATCTAACCGACAACTACAGGTACGTTCCGGCTGCCAACGCGAGCATACGACATGTCATTGCCGCGTCGCGAAAGCGTCGAAGATGCTCCCGAAAAGAGTCCGAGCCGACGAAGTGCGTCCCCTTCCGCAGCCGATGAGATGCCTGCCGCCCGCTCTGATAACCCGAAGCCTGTGAGCAACCCCGATGTAGCCCCTGACACTGCGGCGCAAGCGCTGCCAGTAAGCCGTGGGAACCGAAGCGTGCTGGTTCCGCGGGAGGAGCCGAACCTGTAGGAACAAAAGAAGGAAACTGTCCAGTGGAAGGAAGCCCAGTCGGTTCCGTGGCAGCAGTCCAGTCTACAGGAACAAGCGAAAGTGATCATCGAGTAGAAGAAAAACTGGGTGGTTCCACAGCAGCAGCTGAGCCGGTCAGAACAAGCGAAGGCCACCACTCGGTAGAAGAAAAACCGGTTGGCTTCGCTGTAGCACAAGAGGCTTTATGGAGCAGGCAACGCCAATTTCCAGTGAAAGAATAACCGGCAGGTTCCATCACAGCAGCCAAACCTACGGCAGCAAGCGAACGCTGGCACCCAAAGCAAGCAAAGCCGGTTGGTTCCGCGACAGCAGCCGAGCCTGAAGGCACAAGTGAACGCCACAACACTAGGGAACAAAAGCCGGTGGATTCTGCTGTGGCAAGTGAGCCCGTACGGACAAGCGAAGGCCACCAGCCAGAGGGAAAAAAACTGGTCGGTTCCGCTGAGGCCGGCGAGATTATAGGGACAAGTGAAAGTCGTCATGAAGCGGAAGAAAGAACGGTTGGTTCCACTGTAGCAGCCAAGCCTGTAGAGACTAGCGAAGGTCATCATCCAACCGAAGAAAAACCTGATGGTTCCACAGCTGCTGCCGAGCTTACAGGAACAGACGAAAGTCACCATCTAGCGAAAGAAAGCGCGGTTGGTTCTGCGTCCCGGACTAGGGATGTCAACCAGCCCGGTGGGGATAAGGGCTATCTGGCACAGCCAGCATCAATAAAGGTTTTTTACTCTTCCCTGCGGCAGCCGCCGAGATTAGGGGAACTAGCGAGAGTCAACATTCAGTAGGAGTAAAACCCTTCAGTGCCGTTGTAGAAGACGAGTCTCTACAGACAAGCGAAGGCCACCAACCAGCAGTAGAAAAGATGGTTGGATCCACTGCAGCAACCAAGCCCGCCGGAACTAGCGAAGGGCACAAGGAAGGAGAACGAAAGTTGGCCCCGGAGTTTTCGATAAGCGGGGTGTCCCAGCATTCCCTCGAGCTGACGGCTGGTTTGAGCTCATCACTACCTCACCAACCGCCCGGAACCCCCTCGCCTCCTAATGCAATGTCGAAGCCACGCTCGAAATATGTACACGGCTCACCCCAGACGCTGGAAAACTCTACCAGCGCTTACAGGTCACTCACTCTGCAGTACTCCCCGAGTAGACGGAACCAACTGGATTCGTGGTCTCGGGCGACGTCGCCCATTGGCGGTGAGCAACCCTGGAGTCCCATGTGGTCGAGTTCACCTGGTAACCAGACTCCCTCTGTCTCGGCTGCGGGGGCTTCCCGAATGTGGACTTCTTCCGCGCTACCGCTAGGAGCCACCGACGGAGCGCAGACAAAGCTCGTTCACTCTGAGGAACACTTCAAGACAGCAGCATCCGGTGCCGTCACAGCTGAGAGGGCGCAGTCCATGACGATGCAAGTGGGCGGTGGGCGTCACAGTCAAGCTTCGCTTAGTCCCAGGACAGTCCTTTTGTGGAGGTTACCACGACAACAATCGCTGCCTTCCACTGACAAGAAATTCAACCCCACGCTCTCTTCGAATGCCGCCGAGTTGGAGGATGTGTTGGCCACTCCTCGAATACCATGGGCCACAATGACGGTGATGTGGGTCACAGCGCTGGCCCACTGGAGATTCCTTCATAAGCACTACCCGGAGCGTTGTGCCAGCGCCATGGCCATCGTCGACGAAGGACACTGGTCGCGAGCCGTGTTCGTCGCATTCCATCACGAGGACATTTGGCATTTGGTGTCAAGCCTGGTGGCCTTCTTTTTCAAGGGCATCGTGCTGGAAGCCGCGCTCGGCACGACCTACTTTGCCGTCTTGTTCATCGTCGCCGTCATCGCCGTCGGCCTGGCCAACACTGCCGTCGTCGAAATTGCGCACATGTACACTCGCGAGTCTTACCTCCGCACGATGTGCGCGCAAACCTTCCCGGGCGTCGTGATGGCACTGCAAGTGTTCTGCTTCAGTCACTACTCGGACGCCACTCTTCACTACGGAAAGTACGAGCACTTGGCGAGCACGCACTGGTTCCTGCTTTTGGCTGCCGATCTTGAGTTCACGTGGCGGCCTCTGAAAAGAGCGTTGCTGCCCATCGTGATCGGCGTACTTGTCGGCCTCGTTATGATGGCCATCATACGGTGAGGTCCTCCATATTGCCATATGTTCATTTTCATAATATTAAAGCAAGAATTACAAGATTTAGTGGTGCTTTTATTATAAAATTGAAGAAGATGTGCTCATTCTTAACGAAAACCACTCAAACGGTGTGTGATGCATTTACTTGACTCTTTGATAGTTAAGGAAATCGGGACTTTCTTCTCAATTCATGTATTGATCCTTACGCACCGCCCACGGAAAGCTTTTTTTTTTGAAGCACCCGAATTTTCGGCACCGTCTCCAGGTTCGGTATGGTTGCTAGCTTTTTGCATCTAGCATTGTTTTACGCTGCCTCCGTGATCGGTCCACCTTTGACCAAGCGACGCCATCATGTGACGACAAGATAGGTGGCGCAATGGTAATGTAGCAGGTTATGATTATGTGCGACGTCATACGCTGACGTCATCATATTTGCATCATTACTGTTGAAACAAACTGTCAATTTTCGCGTTCGATGAGGCATCTAAGGCTTCCGCCTTAAAATTTAGTGGGTATGCTGGATGCATGCAAACAAATAACAACACCGAGTTCATTATGATGCCTTCGCGTTCTTTTCAATTTGGCTGTGTGCTGTCTCTACATTTGCGTGCAGCGTGCCATATCCCCGGCGTCACCTTTATCTCGTAGCCGTGCCGAAAGTGCCCGTGACGTACGCATTCATGTGTGCGGTCGTGGCAGCCTACTTGTACGGACCGTACACCGAGCCGTCTGTCTTTGGAGAAGCGACCCTTACCTTCGAGATTCCTGTCTGGCGACCGTTCATGCTTCCACCGTTGTACGTGGGCAGCGTCTTCCATCTAGCCTACGTACTGCTGACGCTATTCACGGTCGGCCGGAGGCTCGAACGGTGCCTGGGCGCCATTAGGTGAGAGTCGTCTTATAACTGTCGAGAACTGTAGCACGAAACCATGGAAACAAAAAAGAGACAGCAAAGATGCGCACAACACATGTGTGTATCTTTGCTTGTCCGTATAGTTAATTAAATTTTACGCTACACCCTGTACAGCCAACGAGTCTGGCTGTACCACCTATGCAAGCTTATGACTGTTTGCTCCATCTGTCCACCCGTGTATTTAGCCTGTACGCAGGAAACCTTTAAGTCTGGCATGGCCGCATTGTGGCTTTAAAAATTTATGCAAGGAAATAACTTATTAAATTTCACACTGATCTCACTTCCAGTATCTTTTCCACCAATAATATTTTTAAGAGCTTCTCACTAAATGCAAATCTAAGATGAGCACCACTGTAATGGCTAGTTGGCTGTCATAATGGGTTATTGATAGGAGTTACCATGACAGCGCTAATACTCGTGTGCACACATACGTAATGTGATGAACTGGAAATTTGAAACGCCGGTGATTACCACGAAAGATTAGTCAACGGGATGAAAACTTTGTTTACAAAGTCGGCCGATTTTGCGCCGAAGTAGGTGAAGTTCGCTGGTCTTCGTCACACAGATGTCTGCGAAATGATGATATTTATTCAATACATGGTGAAAAAGAAAGTGTCACATAACGGTAATGGTGCTCAACATGAGTAGTCGCGAGCTGCATGGGTTTGCGCGCAAGGGTGTGAGCGCAGTGGAGCGAAAATATCTACCCCCCCCCCCCCCTAACTGAAAACTTCGGCCACTCCGGTCACTGGCTGTCAACTAAACCACTAGATTATTACGCTGTGATCATGGATGGCCGCATACCAAAGCTTCGTGCTTCTTCACGATCCTATCCCACGTCCTTAGCGCGGAACGGCTTTCAAGGCATGCTTTCGGATTTCCTCATATCAGCAGCAGCCTGACTACACCTACTGCAGGGCAAAGGCCTTTTCCATGAACCGCCAATAAACCCGGTCTTGTGCCTTCTGCTGTGACGTTATACCTGCGAACGTTTTATATCATAGTATGTAATAAATCAAGAAAACTTCATGTTTCTTTCTGCTAGAAGCGATAGTTGGTCTAGTTGGTGGTTCATGCTTGTATGTAAAAACAGCGCAAATTTACAGACATGCATTTGACCGGGCATAAATACAACCTCAGAGACAGCCATTTTGATGTGACTCAATGGAGTACCTCAAATAATTTCGAGTACGAAACCAAGAACAATTTATTTAGAGGCGTCTCATGGGCTCACAGAGGCATTGCACAAATGAGCCTTAAATATATAGATAGATAGATAGATAGATAGATAGATAGACAGATAGATAGATAGATAGATAGATAGATAGATAGATAGATAGATAGATAGATAGATAGATAGATAGATAGATAGATAGATAGATAGATAGATAGATAGATAGATAGATAGATAGCTAGATAGATAGATAATACGATAGATAGTAGATAGATAGATAGAAGATAGATAGAAGATAGCTGATAGATAGATAGAAGATAGACTCGAAGATAGATAGATAGATAGATAGCTAGATAGACTAGATAGATAGATAGATAGATAGAAGATAGATGATAGATAGATAGTATAGATAGATTAGAAGATAGATAGATAGATAGATAGATAGATAGATAATAGATAGATAGATAGATAGATAGATAGTAGATAGATAGGGCTTTACGGGGAATACTTCAGGTTCCTTCTCCTTGTACCTACTACTGTTGTTTTCGGTCAGCGTGCTCCATGACGGCCTCAGGTTTGTCATCTGGTACATTACCAGCCTCGCCGTCTGGAGCAGCCGTGCGCCGCCGCTCACCGCCATTCGGGAGACTGTTTCTGCGGCCTCGTTGGCACGCTGCTAGCGCTGAAGGCAGTCTACCACGGCCTTCGCGCGGACGCTGCTTACCGACTAGGTAGAGCCATTGATTCATTGTCCCAGTAGCAGACGGCTTGCTAAACGGAACGTTATGATGGAGCCTTACCATCGCCTTGACCTTGTTGCAATATTCTTGCATAAAGAACACGACATGTCCTGTCAGCAAATTAGAAAAAGCCTTCAATCTGGTCAGCCATCTTGCCCTCCTCGTCTCATTTGTCAGTCTACCTCTCTTCCAACTTAATAAAGATTGCAGCGCAAGCACGAAAGTGCTGGGAGGAAAACGTACAGGAGGCCAGGAACAGAAGACTAAGAGGGAAGACACAAATTCAACCATCTGTAGCCCGAATATCCGTTCTCACCAACGCTTTAACCGATGTCTAGTTCTAACCATTCTGGACTATATACGACCCGGACACTTTTTAATGACGTTGTATCATCGAACCTTCCATCGTGCCAGTTCTGACTGGTTCAAGGGGCTGTAGGCGTTTTCTGATTGGTTAAGCACGTATGCGTGCCGGAATGCATCAACGTTCGAGTCACGAGGACCACGTTAAGAAATTGAATTGACTATTTGCGGGAAAGCTACTGCTCATGAGCATAACGGCAAAGGTGCAGGAGGTGTTTTGGTTTCGGTTGGAAAACATGAGCCCGGCCGGCCTGGTCGTACATTCGTGTGCCATGGTTGCAGTAACTATGCCCTGATTAAGCGGCCTTGCGTCCGTAGTTTGGTAAATATGCTAGCACACTGCGCGAATTATTTCACCGAGAAGGAAGCCTGAAGAGGTGGGCTGGATTGTTCATGTCTAGATACGAGAAAATCTGCGAAAACTTTGGCGGATGGTGTGAGTGATTGTTGGCACCTTTTCTCGACGTTCTCCTGAGTTTTCGCTGGTGTTTCTCGCATCTAAACTGAGTAATGAGCGCTAACTTCGACAGGCTACCCTCATTGAAACAACGTGCAAAAAAAGAACGACGCTCGGATAATTTCATGTGGGATGTTGGCGGAGGAGGAGAAACCCTTTATTGAAACAAAGAAGTTTGGCGCACGCCACTCGCCATGGGTGCCGAACTAACATTATCGGATCTGTGTAGTGCAACTCCGCAGCACACAGTCTCGCCGTATATGAGCGCTTCTAACCGATCGTCAAGTATACTGCCGTTAGTACGCGAGGAGGCGCTTTCATGTGTCTGCGCGACCCAAGATTCAGATAAAAGCACGGGTAATTTAGCAATCACAATAGAGGGAGCTGTATTCGTAGCCACTTTGTGCAGAATAGAGGAAACTCCTTTCGTGTGAACAACGCGTATAATGTTGCGTATTAGGGAAGCGCGTCCTAGCTCCCACTAATACTGTTAATATACTGGCGAGCGCATTGACTCATATTCATTTACATCGTCATTTGGTACTTGGGTGATTTTAACTACAGAGTGTGTATATACTAGAAATGCTAATAGTATGCTCCACCTATATATAAAAATATCACTCCCGGCCACTTGTCGCAGTGCGTTTCAGCGATGTGACCCGTAGTAATAATGAGCCCTGTCGTTTTCACATAAACACTGAACCTCACGATGGTGCGTAAGCCACCCTCACCGAACCTAGTTCATCGTCAGAAGTTTCAAGGGACAACTTCAAGTGTCTAACATCGCGTTTTTTCTTGAAGGAGCATGCACGATGAGCCTGGCAAACAGTCAAGGTATAGTGGAATCCAGGTATCACCTGACTTGATCATTGCTCCGGCTGAAACTTTAAATATCCTCGTTCCACACCGTTCATACGAACGTAAACGGAATGTTTTCCTCCTATATCATGTTCTTTACATAAAAAGGCACGCTTTTCGGCTCTAAAGCCACAAAACAAGCGCACCTGAACCGTTAAATACTGCCTTGAGCACGCTTGTTGGCGTAGACGTTTCCAACCAAAAGCACGAGTGAAGCTTTCCTGTTTACTAAACAGGGGGCACTCACTTTTCCGCAAAATGGTCAGTTAGGTAGTACACGCCAGTAATCTGATCGGGCTCCTAGACCGGAGAGTTCTGTTTCTATTCTACTATCACTTCTTGGCTATGCTTACTTAGCTAATAGTCACCCTCGTATTTGGTGTAAAGATTACTTGGATCACACAAGCATAGGTGGTGTTCACATTCGTGCAACCCTGTGCTCCCGTAGCCTATGCCTCAGCATATCCACACAGCATTTGGGTAATGCGGTGAGCACACTACTTCGGGCCACCATGACTAGCACCATGTACACGTTGTGTGTGCCTCTGCGTGATAGTAAAGTTGAGCCGTTTTTTGTGCCCGCCATACCTTACCACGTTTTATTCTGCCATATTTGTGTGCAGCTTTCGCTCAAAATGGAAGGGTAACAAGCCTAAAAACGCAAAACTGGTTAACTTTTATTCCTCGCTGAACGTTATTCGCGGTCAATGTAGCCGTACACAGGAGGTTGCGACGAAGCGTCGTGGTGAACGACTCAGTCGTCTTCGCCAAGCTGACTTTGAGGTACTCGGCTGCTGACCCGCCGGTCGCGGGTTCAAATCCCGGCTGCGGCAGCTGCATTTCCCATGGAGGCGGAAATGTTGTAGGCCCGTGTGCTCAGATTTGTGTGCATGTTAAAAAACCCCAGGTGGTCGAAATTTCCGGAGCCCTCCACTACGGCGCCTCTCATAATCATATGGTGGTTTTGGGACGTTAAATCTCACATATCAATCATCAATCAATCGAGGCTGACTTTGACAAGGCTGTAGGAAGAGTGCTTCAGAGTGGTTCACTTGCGAATAGAAACTCAGTTGAGTTCAGATTCGGACAGCTTTGAGAAATTCAGGCGCGAACGAAACACGAAAATAAAGAAATCTCAATAACACAATAAATGCAGTCAATTTCAATGCTGCGGCAAAACCTTCTGCGAAGAGCGCAACACAGCGGAGTACTAATAATACATGCGCGGTACACTGCAAGCTTAAATGAGAGGCACACGCTTTTTTTTTTCTGGCTAAAGTGACCTAGCTCAATACACTTGCATCAAAGCACAGGTGACTTGTAACTTCTTTTTCTAGTGAATAGGTTTACACTCCAGATACTTTTCATTCCAATGATCAAAGCTGTCAGTGAGCCAACCACTCAAAATTTGTGACTCGTGTGCACTCTACTACAATCGAATGTGCCCCTTGCAATGGTGTTTTTACGTCGATGTACGTAAGCGCTGTTAAGCCCGCAGCTTCGATTAGATTCGTAAAACATCGACTCTAGTATCACATTTATGGGTAAACTTGACTTTGATGCTGACAGATAGAATAGAACTTCAGACTATCTTACATTTGCGCGCGCAGCAGCGCAATCACCATGACTTTTCAGCGAGGGTGCATGGACAAATTCATTAGTAGAGCAACTAAATATTTCTTGGCGTTCAGTCGTTCGTGCGTCACAAAACTTGTAGCATGCGTCAAGTAGTCCTTCATGGCTCAGAGTTCCACCGTCTAAACAAGTCTGGTGTCAAATGCGGCTTCCTCGCTCGCCAGAATAATTGGGTCAACGCACGCTGAAGAGAGCCACTTTGTTCGTGTACTACTGTTTAGCATCTGCGCCCAATTTCTCGGCGTACACGTTCAAGCAAGCACAGCAAGCATCGCCCATGGCTGCAGCAGCTTCACACATGGTAAATCTCGTGAAATGAAATTTAAACAAGAGCAACGTGCCCGCAGTAACTTGTGTGCACTTGTCGAAACCACCGGGATGGTGGCCTTCAAAATGGTGGCCACATGGTTGCCAGCACAGCTGGCGCACTTTTCGCTACTGCCACAGCCAACCTTACGTCACGTCAATGCTACCGATAGGCTTTCTTCACGAACACGTTCAATGCATGTCGCTTCCATGTATGGATAACATTGCGGTTTTGTATACGTATACCAACTACAGTCAACGAACTTTGCTAAGATATTCTCATATGCGTGAAAATGTCTGAGCCGGTTGATTCCACGTCACATCACATTTCAATATAAGACAAAAAGCGCAAGGACCAACTGATCCTTCTTTAATTAGGTCGCGGCTGTAGCTTATTGTTATTATTTTAACATATTTAGTTGCAATGTGTTCCATTACTTGCTGCTGATTGTATACTACTTATAATTCTATTGTGGTGTCGGTCTTTTATGTGAATGTATTCGGTGTGGTGCATTTTTTTCTTTTCTTGTAATTTGAAGATAGCGGACGCCCATTATTCGAAAATGATATACTGTATGCTTTCCACTATAGTTTACTCTGTCTCTTCCCTATAGGTGGTGTCTGCATACAGGTGAGCTTCTGGCCGGGTATGCTGCTCGAGCTAACGCACTTCCTGTTGCACGCGCGAGTGGGTGCCACTTTCGGTCACGTGATCGGAGTCTTGGTGGGAGTCGCCGTCTCTCATTTGTTGCGAGATCGGCGCTGGTTCGGTCGCCTCGTTCCGGCAGCGACCGGTGGCGGCTCAGTCGTTGGAAGCTCTCGAGATTACGCGGAAACTCCGGCACCCGGCATTGACTGACGTGTGCGCTATATAATGATGATGATAATGCGCAAGGCCATAGAGAATTTATTTGGGGAACAGAAAATGGAAATATTGAAAGACATACTTCTGTTGTTGCTGTCGTTTTTTTAATGCATGAACGTTAAGGTGCACACATGCAGTGGGGTTGACCAGAACTGGGTAATTTACGCAAACACGTAAAACTATATGATACAAAATCAATAAAACAAGCAATAACGTTTTATTTACCACTTCGGGAAGCAGAGGGATTGAAAAAAAAAGCTTTTGTGATCATGACTAAGCTTGAAAATCACATTTCAAGAAGAATGAACACTACGTACAAGAACATGATAGCGTAATCGGGCGTTGTGCGCATCGCCTTCTCGATTGCTAGCTTACCTAATTGTTAGCCAAAATGCGGTGCGCGTAACATTGGCAATTTCAAGGTATTCTAAATATCTACTGCATGCACAGTCGACTGCACACGCTCGCTAGATTTCGTGCCGACCAGTTGTGCCCCCGCGATCTCCGACGACAGCGCAGCTCTGGCCGACTGGCTCGCCCTCCTGACGCCGACACGCCGACATGAGTTCTCCTGACGCCCACAAGAGCTCTCGCCGAGTGGTGCCTCGTCATCGGACTCCTGCGACCGTGTCCGTTTTTCCTATCCCCTCCTCAATTCTGTATGTGGCTGTCCCTGCGCCTAGCTCTCTTCCTGCTCTCCTCTCTATACCTTTTAAACCTCCCTATCCCTTTAATATCTCCTTACCCCCTCCCTCGTAAGTTACTATTGAGGTGTCCTCCCCCTGAGAGACAGTTACGGGGCTGACTCTTATCTTCTTTTCATTTAAGAATCACTTCCCCCAGTCGGCTGCAACATTAACACGGATGCGTCCTAAAGCAGTTTGATTGACACTAGCGCCGCGTACCTTAATTCGGGTTCTGCTGCCGAGATGTTACCCATGCATACCGACATACTATTCAAGCATAGGTACTATCTCAGCAACAGTGCCCAGAGCGTCGCGCCTAGCATCAGTCAAAGTAGTCTAAGTCACGCGTGGGATCATTCGTGTTAACGTTGCTGACGACTGTGCAGTGGTTAGTTATTTGGCCACGATATCATGATTCCTTTTGCTAATCAGCGAAGGGCCCACTAGGCGTCAACACGTGAACCTACGCGGCTCTTCACTTTGTAGGTACTTTTGCTGATCAAGGTTAATATTAATGTTAAATGTCTTTGTAATGTGCTTCATGGAGCGCTTTGTAATGAGTGGGCCTTTGAAACACCAGCTCGTTGCACAATTCATGCGTTTTGACGCCTGGTAAGATTCTACGTTTCTGTCACGCAATATTACACACATTCATATCGTGTTTTATTTAGTTTCTTTTTGTAGTAGGTTGAAGAGATATCGTGGCTCTGGGGTACCACCTGCTTGCTACGCAGATGGCTTGAGTTCGATTGTTACTCGAGTCCAGCAATGGTTTATTTATTTTATTCGCGTCTTTCTCAATTTTTGGGTCACGGCCAAGATGTACGGCTTTTCGCTCAAGACCAACAATGCCGTGGCCTACGCCGACATCTGAATATCTGCAAAACGAGCTCATTTGATAAGCGAGCTCCGTCATAGAGGGGTCAGAGGCGAGAAATTAGGCGTTGTGCTTTGTTCACTATGTTTGCTCATGAATAGGGGCAGGGGGCAGCCACGAAGAGAGTGAGAAAGAAAATACTTTAATGAACACAATGAGCCGGCAATTCGGTCTCGGTGGCTGCAAGTGGCGGCTCGTAGTCCCTGAACTCGGGTGGAATCCTTAGCCTGCCAGACGGCCCAGAGCTGGTCGTTAAGCTCTGAGCTCTGGAGGGCCGCCTCCCAGCCGCGGCGACGCCGATGATGGTCCCCCGCGGCTCCCGCACCTGGGGCAGTGGAAGGAACGAGTGAGCTCGAGGCTCCCTGTGTTTTGGCATTGACGGTCGCTATAGGCTCATCGCGATTCGCGGCGTTTTCACGACTGTTGTCGCCCGCACATTCTCAGAGCATGTGGCTCGGCGTTGTTCTGCGCCGCATGCTTTACACTTATTAGTGGGGTATAGGTTTGCGTAGAGTTGGCGTAGAACGGCCGGGCTAGGGTAGGAGTGGCTTTGGAGTAAGCGAAAGCTTACATCATCAAACCTGTTTAATTTCTTGTGCGGTAGCGGGAACCTACAGCCTTTCGAGCCTATAGTTTTGGGTAATGTCACGGAACGTTGTCAGACGATCGCCCCATGACCATTCTGATTCTTCTTACTGCGTGCTTATCAAAGTGTTTGATCCAGCAGCTGCAACGCCCCGTTCTCGGAGTCAGAAACGGCGATAACGTAGTGGGTTGTGGTAAAAACATTTACTTAACAACAAAAAAAGGAGCAAGCAGCGACCGCCTCATAAGAGGACGGCACCCACAACAAGTAGGTGGGGATCCCTATAGTACGGGACCTCATTGGCGTCGGCTGCTGTCTGGGCTCGTCGAACCAAGGCCTTTCGTACCTGAAGGTTAGAGCAGCCAAGCAGGCTCGCCTCCCACTCCTCCCGGGTAGGGTTGGGTATCGGGGGGTACAGCAGGGTTGCACGGGCAGGCCCACACCATGTAGTAGATGTCCGAAGACTTCTCGCCACAATGTGAGCAGCTGCCGAAAAAGGCGGGATCGAAATGTTGGAGGGCTGCCGGGCACAGGATAGTGTTCGTGAAGAGTCTGAGTAAAAGGCGCTCCTCCGCTTTACTTAGGCTTTCGCATAGGCGTGGATAAAAGCTGTGATCGAATTGGTAATAGTCCACAATTTCGCGGAAAGAATACACCGGATTGAATTCAAGGTCGTCCTGATCGGGGGAGGTGAGTGGGAATGCCCGGTAAGAGAGCGCGCGGGCGGCGGCGTCGGCTGTCTCATTCCCTTTGAGTCCCATATGAGCCCAGACTATAGGTGGGGTGCAGGGATTCCCTGATATTCCGAACGTTGCAATAAGTGGTAGGCTAGGTACGCGACACAGCCGTTCACGATCTTTCGACAGGCCTTTCGAGAGTCGGAGATGAATGATGCTTCGTGACCTGGGGGGACAAGTGGTCAATGCAATGGATTATGTCCCTGGCTCGAAACGTGAAGCCATTGACTGTTTGGTTCTCGTGTACGACAGCAGCCGTGTACCGTCCCTCAGGGTGTGGGCCGGAGGCATCCGCGTAGGACACGCCGAGTTTTGATCCATAATAGCCGGCTAGGACTTCCGCTCGCACCAGGCGCCGGCCATTGTGGTCTTCTTTTGTCATGTTGTTTGTAAGAGGACACACGTGGAGGGCGCATCTCCACTCGAACGGGAGTTAAACGCGATCTTTCGTGATGTGAATGTGTTGTGTGTGTAGGCGGGCTAATAGGCGGCACCCCGCTACCGTCTGTGAAAGTCGAGTGTACTGATTTGTGAGGTGCGCCTCTCGAAGCACCCGAAACGTATTCACCATGCCCAGGCCTAGAAAGCGCTGGTTAGAGGTGTTCACGGGGAGGTCGAGGGCTCGCTTTACAATTTTGCGAACGATGACTTCAAGTACATCCTCGCCTTGCTTCCGCAGGTGGAGGTATGGGGTAGAATACAAGATTCTACTGGTTACAAATGCATGTGCCAGTCGCAAGACATCTCTCCACCGTAGCCCCCCCCCCCCCTCTAGCGTTTATTAGAGACCCGGCGGACTATGTGGCCCACCTGGTCGCCCACCGTTCCGGAGTTTAGCCAATGTGGTGTCTGACCGCCTGTTTTGGTTAATAAGGAGCCCCAGTACCCGGACTTCTTTTTATTCAGGAATTAGACCTGTCTCCAGTGAGAGTTCAATTTTGGTCGTGCACTTGGCAGAGGGGCGTAAGTGCACGAATTCTGATTTCGATGGCGAGCACTGAAGGCCACACTAGCGGACATAGTGGTCGACTATGCTCGTGGTTTGCTGCAGGTTCACCTCAATATCTGCGAGTGCACCCTGAGTGGCCCAGATGGTGATGTCATCAGCATACAACCCATGTTGTATACCGGGAACCATAGAGTTTCTCAGAATAATACCTAGAGAGAAGTGTGGCGCCGCCATTTACGCAAATTTCTTAAGAGCCCCATTGGAGTGCTGGGAATCACGGTATATGCGTCTGCGAGGCTTGTGTTGGTTGCTGTTAAGCGAAGCTTCGGCCCAAAAGCGAAAATTACTGCGTAAATAAAGCTTCTCTAAAACAAAAAGTTTATAAGCGGATCTCACTCACGCGCATTATATTCTAAAATAAAAGCCTACTTATCTTGACGGCACAACCAAACGGTGAAAGAATGTGGTGGAGGGAACGCTCCACGACATAAATGTGGCGGAGGGAACGCTTGCTTTGTCGTCTGCCTGCCAAGTTTAGCGATCGTTGGTTACTTTCTACGCATCGTAAAATTGTACATTGATGCAGAAGGTTCCAGTGTTAAATAAAACACGTTTCTATGCAATGACAAAAATAAATAGCTTGATATGTATTCTTTCAGTAGAATACTAGTCATTATAACGGGAAGTCAGACGCGTCTTTGAGGTACACAAATCCAAGCCAAGTTCGAAGCTCACATATTCCATCATTTCCTTGCATCCAGCAGCTCGTTAGTGCCAGATTTTTTTTTCTGGGTAAGCTTGAGAGAAATTCTATTCCAGGAACATGATCCAGCTAAGCCGTCAGGTGCATCATGGCTAGATTGAATAATAAAGGAGACAGCACTGCACCTTGTGGTGTACGTCTAGTTCCTAAAGGGAAAGGGTCGTGTTTCTTGTCTTGTATGCGAATGTAGGGTTGTCTGTCGGTTAAAACCTGCCGAATGTATTCGAGTGCTCTCAAGCCACAGCCAGTTTGTGAAAGGTGTGTTAAAATTGCCTCATGGGTTACATGGCCGAACGCAAGTACAACCTCGTCGTTTTGAGGGCGTTCGACAGGGTCTAGGATATCCCGATTAAGTTGAAGCAGAATGACTTGCACGGATCTGTACTGGCGAAACCCGTGCATGGAATCTGTGAAATACGTCGATTTTCCATGAACTCGGACAAACGATCCCGCATTATCGTCACCATCAGTTTGCCCGTACATGATGTGAGAGAAATGGGGCAAAGGTTGTCTTTGTTCACGGCCTTTCCAGGTTTCGGTATAAATGATACTAGGACAGTCTTCCACTGTATTGGGAGTGGCACTTCCCCTGACCAAATTGAGCTGAGATAATCTAATAGTGATTCATAAGCCGGGTCGGGAAGGTTAGCTAACATTTTCACAGTAATTTTGTCCCGACCCGGAGCGGTGCCACGTTTCATATTAGTCAAGGCTTTCCGAATTTCGAAAAGCTCAAATGGGCGATCCAGTTCCACATTCTGCGCACCCACGTAGGAGTACGCCGATGCACGTGGGTCCCGTGTTGAGCTGATATTGGTTGTTTAATTTGTGCGCCAGCTGGGTTGCATTACCTTGAAAGCTATGGATTGCCCTTTGTAAGTGGTTTTTTTTTTCAGTTTCGGTGCAGGGTCTGCGTTGAGTCTATGAGCACACGAAACAGCCTCCACGTATTTTTGCCGGACATCTGGCGCGCTGCTGCGTTGTATCTATTCATCCAGTTGGCGTACGCGAGTTGGGCCGCATACTTGGCCACCTCCTGAGTGAGCTCGGCAATTCTAGCTTTAAGATTTCGGTTATGCTTCTGTCGGCGCCATCAGCGAACAAGGCAATGCCGTGCTTCCCAGAGGTGGAGGAGGTGGTTATTCACATCCGAGACCACCTCTGAAAGCTGAATTTCGGTTTCAGTGGAGCAAAGGTTACTAACCAATTCGCGGGACCACGCGTTGTAGCCTTGCTTCAGTATCGATGTCGCTGTGTTATAATTGCGCCTAAATTTTGATCAGTCTGGGAGCCGGGCCTGAGATATGGGATGTGCCAGTGGTTTGGTCCAGACTATTGTATTCAAAATTCAGTGGTCACTACCGAAGGTTTCCTCCATGTTGACCCACTCTGCATACTGAATGTTGCGGGTAAAGGTCAAATCTGGACGCGTATTTCGTGTCACAGAGTTGCCTATCCGAGTTGGGTGGACCAAGTCGGTCTGAAGAGTAAAGTCCAGCGTTGACGTAAGTTCCGCCAGCTTGCGTTCACGCTTTTCTTCATGGTGGTACCCGCAAACTCGACTGGGGGCGTTGAAGGCACCCACAATCAGGAGGGGGTCCCTACCGGCAGCTCTTAGCACGTGGCTAAAGAGGACCGAGAATGAAACAATCGACAGTTTCAGAGCGCAGTATATGTTGAAGATATGTAACGGTGGATCTTACTTACGCATGGGAAGTAGGGTCACCATTACATAGGAGTATTCCAGTTGGAGGCCAAGGTCGACCATGGTGGCAACGCAGTATTTGTGAATGCAAAGACAAGACGAAATGTCCTGTTGGAACGTCGTATAATTTTGCAAGGTGGTGCCCTTTTCTGGCTCCTGAAGTGCAACCACGACGGGCATATGAGTAAATGTACGAGACCGGAGTCCCCGACGGCTCCGCTGAGTTACTAGAATCGGGGAAGCCAATTTAGACTTGGAGGATTGCCTACACGAATAGTGTCCCACCATTATCAGCAATAGGAATTACATTTGAGAGGGTCATAGCTCCAGAGCCAGCTCCTTGGGTCTGTACTTCTCTCCCAGAGAGGAAGCCACTATCCTCATTGTCGTTGAGAATGATTTCTCGATGGGAAAATTTGCTAGGGTGGTTTTTTTTTCGCACTTCTCCAAGCAGAATTACATCTCCTTCTTGTATACTTGTGTGACCCTCTATTTTTCAGCTGGCCCACTTGGGCTCCCTCAGGTACTCCTTTTTCCATCTGGTTCACCATGTTATCATTGCCTGTTTTCTTGCACTAAAGTAATTCAGCAAACTGTATTCTCCGAGTTTGTTGTCTTCCTACTTGTTCATTGCTTGCCTGCCTCCTATAACGTCCGCCGGTGTGATGGGTTGTGGCTCGTTAGAATCGTCATACACATAATTAAGAGGCCGGTTATTAATTACTCCTGCTTCAACAACCGCAGTATGTAGTTCTTCATCAAATAGTTTTCTTAGTTCGGTATCATTTGAAGTCAATTTTCTTAAATTCATTCCCGCATTACGAAAAGTGTCTTTTGCTTCTTTGTATATCCTTGTCTATGTCGAGTATTCGTCGGCTTCAAGTAAAACCTCATCGATGTCGATTCTTTTCCGGAGTTGTGCCACAACTGCAGGATATTCCTCTTCGAACTTCCCCGAATGTCGATGAATTGTGGCCGCTAGAAAAAAGTTACTTGATGTAGTTCCGAAAGTAACCCTGGTCATCCTAAATGTTTTTATCTTCGAGCTTGGCATATCTTCGCTGGGTATTCTTTGCCACCACAATAATCGCAGTGCGTCTCGGTCATTTTCGTGTATTTTGATCTGTAAAAATGCTTTTTCCACGTCGGCTGACATGGCGATGTTGTGATGTCGGGGTTAAAATTTGGCCCATTTTCCAAGTTGTCATTCAAGGATTTTCTGGATTCTGGCTTGACAATGCGTCAAAGACGATCCGTATCTTTGTCGTTGTTCGGTCCTCCTTAATTACCACTTGATGTGGCATGTAGTATACAAATTTGTTCGTATATGTGATTCGGCATCTTCTTCGACGTTTTCAGCTATTTCTTCCTCGAAGTACTCTCAGATAGCTATGTCGTAGGCTAGGAGGTCATCTTTATTCTTGTATAATTTCTTTGTCACCTGGATAAGCCTTTTCTCTGCAACGGTGTTGTTGTCGCCCAATGTTAAGTTTTCCTTCCATGGTAGCCCCACTTGGTATCTTCCTGTTTTGTTTGTCGGACGTACTCCAGCACATGGTCATCGCTCATCTTTGTTGCTGGTTTCTCCTTGATCCCCATGTTTTCCAAGTCCCAGAATCGCTGCAGTTCATCAACAATCGTGTCCAACTTGGCACTGACCTTGAGTACCATAACCGTCAATGATTTCATTGGCACACAATGAAGTCCTACAGGACCTTGGACTGTCCATCCCAACATCATTTTTATTGCCATTACTTTTTAGATGAATCGCGCGAATGCGTCCAGTGACTACGGTACAGTAATAATCTGCTCCAATTAATATCAAAGTTTTCATTTTTTTTCTTTGTCTGTCTTCTCACTGTCATCAGCCAAACAAAATCCCATAGATCATGCTTTTTCATGTATTGTCAACAGTGCCGATAGTAGCACGTCACAGGATATAACTTTTATTTCCAGCGCCTCAATCGTGACTCGCTCCGAAGTGGTGTCCTTCCTCACGCATAACTTGATGACATTTATGTCTAGTTCCATCTCTCCTCCTCCAAAAATCCTACTGTAATGTTATGGGTCTTTTTACCTTGTACGCTACTATTCAGAAACAGAAACATTATAGATAAAGATATACATGTAAAGATGATGCACACATGCAAACAGTAAGTGAAAGTGTGCGTCTTGACAGTCTTTTGAAGATGAATGTCCTCTGGCTCCCATTGTCCAGCAGAATCTGTGCGTAGCACCCGTTGTTTTTTCCCTCCATCCACGGAAAGGCTGTCAGCAGTAGTATGCACTTGTGTTCACCAGACTCCTGTGTAGGCATGTTGCAGGACTTGCTGGTGTCTAACCGCTCAGGTTGCGGGCTTATACGTACTTTCTCAACATCATACATATGTGCATATAACTAGTGTATCGCCCCCCTTACTCAATGCCCCACCCCTGGGGCCTGTAAGGTACCTGTAAATAATAAAAAAATAATAATACAGGCCTGTTTCAAAAGGACCAGAGAGACCGCAGAACCGATACGTCTTCGGATTATTATTGACAGAACGAGATTTTTAAAAATATACAGAGCGTGCCCCTGGCCACTTCTTCCTCGCCTCCAAGCTCCATTTTCAATCTGTTTTTTGCACACACGTACCTTTTGTCCGGTGATGAGTCACCCAGCTGTGATAAATGCGGCCAGCCACTCTCAGTCTTTCACATCTCACTGGAATGCCGAGAACTTGAAGCACTTGGGAGGAAACATTTTCCGGTACCATTTTGACACCAAGTTCTTATACCTACACTTCTGTGCACTTCAGTGGCACAGTTTGGAAAACAGGAGCTACAACTTTGCTCTCAGGACTATATTGAATGCTACTGAGCTTACCTCAAATTATTTATGGTTAACACATCTGCAATGGCCCGTCCCATTTCCGTGGCTACTGCAGAAATAGAGGCACCCATGATGCAAATAGTACAGTGGCACACACAGCACAATGAACAAATGCTACTTTATTTTTATTTATAAAATAGCAGGGAGTTAAGGTAAAAAAATTACCCACATTTGGGCTGATAATTATTATTGTAAAGCAACATTTTTGAACTGAGGATTGACTTCATCACAAACATATACTGGTCAGCTATACTTCTTTCTTTAGGTTATACATAACAGGTGTAAAACTTGCTCATAGCTTTTGTGACACATACTTAGCAGCACTGAAATATTTCCATAAGTCATTCCATTAAAGCTATAAAAAACATGCAGACTTCAAAAGCACTTGGTTGTAATGCAGTTCTTCGTGACCCTAAGCAAGTGCCAAAACTTTTTTCTTCAGAGCTGCATAGAAATATGCTGTTGCTAATTGTCCGTTCTACAACTTTGACGGCTGTGCAAGCCTAAGGCAATCATGCATCTGAGTCAAGCTCTCCTCAAGGGCATCTCTGAAGTTTGAAGTGGATGTAGTGGCACTGCTGTTGAAGGATGACAGACCAAAGGTTACACTGTGTGCTTGTGGGTTATAACAGCAGCCATAGCCATCCTTGACAAGCGGGCCATAGAACATGACTGCATCACACTGTGTTGCCACCTGAAAAGTTAACGAGTTCTTTATACATTGCCCAAAAATAATTCTTGGAGACTTACTGCAATGTACAAAAAAAAAGTTGGAAAGTAACAACCATTACAATTACACTCCTTGACCTCACTATTGTGAGCAGAAAACAGGAGTGCTGGTATATTTTACAAGCATCAACAGTACATCATGCTTTGCTTCAAAGGGGCACTGCCATTTATTTCAAAATCTAGATGTGTCCATTCGATTGCTCGGTATGCACACGTCCTATTGGCCAAATTTCAATGATGTCCGTGGCAAAGAGGTTATTTCATTTCAACCGCGATCAGCCTCCAAAAGCTCAACGAAAAATTCCATGGCCTGCCCAGATCGACACTAGTGTTACGTGTTGGCTCTGATACATTCCACAGATGCCATTCTGAGGGACAATGCGCTAGTAGTGATGACATCTAACATCCGAGTGTTCTTATCCCGGCGCTGACTGACGCCAATGCCTAGAAATGCTTTCACTCTTCATTTTCATAGTGCTGTCTGAATGATTTCATAAAATACAAGACATTAACAGATTGGCGAAAGAAAAGAGCATGATTCAAGGTGTGCTCATCAGTGAGCATGTCGGGGAACCATTGTGAGCTGCAGTCGTTTGGTTGGAAGCGCGGAAAAAGCGTAATGAGTGTGTTGTTTCAATAAATGTATGTTACATGCAAACTCGACCACAAGCTATTAAAGTGGAGCAGCATGTAGATAGATATCATGGCTAATAAGAAACATGCAGGTATCTTTAATAGTGAATTTTAGTTCGTCTGTAGGCTTCTTTGCGTCTGCATAATACCAGTGTACTGCCACCTTAACCATCCGCGGCCAGATACCGTATTTACTCGCATAATAAAAGCACTTTTTTTTCCACAAAATTCGGCGCCAAGTTCAGGGTGCGCCTCTTACACAGGTAAGATTTTCAAAAATTATATTTCTAACTACAGCACGAATACTGATAACGTAAATCACTGAATATTCGCACTACAGCCAAACCTTCTTCATAAACTACACTTGCACAAAACATGTTGAGGATGTCGTCGCGCGTACCCGAGAATCCAAGCATGCGATAAGGTGTGCTTACAAGCATTAAAATTTACATGAATTAACACTGAAAGACTCGCACAGCCAACAAAATTAACGTGGAAAAGAAAAAATGCAATAAGACAGGGCCATTGCGAAAATTCGCTGATTAAGCATAAACAAGGCCACCTTGATTATTCGCAATTTCACGACTGAAATTTTATGTACTGAACGGCACCGATTATTAATTTAACACCATCCCATATACAAAGACACTGCAATCGAATTTCAAACCACCATTCAGGTGTTACAAGTGCCACCCATACCCTCTTACAGACTTGACATACAGACGTCAAAAGAACAAAAAACGCAACTTCTATCGCCCGCGACCACCACCAAAAAGCAAAAAACACTGATTAGGCCTAGCCTACGGTTCGGTATGTTGTTGCAGGAAGTTTGTACAAGACAACATGAACATTGGCCGTCGAAAAGATTGTACACAAGCACTGGTCCAAAAGTAGCGCGCGTCATACAATGTTCACGGCCGCTGGATGAAAGAGCGCACGATACGGCCTGCCGCATGGAGCGACTTTTTATGGGAGAGCGCGTGTCAGCCGTAGGGTCAGTTGCGGCCGCTGCAGCGCGATGGGGCGGGGACAAGAGGGACAGGGAAACAATTGGCGGCGGCTCTCGGGGCAGCAGCAGCAGCAAATCAGCTGGCCCGTGGTTGTCACAATAGTGACCCACTCAGTTGCTTTAATTAGAGTTTTAAAGATGATAGTCTTTCTTGGGGACCTTCGACGAAAAAACTTTGGTCTGTCTGTCTGTCTCTATATTTGTCTGTTTGTCCACCCTTACCGATACCTCACGCGGCACCAAACAGCCAACCCCATCCACAGCGCCCACCAATATTGCTCAAGGTTTAGTGTTCATGGTTGTGCGATTGTCAAATTAAAAAGCGAATATTGCACATGTCTCAGGCGCCATAACAACACGTCTATGTTTTGTATGTCTGCCTTTATACTAGAAGGGGCACACACAAGTAACTCTAGGGACTGTAGCGTTTATCGCGCTGCGCTGACAGTGGAACGCGATGCTCAAAAAGGTGTTTCTAACGCTTTGCTACGACGACATGGTGGTGGCACCTGCCCGTCGCTTTGCATTCTATACTTTAACACCACCGAGACTAGCGCGCATCTTTCTCCTCGGGTGCGCATGCCTTCGTTTTCGAAGATAACTGCCAGACTGCTACCGTGCCTTGATGCGCTCGTTCGCCTCCACTACACGCTCGAGGCACTCTAACACAGCGCCTCCAGGATACCATTCACCAATTTCCTTGCGCATAACATCAAATAAACGCTTTGTTCATTTTCTCCAGACGCAAGACTATCGTCTTTCGACAACATTTGTAGTGTGACGTGCAGATTCGGGCCAATTTTTTAAATCTCACTTATCGCAGCGATGACATATCGCATATTAAGTAAACTATAAGGCGCTATCTAGTTAAAAAGCCAATTGATTTCGCCTGTGCGCGCCAAGCACCTGAAGTTTTTTTTTTTCAGAGCCAGCTTATTGCTTTGAGCCTGAAACAAAAACCCACAATACATGTAGCTGAATCATATGGCACTAAATGCATGACAAAGTCGTTGTTCTATTTATGAAGATTTCTTAAACTTAAATCTTTAGATTTTGTGGCGTTTATTCAGCACTTTCGTGTTTTCCCAGCAGGAATGCTAGAAAAATTTTTGAACACTTGACAATAGACGTTCATAGTTTTTGTATGCTGAAAGCTTATTAAAGAAATAGTTTTTACGTTATCCTTAGACGCTGGATAAAAGTGGTTTCTACAAACGTAACTTTTTTATTGAAGAGGCTGTGAAAGTATACTTCATTAGAAGTGGCATTCAAATTTCTTGATATTATATTTCTTACTAGGTATATATATATTGAAAGACGCAGGCAGACTAGGTACGGCGAGCAGGCAGGGCGAGCAGAAGCGTTTATTCTGCGATGTCTGGCTCGGCTCAGAACAACACCCCCAAGAGAGAGGACGATGATGATGGGTATGTGCAAGTGAGAACGATCAAATGCTTGGAATGTGCTTACAATTTCCCCCCCCCCTCTGCGAAGCGGCCAACCTGGCCGCCAGTCAGAGATCGGCCGAACGAGTAACAAAAGGCTTCATGCGTGAGACGTGAACTATTTCCGTGCTGCGCAGACGGCGGTCAGTGACAGACTGAAGTGGGGTGACGAGGTAGTTAACTGGAGATGTCTGTCGTACAACGGTGTATGGGCCAACATACCGGTGAAGAAATTTCTCGCAAAGGCCCGACGCTCGAACCGGGGTCCATAGTAAAACCTTATCGCCAGCATTAAAGGCCACGTCGCGTCGTTTTTTATCACAGCGATGTTTTCTCTCCTTTTGGGTTGCTTCTGTGTTTTTGCGAGCAATTTCACGGCATTGTGTGACTCGGGCTGCGAACTCTTCTGGGAGCGAGGTACTGCTTGGAGCCGGTGCAAAGAAAAATGCCGTGTCGAAGACCGAGGAGGCAGATCGGCCGTACACGAGAAAAAACGGGCTGTAGCCAGTTGATCGTTGTACCGCAGTATTGTATGCGAAGGTGACAAACGGTAAAATGTTATCCCAATTTTTGTGGTCAGGATGCAAGTACATCGATATCATGTCAGAGAGTGTTCGGTGGAAGCGCTCGGTAAGGCCATTCGTTTGCGGATGGTATGTAGAAGTGGTTTTATGCACTGTATTGCACGCCTGCAGGACTTCATCCAGGACCTTGGAAAGGAAGGCTTTGCCACGGTCACTCAAAAGGACGCGAGGGGCTCCGTGGCGCAAGACGATGGAGTTCAAGAAAAAATTGGCGATTTCTGTGGCGGTAGCAGAATGAAGAGGTGAAGTCTCGGCGTATCTTGTTTGATGGTCGACTGCAGTGACGATCCAACGGTGACCGGAAGGTGTCAACGGCAAAGGACCGTACAAGTCTATTCCGACAAATTCGAATGGTGTGGTGGGACAGGGAAGAGGCTGAAGGAAACCAGCAGGCGGGGATGTGGATCGCTTGCGGTGCTGACACAACGCGCACGAGCCCACGTATTTGGCCACCGTTGTGGACAAGCCAGGCCAGAAGCAGCGCGTCTTGATGCGATCGTAGGTCTTGTGGAAGCCTAGATGACCGGCAGCAATATCATCGTGGAATGCTTCCAAAACTCGAAGACGAAGGCAGCGGGGAAGAAACTGGCACCCACTTGTTACCGGTGGGATGGTAAATGTAGCGCTTAAGCACACCGTCCTCAAGGCGAAATTGTCGAAGCTGGCGTCGCAAGCGGCTGTTGGGTGGTTTAGTGACACCGCGAAGGCGATCAATGAAAGACCGACAGTAGGAATCTGCCAGCTGAAGTGAACGTAAATCGGAGTTCGAAGATAGCTGCATTGGATCCAGCGATGCGAGCGATACGTGTTGTGAGGCAAGCTGGGTGTCAGAGTCATTCGAACGCGATGCGGTGGACGTATTGTCACGAGAGAGCGAAAGTGGGCACCGGGACAGCGCGTCGGCATCATGATGACATTTGCCAGACTTGTACGTAACCGTAAAGTCGTACTCTTGTAAGCGCAGTATCCAGCGCGCAAGACGTCCTGACATATTCTTCATTGATGAAAGCCAACAGAGTGCGTGGTGGTCGGTGATGATGGTGAAGTGCCGACCGTAGAGATACGGGCGGAATTTCTGTATCGACCATACGATAGCCAGGCACTCCTGCTCCGTGATGGTGTAATTCCGCTCAGCTGTTGACAGAGTCCGGCTAGCGTAGGCCACAACCTGCTCTTTAGAGGTGGAATCACGCTGCAGAAGGACTGCTCCAATGCCTTGTGCGCTTGCGTCAGTATGGAGTATGGTAGGCGCTCTCTCATCGAAGTGGCGCAGCACTGGTCCGGAAGTCAGGCGTTCTTTCAAAATTTCAAATGCAGACTCGCAGTCGTTGGACCATGAGAAAGGAGCACCAGTGGCCAATAACTTATTTAGCGGAGCCGCTAAGGTAGCAAAGTTGCGTATAAAGCGACGAAAATAGGACGCGAGACCAAGAAAGCTGCGCAACGTCTTTTGGTTGGACGGTCGAGGGAACTGTAGCACAGCTGCGATCTTCTCGGGATCTGGTTGGATTCCGTCTTTGGAAACGACGTGACCGAGGACTTTGATGCTTTTGCTGGCAAATGTACACTTCTTTGTATTTATCTGAAGGCCAGCCTTGGAGAGACATTGTAGCACCTCGTCTAATCGTTGAAGATGTTGGGCAAAGGTACATGAAAAAACAACGATATCATCTAAGTAACAGAGGCAGGTCTTCCATTTTAGGCCACGAAGAACAGTATCAATCATTCGCTCAAACGTGGCTGGAGCGTTGCACAAGCCGAATGGCATTACATTAAATTCATAAAGGCCGTCCGGTGTGGCAAATGCAGTTTTTTCTTTGTCAGCCTCGTTCATGGGGATTTGCCAGTAACCTGATCGTAAGTCAAGGCTCGAAAAATAGTTCGCCCCTTGCAGTGTGTCTAAAGCGTCATCAATTCTAGGCATAGGATATACGTCCTTGCGTGTGATCTTATTTAACGCGCGGTAGTCAATGCAAAAACGAACAGAGCCATCCTTCTTTTTAACTAAAACGACTGGAGATGCCCAGGAACTCGAAGAAGGTCGTATTATATTTCGCGATAGCATCTCGTTCACTTCTTTTTCAATTATTTCTCTCTCTGATTGCGAAACCCGATATGGGCGACGGCGTATCACACGAGAACCGTCGGTTTCAATGCGATGTACAGCCGCGGAAGTCTGACTCAGTGTTGTGGCACAGCTATCAAAGCAGGCTTTGTGCTTAGCCAAAAGGGCCAATAGTGCTTCAGACTGTTTTGGTGTGAGGTCTGAACCAATGACAGCTCGAAAAGGGAAAGAACGTGAACCTGGAGCTGGTACTGGTGACGAAGACGGGCAGAGTGTCGCGATGGAGGTCAATGGAGAGAAGTCAATCTTTGCCACTGTCATTCCCTTGGGCAGCAGCACAGATTCTGCAGTTGTGTTAGAAACGGGCAGAAAAGCGCAGCCAGAGGAAAACCGGAGGAGGCAAGAGGCGACGAGAATTCCACGGGAGGTGCAGCGAAACGAAGGAGCCACAAGTGCATCACCGTCGGTTACTTGGGTAGATGCGACAGCTATCACGTGTTCGTGACCAGGGTGCAGGACGCAGTCTTCAACAATGACCAAGTTGGAGATCGAGGGTGATGAAACTGGAATGGGCGCATCCGTTGTATCCGTTATGTGAATGACGTTCTCTTTAAAGGATATAACAGCGGAAGCAGAATGCAGAAAGTCCCAACCAAGGATAAGTTCATGAATGCACGTGGGCAACACAATCATCTCGATGTGGTGACGTATACCATCAATAGAAACACGAGCCGTACACTGTCCGTCAGGTTGAATCAGCACGTTATTTGCCCCACGCAACACAGGTCCCACATAGGGCGTTCTGACTTTACGGAGGCGTGAGCACAAGTCACTACGCAAAACAGAAGTGGTTGCACCGGTGTCAACGAGAGCTTGCACAGGAATACCTTCAAGAGTCACTGACAACATATTAGCTGGGCGAACAGGAGGTATTTTTGTTGGTCGACGGGACGCAGTTTTCCCTCCAAAAACTGCAATCCTTAGTTTTCCGAAGATTGGTCAACAGGACGGGAGATGATTGGACGAAGCGGCGATGCGGAGCGGCGGTAGGGCGATGGAGAGCGTCGTCTGGAGGAGCGGTATTCCTGATGTTGACGAGGGGACACTGGAGGAGACGGAGACCGGTACTGCGCGGACGGGTAGGTGTCTGGAGCATAAAGATCTGGTCTTCGGAACCGGTCTCGTTCGAACTCAGCATAGCCTCGTCGTTCCTCTTGCTGGCGGCGACGGCAGTAACGAGAAATGTGGCCTCGTATACCGCAGTAAAAGCAAACAGGACGGGATTGACGCCACTGAGGATACAAGGGTGCAGCAGTCATTCCACCTCGCATAGCAGCCAAATGGCTACTAGCAGTATCCGTAGAGCTAGATGCCCCGGGAGCAGGCGGAATCGCAGCGATCTCCGCATATGTGGGCATTACCGTTTGAACAACCGGTGCTGCCGGTGTCGACCTGGGCGTCACATCGGCGTATGTGGGCATCGGGCGTGCTGGCGGAGCGACCGGGGATGTCGGTGTCGCCATTGCCGCTAACTCCTGCTTAACAAGATTCCGCAGGTCGAATGGTGGAGACGGAGCGGAGGCGACAGTGGACCGCTGCTGTTCAAGGTCTCGAAGTTCTTCCCGGATAATTGTGCGGATAAGGGTTTTTAATTCAGAGGGAGGCATCAGGCGTGGATCACTGTCTTGTTGAAGCCGGAGGGACTGCAACTGGTCAAGGCGTTGGCATGTCGAAATGACGTCGTTAACCGTAGCGGGATTGCCAACAGCCAAGGCGTTGAATGCGATTGGGCCGATTCCTTTAAGGATGTGGCGAACGCGCTCATCTTCCGTCATGTCTTTATTCGCACGGCGACAGAGGGCCAAAACATCCTCGATATACGAAGTGTACGACTCATGTGCCAGTTGTAGACGCACAGCCAGCTTCTGTTTCGCGGCTTCGGAACGACCCGATGAGCATCCGAATATTTGTCGCAGTTTGTTGGCAAAGGTCGACCAATCAACGAAGTCAGTTTCGTGATTAAAATACCAGGTTTTGGCTACGCTGGTCAAATAGAAAGGAAGGTAGCTCAGTTTCTCTGCTTCGGTCCATCGATTGGCTGAACCCACACGGTTGTAAAGGTCAAGCCATTCCTCGACGTCGTCACCGCGAAGACCCGCGAACACGGGCGGTTCGCGCTGAGGGCTGGTGACAGTAGATGAAGAGCGGGCAGCCGCCGGCGTAGGGGCTGTAGCGTTAGGGCTAGGCGTTAGGTCCGATGTCTGCATACCTGTGTGGGTGGCTGGGTGCAATCGGCGACCAGATCGGAGCTCCAGGTGGGAAATGAACGTAGGATGACGTCGGGATCTTACCCAGCGCCTCCACCACTCTGAAAGACGCAGGCAGACTAGGTACGGCGAGCAGGCAGGGCGAGCAGAAGCGTTTATTCTGCGATGTCTGGCTCGGCTCAGAACAACACCCCCAAGAGAGAGGACGATGATGATGGGTATGTGCAAGTGAGAACGATCAAATGCTTGGAATGTGCTTACAATATATATATATAAGGGAAAAAAGTGTATACCTAAGGGCTCGTTTTTCCGTGTTTTAACACAATAATAATGAGATCTAACAGACAGTAATGCCAGACAGTAACAGACAGTAATGCTGTACATTCCTTGGCATTACTATCTGTTAGATCTCATTATATATATATATATATCTGTGTGTGTGTGTGTGTACGGCCAGTTCAAGTGACAACCACATTTTTATTACCTTTACACATCGCAAAACCACGACTGCTGTAGAGCAGTCAAGTGCACGTGACCTGCCTACGTTTGAGTGAGCACAGGTGCCAATTTGTTGACGATACAAAGAAGAACAAATAAACAGTACTGAGTGACAGAACCACATGACGGAAACTGCTAGAAGACAAGCGCGTTGGAGTGCTATCGGGATTCGCCAGTGCCCGTGGAGAGGCTAACATGAAAAGACCGAACGGATGGTTTCATTCTCGATAGGCACAGAAGCCAAAACTTGGGTGCATAAGCTGGAGCAATCGTCAAGTTGTTTTATTATGCAGAGGTGTATAGAAGTAAACACAACAGAAACATGCCAGGATCAACCCTAAATTAAGAATAAAGAAAATATTTTCACGTATCTTGTTCCGGTTATGTGTTCACTTTTTTATTAGTTGCATTATCATAAGAACTTCGGGAGCGATAGAGACGAAAACATTCAGAAGCGCAGGAACGCAAGCAGTTTTGTTCGCATTTTGCAGCATTTCATTGGTCTTTTCGCCTAACAGTTCTAATATTATTCACCTCATAATTGCTTGCTCAATTGCCAACATTGAAGTTACGGTCACTGAAATTTCAAAGAGCCTCGAGTCCACTGTTATGAAATCACACACATGCTATGTATATTTCGTGGCTGTTGCATCTGATACTGTGTTGTATGAATACTATTGACGTGTTTGGAGGAAGTGAAAAGTCCATCTTATTTTGTGTTTAAGGAATAGTGGCAACAAAAATTGCTGAAGTTACTGATTCTAAATGAAATGAATAAATAAGGAATGTTTTCTTACACGACATTCTCACAGTTACTATAATGAATTTAGATGTATTGGAAAGGTGTAGCTCTTCCGAATCTGTTAGTTATGATCTTATAGGATCCGAGTAAAATGTGCTCACATTTCTTACTTCCATGAAAACTGATCGGTGTGCAAGGTTCCATCTCGAATAAGGCAATACCGAAAATTTGCAAGGGCTGCAGGTATCTAAAAGCAAGGTCGGTAATAACCTGGTGAGCACACGTTATACGGATATTAAAAGAAGATTTCGCGGGTGACACAAAGATGCACGCGCTCAATCATAACTACCGCAAGCGCGCCGCGCATGCGATTCAATGGGTGCTAGTGAAAACTGTCCCCCACTGGTGGCGCCGCAGCAGCGGTTCTAGAACTAGACCTGTCACGCCGGTTTTGGAGCACGTGGCGGGCCGTACCCATGCGCTCTTTCATCCAGCGGCCGTGCAATGTTTAAGTTCGTGGCAGGGAAATTAATGCGACAAAAGTCCACCGAGCTTGTGCAAGCCCACTAGCGACAGCGAAGGCGAAAGCTCGCGTCAAAAAGCCGAATAGCTTTTAAAGTTGTGGACGAGCAAGCAAACGCGATAACCATGACTGTTTTCTCGACAAGACACTCGAAGTGCACTTGATGAGGATGCAATCGCACATTCCTTGCGAAGCGCACATGGTCGGAGCCACGCTGGCTCCGGTGCAAAGGTTACTCCGACGCCCAGACAACCGCCCTTCTTCCTGACTCGGTGAGCCCATGCAGTGCTGCCGTGGTCTTTTTTTTTTTTTACAAAAGTGTTTTATATCGGTGTCCACCACAGCTCCGCTGACGTATTTCCGCCATGGCTATAACGTTGGATAATTGGTACTAACAGATTGCAAAGAAAACAAACGAGAATGAATGATTCTGTCACGCGGCTTCGAACAACCAACCTTTCGATTCGCACCGCACGGCACTAGCCACTGTGCCACAAAGCGCACTTTTTTTATACATAAAATAATCCCCAGTAATTGTGAACTATGCACAACATACTTCACCACAAGTCAGGCAAACACACACACGCATCTAGAAGGGAAAGCCACTCTGAAACAGAGCACATTTTCGAGGCTGCTAACATCAATACACTGTTTGGTGGTCTTCAGAGCTTCGAAACTTTAGCACATTTTCGTTATTAGTAGCCAGATGGCGTGACAGGCTCGCGCTGGGTGCGCTCTAAAGGTCATCGTCTTCATGGAGCTTGGTCTTTTCTACACAAGCACTTATCAGACTCGTAATTCGGCAGAGAGCGGTCACTTCGCTCGCTGCCACAGCTGTGTTTGTGAAAGCAGCGCGCAGCTCACACACAATGAAGAATTGTGACAGTTCTTCAAGCTTGTCCTGTGCATACTTCTGTGCTCGTTTCGTGGGTTTCTGTTTGAACAGCGAGCGCGCTTTAGGTGTCAAGCTGTGACAGTTGTTAGTCCATGGAGTGTCCTGTGTATGCTGATTTCATGCGTGCTTGCTGTTAAGGTGTGCTCTGCAAGTTTCGAGCTGCTGGCTGTTTTACGTGACTTTGCAACTCGTTGCTGTTGCTGAAACAATGTACAATAGATGCTGAACTACATCTGTGAAGACACGTCTGACTTTTGTGTTGTACAGATTCTTAGAAATAGAAGAATCATCCATGCTTTTTATTTTATTTTTTTTCTTTCTCTAGTTAAGTAATCGGGCATCCAATCGCAACTGATGCAAACACGGTATAAAACTGCTGATCACGGCCAAGTTCGGGAGGTGCCTATTATGCGCAAATTTTTTTTTTTTTAATCTGAACTGTCGTATTATACCCTAGTCGAGAGCTTTCATGGTGATGACGGCAATGCTGGTGACAAGGCATGACTGAACGTTTATCAGGCAGAATGTTAGCCCCCACATCATTCCTTTCTGTGGAGAAGTGGTCAGCTGTGGCATGATCTGGAGCTGACCGCGAGGAAGCTCTCCCAGCGCTAAAAATGATGGGCTTATTGCCATCCAATTTAGATCGTGCTAAATACTGGTGATATGAATCAATAAAACTGATATTTATTTGTTCATGAGTTGAATTTTGAGTCACGCATCACTACTAGGGGGTCGATAGATACTCGTAGATACAAAAATCTTGAAATAAGAAAATTTATTGTAAGTTCTCCTTCAACAGCTTGTAATGTACACATATATGCCCCCAAGTAAACTTTCTTTTTGACAACCAAGACCATGGAATTCTTTCAGCAAATTCTGTATTTTTCCTCTTCTTTTTGATCTCTCATACTAGCATCTAATATTCCAGTCAAGCATGAAGGTTGGTAAAACAAAGTAAAATGAAGCACTTGGTTGAAGCAATACATATTCTTGGATGGAAATCTGGGCATTTGAGTGCAGAAGCTCATAAATTTAGCAGAACAACTCACCTGACTGGATGATATTTTGAACTCTGTGCTGATGCTGTATGCTGGATCTTTATACAGTTCAGGCAGGGGAATTTCATTCTCAATGGCAATCATTTTCAAACCAAGCAACAGCCGGTCCACACCAAGTCCATTAATAGCCTTGAATAAGAACATAGAAAAAAATGCTAGACTTTAAGCAATAATTTTTAAAGAATTTGCAACCTTAGTCAACTTCATAACCATAAAAATGAGAATAAGTCGTTAGCACACTACACATTGTTTTTTATACTCATATAGCCATGGCAAACTATTCCCAGCCCTAACAACACATTCAAACAGCTCAAACTCTAGTACCAAAGGGGACCTGTCATTGTTGCAGAGCTGCAAGAAATGACGCACAGCAAAGCAGGCAATAGGACAGGACATGTACTAGCATAGAATGCAGGGGTTTAATCTGTGATTGCATGCATATTGTATGCAAGTTGTACCCCTGTCACACTGGAGGAGTAAATGCAATCAGGTTCAAATGTTTTTCTGAGCAACGAATGTCATTAAATCCATGGTGGTTCTACACTAGAAAAAGTAATGCTAATCATTCATGATGTCAATCTTGGCAATTTAGAGAAAAATGCATATAAATGTTGCGGAAGGGAAATGTAGAGTGATAAAAAAGTGATGTTATTAAGGACTTCTAAAAACGTGTGAAATCACTTTGCTAAATAAATATACAAAGAAATTTTATATTGCAGAATATATGGCCACCATAAGCCAAGACGGTCAGCTTAGCCAGTAGCCACAGCCAATAGAATGAACACAAGCAACACGGCGTGCACGGCGTGACAAAAAAAATATATAGAGGATTATAAACGTGTCACGCCTATTTAGGGTTTCCAGAACACAAAGATATAGATGCACACATATCATACCTTGAGGTGCGGCCACATCCTTAACAAAAAGTCAAAGAATTTCGCATTTGTTGGCTTTACAACATGGTTTCGCACACGCCCATGCAGGCAAACAGCTTGCAACCAAACTGCCATAGCCTTAAGAGAGCAAGCGTCTCTGCTTGGGTTCATTGCGCTCATGCAGCTGATGCCATCACTGCAGATACACGCATATGCGTGCACAGAGGCATCTACTTCTTTACATCATGGCCGACAGCGCCGGCAGCCAGGTGCCACTCAGGTGGAGAGTATAGACATTTGGGACAGCCTTCTGTGCGCATGTCCTCGATAACATGATAGATGCCCTTAAAAAGCAACATTAATAGCATGTTTCCATGAATGCAGGTCAAATTAATAAAGCCAAATGCCATCCTTTAAGCAGTCTCTGGGCTAGAAGGTATACATTCGGTTCGACTGCAATGGCCAATGTGTTTCTCGAACTCATTCGATCGCCTAAGTCATTCAATTCTAAATACAATATCTATCTCGGTGTAGCAGCCACATAATGTCACTAGATGTGATCGCCATTCCATTCAAATGATATTACAGCATTCAATGTGACAGGCACATCAGCCATGGCCACAGGAGCGGGAGAGGGGAATGGTTGAGCACCCTAGACACAGTGGGGGTTCACGGTATTCAAACCTACCCTGAAAAATTTTTAGGTTTGTATGTATGTATGTACATGTACACACAAATACACGAACATAAACAAGGGCAAAAGTAATCTCTCCTACATCACACCAAGCCGTTATCTTCTGACAAAGTACAAAATACATATACAGTAAAACCTCGTTAATTCGAAGTCACTGGAGCAACGACAAATCTTTGAATTAAGCAGGTTTCCAAATTGACAGATTATACATAAAGTAGGATGGAAGGAACTTGGAACTATTCAATGTAACCAGTGCTCGTCGTTTGCTGTGCCTGCTAGCTTGCGGCTCCAAGGGTTATGTTTTCCAGCAATACCTGGAATTAATTTTGCCGCAAGCAAGGGGAAACGGTGGGCCTTGCTGCTGCCACAGGAAAAAAAAGAAAAAAAAATGATGTGATAACTGAAATATATGTACCTGCAGAGAACAAGACGTCTTCATTGCCACATAGTAACGACACGCGGGCAGCATATCGCCTGCTCCTCGCTGCGTCAGCACGTCATGATGTGACCATTGGCACATTCTTACTGGTATAATTAGGCACTTAATAATGACCTGTATGACAAAACTCGCGATGTCTTTTGGCTGAAAAAAAAAGATCTTTAAAACTTTCGAGCTTGGCTTTTGAAGTAGGTGTTGCTGGCATGAGCTCCACTAGCAGTGCAAAGGCGTGAATCGCTGGAGCAACCAGTAATTAGAGGTTAGCATTGCGAATTCCGCCAAAATGTCCTTTATTAATTTCTCAACAATCCCAGAAAGAATGGCTAAACCATGACCAGCTGACGTTTCGAGAAACATGCAGTACGCTGCCCGCGCGCCACCAATTTGTTGCAGTGAAGCTTGTCTCGTTTTCCACAGGCACACGTTTTCATTGACCACAAGACCAATTTTCTTTTTTTTTTTTTTTCGCTTTTTTTTCCATTTTTGGGCTGGAAATAGCGAGGCTGGGGAGCTGTAGCTGCCATTCATTTGTATCGCTACATTGCATTGCCTTGTGGCTATTAGGGGCCATCGTTTCCGCGGATTTGTGGCAAAATCGGGATCTGGAACTGGCCCATGGCACACACAAAGTTTTCGAATTAACCGGACTGATGCAGGCCACCACTTCAAATAATCACCTAAAATTTACATTGCAAAATATGGGACCGCGGAAATCCTTCAATTAAGTGGAATTTCAAAATAACCGAATTAGAATTAAGGAGGTTTTACTACATATATTAAATGATTGGTAATGCAACTAATGATTTCTTTGAAAAAGAAAGTTAAATGCCCATCAAAGTTCTTGAAACATAATAGGCATGTGCACAATCCAATTTATACGCCACATCTTCGGCTACTACTTCTGTGACCAAGTCCAATCGAGGCTGTGGTGACGGTAACAGCTTCCGCAGTTCCTCCCTAATGATTGCCGACATCATTTCGTGCAGGTCGTCGGAGTTGAGGGCGTGTAGAGCTGCACTGTCTGGAGTCAGGTGATGACTGTACTGTTGGGTGCACATTTCTAGCGTCTTCTGAACTGTCACTTCCGACAAGAATTCCACATCAGTTCCACAAAGAGTTCCTATTTCACTCCTCGCATGAGGAAACGAACTTTCCTGTCTTCAGGCATGGCTGGATTTGCATGGCGAAGGTCTTGTCATTTCCTCCATCACCAGTGCCACATTTTTATTTTGCAGCTGTACACGAGTTTCAAGCATAGCCTCGGCTCTTCCATTGCGGACAACATTGGTGAATGGCGCCAGGAACTTGGCATGAAAAGCATCCCATGTTGTCAGGGCTCACTCTTGGTTTTTGAACCCTGTCCTGGCTGCATCTTCCTGGGCAAGGTAGATGTGCTGTAGCTTGTCTTCACTGCTCCAGGCATTGAAAGCATCCACACAGTTGTATGCTTCGAGCCAGCTATCTGGATCTTGGAGTGATGAACTGTGGATACCGCATTTACTCGCATCATTTACACACAGTTTTTGGCGATTCTGGCGCTCTGAGAAGGGGGTGCACAAATTACGCAGGGATTGCGCGAACCCATACAAAATGATGTGCAATAGTTCGAACACGTGAAGTATACAGATTAAAGAAAATAAAATAAATTGGAGCACAAACAAAGCGTATTTGTTTATTTAACAGAATTAACACATACTTCAGCCAGTCAGATCCGGTCACATGCGGTCTAGTCGAAATTGCTGATCAAGAGGTTCGATTGATAATAATCGTCGTGGCCACTCCCACCGCCCTCCCAAAGTGCATTGCCTTGAATTCTGTCCAGCGTGTTTGAATGTCCCATTTTCTTGAAGCTCTTCTCGACAATGCTAGGAGAAACTAGGTCCCACGACAAGGCGATACCGGAGAACCTAAGCGTTCGCACATAATTGAGAAGTCCTTCAACGGCAGGACACTTGTATCAGCAAGTGCGCTCTTTCTTTCTTCTGTACCAATCGTGCCGATTGTCACACGCAAGAGAACTTCACGCTGAAGTGCTTGGTGGTGGCACGATTTCTGTTTTCTATAACAGACCTCACAAGAGCGAGCTTGAATTTTACTGTATAAATACTTACTATCCCATCCCAAGAACAATGAAAATGCAAAAAACAGATTGAAAAGCCTAAAATTTTGAAATCAACCAAGCCTGCATAGCAGCGCAGACGCAGAGAATGAGGGGAACAGTTGGCGCGACAGGCCCAGCAGGCCCTCTCACGGTTCCGGTGCCAAAAGTTGTCCGTGCCATGACGTGAGCATGCATTCACATGGCAGTAGAGATGGAGAGATACAGGGGGGCAAATGCTTGAGCAGATCCGGCCACCCGTCAACAGATTTGAGTGTTTGTGTATGGTATTCCAGAGATCCTAGTTCTGGGGTACTCTTTGGAAGAAGCGACTTGCAGCCCGTTGGACTGCACTCGCCTGATCGGCGGGGTGTGCATCCGACGGGCCCTTCGACAGGTCTACAGTCTCTTCCTGCGCTCGGCGGCAAGCTGGCTCGGGCAGGTCGGGGAGCGCAAAATATGCAAGCAAATATTTTTTTTCGTAAATCTGACAAATTATTAGGGTTGCACAAGTTATGCAATAGTGCACATTATGCGAGTAAATACGGTAGTTGGTGGCTCCATGAGCTGCCGGAGCCGGATCGTAACCAGGCGGCACAGGGCCTGTCATATCAAGGTCAGGGCCTTGGTCTGCCGGCTTCTTTCAGATAAAGCCCTAAACTCTGGCAGTAGACTTTGCTGCCTGCAGCTTGCTCGCTGCTCAGAGTTGGCGCCAGTGTTTTCCTTGCCACTTCAGCTGGGTTTATGGCTTGATGGGGGTGTCTGGAACATAAAAGAAGCAGCATCTCCACCAGATGTCATGTAGTCGTAATGTCGACGAAGGCAAGAGTCGATGTGTCAAAAAAGAGACTCTTTATTTGGTTGAACTTGTGGCTGGGAAACTGAAGGTCAGATTACAGCGATACACACTGGCACTGATAGCGGCGAACAGAGCACCGGCAATCGATCACCTGACAAGCAGTGATGAGCGTGAGCATTTATGCGTTGTGCCCCAGAATATTCCAGCATTATCACTAGCAGCCAGGTAAGTTCCAGAAGAATCAGTGATATTCGCGTCTGGAGAGCAATCTCAACAAAATGATCTACTAAAGCCCTGAAGCTTCTCAAACACTGCAAACACGGTTTGCACTGAGCGTTACTTGCAGTCATTGTAGGCAATAACTGAATACAGCAGAAGTGAAATAATAAACATGCGTGGCAATATTTTGCTACTCTTTTCTTTCTTTTGGTGCAGTGAAATCTCAGTAAACAAAACCCATTCAAGCAGAATCATCATATCTCATTCAGTTGATTGTTTTTCTATCGTACGACCACACATCTCTTCCACTAAAGAGAAACACCCTTGCCTTTGCTAGCTCCCACAAGCAGTGTGCCTACCCTGTGTTTTCCAAGGTATCAGAGCTGAGGGACCATATCATGACCACAATGACCTCTGCTTCCGTTTTTTTTTTCCCTATTTTTATTCGTGACTTATTTTTACAAGGCAGCATTACACATTCCACATAACATGACTACGGCCATGTGCCATGGTCACACATTGCCTGCAGTGTATTTTGCATAGGACCATCCATGTGTGGGACCTTGACACATGATTAAGTGCAGCCCAACAAAAAGGAAGTGTGTGGACTTCTGCTTCAAATTCAGACTGTATTGCACCATGCAGATGCTTTATAATTTGCAGATACAGTCATCACTGCTTCTAAGCACTGTGCTTCTTCACTTGTCATCCTGAAATCGGGTGATGGGCTTTTAAAAGTTCAATTACAATTATCAAGCAATACAGCCATTCAAGCTATACAGACAATGCCTGCCAAGTTGTTTTAAACATGCAGATTCTTACCAAATTTGTATAGTCCTTGTGGTTCTGTACAGCTTTTCGTAGACTCTCTACCTTTTCTGGGAGCTTGGCTTGACTGTTTTCAAATGTCTTGCAAAAAGCCAAACTTTCATTTGAAACTGAGCGGATAGTCTCAGTGCGCCCGTGAATGAACTTTCGTGTGGAAGCACTCTCATATGTTGCACCGGGTGCCTTGTAAATCCTACGAAGAAGCATATGAAGTAAGTTATAAAATATTCCAAGTTATATAAAAGATCAACTTAAAGTATCAGTAAAAGCAAGTTATATAAAAGAATCAGCAAACTTGAAAATACTACAGTTTGCAATACTTTCCAGATACTTAAAACAGGTGCATTTTAGGTGTTCTTACACTTTACTAAGTCTCAATTTATATGCTGATGTCTTTGCTAAAAAAAAAAAACTAAGTTCAAGGCCATGTTTTAAAAGAATACCCATAATCTAAAAGTTCTCTCTCTCTCTTATTTTTTCTCTTGTGGCAGTAAGCAGACCTCCATGGGTTAGTTATAAAGCCGTCAAAAAACATCTTTTTTGTTAAAGGAGTGGGAATGAAAATACAAAATGCACAGTTTGCCAACAATACATCAAATCCAAAATACAAAACTCAAAATTTAAAATATCAAGAAGCAGTATACACAAAAAGGTACACATTAGACATATAAAGTGTTGAATAAAAAGTGAGCAACAGTTTCTTGGTATGTGGATTGTTATGGTTATTAATCTTAAGGCTGTACAATACTAACCACTCGAAATAATACTGATAGCATGCCATCACAAGTCGGAACGAATCTTCAGCAGCTAGACAAGCTAAACTATATTATGCTGATACAGCCTTTGCAAATGCTCACAACATGTTAGAAATACCAACAGGAACTGACATTCAGGCCTCTTTGTATTTAAGCATCACTGTCTTCCAAAGCCTGCAGACAAAAGTCTGATTCCACTTTCATTACTAGATGAGGAAGCGATTTCTTTTTTTTTTAAGTTCAAAATTATTAGCCTTTTCAACAATCATATGTTTGTTTTATTCCACTTAGCTCTGGAAGGAACATTAAGAAACAAAATCAAAAACATGGTAAACCACCCTAAATACCTGTAGTTCAGGGTTTTATTGCTGTAGACATATTTAACTGCTCATAATAAATTTCAGATATTAATTACTGGCTTTGGTACTATTTGCAGTTTCTTTTGAGACTATTTCCATGGCATTGACTACTGTTGTCCAAAATTGTGCTGAAAAATATTTGGCTTACCGAAAGCGTCCAAGTTTGAAAAGGGCACTTTCTTTTTTTTTAAATATCTATGGTTGAGGTTAATGGTTTCGTCAACCATTGAGCTTAAATCATAAATGTTGCATTATCTGAGTTTCTAACAAGTTATAATGCATCAGATGTGAACAACAATGACAAGTGGGTGTGACTTTGCTATTGTGCTACAAATAGAAAAGCTACCTTGAGAGTTTTCATAGCATGACATGTGCCTTGTTGGTAGCTTTCACTATTTGCAGTAACATATTTCTATCTCATTCGCCCTTTGGGTGTCGTTTTCAAGGGTAAGTGGAGTTCACCCCTATTCAAAGTCTCCTTTTTTTCCCTTTTTCTTTTTAGTGCAGAATGGTAGACATCTTTGACAATAATCAGAGAGATTTCCAAAATAATTAAATAAGGTGGTCTCTCAAAAACAATTTTAAAACAATAACATTTTGGTACACAACACATGTTTAAGCACAATTTTAAAGTACAACAACAGGTGACAAAGTTCCAAATATCACCTCAAAATAAAGCGCAAACATCAGTTGGTATCCACTTAGTTTTATTACCCACACTATAAGTTGCCCACAGCAATAAATTCCTGAACTTGGGTCCAATCACCAAGCTTTTGATTTTTTCCCTGAAGTCCATTTCACAGCAAAGTGAAATAAATACATCGTATTTACTCGCGCAATGAACCCACTCGTATAATTAACCGACCCTCCACCTTCGCCTTGAAAAAAGAGAAAAAAATACTTTTTTGTAATGTATCTGGTATTTTTATTTCTGTATGATAGCCAGTGCCATTGACGATCGAAACAGCTTTAAATCAAGAATTATATCACAAAATAACAATGCAATAAAAGACAAAACATAGTTTTGCAACCATGCTAAACATTTGCAAGCAGTGTGAGCGTGGACGACATCAATAAAAATTGGAAAGTCATGCCTTTTACGGCAAGGCGCCATCTCTTGAATGCAGGAGAAAACTCTTTGCTGATAATGCCACCCAAGCACAGCGCCACAAAAACAAAGTGCATGGCCTTCAAACTGGGGCCCGGGCGGCATAGACACTCGTCGTGCGCTCGCTATCTTGAAGGCCAAGCAAAACGCAACTGCACCCATCGCGCCGACTGCACGTTGTGCACCTGCAACATTTGTGCGCCACCATCCGACGCAGTGTTTTATTGCAATAGCAATTATATACAGTATTTACCCAGGTAATGAACCCACTCACATAATGAACTCACCCCCACCTTCGCCTTGAAAAAAGAAAAAAAGCTTTTTTGTAATGTATCTGTTAATATTATTTCGGTATGATAGCCAGTGCCATTCACGATCGAAACAGCAGTAAATCAAGGAATTACATCACAAAATAACGATACAATAAAAGTCAAAATATAGTTTTGCAACCATGCTAAACATTTGCGAGCAAAGCAAGCACGAACGAAGTCAATCCAAATTGGAAAGTCGCGCCTTTTACGGCAAAGCGCCATCTGTTGAATACAGGAGCAAACTCTTTGCTGATAGCGCCACACAAGCACAGCGGCACAAAAACAAAGCGCATGGCCGTCAAACCAGGGTTGCCAAGTTTGATTACTTTGCGCCGATTTGACTAACTTTTTTTAGGCCAGTGGCGGCATAGAGCTAATATACAGACTCTAGAGGAAAAGCTGGGCTGAAAAAGCTATAACTATAGCGTACTAGAAAGGCTGAGTGGCGCAGTCCCCTACCAGCAGCCATGCTTTCAAATGACGCTCCGAACGCGGACAATTCAAGCGAGGGCGCTGCGGTCGAGGTAGTTCGGGAAGTGCCGAGGCGCGCATGGTCAGATGCATGGCAACTGTGGTAGCAACTGAGTGGGAGGCTTCGCTGCTCATTATTTTTCGTGTTCGTTGTACCGGTGCCAGTATGCCGAAAAATCGTCATTGGCAGTGCTTTGCTCCAGGCTGCTGCACCGGTGTCGTCGTTCAGCGTCCCGAAAAACGAAGACTGTAAGAAGCTTTAGGAGAAGAACTTGCATTGCAGCGAAAAGCCATTGGACGACCAATAGGCCGTTTGTGAGCTGCATTTCGAAGACCGATATATTCTACAAGACTACATCCATGTTGTTATTAGGGAAGAAGTCTGAATACCATGCAAAGTCCCGGCGCTCACGTGTGATGCAATTCCAACAATACTTCCAAATGCGCCAACGTACTTCAGCACCTTGAAGCCCTGAAACACACACAGGGACAGTGCGTTCGGACAGAGCAGTCCTATTTAGGCTCAGCACAACTCAGGAAGTCACCTTACAGATCTTTCTCAAGGGGAAACTGGTGTCTGAGCAAGCTGTGACTACAGTAAAGAAAGCCGAAGAGGCTCTCCTTCGTGCCGAATGTTTCATTACGTATCCTGGTGCCGTGTATGCGTCTGCAATCGTCACAGATCATATGACGAAATTGCTTCTGATTAAGACAGGCATCCAGGAGGGAACTATTTACAACAAAAATGCGTAACCACCACATAAGATAATGCCTACGTTGTTGTTGGCATCTACGCAAATGTAAGCCGCTGGTGACATAAATCGTGTGACTGTTGAACATACGTCGGTATCTTTAGCGCATTTTCGTAACATTTCGCTTAATAAAAAAGTTATACCACAGTCACCTTCTACCACATAACATCGATTCCTATGGTACATGGGATCTGCAATTTTGTTTATATATTGCTTGTTTCAGCTCCAGACTTGCAAATCTCTATTGTGTCTGCAGTCCTTTCTGCATGACATATTTTGTGGTGATATTACCTTGTAATATCTTTGTTTTCATAATTCATTTCTCTAATTGATGTTATACAAGTGCTGCTTTCAAATAAAGATTGTTGCATCATGCTGAAAACTATACACATTGCACATGTGTGTTTAATTTATCTACATACACCATAAGAATCATTTGAATAAGTTGACATCTCGCCCGTGTGTATTAAAAAGTAGAATAAACCCAAGTAGTTAATGTTGTTTGGAGACATTAGCACAAAAATCTGATAAAGTAGCAAATACTAAATTCTTTTTTAGCTTTAGAAGGAGGTTATAATGTCGGGTAAAAGCAGAGTAAGGAAACTTCTGAATGTATGTCATAAACTTTGATGTGGTGAAGACTTGGCGCTTCACTGTTGCGCACATACATTACGATTAACGGAATATTGCAAATGTATCTGGACTAATGTAGCTACAGTTACCCAAGGTATAAAATCAGAATGTAATAGGCTTTAAGTTTCCGAGCTTTGGTTTATCTGAAGGACCCGGCGAACCCAACGGTCAGTGAGTCGAGTGAAGATAATGTGCCTGCTTTTGTAGGAGTTTGTCCCTTCCAGCAAGGTCAGAATATACTTGCACTTCAAAGATGCAGCCAATGTGCAAGCTTGTGTAGGTGACTACTGAGGTTGAACCAATTTAAAATAACTGCGTTAACGGCATCGTAGCAAATGCTACACCCAAGCAGCTCTTGCGAGAACAGTTTGGTCCCATCTGACTGCACATAACCTGTGCTGCCATGCATGCGTGCACGAGCACTCTTCTTTTATATTGTTACGTTTGAAAGAGACTGGTAGACGTTGAAAGAGGTTGTTTATTAGGTCGTGAGGGGCAGCTCAGAAGCGGTCAACTGGTTAAAGATCCTCCCGATCCTCTTCTTGCTCTCTCGCTCTGGGCGACAAGTACGTTCAGCATATACACTTCTTTGTCTTTGTGCATGTACGCAACATTCCTCTCCGTACAGACGAAGGCCGCCGGATGAGTCAGTCGAGTTGTCGTGGCGTGTACAGTTTCAGGCGGGCAACATAAACCACTTGAGTTTTGGCAGCTCGTCGACCACTCGCCGTGAGACGAGCTATTACATAGTTGACCTCTGTAAGTCTGTCGACAATGACAAAAGGTCCATCGTAAGTGGCCAAAAACTTTTGGCATAACCCGCGCTTGCGCATCGGAGTCCACAACCACACCAGATCACCACGGCGATAAATCACTGGTTGAATGTCATAGCGTGCCTTCGCTTTGTCTTGCGATGCCAATGAGCGTAGTCGAGCTATGCGACGCACCTCTTCGGCGAGGCAGAGAGTCTCGGCGACAGTGACGTTGTTGTGGTCACAAAAAGGCAATATTGTGTCGATTGTGTGCCAGGGCGAATGTGCATAAAGCAAAAAGAAAGGGCTATAGCCTGTAATCTCATGCTTCGCGGTGTTGAATGCGTAAGTAATGAACGGGAGAACATCATCCCAGTTCTTGTGGTCGCATGAGACATACATAGACAACATGTTGATAATGGTGTGGTTGGTACGCTCTGTCAGCCCATTAGTTTGGGAGTGGTATGGTGTCGAGTGACGCAGGCGGGATTCACATAAACGAAGTAGCTCCTCCACGACATCCGCTGTGAATTGTCCTCCGCCATCACTGATAATCAGGCGAGGTGGGCCATGTCGGAAGATGACGTACTGTAACAAAAACGACGAGACTTCACTGGCAGTTGCGGAGGGGACAGCCGCCGTCTCGCAGTAGCGTGTGTGGTAGTCAATGCAAACAATCATCCATCGGTTGCCCTTAGTTGATTTTGGGAAGGGGCCCAGAAAGTCAATGCCCACTTGTTCGAAAGGTGCGCTTGGAGTAGGCATCGGCTGTAGAAGACCAGCTGGACCAGTTGATGGACGTTTGTGACGCTGACATTGCATGCAGCTTGCCACATAACTATCAACAGACTTCTGCATACCACGCCAATAAAAGCGCTCTTTAGTCCGGTGAAGCGTCCGCGCCAAACCTAAATGTCCAGATGTAGGGTCGTCGTGCATGACACTCATAATAACTGTTCTCAGGCTCTCCGGGACCACTAGAAGGAAATGCGCGCCACTGCTGGAGAGGTTCCTTTTGAACAACAGTTCATAACGTATACTGAAACGGCGTGCACTAGTGGAAGCGGATGCACCGGCGAATAGTGGTGCTAGTTTAGCGTCCTTCCGCTGTTCTGCTCTGAAACTGGGATAGTCCGGGAATGTAGGCGACACAGACGCTACAAGCTGGTCAAGGTCATCGGATTCACAGTCTGTTGTGCTAAGTGGCATACGTGAAAGACAATCCGCGTCAGCATGTCGACGACCACTTTTGTAAGCGACGGTAAAACTGTATTCTTGTAGCCGGAGTGCCCAGCGTGCAAAGCGGCCACAAGGGTCACGAAGATTGACAAGCCAACACAACGAGTGCTGGTCGGTTACGACTGTGAATGGGCGTCCGTACAGGTAAGACCTAAACCGCTGAATTGCAAATAATAGTGCCAGGCATTCTTGTTCCGTAACAGTGTAGTTTTGTTCCGGCCTGCTTAGGGAGCGACTTGCGTATGCGATGACATGTTCCCGGTCGCCGTAACGTTGTACTAGGACGGCTCGAATACCTATGCCGCTAGCATCCGTATGAAGCTCTGTCGGAGCAGAAGGACTGAAAGGCTGAAGGACGGGTCGTGACGTCAGCAAAAACTTCAATTGACAAAATGAAGGATCGCACTCCGGAGTCCACTCAAAGGAATTGTCCTTTCGTAAGAGGCATGTGAGAGGATACGCAACGTCGGCAAACTTCGGAATAAAGCGGCGGAAGTATGAACAAAGCCCCAGGAAACTACGAAGCTCCTTGACGGAACGCGGCGCATTGAACGCCTCAACTGCTGCTGTCTTCTGGGGGTCAGGGCGGATGCCATCCTTGTCAACGAGATGCCCGAGCACAAGCGTCTGGCGGTCTCCGAAGTGGCATTTCTTCGAGTTTAAAATTAGGCCAGCGTTTCGGATGCAGTTCAAAACAGCATCCAGACGAGAGTTGTGTTCACTGAACGTGCGGTAAAGGTGACGACGTCGTCGAGGTAGCCCATGCAGATGTTCCACTTCAAGCCACGCAGAATGGTGTCCATAAACCTCTCGAACGTTGCCGGTGCATTGCACAGTCCAAATGGCATCACGTTGAATTCAAAGAGCCCATCAGGGGTTACAAAGGCAGTCTTTTCCTTGTCCTCTGGGTGCATCGGAATTCGCCAATAACCGGATCGTAAGTCTACGGAGGAAAAATAAGAGGCCAAACGTAAGCAGTCTATTGCGTCCTCTATACGGGGCAGCGGGTATACGTCCTTTTTAGTCACGGCATTCAGTCGGCGATAGTCGACGCAAAATCTCCAAGATCCATCTTTCTTCTTAACAAGGATTACTGGTGCTGCCCACGGACTGGCTGACTCTTGTACCACTCCCTTTTGCATCATTTCCTGCACTTGGTCGTTGATAATTTGTCTTTCTGACGGGGAAACAGGATATGGTTTTTGGCGAATCGGACTTGCCGTGCCAGTGTTGATGGTATGGCGCGTTCGAGACAGGGTGATAGGGATTACTTTGCCCTTCTGCGCAAAGTCAAATACCGAAACGTGCTTCAACAGCACATTCATTAAAGTTCGGTGCTCGCTTGAGCTAAGCGACTTATTTATCATTGCCATAAGCACCCCGTCAAAATTGTGACAACCAGTTCCGTCACGTTCTTCCGGCACGTCTGTGAGCTCGACCACTGATAAGGTCGCGTGTTCTTTGCTGACCGAAGCTAATTTCAAACCATTGGGTAGTGTCACGGGCTCAGAGGAACAGTTTACAGTCCATAGGCCAGTTCGTCCGCCATCAATCGACACCACACAATGCGGAACCAACACATTCTTCTTCATGCAGTTTATGTGCATTGGTTCTATGCTCGCATCAAACTGTCAGAATCCGCGCCGCGACAAACAACAGGAACACGTACGGTAGACAACGCAGGTATGAACGTATCGCCACAGACACACAGCATAGTTTGGTCATTCGCCAGAAGTTCTGAAGGCATCTGGCCACTCACAAAGACTTTCCCCGTGCAACAGTCTACAGTGGCACCGCATTCTCGCAAGAAGTCCATGCCGAGAATGACGTCATGTGTCGACCGAGGAATAATCGCAAACTCTGTCGTTATCATAAGGCCTACCAAAAATACCTCAGCACTACACACACCAATAGGGCGCAATGGCTCTCCACTCACTCCACAGAACGTCAAGTTTCATCACAGGTAAAAACAACTTTCCGCCCTAACACGTCTTTAAAGGAAGCACTCATCACGGAAATCGTTGCACTTGTGTCCACCAAGGCCATCACAGGCACATGATCCACCAAAACACGCACTTTCTTTTTAAACATACACACAGGAGGTATTTCTCTCAGTAGCACGTTTCCAGCGACCTCACTCCTATTGGCCGCGCTGGCTAGTTTTCCGGTGGCAAAGAGGGTGCTAGCTGAAGGAGAACGATGAGCACGAGCAGCGGTGAAGGAGAACGATGAGCACGAGGTAGCGGAGGGGGCGTTAAACTCCTGTCAGATGCCGGGGAGTGGTTGCGGAAGTTGCTGGACCAATAGTTGTCAACAGATGGTATGTGGGCCGGCCGCCGGACACCAGGAGACTGTTCGAAGGGTCGTGAAAAGTAGGATGGCTGGTGATACCGAGAAGTCACCCGACGGTTGCAAAATCGCGATATGTGGCCTGGCACACCGCAGAATTAGCACACTGGCCGAGGTCGAAACGTCGGTCGCTCGTCGATGAATAGAGCGTCATCATTTGCTCTTGTGTTACGGATGTACTGGTCGGGTGCGTCGTACCGAGACATCGGGTGTCGAGGAGGCATGCGCTGAGAGCGTCGGTCATACCGCGACGCGAGAAATCTGGTTGTCATCCTTGACTGTGGGGCTGGGCTGTACTCCACAGTTGCCGCGCTCATCGACGGTTGCCATGGGGTTAAAAGAGGCACATCCATAGCCTCATGTGGCAGACAGAACTCGCGATGGTCAACTGTCGAACACGACATTTCTCGGTGGGACAGTTCCTCACGAACAATCTGTCGAATGGTAGAAAAAAAGTCAAGGCCAGGATTCGTGTCCACACTGGCAACAGTTGTAATGTTAGCCAGCCGACCAAACTTGGGCGCAATTCGACGCATCTTGAGCGTTTCAAGCGTTCGGCAATGCTGAATGACATTGGACACAGAATTGAGGCTTTCTTTTCCAATTAGAAAATTATACACATCCTCAGCAATCCCTTCGAGAAGATGCCCAACTTTGTCCTCTTCCGACATGGTAGCGCAGACCACCTTGCACAGCCTTAGCCTTAACACTTTTATGTAAGTGGTGCATGTCTCACCTGGTAGCCGTGCCCATTGCGACAGTGTTTGCTCAGCCCGCTTTTTTCTAGCAACCGAGTCATCGAAACACGCCCTGAGCTCTTCAACAAAAAGATCCCACGTCGTGAGTGCGTCCTCGTGGTTCTCGTACCATACCAGTGCGGTGACGGTCAGGGAAAACACTACGTTGGCTAGCATAGTGGCTGCATCCCAACCGTTGGACTTGCCCACACGTTTGTACTTGGTGAGCAAGGCGTCGACATCTTCTTCGGCTTTTCCTCCGAAGGGCGGTGGAACTCGGTAGTACGGAAGCAGGCCAGATGGTGCCATCCTGGAAACGCCTGCTTCTTCGGGCATGTCGAAGTCACTCACGACAGATGGTGGGAGACCGGCAAGTCGACGGCTTCGTCGAAGCTGTGGCAGTGATCGTTCCGTAGTTGAAGCGCTTACCCAGCTCCTCCACCACTCTGTTACGTTTGAAAGAGACTGGTAGACGTTGAAAGGGGCCGTTTATTAGGTCGTGAGGGGCAGCTCAGAAGCGGCCGACTCCTTAAAGATCCTCCTGATCCTCTTCTTCCTCTCTCACTCTGGGCGACAAGAGCGTTCACCGTATACGCTTCTTTGTCTCCGTGCATGTACGCAACAATATTTATAAGATGCTGGCCAGTGAACACCTATGCTGGCTTTCTCGAACAGCCCCAGTCGCCGACAAAATTCAGCAGAAACACAGCCGATGAGCGTGGCGCCACAACAAAATCTGTTTTGCTCCTCCAAGCCACTTCAGTCCCAGCGCCCTCTATTCTTTTTGTGCGCCCCGCCTCAGAAGTTGAGCCGTGGCCATGTCACTCAACCTTTTTAGTACACTCTACTATAACCCCAAAAGCGCTGACATCTTGAAATGTTGTCATTGTTGCCATCAGAGTATTTTAAGGAAGTGCTAAATTGAAACTTTTGAAACACTTACATTCTTCCAATACAAATTGTAAACAAGCGTGTTCATGCATTATAAATAAACGAAAATTGTATAAAATATACATAAACTACTTTTAGGAAAGATACAATGGCCATTTATCCAATTTACTGAGCGCGGAGAGGAGCATTTGCCGGTTTCATCAGTAGATGGCGCCATTTTTCGTGTAACATTGAGAGCGTGGCGAAGCGGCGTGCGGCCGATTGCACCAACTAGCTTGCACGTCAGGCGAGTCAGCGTCCGTTTTTCTTGTTGCCATGCGCCGAAAACTTGACTTCGTGTGACAGTCTCTTACTGCGATGTAACAGAGATCCACGAAACAGAGAAAATGCTGGGTGTAATTGCAGCATGCAGTGGCGATTGCGAGTGAACGTCACCCAAAGGCTGAGTATCATTCCATCATGGTGGCACCCGAGCGGTAATGGGTTTTATAGCATAGGCCCTATGCGAAGCTTTTCCTCTAGAGTCTGTATATTAACTCTATGGGTGGCGGCAAAAAAATTGTCTTGGCTACTTGGCTACTTTTAATTCCCTTGATTTTAGCAAATTATAAATATCTGGTTACGCCGCTGCCCCTGGCAATGTCTAAAATTTCGTGCTTAAAGTATACAAAAGCAGAGGCTTTGAAATACATTGTGTCGCCTAGAGGTGTGCATCGAGGCGGCTTCGACCCGCAGGGGCATGGGACTCGTTTTGACTCGGCGGCGGCAGCGGCGCGTGCCGGGTAAAATCATCGACGGCGACGCACAGCCCCTTTTCGTTGGCACCGGTGGCGAGCAAACCAAAATAAAAAGTGCAAAAAGCTCTTTACTGCATCTTTTTTTTTAAATAACTGAAATTAAGAGTTTCTATCACTAACTGCAGAATATGACATATGAGATTACTAGAAGATAATTGGCAAACGTTTAGTAAATGCTTTGTTTTTGAGCATGCATACCGAGAATGGGGGAAAAAATGGGGCGAGGGGGGTACTTATCTCAAGTCGCATACAGTACATTATTAATTTTCGGGGACAATTTGACCACTTGGTTAGCGTTCCTAAAATAGAGATTATTGCGGCTGGGATTGAATACGCATCAGAACGCCGTTTTGCTGCGGTACGCATGTTGAATGTATGTTTATTACTTCTACAAATGTGCAGCATTCTTTTTTTTTAGGGGCGAAGCTCCTTAGGGTGTGGGTCTGTCCATCCTCCGATAGTGTAGGTAGCCACCGGTGGCACATACCCTAAAAAGCAGTCCTTAACATGTCCGCTGGATGGCGGCACTTGTATGATGAATACATGATGAAAAGATGTGAGATGGCTGTACTTGGAGTGTTCACTAGATAGACGGACGTACAAATAGACGGACACACGAACAGATGCATGGACGGATGGACGAACAGACCTAAGAACGAACGTACGGACAGATGCATGGAGGGGTGCACGAACAGACGGATGCACCGACGGTCACACGGATAGACGGACGCAGGGATGGACGCATGGACGGACGGAAGCAAGAACGAATAGGTGGACGAAAGCACGAACGGACTGAGGAACGCTTCGCCCCACCAATCATCATTCACTCTGTGGATATGCTGTTTTTTTACTGTTTTTTCATGTTTCACAAGATTCATGGCAATAACCTGCTGGCATATCATTTGAAGAAAATATGAAACCAGCCTTGAATGATGTGCGCACACAACAATTATGTAGTGTATACACACATCAGTCATTGAACAAACTGTCCTGTGTCTAAAGACTACTACTATAAGCCCCTTCCAAATCTTATAATGCTTTTCCGCAAGTCATCCGTGCGCTGTGGCGAAGGTGGCTTAAGCAGTGTTCCTGCATCGGGTTAGAACAAGACTAAGAAATTTTCGAAACACAACCCCCCCCCCCCCCTACATTTTTTTTTTATGAAGGGGTTAGGTTTAGGGCACAACTTCTTGGCTTGCTTGCAAGGTGCATTTGACCAGGTAAAGTAATAACCGTTGGCCTGGCAACGGCACCGGATATCTATCGCATGTGGCGTTGCTATGGTAACTAACATGGTCACGGCATGAACTAAAGCTGGAAGCGTACAAACTCGACTTGCTGAGAATTTGTACAGTTCCAGCTTTAGTTTCTGATGGTTCCTAACATGCCATGGCCACGCTTGCTGATTAGCAAATTCTTATTTCCAACGAAGTGCTGCTGGCTACGGCAACACATTCTTGTCTTGATGTTGCGTCATCCCGCCCGTAAATATCTCCTGGGGTCAGCGAACCAACGGGCATCCGGCGTGTTTTATTTCATCTGGTCGATCGCGTTTTGCGAGTGTCTTGGCCTAATAAGCAGCTATCTTGCATTGCAGATTAGAGTTAGGGTCAGCCCGCAGAGATTGACGACGCAAACTACAGGTGGCCAAAGTGGCCTCCATTTCTCGCTCAAATTAGAGAAATTGCAAAAATATTTAGGCTGGGCGGGCATTTTGGCACAGTGCAGCACAATTTTGGCAAATTTCATAATTTTGACACAGCTTGGCACACAAATGAAGAATGTTATCAAATTGGCAGAATCGGCACAGCTGTTGCACTTCAGCATTTGGCCATTGCGTAGCAAACTTCAAAATGTCTTTTTTTCTTTTTCATATTTTCACAACATTAGCTCGATGAAATTTTCCAAACCTTCGTATGCTAGGTCTAGGGCACCCACAGAAGACATTGTACTTCATTTTTATTGTGTGGAAGCTATGCAGAACCCAGCAGATGCCTTCAATATTTCGTACATCACTGTGTTTGGCGCAAGAACCTCAGTGGAATCTCCACACGAATTTTCTTCTTGCATGTTTCCTCCATTCCCAAGCATCATGTCACAGTAAGGTGTTTTCGGGATTGTGAAATTACAGTTACTAATATGCAAAAAATCGTTTTGCTCTTTATTGTCCTTTTCAAGAGAATGGAAGCATACTTGACTTTATGACAGAAATGCCGCAGGAATTAAACCATCAGTTTTTCGACCTAAGGCTAATGTTTTACTTAAACAGGGGTGAGACGGCTGAAACTAAAAGGCGAGCAGTTTTTGGAGCAGCGAACTTTTATTTTTGAGCAGAACCTTGCTTTGGAGCAGTTAGCGGCATTTAATATGTTGTCCTGGGACCTTAAAAATACCAATTTTTAGCAACGTGGGGGCACCAGTGCATATTTTAATTGGCTTATAATACATATAACACTGAAATAGATTTTGAAGGAATTTTTTTAACAGATTATGGCTAGGTATGAACTGCACTACCTTTTTACATACCACGAGACCTATCTAGTCCTTATAACATGAAATGATATTAAAGAAAGGTTTTGTTCAAAGCTAGGTTCCCTAGAAATATCTAAAAAAACGTATCACACTCAAAAAGAAATTCGAAAATTATAATTACACAAGAATCTTAGTGACGTAACAGTGGCCATTCGCTTGAAGAAAAGCCTGACATGATAGCGCCAAGAGCTTCCAACAGGAATAAAAAGCACACTACACTGCCGTTAGTGGCTACCTCGTCCAGGCCCACCTTCAAAAGTGCAGCACAAGAGCTCAAAAACCTCGGCGCACCGACTATCTCGTAAAGTGCGTGCTTATGGCACTAGGTGATAGGGGAACAATACTGATAAGGCCTCTCCACATGAACAACCACGCGTTATTAATAGAGCACAAGTTGGCCAGTTCTATATATGTTTAATGTGCTATAGGTCATCACCATTGATGTAAAACTGCCGATACTACATTGACTTGGGACTGCTGCCAACGCCGCTCCATGACCTACGTAAAGTGCTTGCGCAGCATAGGTAAAAAAACCTGTGTCCACGCAAACAAGCCGCTGAACGTAGAGAGGCAGGTTTTATTGCAAAAAAAGAAGGAAAAAGAGAAAACTAAGTCACACTGCCGCCAACCAAAACACTGATGAAGATAAGCCTAAAGCTCGTGTAGCCCAGGGCCGGCACGCATGCAGCAACGCCTCTTTAAGCGCTCATTGCAAGTTTTGATTACAAAATGGAGCAGTGGCAAATCACCATTCATGAAAACTGTGCCATGTGATCGCTGAAGCATAATTAGTCATGAATAAAGCGCCGAGGTGCCTGTTAATATCGTCTACATTGGTTTTAATTCGTGTTTTGACACCACGGCTTCGCATGTAACCAAGTGTTTCTCTCTACCTGCAGACACCGATGTGCGGATTTCGCGTGCAATGGCTTTTTTAAATGCAAAATGCAATGAGAACTTGCTTGTCTATATAAATTAGTAGTTAATGGGTATAAACATGGAATAAGTTGCACACGTTCTGCGACTCACGGAACCCATTTTGAGAACCAATTTGCACACGCCAGAGCATCCAAAAGAGGCGTCGGATGCAGGGAAATGACTCCACGTTTACAGTTATTCGCTCATGGCAACACGTACTTGTAGGTGACCGCACGCAGCAGCATTGACATGCAAGTGACAGTGACCGAAGGAACACGCAATGCACAACAAAAAACTGGAAAGTCAACTCCGCCATGCTTGCCACCCGACTTGGTTGATTTCGCTAGGCGACAGTGGCACCACAACACACACCTTAGCAGGCGCATAGCCAGAAATTTTTTTCGAGGGGGGGGGGGGGCGGCACAGGCATCAGCTTTTCTCTGTGACGTCACTATCAGTGGTAGTTTAAACATATGGTCAACATGTATATCAAGTCATGAAATTCCCCTCTCCACATACGATTGGTTGTCAAGAGAGTAAGCAAAAGTATTGTAAGAATAATTGATTGATATGTGGGGTTTAACGTAACAGAAGCACCATATGATTATGAGAGACGCCGTAGTGGAGAAATCCAGAAATTTAGACCACCTAGGGTTCTTCACCGTGCACCCAAATCTGAGTACACAAGCCTCCAGCATTTTCACCTCCATAGAAAATGTAACCGCTGCAGCCCGGATTCGATCTTAAGACCTGTGGGTTAGCAGCCGAGTACCTTAGCCCCTAGACCACGGCGGCGAAGCAGTACTGTAAAAAGTATTCTAAATCCAGTAAATGGCAGGTACAGTGACTGTTTGGAGCAATGGCCTCTCGCTGCACCATTGAATGGACTAGCCTTAAAAAACGCATTATTGCGATTACCCACCCGATCGAAAAAGACGTTAATCATTAATCTTTGTTAAGCGTAGATGACATAGTCCTCATAGGGGCAAAGTGCGTTTGACAGGTCAAGGAGGGTTCTGCTTACAGCGAGGAATGAGAGGTATACCCAGCAGGTTTTTGTACATTCATAATTACAGTTTGGTTTTGCTTATTTTGCTGAGTGAATTTTTTACTGTCGATGTCTCTGACTGCATGCCTATGGGAATGATTTTTGTATTACCGTATTTACTCGATTCTACCGCGCCCTCGATTGTAACGCGCACCCGATTTCCACCGCGAAAAAAAAAAAAACGTAAGACATCGATTGCAACGCGCACCCATTTTTCTCGCTGGCCCGCACGATCACACCACTCGAAAAAACGACTCCTTTCGGGAGCGTCTTCCATTTAAATTTGAGGTACGGGCGAAGCTTGTGCCCATCTGACGTGTAACAGAGCATTGCCGTCACTGTAGTTTTACCGTGGACCGATGTCAGCACGCGAACTTGCTTCGCCCCTTTCTTCTCGACGGTTGTGGTGCCAGGCATGTCAAAGTAAAGAGGCGTCTGATCGGCATTCCCGATTTGCCCAAGCAGGTAGCCGTTGTTGCGCCGAAAGTTTAGGACGAACCTCTGAAAACTTTGAAGCTTTTCATGGTACTCCTCCACAAAACTTTTCGCATATGCATGTTCCCCTTCGGAGGGAAAAGCCTTTCCTCTTCACAAAGTTAGTTAGCCAGCACCTGCTCACTTTAAACTGGCTTCGCATTAGACCTTTTTCTAAGACTAATTGCATAGCCCGCACTTGGAGCAGTTCTGTCGTCACGGGCCGCTGTGCCGCTCGCTACTCAAGCACATACTCGCCGAGCAGCTCTTTAATTTGCGGAAACCGACCCTGCTGCGGTCCACTGAAGCCTTTGCGTGAAGCTTTGCTGTCGACAATCTGCTTTTGTTTCCGCGGGTCCCGCACGCACGTTTCGGGAACTCCGAATGACCGCGATGCGGCCCGATTTCCGTCCATTTCTGCACACGCGATGACTTTTCTTTTAAAAGCGGCATCGTGGTGCACTCGAGTTTTTGGAGTCGGCCCTTCCACGCCGTCGATGGTAATGCACTACTAGATGACAAACTCCTCAGCACACGTACGAAGTGCCACACATGGGAAACACATAGGCAGAAATGGCCGACGCGTTATGCTGACGCACGTAGGGGGCGGCCATTTTGGATTTGCCGATGGCAATAGATTGACCGTAATTTTTTTGTTCGAACTCGATTCTAACGCGCATGTGATTTATGAACTCGCTTAACCGGAAAAAAGGTGCACGTTAGATTCGAGTAATTACGGTAATCTCTATATGTCAAACCGCCCTGACGTAGTGGTAGCTTTTAGTCAACATTTTTTTTTACTTTACTGCGTGCATCCAAGCATGCTTGCGATACGCGATAAGTAACTTTTTAAAGATATGCTGCATGTTGGCAACACCACTTTGCACACATCATTTTTCAGGCAGACTATCAATTGTGCTGTGACTATTGATAGCAATGAAGTACTCCAATCGTATAGGTTTTATCATGCGATCTGCGAGGGGCAAGGTAATCACTTATGAAAAATGTTCACTTGGTCTCAATCAAAAGTGATCGTGCGACCGGACTATGCCTACTCACATAAAACTTGGTCGCTTCGCATATGCGCTAAAACACTTGAATAGGCGCAAAAAACGCGGTATGTTCTCATTTTCTGTTTTTGTTTTCATAGCTCTCTTCACTCGGCTCCCTGAAACAACAGCGTTACGGCAAGATGTTTTCCGTTGTTTGCAAGCGTGCAGCCAACTTTTCTCTTTACTTGGACAGATTCATAACTGTACAGAATATTTCACCACGCAGCATACGTGCATTCATGTTTCTAGCACTTACACCAGCGTGAACAGGAGCAACCTTTCATCACCAGTGATTAAAGAATGAACTCCGGAGTTGCTCAGAGCATAGTGCATAATAATCCATTTCTCAAAACGCGTGAACTTCGACGAGAACTGCCAGTGTATGCAACACGAGTTTACTTAAGCTCTATTTTGCACCGTCCATGCCTGTTGGTTGCCTCTTTCAAGTATTCTGATGCGAACCGCTGGAATTTCACTACTGCCATTACCTCCTTCGCGTTCATTCGCATTTGTGGTATTTCATCACAACACGACAGAATCTACCAGCCTTCCATAAGAGCACAATCGTAAACGTGAGACATCTCGCACGCAGAGTAAGATACTAGGCGAGCGCGACCTTATTGGCACCTGAAGGAAAGCAGAGAAAATCTATACCCACGAATCTTTCCGCCAGGTGAGAAACGAGCGCTAGTGTTCAAGGCGGAACTTTACCAGCCTACATGTATCATCGCTACAGTTCTCGTTTCACACAATCAGTGTGACTGCTCGAACATTGCTGAGCTCTTTGCTTGTTAACGATGCGAAGTCATCCCCTTGAAATACGCTGCCTACACATATTGCTTGGTAGTGCGTGTCCTGGGTCGATCAGCGCTCTTCTATTAGACTCGATGGTTGCGCTGAAACGCCGCAGGTATAACGCTTGATGATCATTTCCCGAAAAGCGACACTGCTCTCAGTGCACACTTGACAACTGGCGAAAATGAGAATGCCGCTTGTCACAGGCAGGCAGCTACATTGAAGTAACGTGCCAGTGGCTGGTGTGGAAGAACACTTTAGGCTTTCAGTATTTCTGGCCTTTTCCAGACTATTTTATAAACCACTTCAATGAGTGCTTTAAAAAGCATTGGCACAACTTGGAGATGATTTCTTCACTTCTGCCACAGAACATACCCGAATCTGCCACTCTTCCCACTGCCCAGAAGTTTGCTGACGAGTATACTCAAACATTATCTCAACTTCAGCATTGCACAGGGAGTTAGCACTATATGCTACGAAATGGAAGTGAGAAAACCGAGAAACGCTGAACATGTCTGCGATGCAAGCGATTGCGATTGCCCAGAGGTATTCTTCCCAAATGAGCACCATCTTCTAAAGATTCCGGGAACTCTGCCGGTGAGCACAGTTCAAGCAGAACGCTTTCATGATTTGTGGGGTTTAACGTCCCAAAACCACCATATGATTATGAGAAACGCCGTAATGGAGGACTCCGGAAATTTTGACCACCTGGCGTTCTTTAACGTGCACCCAAATCTGAGCACACGGGCCTACGACATTTCCGTCTCCATCGGAAATGCAGCCGCCCCAGCCGGGATTTGAGCCCGCGACCTTCGGGTCAGCAGCCGAGTACCTTAGCCACTAGACCACCGCGGCGGGGCAAGCAGAACGCTTTCGTTCATCACTGAGACGCCTAAAGTTGCACATGAAAGCTACAACAACACATGAAAAATTGTTTGGCATCGCTCTCTGAACATCCACCGTGAAATACAAGTCTGTCCTTTTGCGGGAATGTTGTCGGCTTCAGCTGAATGTGTGTGTAATATTAACCATAGGTGCCAGCTCAATCAAAGATAAAGGTTAATTGAAGTAATTGATGGATTGAGATGTTATGAACAACAATAAACACATAGTTGTTAATGATCAATTGGTGGGGTTTAACACCTGATGGGTGACTTGAATGCCAAGATAGAGAAGAAGCAAGCTGGAGACCAGGCAGTAGGAGATTATGGCATCAGTACTAGAAATGCCAGAGGGGAGCTATTAGTAGAAATCACAGAACGTAGTAATTTAGGGATCTTAGATACCTTCTACCAAAAACGAGACCCGTAAGTGGACGTAGAGGAGCCCTAATGGGGAAAGTAGAAACGAAATAGACTTTATACTGAGTGCCCACCCAGGCATTGTACAGGATGTGGAACTGCTTGGCAATGTACGATGCAGTGACCATTGAATGGTACAGTCTCGAATTCGCCTAAAGTTGGAGAAGGAATAACAGAAAGTGATATGCAAGAAGCCAATAAATGAGCTATCACTGAGAGGGAAATACAGGAATTCAGAGTCTTGCTTTCAGAGACTCGGCTCTTATCGAGGAAACCAGCCTTAGCATTGATGCAATGAAAAATAATCTGAAGAGTATCATTAGGGTGTGTGCAGTGGAAGTTGGAGGGACGGAAGTTAACCAGGACATTGGCAAACTGTCTCACAAGACGAAGAACCTAATTAAAAAGCGTCAAAGCATGAAAACCTCTGACACAACAGACAAAATGGAATTGGCTGAGCTTTCGAAGTTGATTATTAAGCGCAAGGTATCCGATGTAACAAGGTGTAAGATGAAGAAAATTGAACACGCTCTGAAGAATAGAGGAAACATCAAAGAGTGATGAAGAGGAAACTTGGGATAGGCAAAAACCAGATGTATGCACCAAGGGACAAGGAAGGCAAACTAACTACCAATATGGATAGGATATTTAAAATAGTGGAGGAGTTTTACAGAGATCTGTACAGTAGCTGAGACAACCACGACCTTAACATAAAAACTAGCAGCAACCCAGACGGCATCCCACTAGTAATGATAAAAGAAGTCAGAAAAGCCCTTGAGGGAATGCAAAAAGGCAAAGCTGCTGGTGAGGAACAGATAACATCAGATTGCTAAAGGACAAAGGACAGATAGTCTTAGAAAAACTACCCACCTTGTTTATGAAGTGTCTCCTGATTGAAAGAGTACCAGAATATCGGAAGAATGCTAACATCATCCTAATAAATAAGAAATGAGATAACAAAGACTTGAAGAATTGCAGGCCGGTCAGCTTGCTCTCCGTCGTATACAAGTTATTTACAAAGGTAATTGCTGACAGAATTAAGACTATGTTAGAATTCAATCAACCAAAGGAACAAGCAGGATTTTGGACAGGCTATGCTCAACAATCTACCACATTCATACTATCAATCAGGTAATAGAAACATGCTCAGAATACAGCCAACCACTATACACTCAAATCTCGTTATAACGTAGTGGAATATAGCGAAATAATGAATATAACAAAGTAAATGAAATTCCCCTTGAAAGCTCCATTAAGAACCATGTATTTTAGACCTCGTTGTATTTAAGTAAAATTGACCGGTAAATGAATATAACAAACTAAATTAGTCTATCAAATAGCATATAAAAAACTGACCGTATATCATTTTCTGCGGAGTTTGACACTCATTCGGCATGGCTCTTTCAAAACTACCGCGCCGACCCCACAGCCACACCCCGCGTGGCCGAGAAACCCGTCCTTCTCACACAGCCAGCGGAGAAGATTGCGGAAGCACTCAGCAGGTCACGCTGCGGTGCAAAGTGATTTCCCTCTCACGACGGCAATGACTGCGTCTCCACTGCTACCATGGCTGCTACCCTCAGCACCAAAAAAGGAGCACTCTGCGCGACAGCTTTTTTAAAGACGATAGTCTTTCTTGGGGACCTTCGACGCAAAAATTTTGGTATGTCTGTCTGTACATTCGTCTGTTTATATACTCTTAACAGCATCGTGTGTTTGAAACGGCCGACCCTATCCACAGCTACCATCTATGTTGCTCAAGATTCAACGTTCATACTTGTGCAATTGTCGATTAAAAAGCAATTATTGCACATCTGGGACACCATAATAAGATGTATATATTCTGCATGTGCCCCTTTTACTAGAAAGGGCATACATAAGTAATTTTAAGGGCCGTAGCGCTCATCACGCTTCGCTGACCATCCAACGCTTGCACGGAAAGGCAAGTGTTTCCAACGCTTTGCTAAAACGAGACGGTAGTGGCACCTACTCGTCGCCTTGCGTTCTACAGCTTATAGCCTCTGAGGCAGGCGCGCACACCTGTCTCAGAGCCACGCGCTTTGTTTTTGAAAAAAACTGCCAGATGGCGGTCATGTCTCACGTGTGACGTGACTTGATGCGCTCGTTCGCCTCCGCTGCACGCTCGAGGTACTCTAACACAGCACCTGCAGAATACCATTCCCCGATTTTCTTGAGCAGAACATCAAATAAATGTTTTGTTCACTCTCTCCACACGCAAGACTATCGTCTTTCGACGTCATTTGCAGATTAAATACATATACGGGGCCAATTTTTTTTTCCTCTCTCTCCGCGCGCGGCCTTGAAAAAGGAAGGGTTTCTACATGCGGAGACGGGAAAGGGAGAAGCGTGGCACAGGCGCGTCACAGATCAGCATTTGAGAGAGAGCAAACAATCGGCCACGGTTTTTTTCTTTCCTCTTCTTCTTTTCCTTCTTCGCGCGCAGCGTTGAGAGGTGCCACCGCGGGATTGGGCATGGTGCTGAGAGCGTTTTCGGAGTGCAGTATGTTCTAATTAACCGTCGCAAGTGCTTGTGCATTCGAATTACAGCGCGTTTCTGCTCATTGGAATACACATAGCTTTGACGGAACCTTAACGTGAGTTCGAGTTACCCGAAAGTTCGAATTAATGAGATTTGACTGAGTTCATTTTCCGTGGCACGTAAGGTCCCGTCATGGTACATCGGGCCGCGAGGGGGTTTCCTTCTTTGCAAGCTTATAGGCGTGCGCCCATCTGAGCATACATTGCCACAAACTGTTATAATTGATATAACGAAATAATGGATATAACAAAATAATTGTGGCTCCCCTTCAACTTCATTTTAACGAGGTTTGAGTGTACATAGCTTTCACAAATTACGAGAAGGCGTTTGATTCAGCAGAAATAATAGCAGTCATGAGGACACTGCCGAATCAGGGCGTCGATGAAGCATATATAAACATCGTGGACGAAATCTACAGGGGATCAATTGCCATTAAAATGCTCCACAAAGAAAGCAACAAAATACCAATCAAGAAGGGTGTAAGGCAGGGGGATACAATCTTCCCACTGCTATTTACCGCGTGCTTACAGGAGGTTTTCAAAGACCTAGAATGGGAACAGTTAGGGATAAGAGCTGATGAAGAGTATCTTAGTAACCTGCCCTTCGCCGATGACATTGCATTGCTGAGTAACTCAGGGGACCAATTGCAAGTCATGATTACGGAGTTGGACAAGGAGATCAGAAAGGTGGGTCTTAAAATTAATCTGCAGAAAACGAAAGTAATGTACAACAACCTTGGAAGAGAGCCGCGTTTCGAGATAGGTAATAGTGCACCTCAAGGTTTTAAAAACTATGTCTACTTAAGGCAGGTATTAACTGTGGAGTCGAACCACGAGATTAAAGTAACTAGATGAATAAGAATAGTGCGGAGCACATTTGGCAAGCACGTTCAAATCATGACTGGTAGATTGCCACTATCCCTCAAGAGGAAGGCATATAACAGCTGCATCTTGCTGGTACTTAGCTATGGAACAGAAACATGGAGACTGACATAGAAAGTTCAGGTTAAATTGAGGACGACGCAGTGAGCGATGGAATGGAAAATGATAGGTGTAACCTTAAGAGACAAGAAGAGAGCAGAGTGGATCAGGGAACAAATGGGGGTTAAGAATATCATAGTTGAAATCAAGAAGAGGAAATGAACATGGGCCAGGCATGTAGTGTGTTGGCAGGATAACCGCTAGTCATTAAATGTAACTGACTGCATTCCCAGAGAAGGCAAGCGGATAAGGGGGAGACAGAAAGTTAGGTGGGCAGATGACATTAAGAAGTTTGTGGGCATAAAGTGGCAGCAGCAAGCACAGGACCGAGTTGACTGGCGGAGCACGGAAGAGGGCTTTGTCGTGCAATGGACATAGGAAGAATGATGATGATGACGATGATGATGATGAATGTCGAAAAACCACAATATGACTACGAGAGACGCGGTAGTGGGGTGCTCCGAAAATTTTACCACTTTGCTTGTTTAGTGTGCACCTAAATCAAAGTGCACGGGCCTCAAGCATTTTCGCCTACATCGAAAATGCCACCGGGATACAATCACGCTACCTACGGGTCAGCAGAAGAGCACAATAACCACTGGGCTGCTCTGGCGGTGTAGTAAAAAAAGATGGTTTTTGTAAAATCAATATGTGGTGCACTTTTCGTCTAGCTGTAAGGAAGCAAGTTCATCTGTATGAGACATATTGCTGAAAATCACTTTGACAGCATGGCAGAATGATTCCGTTCTCTCTCATTGCCTAGTCCTTGCTTTTCAGTAGCACCTCCCTTTTGCAGACATGGTTAGCGGATACGAAATGCGTGAACGAGAGTGCAACAACCCAAATTTGCATGTGGCAATTCTAGAAAATTTTGGGTAACATATGGAGCATATAATGTGACATGCAATGTGCAGGATAATCTTTGTGTCAATTGAAAAAGATAATCAACAGTATTAAACTATGTAATGTGTCTGTTTGTGACATGAGACATTACTTGCACAAAGTTTTTTTCATTCCTTGTAAAAAATTATGGTCACTATGTATATTGCTCGTATTTTTACATGATAACACGCCCACCTAAGCTTCTCCATTCCATGCATTTCTTGTCATACGTCATGTCGCTAGTTTCAGAAATTGCTCGGTGTGCCCTTCTAGTCATGTCAATGTAACGAACCGAACACATCAAGCGAATCAATATATACAATTTGTCGTATATTTTTTCAGCTTTATGTTCCTTATTCTTGCGCTGTTTGCCACAGTGCTCAAAAATAAAGCTTGTGCTCACTACAGCTGCTCATACTGCATTTCTCATTACACTGCTTTAGGATTATGACACCCATCTTTTTATTTATGGGCCTAAGTTACATGATGAGTATTTTAGTAGGCCTTTCTAAGGATGTGATTAGCCTGCAAGTTTGCCTGTGTTGCACCTTTGTCACTAGACAACACTTTGGAGTGCCTTAACATTAGGGCATAATGAAGATATGTATAAATATATAGTACACTCGCATACAAGCCTAGTTAGGTGTATGAATCGAATATTCTGTCGTGCGTATGTGTGTTTAGATGTTAGCAGGACGTGCAAAAGTTAAATAGAAATGTTATTCTTTGGCTCTAGTATATCTTAGCACACGTACAAAAAGTCACACTGTAATAAGCTTGAACGTGGCCTATCAGACCTTGGAACTGTGTCGGGCTATTTCCTTTAAAACAAACCTTTCCCTATTGAAAATTGTTGTAGTGCTCGACTCTGGGGAGATATTTTCCGGCGGGTACAAGTATGAGCACCCACTTGAGCATTATTCCCATTGCCAAGCCAACTTGAAACACTCGTGGCCGAGATTCCTGCCCAAAATCTCACAGAATGTTGAGCCTTGAGAAACACCACAACGCGTTTTACCGTATGCAGACATTATCCATTGTAAAAGCACCCACCAATGATATTGTGATATCAGCAGTGCTTAACTTCTAAATCATGTCAGTGCGAAGCGAGGAAAAAAAAGAAGTTGAGTAAGTGGCAAAAAAGAAGGGGCGTAGTAGACGAGAAATTTCAGGAGAGGGAGGAGTTCGAACCCCCCCAACCCCCCTTTCACTATGCCACTGCAGCCTAGCTAGTAGAAACAGCACGCTCATTGCATGGCAGCACATTTCTGTGGGGTCAATATATTTGCAAAAGTTTATAAAGATTATGGCGGCACCATGGGAGCCTTTGCCACCAAAAAGGTGCAAAGTGAAAAAAAGAAACACAATTGGGTGCGTCTTATTAGTCAAGCTTGTGTTTTTTTTTCCCCACTGAAGCTGAGCTTGGCATGAAAATTGTAGCTTTCGAGGCTGTTTCGGAGCAATTCGGTGCAATTTTCTTGATTTTTATGCTTTTGAAGCAGCTTGGCACAAGAAAACAGAAATGTATCAAAAATGCGCAATATGCGCAGCTGTCTCACTCCTGTATATGCATTCATCAGTTCCCTCTCGCATTTATTTCATTGCTGGGTATCGTTAAAAACTGGCGAGCAACCACACTTTCTGCAGTCTACCAGGCGAGTCTCCTCCCGCTGATGTGACAGACATTTCAGGTTCTTTGAGCATCCTGCTTGGCCTATGCACACTCTACCACAAAACAAGGAATGGCTAGCATTCCTGTCCTTGTTTTCTTTCTCATACAGCAAGGAAACGGTATACGATACTGTCACGTGATTACAGAACGACCCCAACGTCTGTTCACAGGAGCAGCACTGGACTTCCAGCCAAACCGAACGTTAGAGCACGAGCACACTAACAGTCCTCTTCTTTTTTCACACCATGGCACATACTCACATTGGCATGGCTAAACCTTGTTTCATGCCTGGGGCATTACCCCCCTTCTAAAAAAAAGTACCACCCTGATGATCAATTCCGATTAAAAGTTAAAGTAATCGCGTACACACACAAAGACGCATGATGAAGCAGTGTCAGGTGGCTCGGGGGTAGTGTGGCTTCATCCGTGACACATGAACAATGTCGGCCTGCTGGGAACATCGAGATCGCCGAGCTGTGTCTTCAAGCAGAATTTCGTAGTTGACATCTGTGAGGCACCGTAGTACTCTATAAGGACCGAAGTAGCGGTGAAGTAACTTTTCCGAGCGGCCCCTTTGGCGAACGGGGATCCACAGCCACGCCAGATCACCGGGTTGGTAAATAACATGGCGATGACGGGAGTTGTACCTCTACGAGTCGATGCGTTGTTGTTTTCGGATCCGCTCGAGTGCAAGCTGGCGGGCCGCGTCGGCGAGCCGGATAAAGTAGTTCGCATCAGTAGGAATATTGGTCACGTCAGGCAAGAACTTGGCGTCCAGCATCGTAACTGCTTCTTGGCAGTAAAGCAACCGGAAGGGAGTGAAACCCGTAGTCTCTTGAACCGCAGTGTTGTAAGCGAACGTTACGTATGGCAAAATTGCATCCCAGTTTTTGTGATCGCGGTCCACGTACTTAGATATCATATCAGCGAGCGTCTTGTTTGATCTATCCGTCAGACCATTGGTTTGTGGATGATATGCGGTCGTTTTGTGATGAGCTGTTCCACTAAGTCTCGGGACATCTTGCATCAATTTGGCTGTAAAGACTGTTTCACGGTCAGTGATAAGAACTGTTGGCGCTCCATGGCAGAGGACGATGTTGTTGATAAAAAAATACGCAATCTCATAGGCGGTGCCTCGTTGTAGGGATTTCGTTTCGCAGTACCTCGTCAAATAGTCAGTAGCGACTACGATCCAGCGGTTGCCATCATGTGACTTCGGGAAGGGCCCAAGCAAGTCCATGCCGATTCATTCAAACGGTTGTGATGGGGGTGCAACAGGCTGCAATAAACCAGCAGGGCGCACAGGTGGGGCTTTACGGCGCTGGCAATGATTGCACGTTTTAACGTAATGCTTGACATCCTGCGTGAGCTTTGGCCAGTAGTAGCGAGTCCGAATCCGGGCAAGGGTACGTGCGAATCCTGAGTGGCCGGAGGAAGGCTCGTCGTGGCAGGCAGATAAAATGTCAGCACGTAGCCCTGGTGGAATGACGAGGAGGTATTAGTCGCATAAGGTTCGAAGTTCTTTTTGTAGACGATGTCGTTGCGGAGACAAAATGACCCTGAACGTGCGAATGCCGATGGTGGACTTGAGCTGTGACCTTGAAGGTATTTGATAAGTTGTCGGATCTCTGAATCATTCCACTGTTGTTGGGCCAAGTCAGATTCACTGACTGCACAAAAAAAATGGCCATCGGTATCATCGTCACTCAATGTCGTGGCGAGGGGAGCGCGCGAAAGGCGATCAGCATGAGTGTGCCTGCGGCCCGACTTGTAGACGACTGTAACCTCAAATTCTTGAAGGCGCAAGCTCCACCTCGCGAGGCGCCCTGAAGGGTCCTTGAGATTGGCCAGCCAACAGAGGGCATGATGGTCCGTAACTACTCTGAACGGACAGCCATACAGATACGGTCGGAACTTTGTTATCGCCCAAATAACAGCAAGGCATTCCTTCTCCGTGGTCGAGTAGTTAGTTTCCGTAGATGACAGAATGCGACTAGCATAAGCGATGGGACGTTCAGCACCGTCTTGCCACTGGACAAGCACTGCACCAAGACCGATGTTGCTTGCGCCAGTGTGAAGTTCGGTGGCGGCACCTTCCTCAAAGTGCCCTAGTAAGGGTTCATCCTGAAGGCACTGTTGAAGCTTGGAGAAAGCGGCTCTCTGCTCTGGAGCACACACAAAAGGAGTATCCTCCTTCGTTAAGCGGGTAAGGGGTTCAGCGATGTTGGCAAAGCTCTGGACAAAGCGCCTGTAGTAGGCGCAGAGACCCAAAAACCGGCGCAAATCCCGTTTGTTCAAAGGTGGAGGAAATGCAGCCACGGCCATGGTCTCTTCTGGGTCTGGTCGAATGCCATCGTGACTGACAAGGTGGCCGAGGAACTTTAATTCTTCGTAGCCGAAATGACACTTCTCTGGTTTTAGCGATAGGCCTGCGGATCGAACAGCGACGAAGACGGACTGAAGTCGTTGTAAATGTTGCTCAAATGTTTTGGAAAAAACGACGACGTCGTCTAAATACACGAGGCAAGATTCCCACTTCAGACCGGACAGGACGGTGTCCATCATCCTTTGGAACGTTGCCAGTGCAGAGCACAATCCAAATGATAACACTTTGAATTCGTAGAGGCCATCGGGAGTTATGAATGCTGTTTTTTCCCTGTTGCGTTCATCGACCTTGATCTGCCAGTAGCCACTGTGTAAATCCATTGATGAAAAATATCGGGCATGTCGAAGTCGATCCAGTGAATCATCTATGTGTGGGAGAGGGTAGACGTCTCTCTTCGTCACTTTGTTGAGCTTCCAGTAATCGACGCAAAATCCAAGAGTGCCGTCTTTCTTTTTAACAAGTACGACAGGTGACGCCCATGGACTGTTCAAGGGTTGGATGACGTCGTCGTCGAGCATCTGTTTCACTTGAAAACGTATTGACTCTTGTTCTTTTTGCGACACGCAGTAGGTGTGCTGTTGTATAGGCCGTTCGATAGGGTGCGTTATAATGCAGTGCTTCACGGTTGGGGTCTGCTCGATTTTGGAGGTGGACGCAAAGCAGTCACTATACATACGTAAAATCATGCATATCTGCTGCTGCTGCGCAGAGGATAGCTGGCAATTCACGTCAACAGTACTGGCTAATGCAGTGTCACCTTCGGCAGCAGTGGCAATCGGAGCGATAGTGCAACATTCTTCGTCATCAATGGCTTCAAAGTTCGCGAATGCTGTTCGCTTTGCCAAGTGTTGGTACTGGCTGCCGAAATTCGTGATCAGAAGCTGAGTCCTCCGATGCTTCAGTTGGACGATAGCGTGCCCGACACAAATCTGCCGAGCCAAGAGCACCGAGATGTTAGTTTCCGCGATGCCACTACTCTTGTTGTCACAGTCGCTTTCTACAGTTACCAACATACTGGCTCGCGGCGGAAGTGCAATGATGTCGTCAGCAATTCGAAGTGTTGAGGTCTGCGCAACTGCATCCTTTTGTTGGGCTGTATGGTCATTAGATAACGTTATGAGCAGGTCGCAAAGGTTAATAATGGCTCTATGCTCGCGGAGAAAATCCATTCCGAGAATCAGGTTTTGGGAGCATTCGCGCAATACAACGAAGGAAACAATGTACGTCGACTCACAAATTCGGAGGTGGGCAGTGCATATTCCCAGTGGTGTCAATAGGTGACCTCCCGCAGTCCGGAGGTTGGTTCCATATCCCCAAGGTGTCGTTACCTTTCTTAGCTGTGCAGCGAGGTCAGTGCTTATAACGGAATAATCGGTACCCGTATCTACCAGAGCGGTTAGCGGGTGGTTGTCGACAAGGACAGAGATGCGAGCAGAGGCACGCTTGTCGTCGATGGCACACGTCGGTGAAAGGATGTCGTCGGATGTTGGCAGGAAGATCGGGGGAGGGTCTTGTAATGGTCGATCCACAGCGGCCTCACCCCCAGAGGTCGCTGTTCTTAGTTTCCCCGGCGTGGGCTTGTGGATCTAGGCGATCTTCCTGCAAGGACGTCCACAAAGGTCGATTGTTGGCCAGACGATGTGAAACGCCATGGAGACGGTGAGCGGGATTGGCGACGCGGAAGAGTTGAGGATCACTGGCTTGCCAAGTATTCGGTGATAGCACAGGGCCACTCACCATCTCTGGGTCGACAAGCATCCAGACGAAAGCCAGGAAGACCCATGTGTCTGTATGTGCACTCACGGTAGATGTGACCTGGTTGACCACAGTGATAACATAGAGGCCAGTTGTCGGGAGCATGCCATACACTGGATTTCCGTGTAAGGAGTGGGTTGCCATACTGCGGTGGTCCTAAGTTGAATGACGGCGCCGTCTGCAGGGTGGACGGACGGGACGGATAGCCAACAGCCGGTGCAGGAGTACGTACTGCTTCCGCGTACATTAATAGCGGAGCTGTCATGGGTTGGACTTCGGCTGCACGCAGAGTCGTCATGGGGTGCACCAGCTGCCGGACCTCTTCGTGAACGACATCCGTTAGAGCAGCAACATGGGGCGGAAATGACACCACGTGCAGCTTTTGCAGCTCCTCGCGCACAATACTGCGCATGAGCTCCGTCAGGTCTCTTACAGTCGTGACGTTGGCAGGGCCGACGACACTGACGAAAGACTGCCAGGGCGCTCATACTGATACGAACGCTGCCTTAGCATTCTCTCCATTGTCGTGGCTTCGCAGAGAAAATCCTCTACAGTGCTGGGAGGGTTCCGCACTAGTCCAGCGAACAGCTGCTCTTTCACTACCCGCATTAGGAGGTGCACCTTCTTCTCTTCCGTCATTGAGGAGTCAGCTCGCCTGAACAGCCACGACATGTCCTCAACGAACATGGCAACACTCTCGTTCGGACGCTGGTTTCGGGAACTGAGGAGCCGTTCCGCTTACTCCTTTCGGTCAGAGCTTCGGAAGGTATTCTGCAACTGGTTGCAAAACTCTGGCCAGGTGGTCATAGTGGCTTCATGGTTTTCGAACCAAGTGCGCGCAGAGTCCTCGAGATAAAAGTACACATACCGAAGCTTTCGCTGCTCGTTCCACACGTTGACGCTGCCGCAACGGTTGTAGTCGTCAAGCCAGTCGTCGACGTCCTCGTAAGGGTCACCGTGGAACGGCTTCGGGGTTCGCGGGGCATTAAAGAACCATGGAGGAGGCAGCATTGATGTCTCTTGGGTTTGCGTTCCCGCACCAGCCATAGTACTGCCGAGTTGTGGAAATGGTCCGAATTCAGAAGGTAGGCCTAGTTATGACATCATATGACAATACGTATGACATCTAACAAAATAACGAGCCCTTAAATGTACACTTCTTTCCTCACGTTTGCGAGTAATTAGGTTAATCTATTAGATGGCCAGTTGTGCCTGCTTCTTGATTTCCGGATTTGATGATTTCACAAAATCGCAAAAGCATCGCATGGCGCCAAGAATACGGCAACTTTTTTTCACGGCATGAGAAATCGTGTACTACCGCTCCCCTACTGTACCCACTTCCACGCGTACCTGAAGTTCCATCTGTTTCTTTTTTAACTTCCTTTTTGTTTCAACTCAACCCTACGGCTTTACAATGGGTGACTCAAACGCTATAGCTTATCAACGAAGACTGTCCAAGTGCCGCCTCATTCCCTCCGCAATTGTAGGTATGCGTGACCCTCTAAAAATGCACGTTCTTTCTACTAAGAGTCCTTCCTAACAAACATACAAAAATGTTGGGGATGTGGGGGGGGGCAGGGGTTACAAAACAGCAATTTACATTGCCAGTGTCAGAAGAGATATTCCAGTTTTTTTTTTCTTTTTTTTCTTAAAGTGGAGTAGCTATAGAATCGCACACATGTACTTTTCCACGGAACACGTTGTTAGGTCGGTTCGGCACCCAGTCAAGGAGAATGCGGTGACCCCTGTCCTCTTCCTCCTAATACAAGGAACAGGTCGCCCAAGAGCTGTGGGCCTGCTGATGGCCGTCTAAATATGTGCTCCCGACACGGGAAGTGAGGCGCTATGCAGCCCGACGAGGCAAGGAGTTCGGCGAAAACTACTGCAGTGATTCCTGGCTTCCCTGCCACAACGCCCTGCTTGAGGAGAGCGGTGTCACGGCGGATGACAACCAGCCTCAATAAATGAGCGTGGCGAGTGGCGGTCTTTTTTTTGCTCCATTGCACGAGCGTGAGACCTATGCCCCAGCCACCTTCTCACATCAAGAAAGGGACACGTTGGCTCCATAAGTAAAATGTGGTGGCAATGCCTAGCCAAAAACATTTACCTGCAGGTGGGCATGGGCTCAGTGGAGAAAACTTCATCTGATTTTACGTTATGTCAGTCACATAGCAAAATGATTGTCCTGTATTAATTCTAAATAAACGTCAAATTTTCTTATACTGAAGGAAATTAAGCATCTTCAAGCTGCCTCGACCTCATCTGCAAATCTCCTGCGTGAGAACGACCGGGCACAACACTTCAACAACCTCTAGAACCGCTGATATATCTCTAGAGGGTTTAATGGCGTTTCGTAATCTGTCATATATAGGGTGCTTTTTTTATTTGGCAGTTTTATCAATTCTTTGATTACTCGCATAACGATGATCTACGGTAAAACACTATGAACAATTGAGATTGTCTTTTTGAATATTTCGTACAACATGCTGAAAGCAGGTCGATCAGTCTGTATAGTTTGTGGATGAATGGTGAAACAGATCACATTGTGCATTGATGAAGTCAATTCGTATATGCGCATGATGGGAAGTTATCGGGAGAAGAGGAAGGGTGTGAGGACAGTTGTTACGTCACTTGCATGACGATAAAAGCGATGATCTTTAACCAACTATACTTTATAAGAAATCATTCAAAAGCACGAAAAGAGCAAAAGAACCAGACAGGACAAGTGCTGGACTAACAACTAAATATTTATTAAAAAAAGCCCCCACACGCATGAAGCATCAGCGTATGCACAAATGGGCTATCTAAGCCTAGTATATACGTTGCACATTTAACAATACAAAGCCAAGAATCAAGCATGTCAAGGTGTCGCAAACAGCGCATTTCAATACAGCCAAAATATCAACGACACGCGCGCTCGTTGACTAAAAACTGGGGGTTCGCAACACATATGTCACGTTGCCTCTTATATTATATTGATAGGCTTTGCAACTTTCATATTAAATGTTATTTCTCATTTCCTTTTTCTTATGGCACCCAGATTTAAAATCAAGGGCGCGCAGCTACAGCCTTTGCAACGCAGACGTACGAGAGTTTCGAAATTTCCTTGTCATGCGGCCGTGTCTACAAAGGTCAGAAGAGTAGATCAGCTTCAATGAAAGACTGCGTGAACACCGTATTATACTCGCTACAGGTAGTGGTGGAAACTCGCCTCTGCACTGCAATGGCTCTACGTCCCTGATTTCAAATCAATAAGTGTCATTAGTAAAGGAACAAAAAATAAGGTTTAACGTAAAGTATTTAAATCCTTCAAAATAAAACAAAACATGGCAAAGCATCATGTGTAAATCATCCATCAGTTTTCCTTACAGATAAAAACTTCGCGTTGCTACATAACGATTGCAGGGTAGCATCGATACCATATTTTTGCGCGTATAACCCGCCCCTGCATATAATCCGCACCCCCACTTTCAGCTCACCGAGAAAGAAAAAAAAATCCTCGCGTATTGTCCGCACATTTGATATACCGGAAAGGCTGTACAAAAGCTACTGCTCAAGCAACATAGCATATATGTAGACAGAAAAAGCTTTATTTAGCAAGCAGAATACGCTGTCTGCAAGGCCAGTCACAATTCACTCACTGTCGCTACTCTCGCTAGAGCTATCACTTGAGCCGCAGTCCTCACTATTATGTACAAGGTCATCTTCGATTCCATGCATGTTGTTTGTGATGCAGCATTTCTTGAACCTTTTTCGCACCATCTCACCTGGAATGGCCTTCCATGCCTCGACAATCCACTTGCAGAATAGGGCAATATCAGGCCTTCGGACTCGTCCTGTCGGCATCAAGTCGTAGCAGCCTTCAGCCATTCACTTGGCGTAATAGCGCTTGACATGCGCTTTGAAGGGCTTGTTAAGCGACACATCTAGAGGCTGCAACATTGACGTCATTCTACCGGGTATAACAACTAAGTCGGTGCCGTTGCGTGAAAGGCGGTCCTTCACTTCCTCAGTTGTGTGGCCGCAGAACGAGTCAAGAACAAGCATAGACCTATTTGCGAGCATCACACCGGGCCTCTTCTCCCATACCGTTTTGATCCAGTCTACGAACAAGTTACTGTTCATCCACGCGTTCTCGTGTGCGTGCACCACCACACCGGCAGGCAAATGAACCTTTGGTAGAGTTTTCCTTTTCAAGATGACGTACGGTCGCAGTTACGTGCCGTCGGCGAGGGCACAAAGCAAGACCGTGATGCGGAGTTTCGTGCTCCCGCCGGTCAGCACGCTCACCGAACTGCTGCCCGTCTTCTCAATTGTTGTGTCCAACGGTATTTCAAAATAAACAGGAGTTTCATCCGCATTGTCGATTTGCGAGAAAATGTAATTGTGCTGCTTTCGCAGGCCAATTACATATCTCTGGTACTTGAGCAGCTTCTCCTCATAAGAAGCCGGCAAGCGTTGACATACTGTAGTCCGCCATCTGATTGAGAGCCCTTGCCGCTTCATAAAGCGGTGCAGCCATCCGCGGCTCACACGGAACTCGTGAGGTAGGCCTAGCTCCCTCGAAAGTCGCCGCGCTCCCACTCGGGCCATCTCGGTCGATACGGCGTGACCCCTGCTTCTCACATCTTCGATGAACTTTACTAGCTCCGCCTCCAGCTCAGGGTAGGCACCAGTCTTGGGGCCACGAAATGACCTACAGTCGCGGTGCGCGGTTTGTAGCCTCTCTTTCTTCTTTCTCCACAGTCGCACGCAGGACTCCTCCACATCGTGCCGTCTTCCCGCTTCGCGATTTCCGAATTCCTCGGCGACGGCGATGATCTTAAGCTTTTGCTGTGCCGTGAAGGCCTGCCGCCGTACGCTACTCATGGTGACAGAACAGATCGACTTAGGCTTGGCGAACGGGTCGGGATGTGGAGAACTAGCGGTGTCAGCGAGGTAAAGAGCGCTCACACTCGGCGACAACTTGGCAGCCTTACCCCTTCTAGTACACTGTAACATCACCCTGGAAACAACAGAACCGAAATGCATGCCTGCTACCCCGCGTCAAAAAGTAGTACACTAATTCACTGATAATATCTATATAGGCACTATAATATCTCATTTTCCTTGCTAAAATAAATACTGCTTTATTTATTATGGAACTTACTTTATTTATTATGAAACTTTCTTAGACAGCACCACCTTTTCAGCAAGCCCTTTCCAAAAGTAAACATGGCGTTCATGACGTAGGGACATGTGGAGGGTCACTGAGCGGCCGCGAACGTCCAAAAAATATACTTGTGGTGTGACAGTGAGATTTTACACTGAACAATCGAATTGTCTCTCCCCAAATGTTTTTCTAAACGCTTCAACAATGTAAGTAAGCGAAACCAAAATCTGCCGCAAGCTACCGTGCTACTTGCGGAGCAACACGAATTTACGGAAACCGCCTCCATAGCCTTCGCTACACTGTAAAGGGGCTTCACAGCACAACACGCATTGCTGTGAAGCAGCACTATAGAAAAAACCCCGCGTATTATCCGCACCTCCACTTTGCCACTGAAATTTTTGGGTTTTTGGTGCGGGTTATACGCGCGAAGATACGGTACTCTGAAAATGTGCTGTTTGTAAAACCTTAACACCTGTGCAACTGTGAAATGACTCAGATAGCCTATTTATGCACGCGTTGCTGCGTTGTGCGCGGGTGGGCATTCTGCGATAAACCTTGTATTTGAAGTCCAGCACTTGTACTGTGTGGTTCTTCACCTTTGCTGTCTTCATGTCTTTCATTGGATTCCTCTTCAGAATATTATGAAGCAACTCGCACAGCCAGCTGCGTTAGTGATGTACTGCTTCACACACCGTTGTGAAGAATCGGCATGTAAATTTAGTTAGTCGAAGATGGAAAACGGGCAAAGTAAGGCGCAGATGACTCAGTTTGATTGTCTGGCGAGTGCATGACAAAGCGGAGGAAACACAAGACATTACGTACTTAGTGTTTTATCCGCATGCATTCATGTTCTGTGCAGTACTTCACATGAATTCGATGGTGATCCTAATCTCACCCAATGGTCGACCTTGCTGAATCTGCCAACTGGATCGATTGTTTGATAGAGAATACTTAATCTGTTGTGTTGATTGTCTCTTTTTCTCCTGATTAAAGCCTGTGTTTGCTCCAATTCCTTAACGAACTTTTTCTAAATATGCATGCCACAAACAGCTGGCTCCTACTCGTTTGTAAGCAACTATAAGCAAGTGCTTTCATGTGCATTCAGTTAAGTTCAGTTTATTACCTTAATGGTCCCCCTTTCTTGAAGAGGTATTACATAAGGGGGCTTCTACATTAACTAGCACCAATCATCCCTTTGAACTGTAAATGTTCCTTCACTCGTTTTCACAGTCGTATTGATTGTTATTCCAATACTGACTTTCCACACCTTTTATTCATACATATTGTCAGAAAGGCAGTATGTAGACTCGATCGTTAGCCAGAATATGTTGGTATATAGTCCTTACCAAACACCGCCGTTGGCGCTCTTACCGACCTGCATTCGCTTAATTAGAATAAGCTTGAAACTAGCTTAAAATAAACATTTATTTTGAGTTCAACACTACTTCCTACATTATTAGGAGTACTGAACAAGTTTCACAGCAAAAGCTGTTATTATATCACAACTCGGGTCACGCACAGTTGTCCGCTGCCGCTGGTGTACATAACAAGATCGCATAAAATTAGAAAAAAACCTAGCACCAACAACACAGTGCAGCTCGAACACGGGTCTGCTGGGTGCCTGCCCAATATTCTACCACTGAGCCACACCGGTGCTTGGGAGTTGTTGGCAAACTTGTCTTAGGCAGGCTTGATGTCAGGAAAGCAATCGTGTTAATACGACTTATAAAGCGTTTTAAAACAGCGAAAGAACAACCAGTCATCGCACAATGTGAATAGCGTAACGAGTGGATTGTGCAATGCTCCAACCCATTACAAAAGATTGTTCTTGTTCAGCTATTATTTGTGGCCCATACCCCCTTCAGGCATAATTTCCCATCATCCTCAGCCACTGCATGAACAATTGGCACAAAATTCCTCGTATTAGTTTAGCTGATACCACGCTTCTCAGAAGCATGACAAAAAATAGTACAGCGAACCCCGGCCTACTACCCTAAAGTTTTCATTATTAATGCCATAGTGCGTATCAAGCAAGCGTGCTTGCTGCAGTTACGCATGAGTGTTTAGAAAAGGCTCTGAAAGGCCGCTCTTCTAACTTTCGCTGTGACTGTGCGGCACCTTCTGCGCAGGCATGGCGTTTTTTTCTGATCCAGTTATTTAACTGTAACCGGCAGGCAAATCGATTGTGATGCATTTACTAGAGGGCCGAATTAAGAAAGGACCGATAATTTATTGGTGACAGAATAAATTGCCAAAGGAAGCCAGGTTTACTAAAAACTTTTCATCGGCGCACCCAGAAAACACATCGGTGATGGCGGCACGCCGATCAATTCGTGTTGGCGGCGGCGGCGCAGGGAAAACTGTCAGCAGCGGCGCATACCTCTAGTGTTGCCTGAAGCCAGAGCTTGCGGACATTCGAGGGCGCTCCGCCCTTTGACCGCATTATTTCGGGTAACCGCGCACTTCCACTGTTCGCAGCGCTAGGTTATTTGCGCGCGTTTTCGAGCATGCATGGTAGCCTTGGCGAAGCACGCCTCCTCTCAGCGAACATTCATTCTACAAGCACTGGATGGACGATCTGAAATTAAAAGGCAAGACTTGTTTGCTTCCGGCATTAGGGTAAACCGAAATGAACTTTGGATGATGCACCACTCTGCATGATTCGCGTTGCCCTGCAGGCCGTGTGCCTGCCTCTTTGTTTACATTTGCGCTGTTTGGTTTCAGATTTGATCGCACCTGGGACGTGCAAATACTGCTCCTGTAAAGTGTGGGCCCACTACATGGACTTGATAAAACATTCGGAAACATGTAAACATTGCAATGCTTTTACGCCAGGCAACCAGCTGCTTCTGAAGGATACGATCGCCCATCGTTTAACAGCCGACATGAAGCAGAAGTGGTGTGATTTGAAAATCCTTTTTTCACGGTTTGTCACATGGCAATCAACTCCGTGGACGAACTTTCCGGTATCCTCAAGGGTGAACTCCGGCAAGACATTGCGTTGCACCGGACGAAGTGCACTGCTTTAATAACGAAAGTGATTGGCCATGTTTCGTAGAAACTTTAGTGCACGACCTCAGCAGGAAGTCGTTTTCCATTTTGGCCGATAAAACCACCGACATATCTGAAGAACCTAATATGCATATCAATTCGCTATTACAGCGATATTGTCAAGGAGGTCGTCAGCGCATTTCTTGACATGAAATAAACTTCAGATGGATGAGCGGAGTCGATCTACGAGACAGTAAAGGCCATGTTTCACGAGAACTGTCTCAATTCAAGCATCTGTGTAGGTCTGGCAACGGAAGGCGCGAGCCTAATGTGTGGCCGTCATAACTCGCTGTGGAAATAATGGAAAATGATAACTCGTAACTTACACTTGTGAAGTGCATGAGCCATTCCCTCGACCTTGTTGCCGCAAAAGCCATGAATGCGATGCCCTCAAACATTTTGTACATGGTGAGAGAAACTCACAATTATTTCGCTCACAGCAGTGTGAGGCAAGCTGCCCATAGAGATGTTTACCATGCGAGCAATGGAGGTAATGAGGAAAGTGAACCACTTAAATTCTTTCTTCATCGGGAACATGGTGGCTTCCAATCACAAAATGTATCGACCGTATAGTTTGCCAGTACGAAGCCCTGAGACTTCACTTCGCCACAGTTTCGGACAGAAACTACAACGTGAGGCTCCTAAAGGACATGTATGAGGATGAAAGGAACCTGACGTACCTTACGTGTCTCGCTCCCATCCTTGTGGGTTTGAAAAGAGTGCACAGAATTTTCCAAGGTCAGGATGTCGACCCGCTTGGCGTGTTTGAAGAGCTGGAAAGGCTTTTGAAGAGCCTTCTGACAACGATAATCAAGCCGTCTGTGTTACGTCAGCATGAAGGCAGCGTCAGCGATTTTGATTTATGAACTTTAAATCAGTTTTTTTTTTTAGTTTGGAAGATGCTGAACCAAGCATGACCTTTTCTGAGCATCTTCAGAGAACTCAACTTAGTGCGCGTGAGAAACAAGCCATGTAGCAGCGCTGTTTCACCTTTATCAAGCTATGTGCCTTTGACCTATAAAAAGGGTTGCCGAATGCCACTTCGCTGTTCAGAAAGCTCAGGGTCATACAGCCCCAATCAATCCTCAACATGCGCCATGGAATCCTTACAGGGCCTGCCAACCGGCGTTTTTGGGTGCTCGAAACACCAGCTCGAACGTGAGCTAAGGTACCTGCAGCAACTTATTGGCAACGCTTCAGACTAACCCCTTCTGGAGTTTTGGATCAAAGTACATGGCTACAAGGACCTGTCTGGCTCGAATCTTATGGTCCACCTTGCCACAGGCGCATTGAAGTTGTTTGTCTTACCCATATCTAACGCTGAAGCTGAACAAGTGTTCTCAAGTGTAACACTAATCAAGAAGGACATCAGAAATCGGATGTCCCATGAAGTGTTTGTTTCAATTCTTAAGATAAAGTTTGGACTGCGACTCTGAAATATTAACTGCGTGGACTTTGTAATTCCGCAAGAAATGATTGCGAAAATGAACTCTGCAATTTAAGCTTGAATTCTTTGAGTGCACTCACATGTATTTATCTTTTGTGACCCAAGGGGTGATATTTCTAGTCATTTTAAGAAACGTCACGCAAGTCGCATGAAAACAGCCTCATTTCTGCAAGACATTTAGTGATCTTTCACGATCGCTAAAGTCCACAATTTATGCTTGAAACCGAGCATTTGTGATTCCGAAACGTTGATATTGCACTTACTTCATTGACATTGTGATACCGAATGTAGTGACGCCGTACTCAGTTTTATCATCACCAAAGTAATGTTACTTCTAGTCTTTTTTTTACAAGGATCACACACGATGTGTGAAGAGTCATTTTTGAGACACTGCAGTATTTGCAATAGTTGAAACATTTGCAACCATTGTGATTGCTAAGCTCAACAATTTATGCTTGAATCCGAGCAGTTCTGAATCTGAAGAGTTATTACTATACTTACTTACATTTTTGCAAAAGGGCTATTGCATTTTGTCATTCAAATAAAGACGTCGTAGCATTTTTCACGCATGTGTGATTACTTCTGTCTAATTGCAGGGCCTTTGGCTTAAGTTGGCTACTTTCTGGCTAGTTTTTGTCATTTTTTGTCGACTTTTCGTCTTCTCAACCTGGCAACCCTGCTTCAAACTGGCGCGCGCGCGGTGTAGGCACACGCCGTGCGCTCGCTAACTCGAAGGCCATGCAAAATGCAACCACACCCATCGCGCCGACGGCGCATTGTGCACCTGCAATGTTTGTGCGCCGCCATCTGACGCTGCGTTTTATCGCGATAGTAATTATATAGATACTCTCTGCTGGGTTTTGCTGCCGACGTCAGCGTCACTCACCATATATGTATCTATATATATAAAAATTCAAGAAAAAAAGCCGCCCTCGCGCGGCACCCAGCTCAGCCACAATGCCCCGTTTCGTGCTTATCAGCCACGCGTATTTTGCCCCGCGAATGGAGAAGGGGTGAGGGAGGGGGGAAGGCTATAGATGCTTGTGCGCGCATGCTTATCTTTCGGTGGGGAGAACCGCGGGCCTTCTACTTTGACCGTAACGATTGTGTTTAGTTACCGGGCGCACAAAGATACCTTGGCTCGCTGGACAGGTGCCGTTTGGGAAATGAGTGCACTTTTCAAACTGAATGAAGTAACAACTGGGGCACTTATTACTAGTCATTTTGCACTCAAATCTGTACCTGCGATTACATTTAGGGCGTCGCTTTTGTTTAAACAGCGCGCTATGTGTCGAGCGGTAAATGTTGTTAGTTCGCTCTCAACCTGTGTGTGTTGTTTCGTGCGTCATGTGTGCGTGAACAGTGTGCTGCACGTTTTGATCTTCTAGCCGTTCTCAGCGTTACATTCTAAGTTGTTGCTATTGTATTCATTTCTTATCCCTTGCGGCGAAACTGCCACTTTTTTGTTGTCGGGTTTTTCGTTGTGAACTTAGTTGGGACACCTACTACGCAGGGCGCATTGTGCCAGTACGCTAGCTACACAGCTGGTTACAAACAGCAAGCGCTAGAGCAATCGAACCAAGCGGCTGGACGACACTTCGACATTGATCTGTGCGTTTTCGTTATGAGAGGAAAAACAAAGAGCTTCAGGCTACAAAAAAATATTTGTCACGCATTTCACGGGCCCAAAAAAGCAAAGCCCTCATGCGAAATTTTCGCTGTTGTAACTCCCGTGACTTTTTTTTTCCTGTGTAATGAACTCTCCCCCCAAATTGGTGTGAACTTTTCTGAAAAAAAGGTGGGTTCATTATGCGTGCAAATGAGGATGCTAGCGATTCATTTGTTCACTGTTATGAAAAAATATTGTGATCACAGAAGTATTTTATTTTTTTACCAAGTACGCTTAAAAGAAAACATAATTTTTTTGGCGGCTGAAAATTGTCCTTTTTTTTTTACCCTTGACAAAATTTACTTTCATTAGACTACCTTTAGAATCAATGCTCTTGCATCGAAAGTGAATTTGATCAAATTGGGAATGATGAACAGGCCCACATGTTCATCATATTCTGGGTTCACCTCTTTATACTTTTATGTGAGGAAACATAACTTCATCTCTTCTACTCCATTCAAATGACATGTGTTCATTATTCCAGCAAGTTGTATGGTACAAAATGAAAATATAATGCTTTTTTGTTAAGGGGCTTCAATGTCAACAAATTCTGCTAAGCAATTCTGCACTGTCAAAAAGTGGGTATCTTAGTGATGCCAGCTCTGTTGTGGCAGATTGACTGTATAAATGCCACCTTAAGAACTGAAAATGTACAGTCCCATTTACATGTTAAAACACAAAACAACCCAATTAATGCAATTCCTGAGAACTGACATCATGCTGCCATCTATTCAGTAGAAGAGAGACGAAGTGGACATGCCCAATTGATGTAAATCACATGATTGTAAATTGCATAATTTATAAATTACAAAATGGCAATATTGTTGCAGATGAAGGAAACTTTTGATGAGCTCAGCTAGTTAGTTGAATTCTTAATGGGTACATCTATTTCTTGTTAACATTGCTTCAAAAGGGGGCCTAACAGGGAATTCTAGCCAAAAGTAATGGGCCTTGTACACAGGCTTCTGTTTCTCTACTATCAAACATAATACATACTAATGCCATTTAATAGAGGCACTTTAAGGCCCTCGCCAGAAGTCAACAGGTATTCAAAACAGGTGTAACAATAATATTAATAATAATAAATGTGTTTTATGTTCCAAATGCCAGATATGATTATGACGAATGACATAGTGAAGGACTCCTGAAATTTAGACCACCTGGGGTTCATTAATGCGCGTCCGAATGTAAACACAAGGGCATTCAGCATTTTACCTTCCATGAAATGCGACCACCGCGACGAGAATTCGATACCACGGCCAAGCACTATGACCACTAGACCACTACAGTGAGTACAATAGATGTAAACTTCAAAAGTAAATCAAAACTTCAAAAGTAAACTTCAAGAGGAGAAAAAAAACTACATTGGAAGCCTCCAAATTCAGGCATCGTAGTAATAAACAGAGTACTATGCATAAAGCTATTACATTTTCTTTACCAGATTAAAAAAACTGTATCATTTAAAGGGGCCCTGCAACACTTTTTGAGCATGGTCAGAAAACATAGCCGATTGGTATTAGAGGCTCCCGACAACACGCGAGCCAAATATTGTAGCACAAAACGCGGTCTGGAATTCAACATAAATTTTCACAGTCAGCTGAAAATTGCTTTGTGTTCTCTCGACAAATGGTGGAATATGCCAAAAAATCACATGTGAGTTACCCATCTATCAGCCATTAGCTGATTTGAACACGGCGCACTAGCTCGTTACAGAGATCGCCGCAGGAGGCCGCAACTTGTCCACGCGTGCGTGTGCGATCACACCAAAAAAGTGACGCATTCGAAGAAAAAAAAGAAAAAAGTGCTTAAGGTCACGAGGCGCGTGTGCCATTTTTCTGTGGCCCTGCCATCCCTCCCTGCTTAGCTTCCAGTGCTTTCGTCAGGACGAGAGAAGACAGAATGCAATTGCAGCATGCGACAAACCTTTATAACTCCACTCGCACTGGACAGATTATTAAGATTTTTGCAGCGTTGAATTCGTGAGGCAATAAGCTTTTCCAGTGAATTCGTTCTGTGGTTACTTAAAAAAGCATTTTAGGGCCCCTTCAAGGAATATTGTCGCATTTGTTTAAATAAATATTGCGCATGATCCCTGCATTTTCACCAAGACCTCTTTTGACCTTTCCAGCAGTACTTGGTTCTCATGCTACATACGATGAACACAACTTGCTGCAGCTCTTCAAACATTAGTGTGAGTACAACATTAGTTATATACAGAAAAATTTCAAAAATTCCTCTACAACAAGGGAAAATTGATTTTGCTGCATATGTAGTTTTTTAGGGTTCTTGTATTGTTCTTTCTTTTTTTAACCATAAACCTAAAGTCTCATCATGTTTAGACTTAAACAAGATGTTTATATTTATATAAGATATACTCATACTATAAAAACGGTGCCACAAGGTAAGACTACTACTCATGAAAAAGAGAACACGAAACGAAACACAAGCACTTGTGTTTCGTGTTCTCTTTTTATAAGCAGTCGTCTTACCTTGTGGCGCCGTTTTAGTAGTCTAAATTTATATCAACTTGCCCAATTGTCAGTTCTTAAATATAAGATGTACCTCAATATGCAACCCTAAAGTCACCGATTCAATAATGCCTCTTTCTCATCTGGCAAGGCAAGCACAGTAACTAAACAAAAATGAACCAAGCACACCATACTACATGCAAAACCCTGTCTGGATATGTAGATACATTGAATATTTTGTCGTCACGAGACCCACTTCAACACTCACTTGTAGTATGCAAGCTGCATTGCCATCTGGACATAGCTGTCAGGACTTAGCTTGCAAGACTTGATGAATTCCTTTCCATAACCTTTAAACTTGTAGATAAGAAGGTCTAGGTCTGATGTGAGCCTGAAAGTTCAATGGCAAGCATTTCAAATATTTTACATCAAAATACACACTTTTATACTAAGTAAAAATGGTCTTAATCATTGTTCTCATTCAACAACTTAAACATCTTCACACTTGTGTCAAGCTCTAATCACAAAGTGCATATACCAAACAGCAAGCTGTCATACCTCACCGAGTGCATCATTTATGTGTCAAATTATCAGCATGCTGAAATATTATGGTCCCCTGTGAATTCAAGCATACCTACACACTATCAGACAACAAGAAGACACACTAAACAATCATAAATATGAAACATCAGATCTGTCGCACAATATCATATGGTAACTCATACCAACCTAGAAAGCGAAGAATATGCTTCCTCGATGTCTTTCGTGGTGTCCAAGGAAACAATAAATTCAAGTTTCTTGGGAATGTTGTCAGCTGCTCTACTGGACAGTGGGCAGCCCAGCCTCTTTTCACTGCAAAATTTAATCATAAATCAAGCTCCCTTCTCAAAACAATATTAAAAATTGCAAATCTTCATGCCAACACAAAGCCAAGCTGAAATTTCTGTCGTAAAAGGTATGAAGCAATACCTCTGATGTCATGCAATTCTAGCAGCAAATTTGACCAACCATTTGCATAAAGCAAAAGCAACCAGAAAATATCAATAGGCATTGGTCATGGGAAGCACAGCCGCCACCACTAACCTGTAAAAATGAAACTTCTCTGCCCGATAAGTGCTAGAGAATTACCATATTTGCACGATTTTAAAGACAACTTTTTTTTTTCACAGAAAATAGCCCTCCAGTTTGTGCGTGCATTACAATTGAGTTCAAAAGCACGAACAAGGGCAGGGGCTGTAAAAAGCGACTGCCGAGTTACAGCCAGCATTGCCATGGACAAGAAACATTAGAGAAGGAGGTGAATTCTTCGTGCACATTTTTTCGCAAGTGTCGCTTGCTAGCTACAAGACCTCAAAAAGTCACAAAGCATCTTTCAAGCAAAAGGCCATCTTACTTGCTCAGCAGTGGGCAAATACAGCAGGATCACGTTCAATCATAGGTCGGCCAAATAAATGGAGCTCATTCGGACTTGCTCAATAAATGTCGCTTTCTAGCTACAAGACCTCAAAAAGTCACAAAGCATCTTTCAAGCAAAAGGCCATCTTAGTTGCTCAGCAGTGGGCAAATACAGCAGGATCACGTGCAATCATAGGTCGGCCAAATAAATGGAGCTCATGCGGACTTGCTCAATAAATGCAATTTTCGCTCAGGACTCACTCAGACTCAGATTGACTAAAGTTTTGCATACGCAGACTCACTCGGACTCCGTCTCACAAAATTTATATCCACCAAACTCACTCAGACTCACCAACGTTTTTGTAAACTGGACTCACTCGAACTTAGACTCACAAAAATACTGCTCAGCCAGACTCACTCAAACTAACAAGTTACAAAAATATAACTCAGCCGGACTCAGACTCAACTTTTTGTCAACCGGACTCGCTCCAACTCAGACTAACCACACTTTTCCTCAAACAGACGTGCTCCGACTACAAATCAGCAATATTCAATTTGGCCCTGCTCATACAATAAATTTCGAAAGACTGGCATAAAAAGCTTACATAGAATAACACATGTAAAGTGTTTACAAGTGCCAGACAACTTTGAAAAAGTATATACGGTAGCTTTCAGCATACAAAAAAAAGTTATCTCTTGTACATCTCAATGTCTATAGTAAACAGAAAATCAACATTACATATAATTTCCACAATATTGGGAATGTTAACATTGAGGATAAGATTGGGTCAATGGACCTTCAACAAAAATCAGGTTTTCATTTATGTTATCTTTTGCATGCACTATGGCACATGCACTGTTTGTTTTTATAGGGTGAGTGCATGCGTGCATTTTTTGCAGAACCAATTGAATGACGAACGTCCTCCTGAGGAACTTCATTCTCCGTCACGATGCACCGCGTGAACTTCTCAGTGACAGAGGACGTGTATTCCTCTCCGAAATCGTCAACGCACTCCTTGCCGAATGCCGCATCATTCACCGGACTACCACCGCCTACCATCACTAAACGAATGGTTTGACGTAAAGATTCAACCGTACCCTTGGCGACATAATATCTAAGTATGTTGCCTCAGACCACTTCGATTGGGACCTCAATCTGCCTTTTGTGACATACGCATACAACACTGCTCCACAGGCGACTATGGGCTTTTCACCATTTTTTCTGTTATTCGGCCGAAACCCTTCCACCACACTAGATACCATTCTGCCCTACCACCCCGATGCCTCCAAGTTTACACCCATCTCTGAAGCTGCCCGCCGCGCCGAGGAATGACGTAAGATCGCTCAGTCGTTCACAACTATCAACTATCCCGGCTATGGCGGCTGCATTTCCGATGGAGGCGGAAATGTTGTAGGCCCGTGTGCTCAGATTTGGGTGCACGTTAAAGAACCCCAGGTGGTCTAAATTTCCGGAGCCCTCCACTACGGCGTCTCTCATAATCATATAGTGGTTTTGGGACGTTAAACCCCACATATCAATCAATCAATCAACCAATGAAGACAAAAATCTTGGCGTGACGATAACCGCCCGTAGCCTAACTTTGTTCCGGACACCCTTGTGTAGCTTTGGGTTCCAGCTATCCCTACAGGCCTTTCTTCGAAACTTGTTTCAAAATACCAGGGACTCTACCGCGTTGTCTCGCTGACTTCACCACCTGTTAACAACATCGTCGAACCTATTATGCCATCCACGGACCAGCGCTTTCGGGGTGGTGAAACCGTTCACGTACAGCGGTTGAAACCATATTACGATCCGCTCATACTCTGTTCTCCCTGAGTCGTCAGGTTGGCTCCTTTTCAGACGGGGGACGATATGTAGTGAAGAGGAATGCCCACTACTGCAGCGACATCGACACGTAGGCCCGAGGCACAAGCGAGGACTGCCTGGTTGCTGCTGCAATGACGCCCGTATACCCTGCCAGCTCTTGCTGCTTCTGTACCGACGCTGCTACTGCTTTTGACCTTGCATTTACATTATAGTAGAGATGCCAGGCCACTATACTGAATCACGCGCAAGGGCTTTGCTTCTGTTAATGCCTTGATGTACCTCGTGTAGCAGTGCCAAGATTGAAGATCGAAGTGACGATGGAATCACCCAACAGACACCTTTGAGCAGTACACAGTCGCAAACAGAAAGTTCATCAACCACCGATGAATACTTGGATGTGTGCAACCGCAGCTTATTTTTCCGAGGCCACTCTCGCTGACAAAAGGAGATTAATGTAGTGCATTCACTATCTGAACTTTGTGCTTGACGCACCTCCTGCACGTTTAGTGGCAAAACTTCGAATGTGACAACCACTGCATCTGCAACATAGAGCTTCATTACGTCAAGGGATGTGCCGGCCACAGTTTCTGTGGTAAGGAGCTGCACCGCATGCACGGGAAATTCATCCGGATTGTTGATGCGTGAGAGCGTATCAGCTGTAGCCAGGAGCTTACCAGGCACATGAAGTATCTTTAATTGGTAAGGCATTGTTTTGATCCGCAGTCTTTGTATTCTTGGAGGCAACATGTCGAGCTCCATCTTACCAAAAAGAGAGACGAGGGGTAAGTGATCTGTCTTCACATTGAGTTGGATACCTCGTACGAATTTATCGAACCTCCACAGAGCCCAGGTTATAGCCAAAGCTTCCTTTTAAGTTTGGCTATATCTCTGCTCCGTCTTAATTTGTAGCGCATGGACGCTACAAATTTTGAAGGTGAGATAACTTGCGAGACAGATTTTTGTGCACTGACCCATCAGTATATAAATCAGTTTAAAAGTGCAAGTCACCGCACTGCATGCTAAAAGTGGCTTCGTTTTTTTGTACTATAAACAACCAGTCACCTCCCGCATCATGAGTTTTGTTCTGGCTGCCACAACCCTTGCAAGCACTCTCTCCTAGCCGACCATTTCAGCTGAAAGAGGGGGCGGACTTGCACAGGGTATGAAAGCTGGCATTTTAGCCTCGACAGTGCTTTTCTTGGGGATTTCACTATATTTGCTCCTCGAAAGAGATTATAGCAGCACCCAGAACATCTCCATTGAAAAGAGCTATCGGTGTGGTGCTCATATGCAGGGGATGGTGCTCCTCAGCACGGGATTTTGATGAAAAAGAAGTGGTGCACCGCTCGAGGGTTTCTCGGAGATTGATCCCTTTTTGCTGATCGCCTGTTAGAGACGCCGCTACATTTTTCTTTACTTTTCGGGCACAAGTTCGCCCCAATAAACAGTTATTCGTACACCATTTGGATTGTACATAACAATTCTGGTGGAGGAGCCGGGTAATGATCCCAAACCCAGTTGGACTTCGAGGAAGCAGCCCGGAACCACGAGGAGTCGAACCAACTGAGCTCGCGCCAGTACATCAGCGCTACAGCCGTCGTCTACGTGGTGAGCCGCCGGAATTTCCCCTGCCACCAGAGCCCAGAGTGTCTCCAGCTGTCTCCGGTGAGAGTACCGAAATGTCGTCTCCAACCGCTGCCGCACACGCCGTTTCGTCTACAGTCGCTGCCACGCACATTGTTGTCGATGAGCCACGGACATCGGACCCTTTGCATGGCGATCCTCATGAAGACGCCGAGGATTGGCTGGAGGGTTTTGAGCGCGTCGCCAATTGCAACGGATGGACTGAAGAACGGAAGCTCCGCCGAGTTTATTTCGCATTGCAGGACAGCGCACGAACGTGGTTTGAAAACCATGAAGGTACCATTCGATCGTGGAATGATTTCCGACGGGAGCTACTGGCCACATACCCGAGTACAGACCGCAAGGAAAGAGCTGAAGCTGCCTTGCAAGCAAGAAACCAGCGCAACAATGAAAGCGTCGCAATGTATGTGGAAGACATGTTCCGGTTATTCCGCCGGTCTGATCAAAATATGAGCGAGGACAAGAAACTTCGGCACCTGATGCGTGGGGTGATGCAGGAGATTTTCGCTGATTTGCTCCGATGTCCCCCGCGGAACGTCACTAAATTTCGCACCGAGGCGACAGCGGTTGAAAAGACTCTGCAACAGCGAGCGAGGCACTACAATCAAGATGTTAACGTCGCATCCGTAGACGCGGTGTCAGCAGTCTTCGGGAATGGCATCGACGTATCACGAGAGCTCATTCGATCGGTGGTTCGAGAAGAGCTCCAGAAGCTAAACGGCAACTCCTCAACGGTCTCATCATTAGCGGAAGTTGTTCGGGAGGAGGTGAGACAGGCAGTCCGTGAGCAGCAGCCACAAGCCCAGCCTGTTCAAGCGTCGGTTCCGATGCAGCCCGCAGTCTCGTACGCCGAGGTACTGAGAAGCACCCCTATACCTCATTTCGTCGCCCCTGTACCTCCTTTCGCCGCCCCTGGACCTTATTTCGCCGCAGCAAGCACGCATCTGCCGAAACCTCGATTTACGCCGTCCCCAGCCGAGACTAGGATCCGAAAAGCTGATATATGGCGCACTCCTGATCGAATTCCGCTTTGTTATCACTGCGGCGAAGCTGGCCATCTTTACCAGATGTGTGACTATCGCCGAGCTGGACTTCGGGGTTTTCCCGTAAACGCTGCCTGTCCACGGAATGGGGAGCGACCTTTTGAAATCGAGGAGTACTTGTCAACACGTCAAGGTGCTCACTCCTCGCAGCAGCATCAGTCTCGGTCGACAGCGCCACTGAGGTATCGGTCACCGAGTTCGCGCCCATCTTCAAACTCTTCGAGGCGACTTCCCCAAAGCCCGCTTCGGGAAAACTAGAATCAGCAACCTGGGGAGGTAAGGCCGCTGCCGACGCAAGAAAACAACCTCCAGTGCCGATTTCGAAATGTGATGATGGACAGGAGACTACGTGCGGAAATGGTAACGTCGCTTCTGATTTGTCGGTAATTATAGACGGCTACGAAACGAATGCTCTGGTAGACACAGGCGCAGACTATTCCGTCATGAGCAGGAGACTTGCCAGAAGGCTGAAAAAAGTGCTGACCCCTTGGATAGGACCACAAGTGCGAACCGCCGGGGGACACCTTATCGATCCGGCAGGCATGTGTACCTCTAGAGTCGGGATACGCGGCTTCACCTACATCGCCAGCTTCATTGTCCTGTCGGAGTGTTCAAGAGATGTAATTATTGGAATGGAAATTTTGCAGGCCAATAGCGCAGTGATAAACTTGCAGGAAACGTGCGTCTCGTTCTCGACGAAACACGCCATCGCGACATTCGAGAGTGAAAAACAATTCGACGCGCTCCAGATTGCAGGTGATGATGTAACAGTACCTGCAAGATCCATCATCGTTGTCACCGTAAAAAGCAATGTGTACAACGACTATGAAGGAATGGCAGAAAGCAATACTGGGCTATTACTCGAGAAAGGGATCTGTGCAGCAAGAGGTATTGTACGACTGCGTGATGGGTGTACGAGTGTCTTCCTGACAAATTTTCGAAATGAGGTGCAGCACCTTGCGAAGGGAACTGTTGTTGGTCACTTGCACGATTACGTTCCGATTACGGATTTGAATTCTTCCGAGACTGCATCACTGCACCCTGACGGTATAGATTCCATACTCGCATCTATCCACATCGAAGCAGCCCTATCACCGAACCAGAAACAAAAAATCGAGAGCCTTATACGGGAGTACGCCTCATGTTTTTCCACGTCATCGAAAGTGCAAAGAACATCTATCATCAAACACCGCATCATAATCGATCAATCTGTTAGACCTATTTACCAGCACCCGTACCGAGTGTCACCAAAGGAGAGAGAAGTCATCAGAGGCCAAGTTGAAGAAATGCTCAGGGACGACGTAATACAACATTCGGCCAGCCCATGGGCCTCACCTGTAGTACTGGTAAAGAAAAAAGACCAGACCTTGCGGTTCTGCATTGACTACCGAAAATTGAACGTCGTCACAAAGCGGGATGTCTATCCCCTTCCAAGGATCGATGACGCCCTTGACAGACTACGAGATGCGAAATTCTTCTCCTCTCTAGACCTCAAGAGCGGATACTGGCAGATAGAAGTTGACGAACGAGATCGCAAGAAAACTGCTTTCCTGACCCCAGATGGGTTATACGAGTTCAAGGTACTCCCATTTGGCCTGTGTTCTGCACCCGCCACATTTCAGCGGATGATGGATACTGTGCTGTCCAGGTTAAAATGGCAGTCCTGCCTTGTTTATCTCGACGACGTCGTGATCTTTTCGGCCACCTTCGATCAGCACGTGGAACGACTACGGACTGTGCTCGAAGCGATTAGTTCAGCAGGGCTGACGATAAAACCCCAAAAGTGCCATTTTGGTTTTCATGAACTGCTTTTCCTCGGTCATGTGGTTAGCTCTGAAGGCATTCGACCTGACCCCGAAAAGACAGCAGCTGTAGAAAAGTTTCCTAGACCGACAGATAAAAGGGCTGTGAGACGATTCTTAGGACTTTGTGCCTATTACAGAAGATTCATCAAAGATTTTTCGAAGATTGCGGAGCCACTAACCCGACTGACGAAAGAAGACATGCCTTTTACCTGGACAAGCGAGCAAGAAGAGGCGTTCAATGAGCTACGACAGCGACTCCTACACCACCCCGTCCTGGCACATTTTCACGAAGAAGCCGAAACAGAGATTCACACGGACGCAAGCAATTTGGGACTAGGCGCCGTCCTTGTGCAGCTGCAAAACGGAGAGGAAAGATTGGTCGCATATGCTAGTCGCACTCTTTCGAGAGCTGAAATAAATTATTCGGCGACGGAAAAAGAATGTTTGGCGGTAATATGGGCCATACAGAAATTCCAACCGTACTTATATGGTAGACCATTTCGAGCAGTGAGCAACCATCACTCGTTGTGCTGGCTCGCAGGCCTAAGGATCCTTCTGGGCGACTTGCTAGATGGAGCCTCAGGTTGCAAGAATACGACATTACAGTCTTATACAAGTCGGGTCGCAAGCACAGCGATGCTGATTGCCTGTCACGCGCACCAATGGAATCTGCACCTGGGGAAGATGGAGACGACTTTCCGTTTCTTGGGGCCGTCAGCACCGCAGACATGACTGAATATCAGCGATCTGACGCGGAGTTGCTTAAACTGATCAAGCATCTGGAAAGGCAACCCGTGCGTGTTCCTCGAGTTTTCGTCCGGGGATTGTCCTCGTACCTCATGAGAAACAACGTTTTATACAAGAGAAACTTCGAGCACAGAAAGGAGAAATTCTTACTCGTCGTTCCTTCGGCCTTGCGACCCGAAATCCTGGAAGCCTGCCACGATGACCCAGCAGCAGGACACCTCGGAGTGAGTAGAACATTGGCTCGCATCCGCACCAAGTACTACTGGCCAAGGTTACTGGATGCTGTACAGCATTATGTAAGGACATGTAGAGATCGCCAGAGACGCAAAACGCCTCCATTGAAACCTGCAGGATTTCTCCAACCAATCGAACCACCTGAGTCTCCGTTTGAACAAGTAGGAATGGATCTACTTGGTCCATTTCCTACGTCATCAATGGGCAACCAATGGATAGTAGTGGCGACAGACTACTTAACCCGGTATGCCGAGACAGCCTCTCTCACCAGGGGCACGGCTATAGAAGTAGCTGAATTTTTCGTCACTAACATTGTACTACGACATGGTGCCCCAAAGGTGGTTATCACGGATCGAGGAACTGCATTCACAACAGCCAATCTGACGCAGTCCATTATGAAACTTACCCACACAAGTCATAGGAAAACAATGACTTACCACCCCCAAACGAATGGGCTAACCGAGCGACTCAACAGAACTCTAACCGATATGTTGTCCATTTACGTTGACTTGGAGCACCGTACGTGGGACAAGATACTGCCGTACGCCACTTTCGCTTACAATACTTCTGTGCAGGAGACTACTAAAGTGACGCCATTCCAGCTAGTCTATGGTCGAGTAGTTACCACACCATTAGATGCAATGCTGCCTGTAGGCGACAATACAGAGCACAAGCCTGACATCAGCGAATTCATTCAGCGAGCTGAAGAAGCACGGCAGTTGGCGCGACATCACATAAAACAACGACAACGCGTGGATGCAAACCGTTACAACCTTCGTCGGAGAGGAGTCGACTACACACCAGGCGACCTAGTTTGGATTTGGACTCCTGTGTGGACGCCTGGCCTTTCCGAAAAGCTCATGCGCCGCTATTTCGGCCCTTACCGAGTCCTTCGTCGCGTCAGCTCCTTGAACTACGAGGTGTCACCGGAAGGACAAGTGAGCTCAGCAAGATGCCGAAGGAGCACAGAAATCGTGCATGTAGTCAGAATGAAGCCATACTATGACAGGCAATGAACATCGAACTATACACACCCGATAATGAGGAATACCTATTTCTCCAATGGAAATCACGCATTCAGACCATCTCAGCAACACTGCTTTTACGCATCGGGACGATGCGATTTTGGAGGAGGGATAATGATGCAAGGCAAACACAGTATTCAAACTACGTGCGCTAGTTCGTGCGCCCCCCAAGAGATCAGCGGCTTGATGATCAAACAAGAAAAGGCCGTGACGGCGCACGCCTCCTCAGCACGGGATTTTGATGAAAAAGAAGTGGTGCACCGCTCGAGGGTTTCTCGGAGATTGATCCCTTTTTGGTGATCGCCTGTTAGAGACGCCGCTACATTTTTCTTTACTTTTCGGGCACAAGTTCGCCCCAATAAACAGTTATTCGTACACCATTTGGATTGTACGTAACAATATGCTAAAGAAATGGGCTTTACAGCCACAATAAACAGGTTGTTAGCCACCTGTTGCAACAGAAAAAAAAAATGCAACATTTTTTTTGCATGAGTGCTCCTTTACTTGATACCCCCCTCCCCTCACTACAGAGCTATGGCTATGCACCTGTCATTACGTCTTGCAATGTTTCTGCGGGTGGGTTTAATTAACAGCTGGAAGTGGGGATGGTGGTATAAAAAGGGTTGTCATAATGGCTTCAACAACGCTCCACTGGCCAAGGAATCCTTTTTTTTTTAATTCTTGCTTTGCTATCAACATGCCTTCTCGTGACCCTCAGCTGAACTTTGTTTTGTTGTCACCGGCTGTAGGTCAGATGCGTTTTAGCGAACCCCACCAACCTCTCATACCAGTTGCTGCGGCTTTCCGAGAGCTTCAAGTGCCATGTCAGCGATCTTGTTAACATGCTTACGGCCTGCCGTGCTGACCTGGCAATTGTATCATTCCTGGTGTCATGACCTCATAACTCTATCCACTATATATGTGTACCCACCAGAGGCTGGTACAGGCACATACTACGAATGGCTGCTCAGACATGAACAAGCTTTGACATCAATGCAACAACTCGAAAGGCCAGCACTAACAGACCACTTCAAATTGTTTTAGGGTCCTTGGAAGACAGGCGTCACTGTATCATTTGTTCAAGAAATGCGGCACCTCAAAAGCCCTGGATGGACATGAAGATGGCTACACGAGGTAATGTAACAGTGATAAAAGTACAATCAATATATTCTGACACACACATGTAGAACAGGCTAGTAATGCATGCACTGACACTGAGATTGCAACCTGCATTTCATAAAATGTGTTCTATCTGGCACATAGTACTCAGACCCTGTCATTTTAATTTGTACATTAGAATGACAGGCAAAGTATTGAATTCAATAAAACTACCTGCCTATTTCAATCATGCAAATACGGTAGTAAATGGCATACACCCAGCAACAAAAGGCCAGAATCAGACAACTACTTTTAGCATGTAAGCTTCAAAACGGCAGCCCAGAGCACTACATCATCTACTCAAGCTTTTGGCTCATGAGATGTTTGGACAGCACATACATGTACTTGTAGCAATGATCCACCAGCACTGCCACAGGAGGACCTTCTGAAGGACTGTGCTCATAAAGCAGCCCAGTGTAGCCATCTTCTCCAACAATCAGCTATAAAAAAAGAGTTCCTTTTTTTTGCTTGTATCTGTAGCATACAAAAATGTGTTTTATCGGAGCTAAATGTTAAACACAACGAAAACTTAAACAAGAAGTTGCACCTCACAATTAAATTATATGCATAATCTCTTCTTGAAATGGCCCCATCAAGTCTTTGGGTTCCATCATTTCATGCTTTGTTCCGTGCCTGTTAAATCACTGGACGCAATAGTAACTGAGTGGCCAGAAAACAGCAACAAAGTAATAGCCTTAGTAAATGCACAAGAAGCAGAATAAGAGTACAGCACTGTTTTAATCCCCACTTGAGGAACATTTGCAGGAAGGAGAGTAATGGTACCAGCTGCCAGGCACACACGCAAAGCGAGCATTTGTAGGATGTTTATACATATCATTGTTATCTTCAATCCATCTAGCGTATGCAAAATCAAGCAATACATATCATAACTTACGATCCTTTGCACTCAGATGCCTTTAGCCAGCTTAATGAGCACAAATTTTTATTTGTTAAAAAAAATTATTTCAGTACAGCATAAGTATCATTTTCAATAGGTTACTTGATTTCCAGCTCTCATTTGAATATATTGAATGTAGCTCTCTCATGAATATTAACACCACCAGGTTTGCTTCTAATCCTAATTACTTGCTACCACTCATTCACATGAACTATAGTAAGAAAACGTCTAAATTCTCTACCATTCAAGTTTGAAATAGCTTGCCTGTTGAACCTAAATCTGCGCTCACATTTTCACTATTCAAAGCATTCATAAGATCTTTCCTATTAACTGCGCCCCGCCGCGGTGGTCTAGTGGCTAAGGTACTCGGCTGCTGACCCGCAGGGCGCGGGTTCGAATCCCGGCTGCGGCGGCTGCATTTCCGATGGAGGCGGAAATGTTGTAGGCCCGTGTGCTCAGATTTGGGTGCACGTTAAAGAACCCCAGGTGGTCTAAATTTCCGGAGCCCTCCACTACGGCGTCTCTCATAATCATATAGTGGTTTTGGGACGTTAAACCCCACATATCAATCAATCAATCAATTAATTTCCTATTAACTGCTTATTACTTTGCAATAGTTGCCTGTTGAACTTAAACTTGTCCCAATATCTTCACTTTTCAAGACATCAGTAAAATCTTTCCTTATAACTTTTGATTACATTGAAATAGTTTGGCTGTTGAACTCCCACATTTTCACTCTTCAGAAAATCCATAAAATCTTGCCTTTCAACTACTGATTTCTCACCTTAGTTAACTCTTTCGTTACCACGCCTATTGAAATCATCACCAGTGATCGACGCTTTTGGATCATAAATTTGGTTATGTTAAACTTGTTTCCCATGCACGCAGTACTTTTTATTGTAGTTAGTTCAGCCACTCAACTTTCAGAATGAATTTGAATTTCAGAATCAATTTGAATTTGCCCGTTTTGGCAACATAGTGATTTTTGACAGACCTTTGCACAAACCGATGTGCGTGTATTATTGGAAAAGTACTGGTGAACTTGACAGAAGTGCGTGCCCCTCGTGATTATGCTACAGTGACATCGAATTTCTGCAATGAAAAGAACCTTTGCAAGCCTAATATCAAATTAAAGTGTCAGCTTCACAATTTAACTATGTTGAGCAATAATAATTGCCAGAAATTTATGCCAGATATTCAATAGAAAGTTGTTCCCAGGAGTCCGGAAAGATTTGTTCTAGAAAGAATATTTACGAAGGTCCGTCGTGCATTTAAAGTGTCGAGGTGGCCTTCTCTGACAGTTTCCATCTGCTTTGGTTTCACTTGCATTGTTATATCAGGCACAGGGTTACATCTAGTGTCCCTAGTCGCTCCTATGACGTCGTCGTTACGCGCGCATGGGTGCGCACCAGTGCTGCAAAACACATTCGCTGCTCGAAACTGTCTTGCAACCCCACCAAATTGAGTGAGGATTAGCTTACAGTGTGAGCGTAACAGCATCTCAGCTTCAAGCTTTATGGCGACAATGTTTTGTGTCATCCTGAGATATGCGCAGTCATTCATGAGTTTGTTTTATTCACTTCCTCAAGTTGTCTCCTCCACCACAAGTGCATATAGCTTCTGACCTTTGTGCACAATCTTAGAGCTACCCTGGTTACGTGCGTTGTCCACACTTCGCTGGAGCGCAGTGTGCTGGGGCTGGCTGCGCAGCTTCTCCTAAAGGCAAGAAGGCCCCTGGAGCACATCTTGGCCCTGACTACGGAGCAGTGCAATACATTTCAGAACTGCAGGCAATATTGCTTTTTTTTAAACGATATGCGCAGAAATTCAAAGAAATATGCTTATATGCATATACTGGAACAGCAACCTATGCGGAGTGAGGTGGCTCATGAAAAGAGGTGATGCTAGATGAAATAGCAAAGTTCATTGGACACCTCTTTATAAGGGGATTATTCAAATCACAGGTATCTGTCTATATTGGCCCACCTGGAGACCCTTATAGCAAAACAACAAAAATTTACTGAGAAAACTGTACGAGTACACTTGCATCTGATGAAAAACGATGCAATGCTTCACCACATGGCATGAGCAACGAAGCAGCACTACAGTTCTGATCTTGTTAGTCCGTGTGAAGAGAAACATTTTGTACAACATTCATTATTTTTCATACTGTTCCTGGGTCATTTATTCCCAAAATGTAAATTCTGAATTTTCTTTGTTTTGAATATTTTTGCATATATAGTGTTTTTTACTCAACTGTTCACCAGCTGGCAACCAAAAATTCCACACTTTTTACATTTTTCTTCATTCTAAAATATTTTTGCTGCTCTACAACATATATTTTTTGCAAAGAGCGTTTCATTGGGCAAAGTTTGGTATGCTGCAATGCGTGCTGGAGCACTTTTTAAACTGCCCAAAACAATCTTCCAGAGACATATGAAGAACAATCATTTTCGCGTGGTAACGAAAGAGTTAATGTATATAACTTTTCTTTTTTTCTAGCTCACACTTCTGTTATTTGCATTTACTTTTGTGCCCTATATAAGTTGTTTTCATGATTTTTTTTTCATTTCTTTGTACACTTGTTCTACTATAATTCAGTATTAATTTTTGCATTGTCTTTCACTTTCCATTGCATTGCATATTGTATTTTACATTTTGCTTTTTGTTTCATTGTATTGCTATTATATATTTCATTTTGTATTTACTTGTTCTAGCACGTTGCTGCTTGTTTTGCCTTGTATATGATTATTATTACCATCTGCTAATCTTTTGTGTTTTTAATTCACTTTTATTGTGGTTTTTAACTGAGGGTCTCATTTTCAGTATTTATACTCTGGGACCCTCATCTGTTTACAAGTATTATGTAATTGATGCTTATATAACCAATAAACTGAAACTGAATACATCTTTGCACAGAACTCACTATGAGTGAACCATATTCACTTTCATTATGGCAACAAAATTCATTTGGAAGTCTCCTAAGCCCATATTTTCTCAGGCCTCCAAAGTTAGCAATAACAACCGCAAAATCCCTGATGTTCGTGACACCAGTTTGACGAAAGACTGCTTGGATTTTTCCATTTTGAGCAGCAGGAGTTGATCTGTTGTTGATCGACTGTAATTTGCGCTTTTTTGAGAAATCCATTTTTCCCCTTGATGAAGGTAGCTCTTATTTACATAGTGGGCACACTGATTTTCTATTGTGAATTTAAACCTACGAGAGGAACATTGTCTTTTTTTGCAATTTATACTGTAGGAAATGATTATGACGCTTCTTGCAGTGACCAGTTCTTAAGAAAGGCGTCATAGACTGATGCCCTGTTACGTATGGCCCTAGAAGTTATCATGGCAGATGCCATTGTGCATGGACCTGTTGGCCACAAAGTTTTCCTTAGGCGTCATTGCTTGGACTAGAATAAACAGCAGGCTTTCCTGGAAGATACTTATGCCCCTTTGACACGTGATCGGGCGAGTGAGGCAGCCTTATAGTGAAACTGCGCTGCTGGAGAGGTGTACATCGAACCAGGGCACGTATTCACCTGAACGCAGACATAGATGTTTGCAGGTGCACAAGACCACTGCAGCCATCTCCTCCAAAAATGCCAACAAACAGCATACAGCATACAGAAAGAAGCAGGATAGTTACTATGTATAGTTATAGCAATTTGACACAAAACAACAAACTTTGCAAGCAACATGCACATTGTTATTAGGTTATCCCTGCAAATTAGTTACAGCATTTCCAGTGCAAGTGTTCCAGCGTCAATCTGCAAGGCAGAGTTGCAAAGACTGTGAAGGAAAGCCTTAAAGGATCTCTAAACCACCTCCAATATTTCTTCAAACATTTTAAGTAAACACGTGCATAGTGTGCAGAATACCGTCGCGATCAACGATTCTACACGTGGTAGCGCTATGAGTCGCCGGCACGCCACGAATTCCAAGGAACAATCCCTCCTCTCCGGGTCTTTTGGGCCTCCACGTGACATCGAAAAGTTGAATCTTTGACTCACAGCACATATATGCAGTAGTTAATCAAGCAAGAGCCTACGACTTACGGTTAGTCTGCAAGCAGCTGTCCGCGCTGCTTGTTCTCCGTCGTGTTGCACACACGCGTGCGCACACTTGCAAATCAGCTACTGCGGCTCGTAACAAAAGGTCCATACAAGCATGATTCGTGCAAGCAAGGGCCAGCATGGCAGCAGCGGTTTGCCAAAAAACATGCAGCCGTCGAATTCGATAGAGGGACGGAGTCACAGTAACCAGAAGTACACGGTGTTTCGAGCAGCGCATCGCTGATGACTTATGTCATGTGAGATTTGTTGATTGATATGTGGGGCTTAACGTCCCGAAACCACCATATGATTATGAGAGATGCCATAATGGAGGGCTCCGGAAATTTTGACCGCATCGCCCGTGATTGGGAGAGGCACTCAGCGAGAGGGCAAAGCGGCTTTGGAAGAGGATAGAAACTGAGGGTAGCGAAGAAAAGTGCGAAAGGAGTGAGCACCGCGTTTCGTTAATCAAACATGTCTTTCTGCTACTACGGCACCATTTCGAAAAATTCTCACGACCCAATGGCCGTTGTACACTTGCACACAACTTCACCACCACCACTGAATTTAGACTTCTGAGTGATTTAGAGGCCCTTTAAAGAGGCCCTGCAACATGTTTTCACCAGCGTCAGAAAATGCTACCTAAACGTAGTCGAAGCTACTAAAGGCAGTGTTTCCATAGGTAGTGTTTTCTGATGTGAGCCAAGCATTATAGCACAGCACGTGGCCTGGGATTTACAATTAATTTTCAAAGTCAGCTAGAAATTGTTCGTTCTTCTTCATACAAATGATCCCATATACCCAAAGTCACAGCCAATGGCTGATTTGAGCACCATGAGCTGCATAGTTACTAAGGCCGCCACAGGAGGCCGCCCCATGTGCTCATGCACTCACAATTACACTGCAAGTATACCGTGGATTCGAAGAGAGAAAAAGAAAAAATGCTCAAGGACATGATGTATGCAGTGATTTAACTTCTTCCCCTCGTGCCATTCCTACCACCTTAACTTCCAGCATCCTCACCGGGAAGAGAAAAAACAACTACAGCATGCAACCAATCTATATACAACTACACTCGTACTCGACAGATTATAAAAATTTTTGTGGTGGTCAATTTGTCATGCAACAAACTCCTTAAAAGCCATTTGATAGTTACCTGACAAAGTATTACAAGGCCTCTTTAAAGGGGCCCTGCAACACTTTTCTAAGTAATTGCCTAATGGCTTCATTAAATGAGCTTATTGCCTCATAAATCAAATGCTGCAAAAAATGTTTAAATCTATCAAGTACAAGAGAAGTTGCAGGAGTTTGCCTCTTGCTTTAAGAGCTTTCTCCCTCCTTTCGTAGCACAGTGAAAGCAATGCAGCGATGGGGGATGATAAGGGCACAAGAAGGTCACCCTTGAGCACTTTCTTTTCATTTTTCTTCCAAACGCACGGCTTGCTTTTAATGTGATCACGCGCACGCGCGTGGCACTAGGCACATCTTGCAGTGGCCGCAGTAACTATGCAGTTCACGGTACTCAAGACCGCCAACGGTTGTGGAATTTCGGTATATGGCGCAGTAATTTGGGTATATGGCATCATTCAGAGAGATAGGTGAGAGTGATTTTTAGCTGACTTTGAGAATTGTAAATTCCAGGCCATGTGTACCACTACAACATTTGGCTTGCGTGTTCTTCAGAGCCTCAACTACCGATCAGCAGTGTGTTTTCACCATGCTGAAAAAGTGTTGCATGGCCCAGTCACCTGTGACTACACCTTTTTGTTTTAATAACTAGGGACATTCAGTCAATAAACAAAAAAGGGTACCTGAACGGTTTTATCACACCAGCGATTTGCAGCATTTTCCCCACTTCTACCTCCAAGAAGCATTTGATAAGCACAGGCCACTTCATAAGGATCCTTTTGCTTCAGCTTTTGATCAAGACACACCACAAGGATGGCTTTCTTAATAGATTCCAGAGATTCCACATTCCGAGGATCTACAGCAAAAGGCATAGCAGGGTTCAAGCAGGGAATGCCCTTACAATGAATGAAAACATCTCCTTAGCAAATATCAAGAAATATGACATCAACAGACACATTCCTGCTCTATTTGCTAAACGTGTATTCTGACACTATTATAACGTGCCTGCCGTTTCGATGTCCTTGGCCTACTACAATTCCGTTGTTTCTAATGAAGATGAGTGCACAAAAGGGCAATTATTAATGTACTAGCTGACAAAAAGTGTACTTGTATATTTCAAAAAAATATTCAATTAATCATTTGTTTATGGCATGAACATTCGCAATGTGCTCATAATTTGTTATCATGCTTAACAGTGGCAAGCGCATGGAACAACGGTGTACTTCTCAAGTCACCTGTATACGTGCATGCCTATATTTTTTTGTCTAATATCTCACTCTAAATTAATTAAATATTGTTAATTATTCATTTTTATTTAAGAAAATAAATGGTTTATCAGGTTTACCTTCCCTGCCATGATTACAGGAGCAGGATACCATTTAGTGTTGTGGTTACTAGATATGCAGTGATACACCGCGGTGTTTGAGTTTGTGACAACTTTAGTTATCTTATTTTTATGTTGCTGTATCCTTCATTTGAAGTTTGCGAATTTGGGTCACAATCCTGTAAGGTGTCTGGTAGATATATTACCCTGGCAAGTTCGAATTCTTAAAAATATGTTTCCAGTACATACTTTGTGTTTCTAATATGCAAACACAATTCTATTAAAACAAATATAAAGTATTAGAACCCTACCATTCACAAAAAAATTGCAATCACAAACAGCAGCAAAAGCCTACTTATAAAAGTGACATAAACTTTTTTCAACACCAATAACGAAAGCCCTTTCTAAATTATGTCTTCATAGAAAATGCAGAAGAAACAATAAAACTTTAATCGCAGAAATTTCTCATTCTAGATGCAGTGAAACACATACAAGGACACTTAAAATGACATGAATATTAGCGGAGAGCTTGCCAAGTGTGGGTAGAGGTAGCCAAAGAAGAGAAGCATGGCATACTTTTATTGGGTTCTAGCAGCCACATCAATGAACCAAGAGACAGTGGAACAAGGGAGAGCAAAGGGCAATAAATAGAATGTGGTATCAAGAATGAAGTTTCATAATTTCAGCCTAACATGAAAAGAAGACCAAAAATGTTCCACAGAAAACAAGACATGCAATAGTTCTTCCTTCTCCGAGAAAGTTTCGGTCTTTTCTTGCCCTAAAAACACACAGGTATTAATTTAAGACATCAACTACCCTAGTAAAAAGCTCCTCTGTGATATCAAGGACTAACATAGATAGACGACACAAAAGGCAGTCGGTACAGATATCGTTTCACACAACCACAAGAAATAATAACTGAAGCCTGGGAATGTGCCATGCCATGGCATGTGGGAAAACCCGACATAAAATCCAAGCAGCAAAAGAGGACTAGTAATCAGATAAAACACCAGAACCCATCTAGATTTTTTTTTACTTTCCAAAAGCAATAAAATGACACAAGCAATTTTTTTTTTCAACTACATTACAAGAAGAAAACCAACTTGAGCTAACCTTACATATTTTTTACGTTCTAAAGATGGCCCCGAAATCAGCAGTGAACCTTTACTTCTCCTGTCATCCTTTATCATGTCTTGCATAAAAACTTTCCTGAAGAATTTTTTGTCACAGAATTTTTAACGTAAAATTACTGCCAAGTTTCTACATTTTATTATGATCAGGCTCCCCCATTTATAAGTTTCATGCTATTTTGAATTTTGCTTACCTAAAGCACAGTAATGCTTATAAAAAATGTAGGTGCATACAAGACTATGAGAGCAGTGCATACTACATTAACAATCTATTCATAATTTGTTATCAGACTTCACACAAATAATTAGGACATAGCCATAAGAGCCTGGCAAATGGCAACATCAAGCAGGAGGGATCAAGCTAGCACATTCAAGGTAAGCACATTACATACTTCTCTACATAATAACGTATTAGAAGCAAAAAGACAAGGTGGTGTGTTCACTTTAAGCATTAACCCTTTGTATCACGGTATCCACATATGTGGACAAAACATATAAGTAGATCAGGCTTACAAGCGCAATGCCTTTAAGATCAATTTAAAATGACGGCATTACTTTAACATTCTTTAAAAACACCTATATGAGTCAGCTTCTGCAAACAAACAACAGTAAGTGCACACAGAACAATGGTGTTCTTCTCAAGTTGCCTGCATACGTACGTGTATGCCTACATTTTTTTTTTTTCAATAGTTCACTCTAAACTCATCAAAAAAATTTAGTTATGCAACTTTATTCGAGAAATGAAATGGCTTATCGGGTTTATCTTGTTTTCGTGTGAGTTTTGCTGCACTGTGAGGGAAGTAAGTCTTGTGAGTTGAGTTGTCACTGCAGTGTCTACTTTGTGGGTGCCAGGCATACTGATCTTGTGCAAGAAGCTGATGGGATGATGCATGGCAGTAAGACTCACTTCATTTCTGTGCTATTCTGCACAAAATATTATCTTTATTATAACTCAATATGCCTTTTAGAAGTTACTTTTAGAATTTATTTGCCTCATTCAGTTTTCGAGTAAGTGACGAAGACGCACATGCCATAATTTTTTAGCTGACTAGAGGAAGTGAATGCTCAATAACAAGAAAATGCCTCTTGAATGATGCTACTGCTAATGATGAAAGCATTCTATTTGAACGTAACCATGAATGCAGCGGTAATGATCATCTATGACCATAAAGATGATGACGAACACATTGAAGTAAATGTGTGGGCAAGCAAATGGACCTTGAATGCCGATAACGATTGCGATGATCGAAGCACTAAACATGAGGGAGTTAACATGTTAATGATAGGTATAATAAACGATGATGAAAGTGCTGAATCAAAGCTGTTGACAAGCGGCCACATGACTGTTTATGATGATGGTGATGACATTAACGATGAACACGTTGAACTTATGATAAAGGTACCGAGTATGGTAAGTAGTGATGAATATAATGAATACTGTGGCGAAACATAGCCGTCAGCCAGCAATGTTTTCATGTACAATGCACTAGAATGATAGACCTAGTTTAACTGATGTTCCTAGCGTCCACATGTGTGGACACCTGTTTTCTTCTAGAAATAAAGCTCCTGCTCATTCCCGTGGTGCCTGAAGGGGTCACTGCAACGAGGAGGAGCGTACATCGAATTCTCATGGCTTTCCTGCGGAACACTGCACTGTGTGAAATTTGGTAATGAACCCCTACAATTCAGGAGATGCTCAGGTGGAACAATTGCCGGCCATTAGGCCAGGATAACCACACCTGTTGCAGCACCACCACAACCACCAACACCATCACCACGACACACATATTACTGTCGCACCTTTCTAAAGAATTCCTCATACCACTTTTTCCACTTAAGATATTATACTTGAGCTTTCATTCCATCTACACACAGAAAAAGCAAAACAACAGCAAATTCAAACTGTAACAGAGCTATGATGGCTTTAACTTCTAAATGCCATAGCAGACACTTGGAAAAGTACAAAAAAAAAGGACTACTTACTTTTGCAAAGATGCTCAAATGCCTTCGACCAGTTGTCTCTGTGCTCAGTTGTCAGTACGCCAACTCCAGCACCAGCACTCACTGACATATTTACCACCTTACGAAGTAGCTCGAGAATTTGGTGCTCATCATATGGATTTCCTTGGCTATCATAAACATCAACTGCAAAAAACTGGCACAAGAACATACCGTATCAAGGTTGTTAAATTAAATGCGTACAAATCTCACACCTATGTTTTATAGGTTCTAATACAAGAACCAAGGCAAAAGCTTTCCCACAAAAGTGTAGTTTGGCTATGTTGATCCTAAGCGACAATAAGCAAAACATTGTGCCCCCTCAAGTCTCTGTATATTAATGGGAAAATTGACAACATAAAAAATCCTACAAAAATATGTCAACAAAGATGCATGTGTTTGCTTTGACAATGCTGCTGCTCCAAAGTAACAAGCAGCTATGTCATTGATTTCCGGTGCATTCGCGTTTCATAAGGCACTTTAGTGAGACACAGAGGGCAAAACCAAGTCCACTGGCATCCCTGTGCATTAAGGAATTTGCATGTATTCAATCCCAGCTTTAACAGCAACATACGCTGCTCTGTAGGTGAAACAATTATGTATTTTGGCAACTAACACAGTCATATCTGCACTTTTGATGATGTTAACAGTAGTAGAACTGAAGATTAAGCTTTCTTATGAATTTTTGGGGGGTAAAGTTCTTTCTTCTCATGCCAAATACTATTACATTATTTTGCAAAAGCTCCCCTAAAAAAATAGCTTCCATACCTCATTGTTGTGCACGATGAGCACATGTTTAGGAGGGTTGTTACTCAGAAAGTAAGTTTCCAAGCTATCCTGTTTATCACCTGGGACACGACATGTGCTGAAAATTTTTTGGTACTGCGACATGTCCAAAGGATGCTTGCCCATCATTTCTGGAGCCAGCTGTTCCCTAGCCAAGAAAACAAAGTTTGTTTTTCTGTGTTTAAGCTGTTCCTTTATGACAACCTCAAAAGCACAGCAAAGCAACACAACTTAGAAAATATCTGACATGAATATTGTTTCCAGTATTTCTTCAGATGAGTGTAAGAAATTTTCCATTTGGCACTACGCTGATTCTGTTCATCAAAATCCCCCAGAATTGCAATGTTACCAACAGCCAGTGAGGAAATAGCGTACAATCGTAGTCTCTGAGAATGCTCAAGCCAGTACTTATACCATTCTTCTTTTGGCAGCTTATTTGCAACCAGAGAAAGAGATAGAGAGTGTGTTGAGGTGTGCATGTGTGAGGCTTCTGAAGCCTCATCTCGCTTACAGTTGACTAAAACCAAAAGAAGAGGTGCATCAGATCCACCCAATATTGCTGGAACATGTCGTCATTAACAGTAAATGCACAGGGCTTAAGGACTCAGCTTGCTGTTAAATCTTAAAAACTGAAGAAAAAATAACAACAGATCTATCTTTCTATTCTAGTTCTTGTATGCCAAAGAAGGTGTCATAATATATATGCAATCAGATTTTACTAGTCATAAAAATAAGTGACAAAATTAACTTTACTGATTTTTGCCCCATGCATGAATAATCACAAGCATCATAGCAAAATGCATAAAACAAAGACCAATACATACAAAATCAATACCTATCCCTCAAAACAAGGCATGTGTTACAGACAGTACTAATACTATTTCACAATTTCGAAGCATATGTGCAACCAGAGCAGAAAGTGCATATTATTGAGTATTGGTTGCTAGGATATACTGTCGCGCCACTATGTGGAGGCATCCCTGTGACGTGCTGGGTTGGATTGCTCCACCAGTCCCCTCTCCCGCAGCTGCTCTCAGGTCTCCATTTTTTTTTTATTACTGTTCTCGCTTTACTTCACTTCAACGAACTCAGTAAAATACTAGCTGCTGCAGGTTTTTCAGTAACTGCACGGAATGCTAAATAACTGCTTCGAAAAAAATATTACGGTTCTCATATTGCTTGACTGCCAGTGGCATTTGTTATGGCCACCTGTATGAAAACCACAGGAGCCGAGTGTGCTGCTCTAGAATAGAAGCATCAAATGGGGATTAATGCGTGCTTGCGGCGAAGAAACATACTTTTCCAGCAAGAAATGAGTGTAACCGCGCTACTTCACTCATTGTAGTTTTGCATCTATAAAGTTGTGCACGCTTGACATCACAAGCATGCACAAACTTATTCCTGTTTAGCTAAAATAGCCCTACAAAGCACAGCACAAGAAGATTCCCTGCTTTGTGGGAAGCAAGCCAACATTCTGCGTGCAGCCGCAACCTTTCTGTTATGACTGTGGGAGAATGCAAGAGCTTTTTTCAGAGTTGTAGCTAGGCAAAACTTCACACGAGGAAAAGTTTGTCTGTGGCACAATCTTAATATTTATTGCACAGATTTTCTACCATTGTCACACGACGCACGTTAGATCGCCATCGAGCCACACAAGGGCAAAAATTTTGAATGACTGGCTCAGCTCTGCAGCTTCTACGAAGGGTTAAATCATAATAAAAAAATGGGATCTTGATCTGCCTCGATCACACTAGCAAGTGCGCTGTGTACCAGCCGGCCATATTGCTTTGCACGCTTAAATGAGCATGCTGCGAGGCCTTGCTTACCGTGATCTAAATGGCAATTTCATGTTTCAGTAAAAAACTAGTGTCCACTTTCAACAGCTTCACTCATAAGATGTGACATTTCACGGCAGGTGTTAGAAGGTGAATCAGCTTTCAAAATTGACCACGTTTACGCCTGTAGCTCAAACCAACATAGAGAAGAACAAGTGACAGTGGCTACGGGCCCATTCGACAGACGTAATGTATAAGTCGCAAGTCACTGACGGAAACTCATGTGGTCGGGAACACACGTGAGGGCAAGTATCACAGACACCCGGGGAGGGGGGGACGACTGTGGTAAAAAATACCTTGGCGAGACAAGTAGCGTTTAGCAAAGACCCAGGCGGTGCATATATGATATAAGAAAGAAGGTTTCGTCGAACACACTGGCCGAACACGCAGAAGAAACTAGCCATGAAATAAACTGGAATAAGGCAGAGATAGCGAAACGAAAAAGAACAGGACTTCTAGGTTTCATCTTGAATCTCTCACAATTCAGGCAACAGTGTATGTTCTTAAATTTAACGACATCAACCTCCCCCACACGTATGCATCAACGTCGTATTGTAAAATATACATAACCGGACTGTTTGCAGATTCATTTTTTGTCGCAATAAATGAGGCTTCCATGTGGAAACTGAAACATTCTGCTTTTATGTGAACATTCATGGTCGGTGCTCACATTAACCCATGGCCTTTGAATAACAACAACCACAACAGTGAAAAAGAAAGATGACAGTGGCATCAAGTACATAGCGTACGCAGTGCACTGTGGCTTGCCGCCAATAATTTTTTCTGCACTTTTTCGGTTTGTGCAGTCTCCAGGAGTTTGCACACATCAAGTGAGAGCGAAACAACGCTGTTCAAAAGTGAAAACATCGCAAAGTCGCGGTTCAAAACAACACATTAAACCGTCCGCTTCCCTTCGCCAGAGCAAGGCAAGATTACGTGATACAATCCTGAACGTCACAGCAATTGTAGCACCCGCGCCTCCAGTGGTGGGCCTCGCACATATAATCAGGGTAATTCAAAATTGTTACGTAACAGAATACCCATGATGCAGGCCTCCAATGTCCAGGAGAAATGAGGCACATGCAATATCGAATGACACACCACTTCGAGTCAAGAAGCATCAGGATTTTTGAGGTGCTTTCCTCTTAATCATTTCTATGTTCAAGTGTTTACAGCCCACTCGTAGTACAACTTAAAATATCAAAACTATAATCAAAATGCATTTTCCACTTCAAATATTGCTTTTGATCAGAAATTGTAGAAGAGTGGTTTCATTTTCATGTTCTTTTTATTAATTTTTTTCAAAGTGATTACCGTAATTACTCGTGTAATCCTCCCACTCGCACAATTCTTGCACCCCCCCCCCCATCGGCCAAGAAAAATACGATTTCTTTTACTCATGTAATCCTCGCACTTGCATAATTCTCGCACCCCCCTCCCCCCCATTGCCCAAGAAAAATACGATTTCTTTTTTTCCTCGAGTAATTGTCGCACCCCTGAAAACTGCCGCAATAATGTCGTCTGCTCGTTCCAGCCAGTGATGATGATAGCGCACGCCATCTAGCGTCATCTCTTAAGCATCAAGCATATTATTGCACGCAGATTCAATCCAATCCTAGCCAAGCTGAAGTGGCCAGTGCGCGTTGCGGCATGTTTTGTATGCTGTGTCGGTAATCTTGGCACGTTATGGGGTGATGCTACACGGCTGCTTCAAGTTGCCAGTGATAGATCATGCACTAAACGACGGCATCAGGGCCGCCGGTAGGCCTTTCGGAGTCTAAGAGTTTTGTGTTCGCTACTGGTGACGGCAGCTGGAAAGCCACCAAGATGCGTTGGGCCTGCCTTGGGCCTAAAACTGGGATTGATGGTAAACTTTATTTCCTCAGAAGGAAACTGCGGACGATTCTGTTAAATAGCCATCAGCCCAATACTGACGTCCTACGCTTAACTTTTGAGGGCTCCTGTTGAGCGACGAACGCACCGTTACGCCCGCAATGCCCACAAACTTTGCGTATAGTATTCTGATTCTTGACTATTTGCTTGCACTTTTTGTGTCTCAAATAAATCTTGCCTTGCGTTGAACCTCTGCTTTTATTGTTGAGGTAAGTTCTAATTAGTACGTCCTAAAGCTTGCTGTAAGTTGCTGGTGTGAGGATCCCGATTTGCGGCCACTTCGTTTTCTTTTTCGCTCTGTACGTTTTTGTGGAAAGTTTTCCCCGCCTAATGCTCGCATCCCCCAACTTTGCATCAGATTTCCGGCAAAAAAAGTGCGAGAACTATGCATGTAAATATGGTAGCTTCTGCAATTAGTCTTGTAGCCCACCGAAATATTCAAGTGAAATTGCTAACAAAACACTACTCAGACATCCAGTTTTCAAAATCAATCACAGACCTGCATGGTATAATACACACAAACAATAAATGAAGTAAAACTGTATTATGTTGTAAAGTATTTAAAGGGGCCCTGCAACACTTTTTGAGCATGGTCAGAAAATGCTGCTGATCGCTGCCGACAACACGCGAGCCAAATATTATAGCATAGCACGTGACCTGGAATTCACAATAAATTATCAAATTAAGCTACAAATTGCTTCCTCTTCTCTCTACAAATGACAGAAGATGCTAAAAAATCACTTATAGAAAGCCCATCTATCAGCTTTTGGCTGATTTGAACACGGCACGCTCGGCCGTTACAGAGATCGCCGCAAGAGGCCGCGACTTGTCCACGCGTGCAATCACAGTGGAGAAGCCGCGCACTCAAAGAAAAAAAAGAAAAAGTGCTCAAGGTCACGAGGTGCACATGACGCCTCGTGACCCTGATGCTATTGGTAGTAACTTGCGCATGCCATCCCTCATTGATTAACTTCTAGTGCTTTCGTCGGGACGAGAGAAGAGAGAATGCCACATTAGCATGCGACAAAAACTCCACTCGCACTGGACGAATTTTCAAAACTTTAGTGGCTTTGAATCCGTGAGGCAATAAGCTATTCCAGTGAATTCATACCATACTTACAGAAAAAAGTGTTTCAGGGCCCCATTAAATTGACAAGCAATAATATGGTGCAAGCAACACAAATTATACACGCAGTCCATCTAACTCACAAAGAAAAAAGCACACCATTCTAAAATTATAATTTGTAAAGTGAAGGTGTAGAAATAAAAACATTTCATAAATATATGAAGAAAGAGTATTCAGAATATGCATTTTAAACAGCTACACATTGTGCAGCCTGCAGAACTCACCGTTCCACCAACGCCTTGAAGTCTAGAGCTCCAGCTATGAGCAAAGCAGCGTGCCTATAAAGGAAAAATTAGATAAATAATGCATCTTCCAAATTCTACATTTACATGACACAGAAATGCCAATGTGGATTTTTGAAGTTTTATTACCTCAGCTGGTCTTCTTTCTGCTTGAATGTCTGCCTAGGCAGTGCCATTGCAGGGTTTGAGTGCACAACGACTGGCATCCTATATGCGAGGTAAGCACCTTGCAACCACCAATCTGCAAGCTAAGCACAAAAATGTAGCACACTATATACTGTAAAAACAAAAAAAGTAATAGTCTACCATATATCACTCATTCTATGCCAGATGCATTGAACAATACACCTGACTACATCTAATTTCTTTCTAAAAGAACATTGATAAACTTGCTATATCAACAAGTGTTACCATAGCATACTTCCAGCCCCCACCCAAACCAAATACTATTCAGTTTTGAGCCATCGTATTGTTTTCGCAGATAGAGCGAGAATGTCCGACACAGTTACTAGCGTTTTTTATTTTATATATAAAGTCATTTTTTGTGTTAGTGTCCAATTTGTCATAGACAAATGAAGCCTTGCTAGTTGATATGATATTTGCTCATGAATGTTGCCTTCATTTTTAATGCATTAGCCCATATATGCCCAAACTTATATAAATTAACAAAACTAATTTATTTCCACAAAATGATTGCTTCTAGGACCTCAGAAAACAGAATAAGGCTTTTATTTAAAAAAAAACTATTTCAAACAATGATTTTGGAGCCGTCCTATATGTGGGGCACCAATGTTTGACACACCGCTAAAAAAAAAAAGTTAGCGCTTATATCACTGCCATATGAAAGTTACTGCACACCCGATAACTGAAGAACAATTGACAAAAATATCAGCAGCATTGAGAACAAGCTATCTGTATATTACTTATATCTTTTTTTTGCAATACAGCACTCAGCTACACGCACGCGAAATTGCCACTTTGTGACTGCAAACATGTGGCTATTTGTAGCCCAGCGATTACTTAGACTTCCATGGGACGAGAACAGGGCATCATAAACACAACTTAGATGGTGCTACCTTTTTCACAGGAAAAACATTCGAATAACACTGAAAAGTCTCAGCGTCCTACATGTAGGACACTGAGCATATATGGGTTAACACTGCTTATAAAAAAGTATGAAGTTAAATGGCACAAATACAAAGTTACCACATGTCCAATTTGCAACTGGTTCGAAACACACTTCTGCTTTCTAGAACAAAAGAAATACACAGTACAACTGACCCCACACACAGTACAACAGCAGCTACGACCCCATAAGCCTTTTTCATCCCTTTGAGAAACAAGCCTATCCCTAATACATATTAAAGAAGAAGATTTCACACACTAACCCAGTTTTCTGTAGACGCTGCTTTGGCTTCAAGAACTTTATACAACTTCTCTCCGATTCCATTTGGTTTGCCAAACTCTTCTACTACCTGGAAAATGAGAAACGGACAGTAAAGACTATCATTAGCATTTTGACTCAACCATGGCTCAGATGCTTCCCAAGAAAAAAAGCAACAAAATCTATGCCACAAGCGATAAACATTTAGCAAAATTTCAGACCAGTACACCACAAGGATTCCTTTCCATGGTTCTTGGTATCCCTTTTGTTAAACCAGCCATGAGAGCTGCATTTCATGGAGGCAAATACTAGAGGGCCATGTGCTTAGATTTAGATGCACATTAAAGAGCCCCATGGGGTCAAAATTTCAAGATCCCTTCACTACAGCATTCTTTATAACCATATAACAGTTTTGGGACATAATATGCCTACAATTATTATAAGCTATTCTTTTATCAGCCAGTGCTAACAACTAGCCAATACCTGCGACAACATACCTGGAACAGTGACGAAGCGCAAGAAAGGAATAGCACTGGAATAACATTTTTAAAATTAACCAAGCCTCAGCTGTTTGATCCCTGTGAGTGAATACTAAATTTATGTCAGTGCACTTTCTTCAAAATAAAAGCTTTGCAAGCCCTGATGCAGGTGTAAGTAAATTTTAGGACTGTGTTTTAAAAAACCAAGGAACTATTACGAAACCAAAACAGCTAGAATTCAAAGAGCATGACCGGCACACTAAAAAATATTGCCAGGGCTAAGAAAAGTACCGACATGATAATTTTCCTTCCTACATCTTCTGATTTTGTAGGAGACTGTAGACTTCATAGCTGTTTTATTTCGAAGCACCACTAAAAGCAATCCTCTGGAGTTATTGCTTGAGTAGATGTAGTCATAACGTAGGTAAAACATAGGAACACAACATAATCACAGGAAACAAAATACAGAAAAAAGGATCACAAGGCCAAGCAAACACTGAATTTTCAATCAAAGTAAATGATAAGCAGAAGAACAAAAATATTACAAATGTAAACAAATAAGAACAGAGATTATACTCCTTAGAACTGTGCAATCAGCTAAAATATACAAGATATACATACATGATGCATTACAAAAGTCATGCCTCACAAGCTCATGAAATTCACAGGGTTAGTGACAGTGATCATGTTGGACGAAACATTATTCTAACTGAACTTCATTCTAGACATGAAAGACCGAGCTAATCAGTGTGTGTGGCATGACAAGCACTTCATCTTGGAAGAACGCATTGTATTCTAATTTCACGTTTTACGTGCCAAAATCAGAATGTTATTATAAGGCACACAGTGATGGGAATGGCTAAATGTGTTTTGTATCAGGCTTTGTAGCGGGAAAGATGATGATTTGTAGCAGCTGCGCTCAGTTTTGTAGCAAGTTGCGAAAACGAAAAAAAAAACCAAGTCAGGCGTTTTAATGCTTTTATTATACAATAAAATGAAGTATTAAGTACAGTGTATGCATTAGTTCAATAACGGTGCAACTAATGCAAGCTTTAAACAAAGCCTAGGATCACAAATATATGCAGACTGGTTGGCACAAAGACGCAAGTACACAATACATGAATGTCACTAGCATGAAACACACTAAGCTTTCTTCCCTTTTTTTCTCCGCATGCAAGGGTGGCATACACTCGGCCATCTTTTTTTCGCGCTTGAGCAAGCACTGCTCAGCTTGAACGACAGTACCACCAGGTACCGACACTACACAGTGACAAGCCCATGCACAACTACAGCCAAGTGTGGCTGTCAGCCGCACGTGGGCACATGGGCTAACAATAACAAACCCACGCTGCCCACGCATTGAATTGTATTGTATTGGTTCTGCTTACGAATGACACAAGAGGTGGCAGCCTATGTGCCACCTGGTATTGCTGAAAAATCCCCTTGATGGTAGCCTCCGAGATAAAGCAGCACATTGCCAGGTAATCTCGGAGGCTATGCTCTCTTAATATTCAGTGTTTAAACATTTCTTGCAATTGTGTTGTGAATCCCATGCGTCTTGCACTGTACGTTTTTCTTCTTGCATTGTTAGTCTTTTTGTGAATGCCTTGTCATTGTATTATTGTATTTGCCCCTCCTGCATGGGCCAGCATATTGGACTGCAGTATCGATAAATAAATAAATACTAATTTGTAGCATGAATGTAGCAGCTTTCACGAAATGTAGCAGGGAGGAGCAATGGTGCTCATTTGTAGCACAGATGTAGCAGCTTTAATGAAACATAGCAGCTTCGAGCAATTGTAGCAGCTTTCCCATCACTGGGCACACCATATTGGGGGACCTCACATTAATTTTAACCTCCCGGGGTTCTTCAACATGCACATGAATCTTGGTGCACAGTGTTATTTCATTTAACCCCATTGAAATATGGCTGCCGTGGCTGGGAATCACACCTACATCCTTGAGGTTGCCTAAACGACACCATACCTGCCAAGTTACTGAGAATAATAGCAACACAAAGAGGTTACAGAAGTGGCCTGAAAAAACTTTCATGAAGCAATCTGTGGTTGTAAAACTTATGAAAAAGCGAGAACCCAGTGATTTGTTCATAGTATGCAAATTGCTTGAGTTGAGCCTACCTTCACAGTGCTGTTGCACTTTTGTCATGTAAATAGAATAAATTAACCTGACTGCCTAGTTTTACAGTGATTCAATATGTATACTTAGATGTGGAAAGCAGGATGCTGTATAGCTTACAAATATTCAACTACCGCAGAGATTAGAATGACATATATAAGCTGATCTGCAGGAAGGAACACGTTTTATGTTCTGTTACAGCAAGCCAAGTAAATGTAAACAGTTTCCTTAATCTATAGTGCACTTAATGTGAGCTTTCATGTTAAACTAGAAGTCAAGTAGATGCAGAAATGATGGCATTAGCCAAGTTCAAACGACGAATTGCTTACATAAAGTTCAGAGTGACAAAATATCAGTGTCACATGAAACCATACTTCATATAGTTTACACATAAAAAAGCAATTGAAACTTCTGAGAAAACACAGTTAGGAAAATAACTCATACAGGTAGATCAAACGAAAGAGCAACAAAATAAGTACACTTCATTCGATACCCCAGGCATGACATGATCTAGAAAGGAGACAATTCGGTTGGTACAGAACACTGGATTCAAAAAGAATATCGTCCATCTGTAAACAATATTGGGGCTGAACATTTGTAGTCGAACACAACTTTAGAAGTCTGCAGTATTTCCTCCTTAAAGGGGGATGCATGCAAGCCTCTACAGACTTCTAAAGTTGTTTATTTATGAAGCAGCACACAGAGACAAGCACAAAAGGAATGAAGGGGATTACGTAGCAATTGCCAAGGGATGGTCAAATTCAGTTCGTAGACTTGTCGTTATCACGTAAGTCAGACCATGTTTGCTGGTTATATAGTCCATAATCAGAAAAGCCACAGCTTAACTACTCCTCTGGGCATTCAAAAACCATTAAAATGGTATAGCCTACTCATGTCTCCGCGCTTCCTTGGAAAAGCAGCATTGTCCCTTCCGTTCCATTTGTACTTGTCTCCATGCGCTGTTTCAAAAGTAAACATGAACTATCACCAACTTGCCCAACTTTCAACGCTACCGAGACTTCTAACGTTGTATCAAACTATAGCTGAGTAAGCTTGTCAAGAAGCTTGTCATAAGAAACACGATAGAAAACCTTTGAGTAGTCAAAAAAGACTGTGTCAACAAGAAAATCAAATGTTCAGGGTTGACACCAACTCATGGCCATTTCGTTCATGAATTACAGTTGAGTGTTGAATATAGTGCGACATCTAAATGAGTGACTAGCTGTTGTCAAATCTGTGCTCATACTTGAAGATGTCATATTCCTCAACCTGGGGAAGAATTTATGCTCAGAAAGCTTACAAATAGTGCTTAACAAAATTGGTTGGTTATTAGGCAGAAACCAGGCATGAAATTATAAAATGTGAATGATTATAGCAACTGTCCTGTGATATGGGGACAGTATCAGTCAAGAGAGATCACTGAAAACACCCTGATAGAACAATAGAAATGCCAGACAACAGACACTACTGTGTTGTGTAATCTACAAGTTCTAAAAGTGGGCACTATCCCCAAAGCATTAAGACAAAAAAATATTACAGCAAATACATTTAAAGCTTGCACTTGTTGGTACACCATATGCAAAAATGTTTTAATGCCTCAAGTGCACCACCTTTTATGCAATCTATTCAATGCAACCACCAAGTACCACACAGCTGTAACATGTGTGAGTGAGACTATGTATCCACATTAACCGTAGTAGAAAGGGGCACATGAGTTTGGGAGCACTTCAGGGAGCAGGCAAAAGTGCCTTTTGGAGCAGGCTGGAAGCAACCAGAAAACCCTTTTTCGAGCAAGTTTGGAGCACTTAGAAAGATCATTTAGAGCAGATGTGCACTGTTTCACAGAACTTGTGAAGCAGCATTTATGCGATGCTGCATTTAGCAAACACTAAGCTAAATTGCACAGTAGCCTTACTTAGCTATGTATACATGCTCATGTTGCCTTTTTCATTCTGCTTTATATAGTGCACCTCCCATTGGCTGCATTCATGCTAGATAGTACCATGCCTGAGTAAATAAGCTCACATACTGGAAGTTTTCTTCCAGTAAAACAAGGAAGGCATTTCGTTCTCATTTTTCTATCGAAGAACAGTGCGCCAGCCATCTGGGTTGCGAGAGTCGACAAACGCACCCAGTTACACACCCTTTACGTAGATGACGCACCTAGTGCATGTTGAAAGGCATAGCTAGTAAACCAGCCTCTGCCATAAGCAAAGGTAAAAACATGGATCACGAGAAAAAAATGTGTAATGACCTCACTACAAAACTTAACCAAACTAATAAGCACAGGTGAAGTACCTGAAATGCATTCTTCGATATCTTAAAATTTAGTTTTGAAAAAAAATAATCCTAACCAGGAGGCTTTGTGCGCATAGCCAATGAGCAGGAGTGTGGCGAAAAAAACAAAGGCACAAAAAATGGGAGGGGACGTTTTAGAAAAGGTTCCCTTGACGAGGGTCATCGAGTAACGCTTCCACCTCATTCTTTTTTGTCTTAAATGGCCTTTAGTGCCTGCTTAGCCAGCCTCCTTAGCCGATCACAGCCTTAAAGCAAAAAGCATAACTGTTTTGATGAAACCAATAACACAATATTATAGCCATGTTTGGGGGCATGGGGATTGACTAGTCGCACTTTGCGGCTAAATTCAGGTGTTGTGGCGCAGTATAGGCACCATCCACTGACCAGAGGGAGCTGCATTTCTTTGCACTGCCCTCTTCCAAGTTTGCTGACAGTGACCATAAGGGGCACGCAAAAAACAGATGCATGCACATGTCATTTTCGTAGAATAGCCACAATCCACCCATGCATGCAGGGAGGGAGATGAGCGCATCAAGTTCCGTTTTGACCAACCCCGTCTCATTGTTTTCCGTTTTTTTTTTTTTTATCTGATTGGCGTTGCCTTCTGGCGCTGCAGTCACAGTGGAAAACTCGACTGAACAGTGCCTACGGCACTGATAAACAAGTTTTGCTCAACAAGAGTGGTTGGGCGCACGTAAACAAGCTTGGCACGCAATTGCGCAACTGTTCCACACCTGCATTAATGACAGCTGACAAAGGAATGTAGTACATGCACCCTTTCTACATACAAGTAGCCCACTATTGGAAAACTCTGAAGTGGCACATCAGCCAAACTGGGCGATACTCAAATGCTCGTTTCATTGATCACACTGACAGCACGACTTAAAAAGCGTTTAAAAGCGAGCTTATAGGTAAGGATCCATCTAAAAAAGAACAGTGCTACTTTACACATGGACAAAGGAACAAGACACAAGGACAGTGCCTATCTTTCTGCATTGCTCTCTCATCCGTGTGTAAAGTATCGCTGCTTATTTAGATGACTTCTTGAATCAGTAATAATTTCAATTATCGCTGCACTGCAAAGAATGCAAAAGCAAGCAGCTGCTGTTAGACATGATGGTGTAGATATGACACATAAGGCATATTGATAATTTAAGGCTACACTGAAAATAATCTGTAGATCACAAACCTGGTACATGTGTGTTGCAGCGTCGTCTGTAATGCTGCATGCGTTAGAGGTTCATCAACTGGCCACTAACCTTAACATTTTTCAACATATGTTCACCCCGTATTCTGTTTTAAGCATCGGGATGATGCTTTTTCAGAGGGCGCATTGCCACACGTGTTATTTTGATGTGCTCGGTTTAAACTCACAAAGACTATTGCGCTATTCATCCTCAGTATGAATACAAACTCGCCGAACATTCTTCACTTCAAAGACTTTAAGCAATGGCTGTCAAGGCCTCTTTTCGGCGAACTGAAATTCAGTGTTGCGCCCTCCTAAACACTGTATCGGGCTGCGCACACACACAAAACAATATTTGTGTTGTTACCTTCACTGTTTTCTCGAACTGGGCGGCGGTCACAAGTGGTCTGATGGACTCGACGTATCTCTGGAGCGTTTCTTTCAGAGGCGGCACAGGCAACTTCATCAACTCTTTCTGTCTCGACATCATCGGTCCCACTTCTGCCGTTGGCGTAGCCGCCGCACGCAATGACACATTCTTGCTCAGTTCGTTCACCTGAGCAGCAAGAATCGAACGAATTAAAATTCAAGTCGCACCAACTAAAGATGGAGAAATGGTGCTGGAAATTCGCGTGCTAAAGTACGACCAAATGTAGACATTTTTCTCCTCGCATTTAATTGAGGAGGGAAACAAGCTTTTGCGACAGCAATAACAAACGAATGTGCCGAGTGAAACTACACAGAGGTGACACATTCGTTTATTTTATGGAATTGTTTCTTCCCGGCTGCAGCTTCAATATCGTACGATCATAACGCGACTCAACGAGTATTTATGAATGCATAGAAGCTAGCTATCGAGGTGTCGTCCCGTTATGTCTCAAGCACCGATAAACGAGATCGGCAACATCGAGTGGCCAAAGCAGGCAAACGCGGACTGCCGCTGTTACCATTTTTCTGCGTGCGTAGGCGAGTAGTGATCCTGGAATGATCATCTCAGCTGGCAATGAACAGGTTTGGTCGTTTGCTAAACTTCCTCGTGTTTTGCTCCCTTTCCCGTAGTCTGCTGTCGGTTGTTTTGTTTACGTTTTCATCGAGAGAACGCTGCTAGCGATGACGATGCCACCCACACCACCCACACCTAACCCTTCCTCCTCTCCCCACAAAAAAAGCAACTGAGATTAAAAATAGTGCAATATTTACTCTAATGCCGTAAAATTAACGCATTATATTGAAAGTTTGTCACTTTTAAGTATAATAAGTGAACTTTTTAGTCAATAGATTCGCCAGCGCAAGCAGACGACAATACTTGCCAAACGCAGTTGCGGTGCGTGCGATCAGCTCTGCTTCGATGGATCCCTATAGAATTAAAAAAAGCTCGTCGAAGGAGTAAGTAACTGTTCCGCTACAGGGGTACAGAGGTGCACCTTTCTGTGGGTGGCCGAAAAACTAGATATTTCGGTCTCGCGCCTGAGAAGCAACGTCCCAAACCGGCGCGTCACTTGAGCTCTCCCAAAGTACTCCTGTCTGATGGCCGTTTCACTTAATGTCGTCAAAACAAACTTAAACGACTTAAAGAGTTGAATTGACCCATTCCCTCTCGTGATGTACATCATTGTACATCATGTACATCATCAGATTGCGGAATAACTCTGGCGAGGCACGCACGAATTCGCTTCTCACATCGAAGTGTCGATCGTGCAAGTCGACACGGCCATTAGCGATTTGAGGACGTTCCATTTTATGTGCGATGTTTTTGTCTCCTTTGTTTGCTTTTTGTCGACATGTAAAGCTTCGGGAGATGGGTTTGATTCCTGCGGGCATGGTCAAGATTGCGCATTATTACATACCTTTAGGTGTGCGTCAAAAAACCCCAGGAGGCGAGAATTAACCCGGCGTCTGACACTATGTCAGTATGTATGTCAATGTTCTGGCAAACTTATAGTATTTGTTAATTTACTTAATTAGCAGTTACGGCTCTCTTCATTCAACCAACGTCCGAGTGCGAGCTTGGTCAAACATTTTCTGTGCACTGCGCATTTTAACATTCCGAGTCGTTGAAACCTGACACGTACCTCAAAAAAAAATGCAATGCGAATTTACCTGTGGGGATTGTGTCACACTTCTAAAATGTAACGTTTGAGTCGTTATTTGTGCTAAGAGTCGACAGTTCTGAAAATTTATGCTTCTTTTTTTTTCCGCATAGCGTTGGACAACATGTATTAATTATACAGGTTCCTTCTTTTAGCCGATACGAATTTTTTTAATATAAAAATGTCATATCAGTCAGACGTCTATCGTTTTCGCGCGTGAACTTTGTACCTACGAACTAGCTCAACTTTCTAATATTTTAAGTATGCTCACCGCACTACTGCCGCGCGCTGTGCACTCATCCCCGTCTTTGCCATCCGTTCCCGAAAAGTGTGACAGCTCAACCCACTAAATCACCATAAATTCGCACTAAATCCCCAGAAGCTTGGTAAAGTGGTAAAGTGAAGCTTTGCGCCAGGGGCGTAACCAGAGGTGGCCCACTGGGCACGTGCCCCCCCCCCCCCCTTTTTTTTTTGCCATGGCCTGGAGAGCGAGAACTGGCTATTTGCCCCTCCCAAAATCAAGGTGGTGCACCCCTCCCCTCCCGAAAAAAAAGTTCTGCCTATGCAAACGCCGCTTGTTGGAATGCTGGGACTCGTTCTTACTACGTTTAACTAGCTTTTGCTTGAAGATATTCTACCATCATCGATATTCCACTAGATTGCGCAACTTCCCGAATTTGTTTTGTCCTTTTATATCTGCTTCTTTCTCCTATTTCTCTTTTCTTTCCTTGATTCTCTCTTTCTTCTTATGTGTTTCTTTGTACTTCTCTCTCTTTCTTTCAATGTTATGCTTTACTCTCTCCCCTCCTACTTCACCGTCGCTTCCTTTTTTGTCCAGGGCGAGAAAGTTTTTTTTTTTTTCACCCCAATTTCCTTTTTTCGGTCCATCTCTTTCTCCCTTTCGCTTTCCCTCACCCCCTTACAATACACGGGCAGTATGTTACCCAACTTCTGTGGCACATACCCGTTCAGGATCATGATAGTGTTTTAATAGTCAAGACCATGGTCACGACACATAATGCCAAGCGCCAGAACAACTTTGGTGTTAAAAAAATGAGGGGAGGGGGGGGGCACAGCCGACGCATTTTGTCGTCGCCGTCGTGATAGTTCCATTCAAGAGAGAGAGAAATAGACTTTATTGGGCAATCCTGCGTGGGGAGGGTGGGAGCACCGCGCAGGGTTCGGCACCCTCCTGTCTATCTAGACCTTAACGACGGCAGGCCCAGCGCGAGCTACTAGGAGTTCGCTCCGTTCGCTTTTGCCGAGCCAGGGCCGCGTCAAGCCGCTGGATGGCGTTGAGCTGCGCCTCGTGATCGGGCGAGCCTATGTGGTTAGTGCGTCGGTGATCGCTCCCCCCGCACACGCGTCACACCCCCACAGCACATGTGTCAGCGTTGCCAGTTCTCGCGCACAGATACTGCACTTCGCACTGAGCCCGGGACACACGTGTCGGGCCAGGGCGGGCGTGAGCACCATGCCGGTCTGTACTTGTCTCAGGAGGACCCCCTCGCGCCACCCCAGCCTCGGGTGAGGCCCGGGAAGCGCTCGGCGGCCCTCTTGGTACCATTGAAGGATGCTGCCGTAGTCGAGTGGCGGGTCCAAGTCCGGGGATGCGGCTTCTTCCGCGTCCGAGGGGCGGGGGGGGGGGGGGGGGCGCACGGTGCGCGAGCTTGCGTGCGACGGCGTCCGCCCTTTCGTCGAGGTTGGCCGCTCCGCCCGGGATGACTCCGACGTGGGCCGGGAACCACCGTAGATGTGTCGTGGTCGACTTGCTTCTCGGCAGCGGCAGTCGCTTGCTGGATTCCGTGCCGACCGGTTGTGCGCGCGCGCGCTCCGCGCGCTTGCCATCTCCGGCGTCAGCGTAGCTCTGGCCGACTGGGCTCGCCCTACGTCACCTCCTGACGCCGACGACCTTCGACGACAATGTAGCTCTGACTTACTGGACTTGCTCTACCCCATCTACCAACGCCGACAAGAGCTCTCGCAAGTGTGCCCCGTCCTCGGACTCCAGTGACCGTGCTTCCATCTTTCCTGTCTCTCCTATCCCCTCAGTTTGTTGTCGCTTCTTCTTCCTCTTTTCTACACCTTTACTCCTACCCTTTTTATCCCTCCTCACCCCCATCCCTTGTGAGCTACTGTGGCGGTGTCGCTCACTGAAGCAGACAATAACGGGGCTCACTTTTCTCTTCCTTTTCTCTCTCTCTTAAGAATCACTCATTCATTCTCGGCAGCAGGCTTGCTGCCGGGGTCCCGATGCTCCCGCGGCCGAGATTGGCGATGGCCGTGCGAGAGTCGCTCAGGATGGTGGTGACTTCGAGAGTGCCGTGCAGAGTCAGGGCGATGGCGGCTTCCTCCGCTTGCTCCGCAGACGTTGCTCGGACGGTGCAGGCGTTAAGCAGCTTGCCGTCCGTGGCTCGGACAACCACCGCTACGTAGGTGTGTGGTCTGTATTGATGCTTGGCGGCGTCTACGTACACCGCTGTCGAGTCACTGGCGTGAGTCTGCCAGCGCGTTCCCTGCCGCTTCCTTCCTGGACGTTCTGCCCACAAGCTCCTGACACGAACGGTGGCGTCCATGCCGTGGCACATTGCGCGGCTTCAACCCTTGCGCCCTACAGTTCAGCATTCACTTCATGCCAGTGTCGCTTGATGCTAGTGGACCCACACTGGTGTGCAGACGTTCCTGGGAGGTACCCATGCTTGAAAACGCCTCCACTGCATTCGACCAACATAACGTTTGGCATGCCGGTATTCCAAAGGGGCATCAAAGAAAGCAGCTTGGACGAGCACAAGCAATTAGATGAGGTATATGAACTCGCATCACAAAGCCTTGGACTACTATATATATCCATCGGACGGGCAAGTAATCCAGGCCAATTATCCGCGCTGAGCCCAGGCCGTGGCCAACCATCGCTGCTCCAACTCGGCTATCCAAGCTTGCGCCAAGGACAGCCAGCTGGGATGGCTGTCCTTGGCGTGAGCCTGGATAGCCCCATGGCACTCGCGTTTAGCATTGTTTGGCCCTCCAAGATCGTCGAGACCGATGCGAGCGAACACGGCTGGGTGTCTGCCCTGCCACACTGGAAGCCCACGCCACCTGGACCTGGACCTGGCGGGGCAAGGGGTGGGCAGAACCCACTTTTGGGATTCGCACAAATCTACAGCAACAGCATATACTCTTCCCATACCTTTACTCAGTCCGACCATTCCCTTTATTGTTTGAATAAGTGTAAGGTTCTGAGCAAGCAGGTCGCCCCGCCGCGGTGGTCTAGTGGCTAAGGTACTCGGCTGCTAACCCGCAGGTCGTGAGATCGAATCCCGGCTGTGGCGGCTGCATTTCCGATGGAGGCAGAAATTCTGTAGGCCCGTGTGCTCAGACTTGGGCGCACGTTAAAGAACCCCCGGTGGTCGAAATTTCCGGAGCCCTCCACTACGGCGTCTCTCATAATCATATGGTGGTTTTGGGACGTTAAACTCCAAATATCAATCTGTCAAAGCAAGCAGGTCATGGTCGAGAATGGCGGCCGAGACGCCCCTCGTAGGTCCACTTTCGTTTTTGCATCCACTGCGAAGCTTGCATTCTTTAGGACTAGACCATCGGCATGGAGGGCGAGAGGGAGGCAGGAGGATAATGCGGTGAAACCTGGCTTCTGCTAATCCATACTGGAGCACCCTACGCACGCCTATGTATATGTTGCTGCCTCTGCCATAGTAACGATAAACAAAATGATAAGATACACACGTTGCACATTTCTTGTGAGAATTTGGCAAGCTATAAGTGCTGCAAGGCTAGCGTTCGATGGTGGTACCTTTTTTTTCCTCTCTCTCTCAAGAGGGATTGATTTGGTGAGAGAACATAAAGGCGGCACAAGAAGTGGAGGCCAACAATTACGTCAAAAATGATTGTAGTACCTTGCGCTGGTATGCGGTAATCTGGAACGCACGAAATGTTTCTTCGTGCATTGTCCAGGTGGTCGCTTCGCTCACAGAGGCATAGAAAAAAAGTTTTTAAAAAAGTAAGTATACGTCTGCATGCATACATGCACTATCAACAACAAAAGTTTTGTGGAACGTGAAATGTTCGATAAAGCTCAATTTTTCACTTTGACTTGGAATTTAAATTGGAAATAAATGTTTCATACGACACTTGGCATTCTGACCTGTACAGTAACCAGCTCGATCATAAGCATTAAGCACTGATATAGCAGAAATCCACATTTATTGTGGATCCAAGGTCCCGCAAACCTTTACTGTTGAGAGTGCGTACTTCAGTGGCGCGAAACATTCGGTGCCTTGAAGGTTACCACAAGTAGCATGTATATAAAAAAAGCGATTCACTGCACGACTACTCAAATGCTATTTGCACATGTGTGGTTGACACAAATTCCGTGGAGAAGTCAGCGATTCCCAATGAGTTTTTGTGTAGTTCGTTTATATAACATTCAGGGTAAACGCTCCTATGGTAACCCTTAAGACCTTCAAGAAGATTAATTTCTTGCGCACTTCTGTGAAGCGTGTTTGTTACCAGATAATTATCAACAGTTATAGCTTATATACTGCAGGGGAGTTGACGGCAATAACTTACTTCAGGATTATCCTTCCGGCACCCAGGGGAGCCACTTCTCATCAGCTCCGCTATCCTTCAATACACTGGCGAGTTCACATATATGCAGAGAAGGCTACACATCGTGTATACGGTGCGTCTGTCTACGTGCCGAGACTTCAGCTTCCTAATTTCAAAGTTGCGTACAAAACACATGGAACACTTTTAAATGTTCACGAAATCTTGACAATATTTTCGAGAACGGCACTGGCCTAATTCACCGTTTAGGGGATGAAGGAACGAGCTCTCCAATTCTAATAATACGGAAAGACGGGCTAGTTGGTACTGCTGCATAATTGAAGTTTTTGCGCACACACACAAGGACACAGAAGAAGGGAACACAAGGACCAGCGCAGACTAACAACTGAATTTTTATTAAGTAAGAAAACAGAATATATACGCTTCCTTGCACCCCATGATCACCGCGCATGAGCAAAAACGGCATCGTACAATCTTAAAAAACCATAAATATCACATGTTGTTCAGCAATTCAATTTCTTTTTCACTAAGCGATATCGACGGATGGCTGATGCACATATCTTTAAGTCTAGATATGTGCCACGCTTCTACTATTTCTCTTGTTGTCTGATTTGGGTGTACATACACAACCTTAGTTTGATCAAACAACGGCTTACATGCACTAAAAGAACAACGCGCACAGTGCATTGCTAAATGTGTTTCTGGCCTCCCCTTCAAGTTGGTCATGTGCTCCTTCAACCTCACATTTAAGCATCGGCCAGTTTGACCGACATAAAAGTTCCCACAACTGAAAGGGGTCTTATAAACTACCTTTCTTTTGCACTCAACCACCTGATGACCTGCACGCTTGGAACAATTGCCACTGATATCCTTCGTCCTTTCCTCGTACAGATTATTTACAGCCGGACACACGCCCCCTAGTTTGTTCTTTGCCGAGAATACAACTTTGACACCATATTTAGCTGCCACCTTCTTAAGTTTATGGGAGAAACCATGCTCGTAGGGGATTACCGAAATTTTCTTTGTATCTTGGCTTCTTTCCTCTTTCTCCCCGGATTTCATTTTCTTCATTAATCTTTCGCTTGCAGTTAGAAGAAACGAGTTAGGGTATCCTGCCTTTTCCCAGCTTACCTTCTGCTCAAGGAAAGATTCTTTTAACTTGTGCTTGCATGTTTTTGTCAGAGCTGAATTGAAACACCCCATTGCTATAACCGTTTTTTACTATCCTTGAATGGGAGGAAGCGTACTGCAACAGGGGCTTCTCTGTTCTAGGCGAATACTTCCAACACACATGGTTCTTTTCAAAAACAAGCTTCATATCTAGGAACTGTAAACAGTTTTCGGTGGGTTGTTCAGATGTAAAAACTAGGCCTTTGCCTCTCCGTCTGAAAGTCTCCATTACACTTGTGGTGACAGCATCCCAGTCTGTGTTTACACGCCCAAAATCAAATAATCATCAACATATCTGAATATTTTTAAGAACTTGCCACCAAATCAGAATCAACCAGTCTGTCAACTTTGCTCAAAAAAATTGTACTCAGTACGGGGCTACCTTAGATCCAATACACACTCCATTCTTTTGACGGAACAGTCTATCTTGAAATAGTACAAACCGTACTATCCAAGTACATGCTAAGTAATTCAAGAAACGTTTCTAGTGACATTCCACTGCAATTACGGAAGGCCA